>CM031620.1:9098353-9103353 GCA_018398815.1 Conus ventricosus | reverse complement strand
AAGGGGAAGAGAGGAAGGAGGAATAAAGGAGAGGAAAAGAAGAGAGGAGAGAGAGGAGAGAGGAGAATTTGCAGCAATTTTTCACAAAGAAAGAAGTTTTACGAAGATTCGGGTTTTTTGCCCCTAAAGGGGTTGGCATTTTTTATTCACTGACCAATTGGTATGATATTCAACGCGAAATTATCTGCGTGTTTAAAGCACAAAGGTAGGCCCACCCTTTTAATTTATTTAATTCCCACATCTGCCCTTTTTCTGATCTAATTGTTTCGTTCATTTCGAACAGCAGTCCAAAATTCGGAAACTCGTAAAAAAGCATTACGCATACACTGTATCTGTCGTGTTTAAAACAAAAAATTTTCAAATTTCTCCCCCCTTTCCATTTAAAAGGAAAGAGGGAAAAAACAACAAACGACACAAATTTTTTTTGCACAATTTTTTTGCAACGTTACTTTTCATCTTCACATTCGGGGGCCAAAAAAAAAGAATGATTTTTTTAGAGAGAGAGAGAGAGAGAAGAGAGAAGAGAGAGGAGGGAAGGAGAGGAAAAAGAAGAGAGGAGAGAAGAGAGGGAAAAGGAGAAAAAAAAGGAAAAAACAGAGAGACAGAAGACAGACGAAGAAAACCCAAAAAGGGGAGAGAGAGAGAGAGAGAGAAAGAGAGAGAAGAGAGAGAGAAAAAGGGGAAAAAGAGAAAAAGGGGGGGGAAAAAGGGGAAAAACAGAAAGAAGAAAAGAAGCAGAAGGGGGAAAAAAAAGGGAAAGGGAAAAAAAAAAAAAAACCCAAAAAAAAAAAAAAAAAAAAAAAGAAAAAAAAAAAAAAAAAACAAAAAAGAACCCCAAACCCAAAAAAAAAAAAAACCCCCCCCCAAAAAAAAAAAAAAAAAAAAAAAAAAAAAAAAAAAAACAACAACAAAAGAACGAAGGGTTAGAAGACACGGGGGGGGTCCCCGACCCCCCCAAAAAAAAAACCCCTGGGGAAAAAAGGGAAGAAAAAAAAGAAAAAAAAAAGGGGAGCCCCCCCCCCCCCCCCCCCTTTTTTGGGTTTTGCCCCCATCCCCAGTTTTTTTCCTTTTTCCCGTTTTGTTCTCTTTGGTTTTTTTTTTTTTTTCCCCCTTTTCTTTTTCCTTTTCCCTTTCTTCTTTTCCCTCTTTTCCCCCCCTTTCCCCCCTTCCCCTCCTCTGCCTTTTTTCCTTCTTTTCCCTTTTTCCTTCCCCTTTTCCCCCCTTTGGTTTTTTTTGGTTCCTTTTTCTTCTTTCCCTTTCCCCCCTTTTTTTTCCCTTTTTTTCCCCCTTTTTTTCCTTTTCCCCCCCCCCCCCCCCTTTCCCCGTTTTCCCTTGTTCTTTTTCAGTTCTTCTCTCTTCCTCTCCCTTTATTTTTTTTTTTTTTTTTTTTGTTTTTTTTTTTTTTTTTTTTTTTTTTTTTCCCCTCCCCTGGGGCCCCCCCCCGCCCCGTTTTTTTAAAAAAAAAAAGGGGGGGAAAAAAAAAGGGGAAGGAAGGGGGGGGGGGGGGGGGCCCCCCCCCCCCCCCCCCCCCCCCCCCCCCCCCCCCCCCCCCCCCCCCCCCCCCCCCCCCCCCCCCCCCCCCCCCCCCCCCCCCCCCCCCCCCCCCCCCCCCCCCCCCCCCCCCCCCCCCCCCCCCCCCCCCCCCCCCCCCCCCCCCCCCCCCCCCCCCCCTTTTTTTTTTTTTTTTTTTTTTTTTCCCCTTTTTCCCCCCCCTTTTTCCCCCTTTTTTTTTTTTTTTTTTTTTTCCCCCCCCTCCCCCCCCCCCCCCTTTTTTTTTTTTTTTTTTTTTTTTTTTTTTTTCCCCCCCCCCCTTTTTTTTTTTTTTTTTCCCTTTTTTTTTTCTTTTTCCCCCCCTTCCCGTCTTTCATGCCCCCCCCCCCCCCCCCCCCCCCTTTTTCCCCATTCCCCCCTTTTTTTTCCCCCCCCCTTTTTTTCCCCCCCCGGTTTCCTTTCTCCCCCCCCTTTTTAATTAAAAAAAAAAAAAAATGCGTAGGGAGGTGCGACGTCCTGGGGAAATACTTTATTTTTCAATGAAAAATAAAAATTACACACACCACACACCCCCGACACGCCCCCAGACACACAAACGCACACACACCACACACACACACACACACCACAAATCATATTTTATATATAATTATTATATATTATAACTAAATTTACATTGAACCTACTTTTAAATAATATCCCCACTACATACTGTCGGCATACATATACATATGTATATATCCAATGTGTGCATTCGTGCCACGTGCGTGTGTGATGTGTGTGGGGAGTTTTGGAGTGGTGGAAGTGTTGTGTTTGCGTTTGACCGTCTTCAGATGAATTTACAATGTCCCCATGGATCCAGTGAAAAGATTTTAATATCATAATTATTCCCATTGTTCATTTTATTTTCATAATGTATTATCCCCGATAGTATCATTTATATTCATAAGTATTCCCCGATGTTCATTTATTTCATAACGTTTTCCCCGATTTGTTCATTTTATAGTCATAATGGTATTTCCCCGATTGTTCATTTTATTTCATACGTTTCCCTGATTGTTCAATTATATTCATAGGTTATTCCCCGATGTTCAATTTTATTTCATAACGTATTTCCCCGATTGTTCATTTATATTCATAAGTATTTCCCCGATTGTTCATTCCTAGCTTCCGTCTTTCATCCGTTCCCCTCAGCTTAACCCATCTCCATTTTTTTTCTTTTTTTGTTTCTTTTTATTTTTTATTTTATTTTTTAATATTAAATCTTTGCCAATCATTTCGATTTGACAGTCGATGGTTTGAAAACCGGAAGTGAATTCCACACGAGACCAATCCAGGGTTGACCTGAACATACTGAACGCGCACATAGAATCAACTTGTTTCGGTCGCTGGGTCGTGATAAATCAGACTAATAGAAAAATAAGCAAACAAGGCGTGTGTTTTGCGTGGGCCCACTCAAAGAACGAAGGTCTGCATTAGCCACGACAGCACGCACATACCATCCAACACGCAGACAGCTGCACGCACGAACGCGCATTCGAACACCACGTTTGAGAAGCCACGTAATCCTACCTCCATAAATAAATGGAAGATTGCGTGCAAATACAAGGGGACACAACACAGACACACGCACAGACACAACACACCCACCACCAATACACACACGCACGCACGCACGCCACGCCACGCACACACAGACACCACACACACACACACAACACACACTTTACGCACGCGCCGCACACACACACCACACCCCACACACACACCACCACACAAAAACACACACTTTACACACACACACACCAACACACACACACCCACACACACACACAACACACACCACACACACACGGGCAATCGCACTCACGTGCATGCGAATGCATGTACACCCGCAAAACGTTATGCAACAACCAATATTGGGACGTTCTGTCACAAGCAACACGTGAGGCGGATGCTGCAAAAACGTTTCAAAGACATCTCACTTCTGCGGGCTCAGAGCGAACAGTCTTCTGCACTGTGGGTGGATGATGTTATGCCATAGCCAGTGCATCCTTATCAGAGTTCATGCTGTGACGGCAAGCTTCTTCTCTGGCACTGTGGGTGATGATGTTGGTAAACCATAGCCAGTGCTCCTTTAATTCCAGAGTTCATCATGTGGGCTAAGCTTTCTTCTCTGGCACTGTGGGTGATGATGTTGGTAAGACCATAGCCAGTGCTCTTTAATTCCAGAGTTCATCATGTGGGCTAAGCTTTCTTCTCTGGCACTGTGGGTGATGATGTTGGTACAACCATAGCCAGTGCTCCTTTTATTCCAGAGTTCATCATGTGGGCTAAGCTTTCTTCTCTGGCACTGTGGGTGATGATGTTGGTATAACCATAGCAAGTGCTCCTTTAATTCCAGAGTTCATCATGTGGGCTAAGCTTTCTTCTCTGACACTGTGGGTGATGATGTTGGTTTGAACCATAGCCAGTGCTCCTTTAATTCCAGAGTTCATCATGTGGGCTAACTTTCTTCTCTGGCACTGTGGGTGATGATGTTGGTATGACCAAAGCCAGTGCTCCTTTAATTCCAGAGTTCATCATTTAGGGCTAAGCTTTCTTCTCTGGCACTGTTGGTGATGATGTTTGGTATGACCATAGCCAGTGCTCCTTTAATTCCAGAGCTCATCATGTGGGCTAAGCTTTTTTCTCTGGCACGTGGGTGATGATGTTGGTACAACCATAGCAAGTTCTCCTTTAATTCCAGACTTCATCATGTGGGCTAGCTTTCTTCTCTGGCACTGTGGGTGATGATGCTGGTATGACCATAGCCAGTGCTCCTTTAATTCCAGAGTTCATCATTTTGGGCTACGCTTTCTTCTCTGGCACTGTGGGTGATGATTTGGTATAACCATAGCCAGTGCTCCTTTAATTCCAGAGTTCATCATGTGGGCTAAGCTTTCTTCTCTGGCACTGTGGGTGATGATTTGGGTTATAACATAGCAAGTGCTCCTTTAATTCCAGAGTTCATCATCTGGGCTAAGCTTTCTTCTCTGGCACTATGGGTGATGATTTGGGTATAACCATAGCAAGTGCTCCTTTAATTCCAGAGTTCATCATCTGGCTAAGCGTTCTTCTCTGGCACTGTGGGTGATGATTTGGGTATAACCATAGCCAGTGCTCCTTTATTTCCAGAGTTCATCATCTGGGCTAAGCTTTCTTCTCTGTCACTGTGGGTGATGATGTTGGTATGACCATAGCCAGTCCTTCTATAATTCCAGAGTTCATCATTTGGGCTACGCTTTCTTCTCTGGCACTGTGGGTGATGATGTTGGTATAACCATAGTCAGTGCTCCATTAATTCCAGAGTTCATCATGTGGGCTAAGCGTTCTTCTCTGGCACTGTGGGTGATGATTTGGGTATAACCATTGCCAGTGCTCCTTTAATTCCAGGTTCATCATGTGGGTTAAGCTTTCTTCTCTGGCACTGTGGGTGATGATGTTGGTATGACCATAGCCAGTGCTCC
>CM031620.1:9089959-9098253 GCA_018398815.1 Conus ventricosus | reverse complement strand
TTTAATTCCAGAGTTCATCATGTGGGCTAAGCTTTCTTCTCTGACACTGTGGGTGATGATGTTGGTTTGACCATAGCCAGTGCTCCTTTAATTCCAGAGTTCATCATGTGGGCTAAGCTTTCTTCTCTGGCACTGTGGGTGATGATTTGGGTACAACCATAGCCAGTGCTCCTTTAATTCCAGAGTTCATCATTGGGCAAAGCTTCTTCTCTGGCACTATGGTGATGATTTGGGTACAACCATAGCCAGTGCTCCTTTAATTCCGGAGTTCATCATGTGGGCTAAGCTTCTCTCTGGCACTGTGGGTGATGATTTGGTAAAAATCATAGAAATGCTCCTTTAATCCAGTTCATCATTTAGGGCTAAGCGTTTTCTCTGGCACTGTGGGTGATGATTGGGTAGACCATAGCAAGTGCTCCTTCAATTCCAGTTCATCATTTGGGGCTAAGCTTTCTTCTCTGGCACTGTGAGTGATGATTGGGTACAACCATAGCCAGTGCTCCTTTAATTCCAGAGTTCATCATTGGGCTAAGCCTTCTTCTCTGGCACTGGGTGATGATTTTGATACACCATAGCGAGTCCTCCTTTAATTTCAGAGTTTATCATTTGGCAACTGTGGTGATGATGTTTGATACAACCATAGCGAGTCCTCCTTTAATTCCAGAGTTCATCATTTGGGCTAAAGCTTTCTTCTCTGGCACTGTGGGTGATGATTTGGTATTAACCATAGCAACATCATTTGGGCTAAGCGTTCTCTCTGGCACTATGGGTGATGATTTGGGTAAAACCATAGCAAGTCCTCCTTTAATTCCAGTTCATCATTTGGCTACGCTTTCTCTCTGGCACTATGGGTGATGATTTTGGTGTTAACCATAGCGAGTTCTCATTTAATTCCAGAGTTCATCATTTGGGCTAAGCTTTCTTCTCTGGCACTGTGGGTGATGATTTTGGTATAACCATAGCGAGTCCTCCTTTAATTCCAGACTTCATCATTTGGGCTCAGCTTTCTTCTCTGGCACTGTGGGTGATGATTTGGTACAACCATAGCGAGTCCTCCTTTAAATTCCAGAGTTCATCATTTGGGGCTAAGCGTTCTTCTCTGGCACTGTGGGTGATGATTTGGTAAATCATAGCGAGTCCTCCTTTAATTCCAGAGTTCATCATTTGGGGCTAAGCTTTCTTCTCTGGCACTATGGGTGATGATTGTGGTACAACCATAGCCAGTGCTCCTTTAATTCCAGTTCATCATTTGGGCTAAGCTTTCTTCTCTGGCACTGTGGGTGATGATTTGGGTACAACCATAGCGAGTCCTCCTTTAATTCAGAGTTCATCATTTGGGCTAAGCTTTCTTCTCTGGCACTATGGGTGATGATTTGGGTACGACCATAGCAAGTCCTCCTTTAATTCCAGAGTTCATCATTTGGGCTAAGCTTTTTCTCTGGCACTGGGGTGATGATTTGGTTAACCTTTAGCAATTTCTCCTTTAATTCAGGTTCATTAATTTGGCTAAGCTTTCTTTCCCTACATTTTAAAGATACAGAAAGTTTGTAGCTCAGTTAGTAGCGAGATGCCTGACCAAGGGGGAGGTCACCGAAGAAAGAAGAAATATAGATAGTTTGGGATAGACAGACAGAGAAGCGACAGATAGATAGATAGATGATAGATGATGATAGATAGATAGATAGATAGATGATAGTTTAGATGGGATAGATAGTTGGATGGATGGATGGATAGATAGTAATTAGATAATGGATAGATAGATAGATAGATAGAATATCAGATAGATTAGGTAGGTTTTAGGTAGGTTAGGTAGGTGACAGTTAGAGAAACAGGGTAGTTTGGAGCAGACGGGACAGACATCAAAATAGGTAGATAATAGATAGAGGGATGGATGCGGACATTGAGAAAAGTTACATAGAAAGCAGACTAAAACTTACTGCGCCCCACCCCCCCACCCCCCACCCCCCGCCGTCTTACCTACTCCTCAGTGCTGGGTCGGCAATCTGCCAAGGGTCAGACCTTTGTTTTCCTTTAATGACTGATCTCTCCCCCCCCCTCTCCCCCTACCTTCTTCAACAGTACTGACATCCTACGCTCCCTGCTGCAGGGAATTATCGTCCTGATGATGTTCACTAGCCAACAACAACACCTTTTTTCGGTGCTCATTGGTGAGAAAAGGCCAGAAACTCATTTCCCCTTTCCCTTTACCTTTTCTTCCCCCCCCCCCTCCCCCCTTCCCTCCGCCCCGCTCTCTCCCTCCCCTTTCCCTCCGATTTGCTTCTCCTCCTGCTCCCCTCTGCTTGTGTACTATCCTCATCTCTCCACGTCTGGTTTTTTTTTGTTGTTTATCGTTTTATTTTTCATTGCCACTGTCCCTCTGTCAACCACCTGGTGAGTTCTGATTGGGTGCAGTTTATGTCGGATGGGTTCTGACGTCTGAAAAGATGTGTTTGTCGGAATTCCCTTCTTTGTTTTGTGTTGTAAATTATTAGTCTCAGTTGACTGGGGTAAGGGGTGGTGTGAGGTGTGCGCGCGCGCGGCGCGCGGGTGTGTGTGTGTGTGGTGGTGTGTGTGTGTGTGTGTGTGTGTGTGGGTGTATGGGTGTGTGGTGTGTGTGTGTGTGTGTGTGTGTGTGTGTGTGTGTGGGGGTGTGTGGTCTGTCTGTCTGTCCTTGTTGAAGAATATACCCACCCTTATCGTGGAATAGTGCTAGAATCACACAACGTATCAGGCAATTCCCAAACAGACAGTTCCAACCTTCAAGTATTAAGGGGGATACGTGTCTGCAAACATTTAGAGAAACTCAAGTATCAGGTTTTAGATCCCCTCAAAGGAAAGCTTCTACCCTAGGAAGTGTTTACGGTAATTGTCAGTTCGTTGTTATATCTGATCTTTCGTGAGGGGGACAGCCAGGGGTAAAAAGCAAGAGAACAAAAGTGGAACACAGCAAACAAAGGCAGGACAGAAGCAATGCGTTTCGACAGAGGGGCCTCTGCAATATGACAACAAATAACCCTTTGGGACCACATGCGAAAGACTCGGGTCAAGTGTGGTGCATCAGTCTGTCTGCCTTATCCTTGTGTTATGGGCCAGTAAAAAAAATTTTGAAGTTTCTATATTTGTTATGTCTAGCACACACACACAACACACAACAACAACACACAACACACACACACACAAAACACACACACAACACACACACACGCACGCACGCACACACCACACAACACACAACACAGCACACACAGCACACACACGCACGCACGCACGCACGCAACACACACACACACACAACACACACACACACACAACACACGCACAGAGGAGAGAGGAGGATGAGAGGGAGACGAGAGAGAGGAGAGAGGAGATGAGAGAGGAGAGAGAGAGAGAGAGAGAGAGAGAGAATCAAAAACAAACAAACACACAAACTAGCAGTTCATATTATATTGCCTTGGTGACCTTCACTTCAGTCATTTTGTGGGCAGAAGGCCATCACTTTTTAGTCGAGGAAACAGCCATCAGCCGACAAGGTGTAAACAAGACGGGATGGTGGGAAGAGGGACAGAGGAGGCAGCAAGGACGGCCCCAAAGGGAAGGATGGAACAGGAGGACAGCCAAGGACGACACCAGAGAAGATAAAAACAGGAGGACACCCAAAGGACGGCACCAGAGAAGATGGAACAGGACAGCCAAGGACGGCACCAAAGAAGAAGGAAACAGGACACCCACGGACGGCACACAGAAGATGGATCAGGAGGGACAGTCAAGACGACACCAGAGAAGATGGAACAGGAGGACAGCCAAGGACGGCACCAGAGAAGATGGAACAGGAGGACAGCCAAGGACGGCACCAGGAAGATGGAACAGGAACACCCAAAGGACGGCACCAGAAAAGATGGATCAGGAGGACAGGCAAGGCGACACCAGAGAAAAATGGAACAGGAGGACAGCCAAGGACGGCACCAGAGAAGATGGAACAGGACAGCCAAGGACGGCACCAGAGAAGAGGGATCAGGAGGACAGCCAAAGGACGACACCAGAGAAGATGGAACGGAGGACAGCCAAGGACGGCACCAGAAAAGATGGAACAGGCCACCCAAGGACGGCACCAGAGAAGATGGATCAGGAGGACAGCCAAGGACGACACCAGAGAAGATGGAACAGGAGGAAAAGCCAAGGACGGCCCCAGAGAAGATGGAACAGGACAGCCAAGGAGGGCACAGAGAAGATGGATCAGGGAGGACAGCCAAGGACGACACCAGAGAAGATGGATCAGGAGGACAGCCAAGGACGGCACCAGGGGAAGGGTGGAACAGGGACAGCCAAGGACGGCACCAGAGAAGATGGAACAGGAGGACACCCAAAGGGGACGGCCCAGAGAAGAGGGGATCACGACAGCCAAGGACGGCACCAGGGGAAGATGAAACAGGAGGACAGCCAAGGCCCGACACCAGAGAAGATGGAACAGGAGGACAGCCAAGGACGGCACCAGGAATTTTGGAACAGGAGGACAGCCAAGGACGGCCCCCAGAGAAGATGGATCAGGACACCCAAGGACGGCCCCGGAGAGGAAGGATGGAAACAGGAGGGACAGCCAGGACGACACCAGAGAAGATGGATCAGGACAGCCAAGGACGGCACCAGAAAAAATGGAACAGGAGGACAGCCAAGGACGGCACAGAGAAGAGGGATCAGGACAGCCAAGAAACGGCACCAGAAAGATGGAACAGGAGGACAGCCAAGGACGGCACCAGAGAAGATGGAACAGGAGGACAGCCAAGGACGGCACCAGAGAGATGGATCAGGACAGCCAAGGACGGCACCAGAGAGATGGAACGGGGAGGACACCCAAGGACGACACCAGAAAAGATGGATCAGGACAAGCCAAGGACGGCACCAGAGAAGATGGAACAGGAGAACAGCCAAGGACGGCACCAGAGAAGATGGATCAGGAGGACAGCCAAGGACGAAAACCAGAGAAGATGGGCAAGACGACAGCCAAGGACGGCACCGAGAAGATGGAACAGGAGGACACCCAAAGGACGACACCAGACAAGATGGATCAGGACAAGCCAAGGACGGCCCCAAGAGAGATGGATCAGGAGGACAGCAAGGACGGCCACCAGAGAAGATGGAACAGGAGGACAGCCAAGGACGGCACCAGAGAAGATGGAACAGGAGGACAGCCAAGGCGGCACCAGAGAAGATGGATCAGAGGGCCCAGCCAAGGACGGCACCAGAGGAAGATGGAACAGGAGGACAGCCAAGGACGGCACAAGAGAAGATGGATCAGGGGCCCAGCCAAGGACGGCACCAGAGAAGTTGGAACAGGAGGACAGCCAAGGACGGGCCCCAGAGAAGATGGATCAGGAGGACAGCCCAAGGACGACACCAGAGAAGATGGATCAGGAGGACAGCCAAGGACGGCACCAGAGAAGATGGAACAGGAGGACAGCCAAGGACGGCACCAGAGAAGATGGAACAGGAGGACAGCCAAGGGACGGCACCAGAGAAGATGGATCACGACAGCCAAGGACGGCACCAGAGAAGATGAACAGGAGGACAGCCAAGGACGACACCAGAGAAGATGGAACAGGAGGACAGCCAAGGACGGCCCAGAGAATATGGAACAGGAGGACAGCCAAGGACGGCACCAGAGAAGAGGATCAGGACAACCAAGGACGGCACCAGAGAAGATGGAACAGGAGGACAGCCAAGGACGCACCCAGAGAAGATGGATCAGGACAGCAAGGACGGCACCAGAGAAGAGGGAACGGAGGACCAGCCAAGGACGGCACCAGAGAAGATGGATCAGGACAGCCAAGAACGGCACCAGGAAAAGTGGAACAGGAGGACAGCCAAGGACGGCACCAGAGAAGATGGAACAGGAGGACAGCCAAGGACGGCACCAGAGAAGATGGATCAGGACAGCCAAGGACGGCACCAGGAAGATGGAACAGGAGGACAGCCAAGGAGGGACACCAGAGAAGATGGATCAGGACAGCCAAGGACGGCACCAGAGAAGATGGAACAGGGGGAACAGCAAGGCCCGGCCCACCAGGAAGATGGATCAGGAGGACAAGCCAAGGACGACACCGAAAAGATGGAGCAAGACGACACCCAAAGGACGGCACCAGAGAAGATGGAACAGGAGGACAGCCAAGGACGACACCAGACAAGATGGACAGGACAGCCAAGGACGGCACCAGAGAAGATGGATCAGGAGGACAGCCAAGGACGGCACCAGAGAAGATCGAACGGAGGACAGCCAAGGGGGGCACCAGAGAAGAGGGAAAACAGGAGGACAGCCAAGGACGGCACCAGAGAAGATGGGATCAGAGGGCCAGCCAAGGACGGCACCAGAGAAGATGGATCAGGACAGCCAAGGACGACACCAGAGAAGTTGGAACAGGAGGACAGCCAAGGACGGCACCAGAGAAGTTTGGAAACAGGAGGACACCCAAAGGACGGCACCAGAAAGATGGAACAGGAGGACAGCCAAGGACGGCACCAGAGAAGTGGATCAGGACAGGCAAGGACGGCACCAGAGAAGATGGAAAGGACGACAGCCAAGGACGGCCCCAAAGAGAAGATGGAACAAGAGGACAGCCAGGACAGCACCAGAGAAGATGGATCAGGACAGCCAAGGACGGCACCAGGAAGATGGAACAGGGGACAGCCAAGGACGGCACCAAAAAAAGATGGACAGGACAGCAAGGACGGCACCAGAGAAGATGGAACAGGAGGACAGCCAAGGACGGCACCAGAGAAGATGGAACAGGAGGCCAGTCAAGGACGGCACCAGAGAAGATGGATCACGACAGCCAAGGACGGCACCAGAGAGAGGGGAACAGGAGACACACCAAGGACGGCACCCAGAGAAGATGGATCAGGACAGCCAAGGACGGCACCAGAGAAGATGGAACAGGAGGACAGCCAAGGACTTCACCAGAGAAGATGGAACAGGACAGCCAAGGACGGCACCAGAGAAGATGGAACTGAGAGGCAGCCAAGGACGACCCCAGAGAAGATGGATCAGGACAGCCAAGGACGGCACCAGAGAAGAGGGAAAACAGGGGACAGCCAAGGACGACACCAGAGAAGATGATCAGGACAGCCAATGACGGCCCCAGAGAAGATGGAACAGGAGGACAGCCACGGACGGCACCAGAGAAGATGGAACAGGAGGACACCCAAAGGACGGCCCCAGAGAAGATGGATCAGAGGGCCACCCAGGACGGCACCAGAGAAGATGGAACGGAGGACAGCCAAGGACGGCACCGAGAAGATGGAACAGGACAGCCAAGAACGGCACCAGAGAAGATGGGACAGGAGGACACCCCAGGGATGGCACCAGAGAAGATGGAACAGGAGGACAGCCAAGGACGGCACCAGAGAAGATGGAACAGGGAGGACAGCCAAGGACGGCACCAGAGAAGATTTGAACAGGAGGACAGCCAAGGACGACACCAGAGAAGATGGAACAGGACAGCCAAGGACGGCACCAGAGAAGATGGAACAGGAGGACAGCCAAGGACGGCACCAGAAAAGATGGAGCACGAGGACAGCCAAGGACGGCACCAGAGAAGAGGGATAGGAGGACAGCCAAGGATTGCACGAGAGAAGATGGAACAGGAGGACAGCCAAGGACGGCACCAGAGAAGAGGGGAACAGGAGGACAGCCAAGGATTGCACGAGAGAAGATGGATCAGGACACCCAAGGACGACCCCCAGAGAAGATGGAACAGGAGGACAGCCAAGGACGGCACCAGAGAAGATCAAACAGGGGACAACCAAGGACGGCACCAGAGAAGATGGAACAGGAGGACAGCCAAGGACGGCACCAGAGAAGATGGAACAGGAGGACAGCAAGGACGGCACGAGAGAAGATGGAACAGGAGGACAGCCAAGGACGGCACCAGAGAAGAGGGATCGGGAAACAGCCAAGGACGGCACCAGAGAAGAGGGAAAACAGGACAGCCAAGGACGGCACGGAGAAGAAGATGGATCGGAGGACAGCCAAGGACGGCACCAGAGAAGATGGAACAGGAGGACAGCCAAGGACGGCACCAGAGAAGATGATCAGGAGGACAGCCAAGGCGGCACCAGGAAGATGGGAGACAGGGGACTGAGAACGTGACGAACTGATGTGACTGGAAGTTTTGGGAGGGGGGGGGGGGGGGTTGGTGGGGGTGGGAAACCCATGATCGGAAGAAAGAGGACAATTAGCGAGGAGGAAAGGGGGGAGAACGGGGAAATAGGAAGGACAGAGCAATCAAACGACGGCACAGAAG
>CM031620.1:9073480-9078480 GCA_018398815.1 Conus ventricosus | reverse complement strand
AAACGATCGAGGTCAGTAGCAGGGGATTGGCACGGGATCTGAAGAGAGGAAAGACCTCGAAACAAATTTGTAGTCCCGGTTTTAAGATTTGCTTTTAATCATTGTTTTATATATATATATATATATATATATATATAATATATATATATATATATATATATATATATATATATATATTTATGATGCATATACATAATGTTGTTTATAAACGTGACTTGAAATGAAACTATACAAAAATAATACATACGTGATGGCACCAATAACGTCCATAAAAGTAATTTGATGTAGACAGATGGCTATTTGTATAAAGTATTTATGTACATATCTAAGTTAAATGTATCTCTGTATGTATTTAATGATGCTTGTATGTATGTGTCTAGGCTTGTATTAACACACACCACGTCCACAGACATCTCTGTCACCATCTCCACGTACATAATGTATTACTCCCTCCTTTCACTGAGCACCAGAAAGAGAAGACCTCCCCAACCCCCAAACGATTTACCCCCACGTTCCCATCGGCGCCGGCTCTGGCACTGGAGTAAATGGCAGTTCTCCATCTCCCAGGAGACTTGGAGTCGGGCCACTGCTCCTACAGTCTGGCATCGCCCAATCTGATTAGGGAACTGCGAGAGCGTGAATACCAGTCTGGTCTGCCAAGAGTGGCAGTGCCAGAAAATATGAAGGCTCCGCATGCAGGTTGTGACGGTGTCTTCGTCGTTTGTGCTGTCATCATATGGCCTCTGTCCTTTTCTCTTTCCTCCCTCCTCCCTCCCCACCTGCTCCTCCACGCTAAATCACCCTCACACACACACACACACACACACACACACACACACACACACACACACACACACACACACACACACACACACACACACAGAGTCTCTCTCTGTATGTGTTGTTACTGGTTTCAAACGCAAGTGAAAATATTTTTGTTTATCTTGGTTTTTGTTTCCTTGAATTACTTCCCCTTATAATTGTTTGCTTATGTGTTCCTGGAAACAAATAACTTTCTTTTTTCCTGATGACCCGTACCGATTTCCATTTTATTCTCAGCAAACGTGTTCCCATTGTATACAGGTCAGTGGCCTTACAATGAAAAAAAATCAGTCCTCTCTCTCTCTCTCTCTCTCTCTCTCTCTCCTCTCTCTCTCTCTCCTCCTCTCTCTCTCTCTCTCTCTCTCTCTCTCTCTCTCTCTCTCTCTCTCTCTCTGACGCACTCCTCATATCAATCCCCAGGAGTGTCAGTATCCCTAACGTTCGCAGCCCCTGACCTCTCATGTCGTATTCTGTTGTGGGTCTGTCCACTTCTCCACCTCCATTGTATTCTGTAGTAGGTCTGTCCACTTCTCTGTCTGCTGTGTATTCTGTAGTAGGTCTGTCCACTTCTCTGTCTGCTGTGTATTCTGTTGTGGGTCTGTCCACTTCTCTGTCTGCTGTGTATTCTGTTGAAGGTCTGTCCACCTCTCTGTCTGCTGTGTATTCTGTTGAAGGTCTGTCCACCTCTCTGTCTGCTGTGTATTCTGTTGAAGTCTGTCCACTTCTCTGTCTGCTGTGTATTCTGTTGTAGGTCTGTCCACTTATCCGTCTCCATTGCATTCTGTAGTAGGTCTGTCCACTTCTCCGTCTCCATTGCATTATGTTGTAGGTCTGTCCACTTCTCTGTTTCCGCTGCCTTCTCCCCTTTCTGTTAACAACTTGTCAGCTAATTCACGATCTGTTTCCAAGAGCCAAGAACATATAATTCCTGACCTGGATCGAATGACACCTGCGATCTTTTTCCCCTGCCCCATAACAGCAAAGAAGAACGATACTTTAGTTCCCTGCTCTTTTAAAACGAACTAAACGAACACAGAGACACCTGTGACCTTTTGTCCCTGTCACAAAATAACAAAGAGAAATGACAGTTAGTTTCGTACTCGTTTAAAACGAACTAAACGAACACAAAGACACATGCGATATTTTTTCCCTGTCACTGAAGATAAAAAAAGGAACGATAGTCAGTTTCATACTCTTGTACAACGAACTGAACGAACACATGACAGACGAAATACGCTACCCCCACCCCCACCCCTCGTCCTTGACCTTCCATAGCGAAGGCAAACACGTTGATTGGTTCGTCCCGTATAACGAAAGCCACAATATTAAAATGGAGTAATAGCTGTCCTGTCATTTGTTCGTGCTGGTAACCCGACCTCCGTTCTCTGGCTTCAGCTGCAGCCTGTGCTCCCTCGCCTTTTCAGGTTCCAGAGAAATGAAGGACGTAACTGATCACGTCTGAGCGTTGACACCAATACTGATTCTGCTGTCACTCGTCATCACGCTGTATGACGCTTGGAAAGATGCATGTTCTACACGTTACATGAAAACAATGGCCCCTAAACATTTGATAAGGAATCAAAATGTGTTTGGGGACGTCAGCTTTTCAGGCTCTGTCGGTCTGATCAACACAAGGGGTGTCTTCTATACAGCCCTGACACTGTCGGTCTGATCAACACAAGGGGTGTCTTCTATACAGCCCTGACACTGTCGATCTGATCAACACATGGTGTCTTCTATACAGCCCTGACACTGTCGGTCTGATCAACACAGGGTGTCTTCTATACAGCCCTGACACTGTCGGTCTGATCAACACAAGGGGTGTCTTCTATACAGCCCTGACACCGTCGGTCTGATCAACACATGATGTCTTATATACAGCCCTGACACTGTCGGTCTCATCAACACAAAGGGTATCTTCTATACAGCCCTGACACTGTCAGTCTGATCAACACATGGTGTCTTCTATAATGCCCTGACACTGTCGGTCTGATCAACACAAGGGTGTCTTCTATACAGCCCTGACACCGTCGGTCTGATCAACACAGGGTGTCTTCTATACAGCTCTGACACTGTCGGTCTGATCAACACAGGATGTCTTCTATACAGCCCTGACACTGTCGGTCTGATCAACACAGGGTGTCTTCTATACAGCCCTGACACCGTCGGTCTGATCAACACAGGGTGTCCGTTATACAGCCCTGACACTGTCGGTCTGATCAACACAAGGGGTGTCTTCTATACAGCCCTGACACCGTCGGTCTGATCAACACAGGGTGTCCGTTATACAGCCCTGACACTGTCGGTCTGATCAACACAAGGGGTGTCTTCTATACAGCCCTGACACTGTCGGTCTCATCAACACATGGTGTCTTCTATACAGCCCTGACACTGTCAGTCTGATCAACACATGGTGTCTTCTATACAGCCCTGACACTGTCGGTCTGATCAACACAAGGGGTGTCTTCTATACAGCCCTGACACTGTCGGTCTGATCAACACATGGTGTCTTCTATACAGCCCTGACACTGTCGGTCTGATCAACACAGGTGTCTTCTATACAGCCCTGACACTGTCGGTCTGATCAACACATGGTGTCTTCTATACAGCCCTGACACTGTCGGTCTCATCAACACATGATGTCTTCTATACAGCCCTGACGACACTGTCAGTCTGATCAACACATGGTGTCTTCTATACAGCCCTGACACTGTCGGTCTGATCAACACAGGGTGTCTTCTATACAGCCCTGACACTGTCGGTCTGATCAACACATGGTGTCTTCTATACAGCCCTGACACTGTCGGTCTGATCAACACATGGTGTCTTCTATACAGCCCTGACACTGTCGGTCTGATCAACACATGGTGTCTTCTATACAGCCCTGACACTGTCGGTCTGATCAACACAGGGTGTCTTCTATACAGCCCTGACACTGTCGGTCTGATCAACACATGGTGTCCTCTATACAGCCCTGACACTGTCGGTCTGATCAACACATGGGGTCTTCTATACAGCCCTGACACTGTCGGTCTCATCAACACATGATGTCTTCTATACAGCCCTGACACTGTCGGTCTGATCAACACAAGGGGTGTCTTCTATACAGCCCTGACACTGTCGGTCTGATCAACACATGGTGTCTTCTATACAGCCCTGACACTGTCGGTCTGATCAACACATGGTGTCTTCTATACAGCCCTGACACTGTCGGTCTGATCAACACATGGTGTCTTCTATACAGTCCTGACACTTGATCTGATCAACACATGGTGTCTTCTATACAGCCCTGACACTGTCGGTCTCATCAACACATGATGTCTTCTATACAGCCCTGACACTGTCGGTCTGATCAACACAGGGTGTCCGTTATACAGCCCTGACACTGTCGGTCTGATCAACACAAGGGGTGTCTTCTATACAGCCCTGACACTGTCGGTCTGATCAACACAAGGGGTGTCTTCTATACAGCCCTGACACCGTCGGTCTGATCAACAAAAGGGGTGTCCGTTATACAGCCCTGACACTGTCGGTCTGATCAACACATGGTGTCTTCTATACAGCCCTGACACTGTCGGTCTGATCAACACAGGGTGTCTTCTATACAGCCCTGACACCGTCGGTCTGATCAACACAGGGTGTCCGTTATACAGCCCTGACACTGTCGGTCTCATCAACACAAGGGGTGTCTTCTATACAGCCCTGACACCGTCGGTCTGATCAACACATGATGTCTTCTATACAGCCCTGACACTGTCGGTCTGATCAACACAAGGGGTGTCTTCTATACAGCCCTGACACTGTCGGTCTGATCAACACAGGGTGTCCCTTATACAGCTTGGAATGGCAGCTTTGTTTTGTCCGATTTCCAAGCTGTTTCCATCGTGGAAACTAAGGCAAGGAGCTGTGTGGAACTGCTAAATGGTACCAAACCCTGATATTACACTCGTAGTCTGATGGAGAGTTATGTTTATGAGCACAGTTGTAAGTTAATGCTGAACAATTAAATAGTGGGGGAAAACAAGTGCATGTTAACAATTCTTCCATCATTATAGTAATGACTTGGCAAAGATTTGAAATTTGAAAGGAAAAAAAAGAGGGAGGTTGGAAGATGAAGAAAATGGGAAAATGTATATTATTGATATAAAACCCTTCACTAGCTGCAAGAGGGAACCACT
>CM031620.1:9065980-9068480 GCA_018398815.1 Conus ventricosus | reverse complement strand
TTGAATAACAAATGCGTCGAAGATGAGAAGATAAGTGATAGCTCGTTCTTCGTGACCATTGTCCTGAATGTTGTTTGTTTACGTGAAGAAAGTCTAAGAGGTCGAAATGCATTGTGTTCCGTCCTGTAATCTGTTTGTCTGGATTGTTTTGCGGAACCAATAACATTCTTTTAAAAAGAAAAAAAAAAGTAAAGAAGAAGGAAGACGAAGAGGAGCAGCAGAGGAAGAGAAAGAATGAGAAAGAGGAAGAAGAAAAGATGGAGAGGAAGGTGGAGGAGGAGGAGAAGAAAATGGGGGTGGGGTGGGGTGTAGAGATGGTTTGTGAATCTGTTTCCGATAAAAGTATGTGAGATGAGAAATGTTCTGTTGCACGCTTTTCATGGGACATATCCTTTATAAGGCTCTTGTCGGCTAGGCTTATGAGGCCTCGTTAACTATTCACCTCGGTGAGCTGTAGCTGGAGGAAACTGGATGACAGGTATCAGAAAAAACGAAACTAGGACCATGTGCGTTGGAAGAGGATCACAAGAAATCTCTGTCAGGTGAGATCCCATTTATCCAGTTGGAGCATGCTTTTTCCAGCAAACTGGGTTAAACTCTGGTAAAGAGTTTTTTTTTTAAATTAAATGTTTGAGATTCTACAGCCTAATGGCCGCATGAACAGAGGTTCATCGTTGTGTGTGTGTGTGTTTGGTTGTGTGTTGTGTGTGGTGTGTGTGTGTGGTGTTGACATAGCACCATAGAAGGCGGTGCTCATCTCTCTCCTTCCGCCGCCTTTAACTTTCCCTGAACAGAATCAGCCACCCATTTACTGTCGTATGGAGGACGGAGAGGGTTTTCAAGCCTAAACAAATCCCGTCCCTCGAGTAGTTCGACCTAATGACCGTTAGCTAAACAGGCAAAGGCTGTAACCACTGGACCCCGTGGCCCTGCAGGGGAAGAGCAAGAAGGAAGAAGGAGAAGGAAGCAGAGGGTGAGAATCAGAAGGTGATGAAGAAGGTGAGAGAATAAACAAAAAGGAGGGAGAAGTATATGGAGAAGATGTGAGAAGGAGAAGATAGGTGAAAAAAGTAGAAGAAGGAGAAGGAACAGGAAGAGGAGAGAAAGAAAAAAAGAGAAGGGACAGAGGAGGAAGAGGAGGACAAGAGAAAAAGGAAGATGAGGAAGACAAAAAAGGAAGATGAAGGAAGACGAAAAAGGAAGATGAGGAAGACGAAAAAGAGTAGAACAAAAAGAGAGAAAGAGAAGAATGTGGAAAAAGGAAATCTGTAGGAGATTGGTGGTGAGGAAGACAGAAGAAGAGAAATTAACCGACCATGCAAGCAAACAGATAACCAACAAACCAACCAACCAGCCAACCAACAAACCAACCAACCTATCAACCAACGAATCACCCAAGAAGCAATATCTCAAAATGACGTTACCCGAAGCCTGAGAAAAGTCGCCACTTTCTTGCCTCTGTTTTTTTTTTTTTCTTTTTAAAGTTATCATGACTTTTATTTTAGTTGCGGGATAGAGGGGAGGGGGGATAGAAGGAGGGAGGGAGAGGTGTCGCAGAGATGGATGGACAGGGCAACAAACCTATCTCCTCTTTTAATCAGAAGTGAGCAATCTGAAGCCCAGATACGTATTACTCATTCCAACTTTCAGCTGTAGTTGTTGTTGGCATAGAAAGCGCTGATACAAAAAAAAATAGAAAGAAAGAGAGAAAATCGATGGAAGAATGGGTGTGACGTAGGGAGGGAGGAAAATAAGATGGGAGGAAGGGGATGTGGGGGGGGGGGGGGAGGGCACAAAGAAAGGTCCCGATTGGTTGTCAGGATCGATCAAGTGACCGACATAACACAGTAGATCAATCCAATCACCTCCCATCCCCCCCCTTCACCCCCCCAATATTCATCCTCTGGCTATATATAGGCAGCAGTATTTGTATTTTAAGCCTAGACAGGGTAAAAAAAAGAAAAAGAAAAAAAAAATCTTCCCTGTTGTGTTCTGTCTGGGTTGACAAGTCGGTCCCCTCTGTGTCTGCTGTCTTCTTACCGAAACGTGTCTTCAGACTGCAAGACAGACAAACGTTGCTGTGTGTTGTGTCCTCTTGTTCAGCTGTCACCTAGTTCTACAATGCCATGATTCCTGTTTGAAGTTATACACAGAAGAGAGAGAGAGAGAGAGAGAGAGAGAAGAGAGAGAAGAGAGAGAGAGAGACAGACAGACAGACGACAGACGGAGAGAGACATAGACAGAGGGAGACAGCGAGAGAGTACAGAACAAACAAAAACAAAACAAAGCGAAACAAACAAACAAAAAAATCGGAAGTTGAATCTCTCTCTGATGAATCTAAACTATTTTGTAACATCGTTTAAAGTTTGAGAGGAATAGTAATAAAAATGATGATGATGATAATAATAATAATAATAATATAATAATAATAATTAATAATAATATAATAGTGATGATATGATAATAATAAAATGATGATAATAATATAATAATGATAATA
>CM031620.1:9055980-9060980 GCA_018398815.1 Conus ventricosus | reverse complement strand
AACGCTCTCAGCTGTACTTTCCTCAACGCTCTCATCTGTACTTTCCTCAACGCTCTCAGCTGTCCTTTCCTCAACGCTCTCAGCTGGTCCTTTCCTCAACGCTCTCAGCTGTCCTTTCCTCAACGCTCTCAGCTGTCTTCTCAAGCTGCAGCTGCTTCCTCAACGCTCTCAGCTGTCCTTTCCTCAACGCTCTCAGCTGTCCTTTCCTCAACGCTCTCACGGCCTGCACTTTCCTCAACGCTCTCAGCGGCACTTTCCTCAACGCTCTCAGCGGCACTTTCCTCAACGCTCTCAGCTGTCCTTTGCCTCAACGCTCTCAGCGTCCTTTCCTCAACGCTCTCAGCGTCACTTTCCCTCAACGCTCTCGGCTGCCTTTCTCAACGCTCTCAGCTGTCCTTTCCTCAACGCTCTCAGCTGTCCTTTCCTCAACGCTCTCAGCTGCACTTTCGTCAACGCTCTCAGCTGTCCTTTCCTCAACGCTCTCAGCTGCCTCCTTTCCTCAACGCTCTCAGCTGTCCTTTCCTCAACGCTCTCAGCTAGTCCTTTCCTCAACGCTCTCAGCTTCCTTTCCTCAACGCTCTATAGCTGTCCCTTTCCTCAACGCTCTCAGCTGTCTTTCCTCAACGCTCTCAGCTGTCCTTTCCTCAACGCTCTCAGCTGTCCTTTCCTCAACGCTCTCAGCTGTACTTTCCTCAACGCTCTCAGCTGTCCTTTCCTCAACGCTCTCAGCTGTCCTTTCCTCAACGCTCTCAGCTGCACTTTCCTCAACGCTCTCAGCGTTTCTCAGCGCTTCACGGATTGCCATTAGTTGTCTTTCCCCCAAACCTCAGTGCCATGCCTCCTGAACTAGCTGTTTTAAAAGCCAGGCACAGGCATTTTAGGTCTCTAGCGGTTCGTAAGGGACAGGGGATTGGCCATTGAGGAATTTCTGCTTACATTTCCAGGATGTCTAACCTTTAACAAGCAAGGGTTTATTGAGGTGCTTGAGGTTGGGTGAAGAGAGTAGGGTTGAGTGAGGGTCTGGTTCGCATGGACTGTTCCTGCTGTACTTCTGCGGATTGTTTCCTTCTATCATCAGGTTATCTGACGATGATGGTTTGTTGGCTCTGCTGTCTTGTCGTCTCTCTCTGTCTCTCTGCTCTCCTCCTCTCTCTCCTCTGTCTCTCTGTCAGTCTTTGTCATTCTGTCTGTCTGTCTGTCTGTCTCTGTCTCTGTCTCTGTCTCTCTGTCTCTCTCTCTCTCCTGTCCATTCTCCTGTCTCTCTTCTCACTGTTTCTCTCTGTTTCTATTTCTCTCTTCTGTCTGTCTTCTGTCTCTGTCTCTCTCTTCTCTCTCTCTCTCTCTCTCTCTCTCTCTGCCCATCTTTGTGATCGTCTCCTGTTTCTTTTTCATTTCCTGTCTCCTCTCTCTCCTCTCTCTCTCTCTTCTCTCTCTCTCTCTCTCCCTTTTCATCTCTTCTTCTCTCTCTTCTCTCTCTCTCCTCTTCCTCTCTCTCTCTCTTCTCTCCTCCTCTCTCTCTTTTCCTCTCTCTCTCTCCTCTCTCCTCTCTCTCTCTCTCTCCCCTCTCTCTCTCTCTCCTCTCTCTCTCTCTCTGTCACTCTCCGTCTGTCCATATGTTCCTATCTGTCTGTCTCACTGTATCTGTTTCTGTCAGTCTCTCTGTCTCCGTCTGTCTTTTCTCTCTCTCACTCTCTCTCTTCCTCTCTCTCTCTCTCTCTCTCTCTCTGTCTCTCTCTGTCTGTCTTTCTCTCTGTCTCTGTCTCTCCTTCTCTCTCTCTCTCTCTCTCTCTCTCTCTCTCTCTCAAATCTGTTTTATCAAACGGTTGTTCAGTTATTCCTTACACGCTGGGGCACTAGCCTGCGCATGAACAAAGCATCTGTGTTGGTGTTTTTCCTCCCTTCGGCAAGAAGGATTTCATTTTGGATTTCCTAGATTGCTCGCCTTTCGTGCCTTGTACCAGATGTCGCATTCATCTGTCCTTGCATTGGACCGTGAAATCTGTCCATCTATTTTCATCCTCTTGCATTCAGGATACATTGATCTCACCTACCCCCCCCCCCCCCCCCACTCTCTCTCCACTCCCCCCTCTGTCTTCCCATATTGTCATCTCCCTTTCTACTTCTTTCCGTTTCTTCCCTTTGTTCCCTGTACATTCAGGTTTCATAGTTTTCAGCTTGATTGCGTGTGCGCGCGCGCGCGTGCGTGGTGTGTGTGTGTGTGTGTGTGTGTGTGTGTGTGTGTGTGTGTGTGTGTGTGTGTGTGTGTGTGTGTGTGTGTGCGTGGTGTGTGTCCGTGTGCGTGGGTTTACGTTTGAGTTTATCTGTATGTATATATGTATACAAGTATAGTATGTATGTATGTATGTATGCATGTATGTATGTTTTATATATTTATTATAATATATATATATATATATAATATATATATATATATATATATATATATATATATATATATATATATATTTGTATATATATATAACACACACATGTGTGTGTAGTATAGTAGTAGTAGTAGTAGTAGTAGTAGTAGTAGTAGTAGTATAGTAGTAGAAGAGCATTACAAAACCCAATACAACCCAACACAACCCGACACGACACACCACAACAGAACACAACACACACACAACCCAACACAACCCGGCACGACACAACACAACAACGCCCGACACAGCACAACCCGACACAACACAATCTGACACAGCACAGCACAGCACAGCACAGTACAGCACAGCACAGCACAGCACAGCACAACCCGACACAAGCCAATCCAACACAACCCAACACAACTCGATACCACACAACCTAGCACAACCCAACACAACTCGATACTACACAACCTAGCACAACACAACAAAACCGACACAACGCAACTCATCACAATCCGACGCAACACAACACAACACAACCCAACCCAACACAACCCGACACGACCCGACACAACTCAACGCAACCCAACACAACCCCGTACAACACAACACAACCCGACACAGCACAACCCAACCCAACCCAACTCTACCTAGCACACAGCACAGCACAGCACAGCACAGCACAGCAAAGCAAAGCACAGCACAGCACAGCACAGCACAGCACAACACAGCACAACACAACACAGCACAACATAACACCATGCGCATCACAAAATTAATTTTCGACCAAGATGACTGCAACAGCAGCAGCAGCAGCAGCAGTAGCAGTAACAGCAGCAGCAGCTGAGAGCTAAACTCGTTTTCAAAGATGAGTCCAGGACATAACTGCCCTCCCCCCCCCCCCCCCCCCCCCCCCCCGCCCCCTCCTGCCCCCCCTCCGGCCACTCGTCCGCCGCAGTATATGCCTTGCAGCCTTTCAACACAAGGCCTCTTTGATTACCTATTGCCAACATCCTAAGCTTCCGTGCTGTTTTTACTGCTTCCTTTGAGGGTTGGCGAGAGGACAAAGGGGGAAACAGAGACGTTATTGCGTTCGTTCTCTTCCATGTTATTGGTTGTCGATGTGAAAGGGATTGGGAGGGGGAGAGAGAGAGAGAGAGAGAGACAGAGAGAGAGAGAGAGAGAGAGAGAGAGAGAGAGAGAGAGAGAGAGAGAGGGGGGTGGAGGGAGGGAGGAGAGAGGAGGAGAAAGAAGGAGAAGGGTGGAAAATGGAATGCAGGTCGTTGCGTGTGTGTGTGTGTGTGTGTGTGTGTGTGTGTGTGTGTGTGTGTGTGTGTGTGTGTGTGTGTGTGAGTGTGTGTGTGTGTGTGTGTGTGTGTGTGTGTGTGTGTGTGTGTGTGTGTGTGTGTGTGTGAGTGTATGTGTGTGAGTGTGTGTGTGTGTGTGTATAGTGTGTGCGTGCGTGTGTGTGCGTGCACATGTATGCATGCATGCATGCGCGCATACGCTCTTGTATGTGCGTGTATGTGTATAAGAGAGAGAGAGAGAGAGAGAGAGAGAGAGAGAGAGAGAGAGAGTGAGAGAGAGAGAGAGAGAGAGAGTGAGAGAGAGAGAGAGAGAGAGAGAGAGAGAGAGAGAGAGAGAGACGCACAGCGCAAAAAAATAAGATAAGAAAGAAACGGATACAAATTCAAAGCCGAAATAAATGTATCCACCAGGTCCTCCGGATGTCAGCCGCAGAGCAGGCAGTGAAATAATGGCGAAGAAACAAAAGCAAACTTGTAAACAAAACATAGCAAGTCGAGAAACTCTAGTTGAAGACTAGCTCCACCATTTCCCAACATTGGTCGTCAGCAGCAGATGCAACTATCTCTCAGTCTTTGGAAGAAAAACATCCCTCCACCTCCCCTCCCCCATCCACCTTCCACCCTTCTCAAAAACCCTACTGTACTCTAACTCATCTTTCCTCTACATTAGTTCGCATGCGCGCGCGCGCGCGCGCACACACGCACACACACACACACACACACACACACACACACACACACACACACACACACACACACACACACAGAGGCGCAGAAGCACATACGCACACACACAGACACATACAGATACACACAGACGCACAGAGACACACACACACATACACACACTAACACACACACACACATACACGCTAAAACACACACACACACACAACACACACACACACACACACACACACACACACACACACACACACACACACACACACACACACGCACACACACACACACTAAAAACACACACACACACACTAACACACACACACACACACACACACACACACACACAGACACACACACACACACACACACACATTCACACACACACACACACACACACTAACACACTAACACACTAGCACACTACTCCTACTCCTACACTCAGATATCCCTTCCTCGAATCTCCCCCACCCCCAGCATCCACTCACCTCCTACACACCACCACCACCACCACCTCTTTCCCACTCCCCCTCTCCCATCCCACCTTCCATCCCTTCTAACACCTCTTCTCTCCCCAATCCGCTCCCCCTGGTGGTTAGGGAGGGGGGGGGGGGGCGCATTGTTCCTTCCTCCCACAACCAGT
>CM031620.1:9048480-9050980 GCA_018398815.1 Conus ventricosus | reverse complement strand
TTTCTTTTAGTTTGAAGTATGCTCACTCTGTGACGTAGCGTGGCATGTTGGCCGCCATCGCTGAGGGAGGTTAGCTCTTCACTCGAGCGGAAGATGTCTCTGGGAGCGCCTGCTCCGGTCTTGGTTCTTCACCGTATCGTCGAAGGTACAGTCGGTATCTTTCAATTCCTACAGTCGGCCTGTAGAGAGAGGGACATCACTTCTTCTTTTTCCGCATCTGCGCCTCTGTCCTCTCGACTGGACAGAGGGCAGAGAGAGTCATTTGACCCGCCTCTTCGGGGTCACCCACGGGTAGCTGGTAAGCATCAGTTTCGTGGTTTGTTTGTTTTGGTTTGTTGTTGTTAGCCGGCTTATTCTTCTCTTTTGCGCAATTTTCTTTTGTTTGCAAAATTGTAAAAGAAATATTGTTTGAGACCTTTTCTCTGGTTAATTCAGTCTTTAACCTTGCCATTCTAAATTACATCCAAAATTCTTTCTCCTGTTTATGCATCTGGTGATGCGGTAGTCGGTGGGGATGGGAGAGAACCTGGTGATTCAGGGTTGGTACTTGCTTGGTCTCGCTCGTCCGCCCTTGTCACATTCGCCGGACTCTTATCCTTCGCCACCGTCTGTTTGTGTGTGCAAGGAGAACGAGTTTTATGTTCGCGAGCGTGCGTACGCATGATTTGTCGTTCGGGATGCGTGGTTGGAGATTTGTGTTATTTTGAAATGTGGCTATAAAATGTGACAATTATGCCATTGAATTATTATTTGCAAATGTGGTGGCAGTTATAAAGCGATGGTTGCTGTGTTGGTTTATTTCCTAAGAAGGAAATTGTTAAACGTGAGTGAGAGAAGGGTGAAGATAATTCATATTGTTTTATAGCCTGTTGATTTAATGCAGTCTTTTACTGCTTCGTGTGAGAAGACTTTAACGAACATTCCTGATTGATTGGTTTACTGTGTTATGCTCAGGTCTGTGTTGAGCTGGTGTTGTTGGTGTATTTAGTAGACCTCCCCTCGCCCATCATGCGAGTGGCTGTTAGGATTAACAGCATGGTCAGATTGTACTGACGGCGGGGTTCCAGTGCCCTTCCTTCCTCCCTTTCTTCTCTCCTCCCTGCTACCTTCCCCCTCCCCCCCCCCCCTCCCCGGGGCTTCACCCGGAGCTGGACTGGTTGGTGCCACGCGCTGGTTGGGGCCACGCTCTGGTTGGGGCCACGCTCTGGTTGGTGACCGCAGGACTGGTTGGTGGCCACGCGCTGGCTGGGGCCACGCTCTGGTCGGGACCCTGCGGACTGGTTGGTGCCCACGCGCTGGTTGGGGCCACGCTCTGGTTGGTACCGCGCGCTGGTTGGGACCACGCACTGGTCGGGACCACGTTCTGGTAGAAAAGCCCGTGGTTTGACTGGCCGGCCCTGATCCCCTCCAGGACCTCCAGTAACAACGCCACGTTTCCCCCCCCCCCCCCCCCCCCCCCCCCCCCCCCCCAGGACGCGCTTTTCACTGTCTGCTTGTGCGTGTCAAAGGGTGTCGGCCTTGAACGACTCTTTTCAAGAACCGACCCGGTTCGGAGCACCTAGTGCGACAGGATGCTCCCAGTAGACTTTGGAGAGCAGGGGTGTGGAGGCACTCCATGGTGTGGAAAGGGATGGATGCTGGAAATGTTTATTTATAATTGTGTATATGTCATATGTGTTGAAATGTTGTGATTGTGATTGTGTACGTCGTATGGTGAAATGTTTATTTATAATTGTGCATGTTGTGTGTGTTGGAATGCTTGATTGTGATTGTGCATGTTGTGTGTGTTTGGAATGCTTATTTATGACTGTATGTTGGTGTGAATAAATGGGGTGTTGTATCGTAATCTTTATTGTGTGGTCTCTTGCGGGGCGTGTGAGGTCAGTCACTCCCTTCACTCCCACCTAGACCGATCCTGTCGGGGCAGACCTCCAGGGGTCGGTCGTGACACTCTTCCGTAACTGAATTTTCAACAGAAAGACTTCTGACAATATACTTAGACACATCCAATATTCGTTTCTCATTAAGTGGTAAATATATTTGTTTCTTTATAACATTTATAAGTGTTTGTATGAACTGGAACTCCGAGAGCTAATTTCATGGCCTTACTATCCAAGCTTTGCAGTCTCTTTAAAAGAGAATTAGGTGCAAGAAATATACTTCCTGTCCATATGTTAATTTCGATCGGACTAAAGAGATGTATAGATGTAAAAGGTATGACAGTCCTGACCCCATGGTTGACAACATATTATTTTAAGAACGTTTAATCTTTTTCTTGTTTTATCAATTAGACTTTTCAATATGTGTTTTCCAGTTCAGCTTAGGGTTAAAAATACCCCCAGGAATTTAACTTTTTGTTTATATTCAAGAATCTGTCCGTCTAGCAAAAGCGAGGGTAGCATCTTTGGGTTCTCACCATTGTTAAACAACATAAGACATGTTTTTTCTCCAGATAGTTCTAATCCGTTGTTCTTCATATATATAGATAATTTATCCAATT
>CM031620.1:9040980-9045980 GCA_018398815.1 Conus ventricosus | reverse complement strand
TCTCTCTCTCTCTCTCTCTCTCTCTCTCTCTCTCTCTCTCTCTCTCTCTCTCTCTCTCCCTTTTGTCTGTCTCTTTGGTCTGTCTGTCTCTGTCTTTCTGTCTCTGTCTGTGTCTACCTCTGTCTGTGTGTATGTCTGTCTGGTACACTGATGTTCTCTGTCTGTCTTTTTGTCTGTCCGTATATCTGTCAGTTTGTCTTTCTCTATCCCCCCTCTCTCTCTCTCTCTCTCTCTCTCTCTCTCTCTTCTCTCTCTCTCTCTCTCTCTTTTCTGTCTCTCTGTCTCCCCGCTCCCCTCTCTCTCCTCTTTCTCTCTCCTCTCTCTCTCTCTCTCTCTCTCTCTCTCTCTCTCTTTCCTTTTCTCTCTCTCTCTCCCCTCTCTTCATTGTAGGCAGTTCTCAATCAACCGGCCCTGACAGTTGGCCACCATTTGTAGCAGGACATCACATATGGCAGAATTCACACTGCTCCAGACAATACGTCACAGACGGCTGACAGCAACAGACATCACATTTGGCAGACTTCACACTGCTCCAGACAATACGTCACAGACGGCTGACAGCAACAGACATCACATAATTATGGCAGACCTCACACTGCTCCAGACACTACTTCACAGACGGCTGACAGCAACAGACATCACATATGGCAGACCTCACACTGCTCCAGACACTACTTCACAGACCGCTGTCAGCAACAGACATCACATATGGCAGACCTCACACTGCTCCAGACAATACTTCACAGACGGCTGACAGCAACAGAATAGCACTGTGGAACAGAGAGGTCAAAATGTGAGGACAGTTCACATAGAAACAGAGAGCAGAACCAAGCAGTGGAACAGAGAGAAACAGGGGAGAGAGAGAAGAGAGAGAGAGAGAGGAGAGAGAGAGAGAGGAGAGAGAGAGAGAGAGAGAGAGAGGAGAGGAGAGAAAGAGAGAAATCGAGAGACAGACAGACTGACAGACAGAGACGGAGAGACAGAGACTTAAATCAATGCACGGTCCCGTGTTTCTTTTCGAGCAACAACAACAAAACAGGCAAAATGTTTCTCTTCAACAGCAACAACAAGAAAATGCATGTCCTCAACCCAGTGTAATGTTTGGCAAACTGTTTCTCTTCAAACACAAATTGTGCACGGCAAACTGTTTCTCTTCCATCTAAAGCAATGCAAAGCAAACTGTTTCTCTTCCTCTAAAGCAATGCAAAGCAAACTGTTTCTCTTCCATCTAAAGCAATGCAAAGCAAACTGTTTGTCTTCCATCTAAAGTCATGCAAAGCAAACTGTTTCTCTTCCATCTAAAGTCATGCAAAGCAAACTGTTTCTCTTCCATCTAAAGTCATGCAAAGCAAACTGTTTCTCTTCCATCCAAGTCATGCAAAGCAAAATGTTTTTTCTTCTTCCAAACGTGATGTAGAGCAAAGTGTTTCTCTTCCATCTAAAGTCATGCAAAGCAAAATGTTTTTTCTTCTTCCAAACGTGATGTAGAGCAAAGTGTTTCTCTTCCATCTAAAGTCATGCAAAGCAAACTGTTTCTCTTCCATCTAAAGTCATGCAAAGCAAAATGTTCTCTTCCATCTAAGTCATGCAAAGCAAACTGTTTCTCTTCCATCTAAAGTCATGCAAAGCAAATGTTTCTCTTCCATCTAAGTCATGCAAAGCAAAATGTTTTTTCTTCTTCCAAACGTGATGTGGAGCAAAGTGTTTCTCTTCAACATAAGGTAACAGCGCGACAAAGTGTTGCTCTTCGACCCAAAGTAACGCCACAACCCGTGTAACGCATGGTAACGTGTTCCTCTCCAACCAAACATAAAGCACAGCAAAGAGTTCCTCTTCAACCCAACATAAAGCACAGCACACAGTTTGTTTTCAACCAAAGATAAAGCACAACAAACTGTTCCTCTTCAACACAAAATTTAGCATAGCAAAAGTGTTCCTCTTCAACCAAATGATAAAGCGCAGCACAAAGTGTTCCTCTTCAACCAAAAATAAATCACAACGAAGGGTTCCACTTCAACGAAAAATAAAGCCCCAGAAAACCGTGACTCTTGTTCTAAATAAATAAATAAAGCACAGTAAACTGCTCCTGTTCAACCAAAACATAAAGCACAGGGAAGCGTTCTTTAAAAAAAAACAACTAAAGTACCACAAAGAGTTCCTCTTCAACCCAACATAAAGCACAGCACACGGTTGTCTTCAATCAAAAGTGAAGCACAGCGAACTGTTCCTCTTCAACCATAAATAAAGCGTAGCAAAGTCTTCCTCTAATCAAATGAGAGAGTTCCTATTAAAACAACAACAAACAACAAAACACACACACACACACACACACACACAACACACACACACACAACACACACACACACACACACGCACCCACACACACACACACACAACACACACACACACACACACACACACACAACACACACACACACACAACAAAGTGTTCCTCTAATCAAAGGAGAGAGTTCCTCTTCAACAACACACACACACACACACACACACCACACACACACACACACACACACACACACACACACACACACACACACGCACGCACGCACGCACGCACGCACGCACGCACACACGCATACTGCAAACCCAGTGCCTTCTGAACCAAAAAGAAAGCACAGCAAAGCGTTCATGTTTAACAAAAATACAGCACAGTAAAGTGTTCCTCTTCAACCAACAGTAAAGCACAGCAAAGTGCTGCTCTTCAACCAACAGTAAAGCACAGCAAAGTGCTCCTCTTCAACCAACAGTAAAGCACAGCAAAGTGCTCCTCTTCAACCAACAGTAAAGCACAGCAAAGTGCTCCTCTTCAACCAACAGTAAAGCACAGCAAAGTGCTGCTCTTCAACCAACAGTAAAGCACAGCAACGTGCTCCTCTTCAACCAACAGTAAAGCACAGCAAAGTGCTCCTCTTCAACCAACAGTAAAGCACAGCAAAGTGCTGCTCTTCAACCAACAGTAAAGCACAGCAAAGTGCTCCTCTTCAACCAACAGTAAAGCACAGCAAAGTGCTCCTCTTCAACCAACAGTAAAGCACGCAAAGTGCTCCTCTTCAACCAACAGTAAAGCACAGCAAAGTGCTCCTCTTCAACCAACAGTAAAGCACAGCAAAGTGCTCCTCTTCAACCAACAGTAAAGCACAGCAAAGTGCTCCTCTTCAACCAACAGTAAAGCACAGTAAAGTGTTCCTCTTCAACCAAAATAAAGCACAGCAAAGTGCTCCTCTTCAACCAACAGTAAAGCACAGCAAAGTGCTCCTCTTCAACCAAAAAAAAGCACAGCAAAGTGCTCCTCTTCAACCAACAGTAAAGCACAGCAAAGTGCTCCTCTTCAACCAAAATAAAGCACAGCAAAGTGGTCCTCTTCAACCAACAGTAAAGCACAGCAAAGTGCTCCTCTTCATCCAACAGTAAACCACAGCAAAGTGCTCCTCTTCAACCAACATAAGCACAGCAAAGTGTTCCTCTTCAACAAACAGTAAAGCACAGCAAAGTGCTCCTCTTCAACCAACAGTAAAAGCACAGCAAAGTGCTCCTCTTCAACCAAAATAAAGCACAGCAAAGTGCTCCTCTTCAACCAACAATAAAGAACAGTAAAGTGTTCCTCTTCAACCAAAATAAAGCACAGCAAAGTGCTCTCTTGAACCAACAGTAAAGCACAGCAAAGTGCTGCTCTTCAACCAACAGTAAAGCACAGCAAAGTGCTCCTCTTCAACCAACAGTAAAGCACAGCAAAGTGCTCCTCTTCAACCAAAATAAGCACAGCAAAGTGCTGCTCTTCAACCAACAGTTTAAAACACAGTAAAGTGTTCCTCTTCAACCAAAATAAAGCACAGCAAAGTTTCCTCTTCATCCAACAGTAAAGCACAGCAAAGTGCTCCTCTTCAACCAACAGTAAAGCGCAGCAAAGTGCTCCTCTCAACCAACAGTAAAGCACAGCAAAGTGCTCCTCTTCAACCACAGTAAAGCACAGTAAAGTGTTCCTCTTCAACCAACAGTAAAGCACAGCAAAGTGTTCCTCTTTAACCAAAATAAAGCACAGCAAAGTGCTCCTCTTCAACAACAGTAAAGCACAGTAAAGTGTTCCTCTTCAACCAACAGTAAGCACAGTAAAGTGTCCTCTTCAACCACATAAAGCACGCAAAGTGCTCCTCTTCAACCAACAGTAAAGCACAGCAAAGAGCTCCTTTTCAACCAACAGTAAAGCACAGCAAAGTGCTCCTCTTCAACCAAAATAAAGCACAGCAAAGTGCTCCTCTCAACCAACAGTAAAGCACAGCAAGTGCTCCTCTTCAACCAACAGTAAAGCACAGCAAAGTGTTCCTTCAACCAACAGTAAAGCACAGCAAAGAGCTCCTCTTCAACCCAAAAGTAAAGCACACAAGTGCTCCCCTTCAACCAACAGTAAAGCACAGTAAAGTGTTCCTCTTCAACCAAAATAAAGCACAGCAAAGTGCTCCTCTTCAACCAACATAAAGACAGCAAAGTGCTCCTCTTCAACCAACAGTAAAGCACAGTAAAGTACTGCTCTTCAACAAAAAAAAGCAACAGCAAAGTGCTGCTCTTCAACCCAAAAATAAAACACAGCAAAATGCTGCTCTTCAACCAACAGTAAAGCACAGCAAAGTGCTCCTCTTCAACCCAAAAGTAAACCACAGCAAAGTGCTCCTCTTCAACCAACAGTAAAGTACAGTAAAGTGTTCCTTTCAACCAAATAAAGCACAGCAAAGTGCTGCTCTTCAAACCCAAAAGTAAAGCACAGCAAAAATGGGTGCTCTTCAACCAAAATTAAAGCACAGCAAAGTGTTCCTCTTCAACCAAAATAAAGCATGTAAAGTGCTCTTCAACCAACAGTAAAGCACAGCAAAGTGCTCCCCTTCAACAACAGTAAAGCACATAAAGCGTCCTCTTCAACCAACAGTAAAGCACAGCAAAGTGTCCTCAAACCCAAAAGTAAAGCCCGCAAGTGTTTCTTAACCAAAAAA
>CM031620.1:9039075-9040880 GCA_018398815.1 Conus ventricosus | reverse complement strand
CGCGTGCGTGCGTGCGTGCGTGCGTGCTGTGTGTGTGGTGTGTGTGTGTGGTGGTGTGTGTGTGTGGTGGTGTGTGTGTGTGTGTGGGGTGTGTGTGTGTGTGACGTGTGTGTGTTGTGTGTGTGTGTGTGTTGTGTGTGTGTGTGTGTGTTGTGGTGGTGTGTGTGTGTGTGTGTGTTGTTAGCGCGCATGTGGCTGTGTGTGACAGACTTTTTGTCTGTCAGTCTGTCCGTCTGTCTGTCTCTCTGTATGTGTGGTTGTTTGACGAACGGGCAGCGTACTATTCTTTCTCTCCAAATTACCAGAAATATGGCAGAAGCAACAACAACAACAACAACAGCAACAGAAAGACCAGCAAAAGCTGTCATGGGCGGCAGCTGCATGAATCACAGAGGCGGTAGTTTAGGAATGATCTATATCCATAATGCATTTCAGTTACGATAGATACATGGAATGATTATATCCATAATACAGTACAGTTACGATACATACATGGCTAACGGGGGGCCCTGACAGAGATACAGATTCAGTTCATTTTCAGTGGTTTATTTAACGTCTTTTCATCCCCAATGATATTAGAAAACTCGTTTAAAAAAAAAAAACCAACAAAAAACTTATCTAGCACTTGCAAAACCACATCTGATACGTGCATATTTACTAAGTGAAACCCTGGTGGTAAAACGAAGTTGTACTTTTACAAAGATTTGCAACCTGTGACTGCGAAAAAACCAGGGCAATTTCAGCAACACATGAACCATATAAGACACTATTAACATTATCAAAGTTAATCATCTCAATACCTTTCCCTGATAGAGTGGGGTCAGCACTGAGCATTCAAAAAAAGATGACGCACATAATGTTTTCTCTGCAGACACAAGGATACCATGAGAATATTTAGTGTTCCAAGTATTCACCTTAATTTATGAATCAATCTAACAATGTGCCTTGGCACAATGGTAAATTTAGCCATATTTTGACTAAATTCTGCTTAGTATATAATTTTCCATAAATTGGTTTAAATTTCACAAGAGGACAACTCTAAGGGATTTTTTGATAAATTTCAGTGTTTCTATTTGCTCCTTCTTTTGCAAGACTGTCTGCTATTTCATTCCACTTTATACCACAGTGAGATGGGACCCAACAAAAATCAATTCTTATACCTAGAGTTATGAAACAATGCAGTAAATGTTTATTTAAAAAAGCAAATCTTTTCTATTTTTACAGCCCAACGCCTAGTGATTGTTTTGTAAAACAGATTTGGAATCAACACACAGTAAGATTTTATATAAAGAAAATTGGTGTGTTATGTATGTACATCAAACCTTTAGTATTGCATATAATTCTGAGGTATAAATTGAAAACCTCTTTCCTAAATGAAAATGTTTTCCTGACATTTAAGGTGGGTATTATAAAGCCAGAACCACTGTCAGAGATTCCAATACCGACCCATCTGTAAACACTTTTTAAATGATTTGGATAGCTGTTTTTCTAAATGTTCACGAACTTCATGTTACAATATTTACATTATCACTTTTCTTTAACATAGTGTATTTGTAATCAAAAGAGGCGCTTAGGTGCTCCCTAGGAGGCATTGGAGGTACCGCAGGAAATTTTGGTATAGCAGTGATTCAATATTACAATGTGACATAAAGTCAGATGTGTAGTTTCTAACTGGTTGGATATATGAATGTTTTTAGAACTCTTGGGAAAAAATCTTTATTGGAATCCATCAGTATCTCTTCGTAACTGAATTTCAACAGAAAAGACTTCTGACAATATACTTAAAACACATCCAATATTCTTTT
>CM031620.1:9029075-9034075 GCA_018398815.1 Conus ventricosus | reverse complement strand
AAAGCAAAGCAAACTGTTTCTCTTCCATCTAAACAATGCAAAAACAAACTGTTTTTCTTCCATCTAAAGTAAAAGCAAAGCAAACTGTTTGTTTTTCATCTAAAGTCATGCAAAGCAAAACTGTTTGTCTTCCATCTAAAGTAATGCAAAGCAAACTGTTTGTCTTCCAATCTAAAGTAATGCAAAGCAAACGTTTGTCTTCCATCTAAGTCATGCAAAGCAAACTGTTTCTCTTCCATCTAAATTCATGCAAAGCAAACTGTTTCTCTTTCCATCTAAAGTCATGCAAAGCAAACTGTTTTCTCTTCCATCTAAAGTCATGCAAAGCAAAATGTTTTTTCTTCTTCCAAACGTGATGTTTGAGCAAAGTGTTTCTCTTCCATCTAAAGTCATGCAAAGGCAAACTGTTTCTCTTCCCCTAAAATCATGCAAAGCAAAATGTTTTTTCTTCTTCCAAACGTGATGTAGAGCAAAGGGGGTTTCTCTTCCATCTAAAGTCATGCAAAGCAAAATGTTTTTTTCTTCTTCCAAACGTGATGTAGAGCAAAGTGTTTCTCTTCCATCTAAAGTCATGCAAAGCAAACTGTTTCCTCTTCCATCAAAGTCATGCAAAGCAAAATGTTTCTCTTCCATCTAAAGTCATGCAAACAAACTGTTTCTCTTCCATCTAAAGTCATGCAAAGCAAACTGTTTCTCTTCCATCTAAAGTCATGCAAAGCAAACTGTTTCTCTTCCATCTAAAGTCATGCAAAGCAAAAAGTTTTTTCTTCTTCCAAACGTGATGTGGAGCAAAGTGTTTCTCTTCAACATAAGGTAACAGCGCGACAAAGTGTTGCTCTCGACCCAAAGTAACGCCCACAACCCGTGTAACGCATGGTAACGTGTTCCTCTCCAACCAAACATAAAGCACGCAAAGAGTTCCTCTTCAACCTAACATAAAGCACAGCACACAGTTTGTTTTCAACCAAAGATAAAGCACAACAAACGTTCCTCTTCAACCAAAATTTAGCAAGCAAAAGGGGTTCCTCTTCAACCAAAGATAAAGCGCAGCACAAAGTGTTCCTCTTCAACCAAAAAATAAATCACAACGAAGGTTCCACTTCAACGGAAAAATAAAGCACAGAAAACCCTGACTCTTGTTCTAAAAATAAAGCACAGTAAAAATGCTCCTGTTCAACCCAAATAAAGCACAGGGGGAAACGTTCTTTAAAACAAAAACAACTAAAGTACCACAAAGAGTTCCTCTTCAACCCAAAATAAAGCACAGCACACGGTTTGTCTTCAATCAAAAGTGAAGCCCAGCGAACTGTTCCTCAACCCATAAATAAAGCGTAGCAAAGTCTTCCTCTAATCAAATGAGAGAGTTCCTATTAAACAACAACACAACAACAACAACAACAACACACACACACACACACACAACACACACACACACACACACACACACACACACACACACACACACAACACAAACACACACACAAAACACACAACACACAACACACACACACACACGCACACCACACACACACACACACACCACAACCACCCACAAAGTGTTCCTCAATCAAAGGAGAGAGTTTCCTCTTCAACAATACACACACACACACACACAACACCACACACACACACACACACACACACACACACAACACACACACCCCACACACACACACGCACGCAAGCACGCACGCACGCACGCACGCACACACCCATACTGCAACGAGTGCCTTCTGAACCAAAAGAAAGCACAGCAAAGCGTTCATGTTCAACAAAAAATAGAGCACAGTAAAGTGTTCCTCTTCAACCAACAGTAAAGCACAGCAAAGTGCTGCTCTTCAACCAACAGTAAGCACAGCAAAGTGCTGCTCTTCAACCAACAGTAAAGCACAGCAAAGTGCTCCTCTTCAACCAACAGTAAAGCACAGCAAAGTGCTCCTCTTCAACCAACAGTAAACCACAGCAAAGTGCTGCTCTTCAACCAACAGTAAAGCACAGCAACGTGCTCCTCTTCAACCAACAGTAAAGCACAGCAAAGTGCTGCTCTTCAACCAACAGTAAAGCACAGCAAAAGTGCTCCTCTTCAACCAACAGTAAAGCACAGCAAAGTGCTCCTCTTCAACCAACAGTAAAGCACAGCAAAGTGCTCCTCTTCAACCAACAGTAAAGCACAGCAAAGTGCTCCTCTTCAACCAACAGTAAAGCACAGCAAAGTGCTCCTCTTCAACCAACAGTAAAGCACAGCAAAGTGCTCCTCTTCAACCAACAGTAAAGCACAGCAAGTGCTCATCTTCAACCAACAGTAAAGCACAGTAAAGTGTTCCTCTTCAACCAAAATAAAGCACAGCAAAGTGCTCCTCTTCAACCAACAGTAAAGCACAGCAAAGTGCTCCTCTTCAACAAAAAAAAAGCACAGCAAAGTGCTCATCTTCAACCAACAGTAAAGCACAGCAAAGTGCTCCTCTTCAACCAAAATAAAGCACAGCAAAGTGCGCCTCTTCAACCAACAGTAAAGCACAGCAAAGTGCTCCTCTTCAACCAACAGTAAAGCACAGCAAAGTGCTCCTCTTCAACCAAACAAAAGCACAGCAAAGTGCTCTCTTCAACCAACAGTAAAGCACAGCAAGTGCTCCTCTTCAACCAACAGTAAAGCACAGCAAAGTGTCCTCTTCAACCAAAATAAAGCACAGCAAAGTGCTCCTCTTCAACCAACAATAAAGAACAGTAAAGTGTTCCTCTTCAACCAAAATAAAGCACAGCAAAGTGCTCCTCTTCAACCCAAAAGTAAAGCACAGCAAAGTGCTGCTCTTCAACCAACAGTAAAGCACAGCAAAGTGCTCCTCTTCAACCAACAGTAAAGCACAGCAAAGTGCTCCTCTTCAACCAAAAAAAAAGCACAGCAAAGTGCTGCTCTTCAACCAACAGTAAAGCACAGTAAAGTGTTCCCCTAAAAACCAAAATAAAGCACAACAAAGTGTTCCTCTTCATCCAACAGTAAAGCACAGCAAAGTGCTCCTCTTCAACACAGTAAAGCACAGTAAAGTGTTCCTCTAAAAACCAAAATAAAGAACTGCAAAGTGCTCCTCTTCAACCAACAGTAAAGCGCAGCAAAGTGCTCCTCTTCAACCAACAGTAAAGCAAAGCAAAGTGCTCCTCTTCAACCAACAGTAAAGCACAGTAAAGTGTTCCTATTCAACCAACAGTAAAGCACAGCAAAGTGCTCCTCTTCAACAAAATAAGCACAGCAAAGTGCTCCTCTTCAACCAACAGTAAAGCACAGTAAAGTGTTCCTCTTCAACCAACAGTAAAGCACAGTAAAGTGCACCTCTTCAACCAACAGTAAAGCACGGCAAAGTGCTCCTCTTCAACCAACAGTAAAGCACAGCAAAGAGCTCCTTTTCAACCAACAGTAAAGCACAGCAAAGTGCTCCTCTTCAACCAAAAAAAAGCACAGCAAAGTGCCCTCTTCAACCAACAGTAAAGCACAGCAAAGTGCTGCTCTTCAACCAACAGTAAAGCACAGCAAAGTGGCTCCTCTTCAACCAACAGTAAAGCACAGCAAAGTGTTCCTCTTCAACCAACAGTAAAGCACAGCAAAGAGCTCCTCTTCAACCAACAGTAAAGCACAGCAAAGTGCTCCTCTTCAACCAACAGTAAAGCACAGTAAAGTGTTCCTCTTCAACCAAAATAAAGCACAGCAAAGTGCTCCTCTTCAACCAACAGTAAAGCACAGCAAAGTGCTCCTCTTCAACCAACAGTAAAGCACAGTAAAGTGCTACTCTTCAACCAAATAAAGCACAGCAAAGTGCTCCTCTTCAACCAACAGTAAACCACAGCAAAGTGCTGCTCTTCAACCAACAGTAAAGCACAGCAAAGTGCTCCTCTTCAACCAACAGTAAAGCACAGCAAAGTGCTCCTCTTCAACCAACAGTAAAGTACAGTAAAGTGTTCCTCTTCAACCAAAATAAAGCACAGCAAAGTGCTGCTCTTCAACTAACAGTAAAGCACAGCAAAGTGCTGCTCGTCAACCAACATTAAAGCACAGCAAAGTGTTCCTCTTCAACCAAAATAAAGCACAGCAAAGTGCTCCTCTTCAACCAACAGTAAAGCACAGCAAAGTGCTCCTCTTCAACAACAGTAAAGCACAGTAAAGCGCTCCTCTTCAACAACAGTAAAGCACAGCAAAGTGCTCCTCTTCAACCAACAGTAAAGCACAGCAAAGTGTTCCTCTTCAACCAAAATAAAGCACAGTAAAAGTGTTCCTCTTCAACCAAAATAAAGCACAGCAAAGTGCTCCTCTTCAACCAACAGTAAAGCACAGTAAAGTGCTCCTCTTCAACCAACAGTAAAGCACAGCAAAGAGCTCCTTTTCAACCAACAGTAAAGCACAGCAAAGTGCTCCTCTTCAACCAAACTAAAGCACAGCAAAGTGCTCCTCTTCAACCAACAGTAAAGCACAGCAAAGTGCTCCTCTTCAACCAACAGTATAGCACAGTAAAGCGTTCCTCTTCAACCAACAGTAAAGCACAGTAAAGTGCTCCTCTTCAACCAACAGTAAAGCACAGTAAAGTGTTCCTCTTCAACCAAAAATAAAGCACAGCAAAGTGCTCCTCTTCAACCAACAGTAAAGCACAGCAAAGTGCTCCTCTTCAACCAACCGTAAAGCACAGTAAAGTGCTGCTCTTCAACCAAAATAAAGCACAGCAAAGTGCTCCTCTTCAACAACAGTAAAGCACAGCAAAGTGCTGCTCTTCAACCAACAGTAAAGCACAGCAAAGTGCTCCTATTCAACCAACAGTAAAGCACAGCAAAGTGCTCCTCTTCAACCAACAGTAAAGTACAGTAAAGTGTTCCTCTTCAACCAAAATAAAGCACAGCAAAGTGCTCCTCTTCAACCAACAGTAAAGCACAGCAAAGTGCTCCTCTTCAACAACAGTAAAGCACAGTAAAGCGCTCCTCTTCAACCAACAGTAAAGCACAGCAAAGTGCTCCTCTTCAAC
>CM031620.1:9024352-9028975 GCA_018398815.1 Conus ventricosus | reverse complement strand
CAACAGTAAAGCACAGCAAAGTGTTCCTCTTCAACCAAAATAAAGCACAGTAAAGTGTTCCTCTTCAACCAAAATAAAGCACAGCAAAGTGCTCCTCTTCAACCAACAGTAAAGCACAGTAAAGTGCTCCTCTTCAACCAACAGTAAAGCACGGCAAAGTGCTCCTCTTCAACCAACATTAAAGCACAGCAAAGAGCTCCTTTTCAACCAACAGTAAAGCACAGCAAAGTGCTCCTCTTCAACCAAACTAAAGCACAGCAAAGTGCTCCTCTTCAACCAACAGTAAAGCACAGCAAAGTGCTCCTCTTCAACCAACAGTATAGCACAGTAAAGCGTTCCTCTTCAACCAACAGAAAGCACAGTAAAGTGCTCCTCTTCAACAACAGTAAAGCACAGTAAAGTGTTCCTCTTCAACCAACAGTAAAGCACAGTAAAGTGCTCCTCTTCAAAACCAACAGTAAAGCACAGTTAAGTGCTCCTCTTCAACCAACAGTAAAGCACAGCAAAGTGCTCCTCTTCAACCAACAGTAAAGCACAGTAAAGTGTTCCTCTTCAACCAACAGTAAAGCACAGCAAAGTGCTCCTCTTCAACCAACAGTAAAGCACAGCAAAGTGCTCCTCTTCAACCAACAGTAAAGCACAGCAAAGTGCTGCTCTTCAACCAACAGTAAAGCACAGCAAAGTGCTCCTCTTCAACCAACAGTAAAGCACAGCAAAGTGCTGCTCTTCAACCACAGTAAAGCACAGTAAAGTGTTCCCTTCAACCAAAATAAAGCACAGCAAAGTGCCCCTCTTCAACCAAAAATAAATCACGAGCAAAGTGTTCCTCTTCAACCAAAAATAAGCCTAGCAAAGACTTCCTTTTGATAAAAATAAAGCTCTCTTTCGAGCACAACCGGCAGAACCAACCTAGAGTAAAAAAATCTTTAGTTGTTAAACAAAAGTGGAAAAGGAAACTCTGCACCTGCCGCTCACAAAGTTCAAGGATAGTAGTGTTCACTGTAACAATCCACTGATATCGCGCACACGGTTCTGCAATAATCACGACCAACATTCCATCCGCTAATGACAAGATGATTGGCAGTTCCAAGACGAAGAGAGAGAGAGAGAGAGAGGAGGAGAGGAGAGAGAGAGAGAGAGAGAGAGAGAGAGAGAGAGAGAGAGAGAGAGAGAGGGGGGGGGGATAAAACTTTTTTGCTGAAAGAAACTCAGTCGATTCTTAGAGAGAGAGAGAGAGAGAGAGAGAGAGAGAGAGAGAGAGAGAGAGAGAGAGAGAGAGGAGAGAGAGAGAGAGAGAGAGAGAGAGAGAGAGAGAGAATAAAACTTTTTATGTGTGCAAGAAATACGACGGATTCTGAACACATTCGTCCGTACCACTGTGACAAGGCAGCTCTGGCAGTACAAGATGCCATGATTAAATCGTTCCTTTGAGACTCTTCAGCCTCTAAGAGTCCAGAAGCTTGCAATTGGGGTGGGGGTAGGGGACGCTGGTTGGGAAAAAAAATGCCCGAAACCCTTTAAATGATGGATTTCTTTCTTTTCTTTTCTTTTTTTTTCTTCGAAAGGGGATAACTCAGGCAGCATGAAATGACGTGCCGGATCTCTAAGACTCTTAGTCTGGAACCTGAAAATAATAAGAACTGTCAAAAATAGAGCTGCTGGGAAAGGGGAGGAAAGTGGAGAGGTTGGGGAATAGGTGGTCAATTTTTATTGTGTTGTCTTCGCTGAAAGTTTCAAGGGTGGGGTGGGGGGTGGTGGTGGTGGTGGGGGGGGGGGGGTGGTGAAAAAGGAGAGAAAGAGGAGAAGGAAGGAAGAAAACGAAAGAATGAGTGAAAGAACTGAGGAAATCAAAAGAAAAGGATTAAAAAAGAAATAGAGAAAGACAGAAAAGAGCAAGGAATTAGGAAAAGAAAGGAGAGAAAACAACGAATGAAAAAGAGCGATGTATGCATATGTGTATGTATGTATGTATGTGCGAATGGATAGATGTCAGATAGATGGATGTACATACGTATGTGTGTGGATGGATGGATGGATGGATGGATGGATGGATGGATGGATGGATGGATGATGGATGGATGGATGACGGATGGACGGACGTATGTATGCGTGTACGTGTGTATGTAAGCATGTGTGCAAATATGCAAGTATGTACATATGTACACAAGTATGCATGCATGTATGACGTATGTATGTGTACATATACGTTCGTACACATACATCCCGTGTCATCACTGAGGTCAACCACAAGGACAAACTCATCATCCTCGGGGTCTTTAACGCTCGTGTGGGAAGGGACTACTCCACCTGGCTCAATGTTCTTGGAGGCCACGGCACTGGAAACGGCAACTCCGATGGTGTGCTGATGTTATCACTGTGTGCACAACATGAACTTTCCATCACCAACATCATCTTCCAGCAGGCAAAGTTCAAGAACACGTGGATGCACCCCCGCTCCAAGCAATGGCACACGCTTGACAATGCTTGCCAGAGGGACAGACGCGATGTCCTAATCACACGCTGCATGAGGGGAGCCGATTGCTGGTCCGATCATCGCCTGATCAGGAGCAAGATGAACATCCATCTTGCCCTGAAGAACACATCGGCCAGAGAGAAGCCCCCGAGAAGGCTTAACGTTGCTCGTCTGTGTAACAGGAGAGACATTCAGCAAGAAAGAATCCAGGAATGTCTGTCCAACAACAACCTCACTGGAGAAGACACTGGCGAGGAAAGCCTTGCAAGAATCCCTGTACAACGCTGCAGTTGACACCCTGGGCTTTGTGGAACACAAACATAGAGACTGGTTCGATGAAAACGACCCAGAGTTCAACAAGCTCACAGATATGCTGCACAAGACCCACAGAGATCACCTCAGCGACAAGACAAGAAAAAACAGGAGTACCAGCACGCCAGGCAGCTCACCCAACAGAAGCTTCGGCAGATGAATAACGATTGGTGGGAAAAGAAAGCAGAAAGTCTGCAAGCTGCGGCTGATATCAACGACATGAAGACATTTCACGAGGGCCTTCGCATTATCTATGGACCAAAGACTTCTGGGTCCACACCCATTCGTGCTTCTGACCAGACCACACTGCTGACAGATAAGACTGACATTCTTGCTCGCTGGTCTGAACACTTCAATGCTCTCTTGAACAGAGACTCGTCAATACATGAAAAAGCAGTCGCAGCGTTCCCCCAACTGCCAGTGAAGGAATATTTGACAAACCCTCCCCCCAGTGCAGAGCCTGCGAAGGCTCTGGAGCAGATCACGCCGGTAAACCACCAGGAGCAGAGGAAATTCCAGCTGACATGTACAAGAATGAAGGCGATGTTCTCCTGGTAAAGCTGACCAACCTCTTCCAGTCCACATGAACAGAGAGAAGTGCCCCAAGACTTCAAAGACGCCTCTATTGCACACATCTTCAAGAGGAAGGGAGATAAAGCGTCCTTTACACTTATGGTAGGATTTCCCTCTTGTGCATCGCAGGAAAGATTATTGCCAGGTCATCGTGAAGAGACTCATCACCCACATAGCTGACTCCATCGTCCCTGAATCACAGTGCAGGTTTTGCGCAGGCAGGGGCACAACTGACATGGTGTTTGCTGTTCGCCAGCTACAGAAGTGTGGTGAGCAGAATCAAGAACTCCACATGGTGTTTGTTGATCTCACCAAGGCCGTCGACACATATCATCGGACTGGCCTGTGGAAGATCTTTCACAAGTTTGGTTGCCCGGAGAAGGTCATCTCACTGATAGTTTCATTCCATGATGGTATGCAGGCGAGGGTGCAAGAAAACGGAGATACCTCTGACCCATTCCAATTGAAAAATGGAATGAAGCAGGGATGCGTTTTAGCTCCCACCCTCTTCTCCATTCTGTTTGCTGCAATGCTGATTGATGCATTCCGGGACTGTGACAAGGGGGTATACATCCAGTTACGTTCAGACGGCAAACTCTTTAACCGTCGACGACTTCAGACCAAGACTGAAGTATTTGATGCCTTTCTGAGGGGGTTCTTCTTTGCTGGTGACTGTGAACTGGCCGCGCACTCCCATGAAGATATCCATGCATCACAGATCGCTGTGCAAGGGCCTGTCAACGCTTTGGACTTACAATCACTCTTGGTGAGACCGAGGCCTGTTCCAGCCTTCACCCTCCGGAGCTGGCAGTGCTCCACCATCACCTGTCGTCATCAACAACACAGAGATCAGAACTGTGGACAAGTTCTGCTGTTTGGGCAGCACAGTAAGCAGCAACGGATCTCTAGATGCAGAAGTGGTGTTGCGCATCTCAAAGACCAGCTCTGCCTTTGGCAGACTCTCAGAGACTGTGGCAAGACCATGACATCAAATTGCGCGCAAAGTTCGCCGTGTACAGAGCTGTGGTTCTGAGTGCTCTCCTCTACTGTTGTGAGACTTGGACAACGTACCGCCAATACAACTTGAACAGTTTCATCAACGATGCTTGAGCAAGATCTGCAGCATCAAATATTGCAAGACAGTGTATCCAACCTTCAGGTCCTGAAGAAGTGTGGCTTACCCAGTATTGAATGTATACTGATCAAAAGCCAGCTCCGATGGACAGGACATGTTGTCCGTATGGAGGACAGCAGAATTCCAAAGA
>CM031620.1:9011852-9014352 GCA_018398815.1 Conus ventricosus | reverse complement strand
CGGAGACGTTCGGCCTCATTCTCAGCGAATGGAGTAGTCCCGACAAATGTACTGAAGTCTTCAAACAAAAGACTTGGTGAAGGAAGAGAAAGGGAGAGCTTAAACGATCTACTTTATAGGACTATATTGTACAGAAGTAAGTTGTATTGTATTAAGTCTTACTTTATTGTACTTTTCTGTAAGTCTATTCAAATGACTTGCATTAACTTATGCTATACCATTGCATTATTCCAAAAAGTAATGCTGTGAATGGTATTGCATTGTCCAGTTTTGCATGGGCGTTTACGGATTGTTTTGTATTGTACTATTCTGTATTGGAATATTATCAATTAATTGTACTGCATTGTATTTTCTGTGCGGGGTTGTAATTAGCTGCATTGCGTTATGCTATTATGTATAGGACTGTGATGATTGTATTGGATTGTGCTAAACAGTACTGAAACTGTTTCGTATTGTGCTTTACTATTTTTGGATTGTAGTTAGTTCTACTGCATTGTATTATTCTGTATTGGATTGCAGGTAACATGCCTCATCATATTCTGTGCACGACGGTAGATAATCGTAATACACTTCCTTGTGGTACATCGTGTTGGATGGTCATTAATTTCATTACGTTATACTATTCTTAGTCGGATGGTAATTAATTGTACGGTATTCTACCGACCTGTCCGATACGGATTGTATGATTCGCTTTTGCAATGTACTATTATTCTTGGATCGATATTTTTGTAGTATATTCTATTGGATTGTAATTAGTTGTATTGGATTGTATTTATTGTAATTGCTTGTATTTGGTGATATAGCACTGTACTGTTCTGTCCTGGATCGGAAGGCATTGTACTGAGTTGTACTGTTCTGATGCCCGTTTTGGATGATGAATTGGTTGTATTTTATTATGTTCTATGTTGTATTATACTTAAATGCACTGTATCTTTACTATTCTGTAGGAAAAAAACGTCCTGGGAGAGAAAGCTTGACGGCATAAGATGTACAGACAAGACCCTCCACCCCTCCAGCTCAGCCCTCCCTCTCAGACACGTCTTTCCGTTCTGAACTCCTTACACTCAACAGGGCCTGACCGTATCCGTGTCACGACTTTTCTACACACCCTTTCGCTGTTAGAACAGTACTGCATAGTTACGCAATGAATTACTGTCTAGTTTCTCACTAAAAGGGTTAATGCGTGGGGCACCCATCTTTAAGCTTGGCCATGACTATATTGCTGACAATGCTCTTAATTATTTGTTTGCCTATTCACTCAGTCAGCTGTGATTCTCTATGGACAACCAGATGTGGTGGCAGAATAATGTGAGTCCGCATCCATGCACTGCCGGCTCGCTAAATAGAGCTACAGCTATTTTGCACCACAATAGGTTGTACTGAATGATACTCCGCCGCTTGTTTAATCTGCTGCTAGGAAAAGCTGTTGCACTTAGCGTTAATAAGCAGACGCGGCAAAGAGTCGCGAGTTTCCTCGTGTGGGCAGAAGGACAAATATTGACTTTCCTAATGATGACGGCGTGTTAACCACTTAGTTGTTGAACGGTTGTGTCAACACCATCACGCACGGTTTTAAAAGATTTGTTCTTCAGAACTGATTGAGTGTCTCTTCGAAGTCTTGTTTCATGTTCAACGAACAAGAGCCAGGATAGTTCCATTGGTAGAGCTGTAAGACTCGTAAACCTGGTGATCCTGAGGTTTGCGGGTTCGAATCTTGACCGGGGCGTTTCGGCACGGGGGATTTTGTCCTCGGAGTTAACATTGGGTCTGAATCCATTTCCCAAAAAAGTCCTTTGATTGAGACTTTATGCCGAGGCTCCATGAGTTAATGCACGCTTAATACCTTGCACACATGTTAAATCCCATCACTAAGTTTCTGAACAGAAGGCCAGTTTAATTGTTGCTATAAATGACGGGTTGCACGTAGCATGCATCCAGCATTAAAAAGAAATCGAAAGAATGAAGAGGGGGAAAATGGCTGAGTGACTGACATTGAATGAATAAGAGGGAAGTGACTGAAAGTAGCGCCAGCAGGCAGCTCTTCAGTCGACTCTACCCAGGTAGGCAGCCGGTTGTGTTAACGAGACCATGGAGTGTAAAGCGCTTAGAGTTTGTTCTCTAACCGAGAATAGGCGCTACATAAGTACTACGACAACGACTACGACTACGACTACTACTACTACTATACTGCTTCTACTGTTACTACTACTACTGTTACTACTTCCACCACCACCACTACTACTACTACTACTACTACTACTACTACTACACTACTACTACTGATGACGAGAGGAGGGGAGGAGGAGGAGGAGGAGGGGGATAAAATAACAACAATAATAACACTACTAACGAATAATTCAGGAATATTGTTTGTTTGTTTTGATTGTTTTGATGGTTTTGCTGTCTTATTTCCTGCACCTCCAAGTGACTTTACCCCACACACACACCGCTCAGTCCGGATCTAACAACAACAAAAAACCCATTACCATTGCAGTCGCAG
>CM031620.1:9004352-9006852 GCA_018398815.1 Conus ventricosus | reverse complement strand
AGCTCCAGACGACTGGCATAACATCATCAGATACAGCTCCAGACGACTAACATAATCAGATACAGCTCCAGACGACTAACATTATCAGATACAGCTCCAGACGACTGGCATAACATCATCAGACACAGCTCCAGACGACTGGCATAACATCACCAGATACAGCTCCAGACGACTGGCATAACATCATCAGATACAGCTCCAGACGACTAACATAATCAGATACAGCTCCAGACGACCTAACATATCAGATACAGCTCCAGACGACTGGCATAACATCATCAGACACAGCTCCAGACGACTGGCATAACATCACCAATACAGCTCCAGACGACTGGCATAACATCATCAGATACAGCTCCAGACGACTGGCATAACATCATCAGATACAGCTCCAGACGACTAGCATAACATCATCAGATACAGCTCCAACGACTGCATAACATCATCAGATACAGCTCCAGACGACTGCATAACATCATCAGATACAGCTCCAGCGACTGGCATAACATCACCAGATACAGATCCAGACGACTGGCATAACATCATCAGATACAACTCCAGACGACTGGCATAACATCATCAGATGCAGCTCCAGACGATCATAACATCATCAGATACCAGCTCCAGACGACTAATAACATCATCAGATACAGCTCCAGACGACTAGCATAACATCATCAGATACAGCTCCAGACGACTGGCATAACATCATCAGATACAGCTCCAGACGACGCATAACATCATGCAGCTCCAGACGAATGGCATAACATCATCAGATAAGCTCCAGACGACTAGCATAACATCATCAGATACAGCTCAGACGACTGGCATAACATCATCAGATACAGCTCCAGACGACTGGCATAACATCATCAGATACAGCTCCAGACGACCATAACATCATCAGATACAGCTCCAGACGACTGGCATAACATCATCAGATACAGCTCCAGACGATGAGCATAACATCATCAGATACAGCTCAAGACGACTGGCATAACAACATCAGATACAGCTCCAGACGACTGGCATAACATCATCAGATACAGCTCCAGACGACTGGCATAACAACATCAGATACAGCTCCAGACGACCATAACATCATCAGATACAGCTCCAGACGACTGGCATAACATCATCAGATACAGCTCCAGACGACTGGCATAACATCACAGATACAACTCCAGACGACTGGCATAACATCATCAGATACAGCTCCAGACGACTATAACATCATCAGATACAGCTCCAGACGACTAACATCATCAGATACAGCCCAGACGACTGGAAAAACATCATCAGACACAGCTCCAGACGACTGCATAACATCACCAGATACAGCTCCAGACGACTGGCATAACACATCAGATACAGCTCCAGACGACTGGCATAACATCATCAGATACAGCTCCAGACGACTGGCATAACATCATCAGATACAGCTCCAGACGACTGCCATAACATCATCAGATACAGCTCCAGACGACCATAACATCATCAGATACAGCCCCAGACGACTGGCATAACATCATCAGATACAGCTCCAGACGACTGGCATAACATCACCAGATACACTCCAGACGACTGGCATAACATCATCAGATACAGCTCCAGACGACCTAACATCATCAGATACAGCTCCAGAACGACTAACATCATCAGATACAGCCCAGACGACTGGAATAACATCATCAGACACAGCTCCAGACGACTGGCATAACATCACAGATACAGCTCCAGACGACTGGCATAACATCATCAGATACAGCTCCAGACGACCATAACATCATCAGATACAGCTCCAGACGACCATAACATCATCAGATACAGCTCCAGACGACTGGCATAAATCATCAGATACAGCTCCAGACGACTGGCATAACATCATCAGATACAGCTCCAGACGACTAGGCACAACATCATCAGATACAGCTCCAGACGACCATAACATCATCAGATACAGATTCAGACGACACATAACATCATCAGATACAGCTCCAGACGACTGGCATAACATCATCAGATACAGCTCCAGACGACTGGCATAACATCATCAGATACAGCTCCAGACGACTGGCATAACATCATCAGATACAGCTCCAGACGACGGCATAACATCATCAGATACAGCTCCAGACGACTAGCATAACATCATCAGATACAGCTCCAGACGACGGCATAACATCATCAGATACAGCTCCAGACGACTGGCATAACATCATCAGATACAGCTCCAGACGACCATAACATCATCAGATACAGCTCCAGACGACGCATAACATCATCAGATACAGCTCCAGACGACTAGGCATAACATCATCAGATACAGCTCCAGACGATCCATAACATCATCAGATACAGCTCCAGACGACTGGCATAACATCATCAGATACAGCTCCAGACGACTGGCATAACATCATCAGATACAGCTCCAGACGACTGGCATAACATCATCAGATACAGCTCCAGACGATAGCATAACATCATCAGATACAGCTCC
>CM031620.1:8999491-9004252 GCA_018398815.1 Conus ventricosus | reverse complement strand
TGCGTTGAGGGCCTTCACTTGGGAAGTACAGGGTGCTGACGTCCATACTGCAAGGCTCCCCCTGGCGTAACCAGTGTCCCAGTCTACTCCAAAGCAGAATCGATGGTCTTTAGATTAGAGTAGGGCGAAGCCCGAGAGAGGACGAAGGACGAATGAACGAAGGCCGTTAGGCCAAGTCGTGCTCACACATTTAAGCCCGAAGGCTGAGAGAGTGCTCAAAAGTCGGCAATCTGGCACGCGGCAAACTGGCACGTACCCTGCTGGAGTCGACCACCACCGATAGTGTGACTGGTCTTTGGAGAGAGAGAGGTCCGTGGAATGTTGCGAATGCGAGAGGGAGAGAGAGAGAGAGAGAGAGAGAGAGAACTCTGAAATGGTTTAATGAATAGGCCTTAGGCCCATGTCATGGTGGGTGGTTACAAAACTAAACATCCATTATAGCGACATGACACAGGGCATTTGACAACAAGTATCAATTAATTTTTTGTCTGGATAGTGAACAGCTATATACCTTCAATCAATTTCTAGTAGCGCTTCCTTTATATGTTGAGACACAAATGCCGTAATTTAAAAGCTTTCTCAAGGAATAGAGCAAGCCGAACAATTAATGTTTTACTCTCTGAAGCAAACAGCATTGTTAATTTGTGCTGTGATGGACAGTTGTAATACTTAGCTGGAATATACTGTTCCCTTAATCCCTGGTATTTTGAACAGTGTAATACAAAGTGCTTTTCTGTTTCAATTTGAAACTCACAGAACGGGCATAACAAATCATTTTCAGTTTCATTTCTCTTAAAGCGCATTTTGTGCACATTTAATTGAGACACACCCAATCGAATTCTCACTAGGCTAATTCTGGCCTGTATATGATTCACCATTGGTAAGTACGAGGATAAAATCAGGTCACTTTTAAATGTTCTGTATAACTGAAAACGTTCATTGTGCTCAATATCTGAGAGCCAGTGAGCTTTGTAGCCATTAACCAGTTTATTTCTTAAGGCTTTCAAAAATGCGACTTCGTTACCGACTCCTTGATTTTCCCAAACTTCTTCAAATCATGTTGGTACAGAAAGAAGCAGACAGAAGATGTCCAAGTATTTTTGTTTTTCTCATGAAAAAATAACAACATTTTGGAAGCTTTCTTAGGTAAACGATGAGACGGCATCTTCAATATCCTTAACCAGTACTTAATACTCTTCAAATATACATTTACATACAATGGAAATCTACCTAACTCTCCATACACCATCACATTAGGAGTTCTTATGCTTACATTTAAAAAATCTTTTAAGGCGAAAAGATGCACTTTTCTACCACATCAACATTTCCAATGATACCCCATACCTCTGCTCCATAACTAAGTACTGGCTACATTCTTGATCAAACCATGGATCTGATCGTTCTTTTCCGACTGTAATGGTTTTTCTCATGCATGAACTAGCTGTAAGCAATGCATCATTAAACACTTGAATGGCTTTATTTACATCAACATTAACCAGACTAGAGGCCTGCCTCATATGACTTTGAAACTCGTCACTTGATATATTTTCCTTAAATTCATAGACTTTTTCTTCATCCCAAACTATTTTGTCAATTTTGTAAATATTTTGAGCCATGTCATGCTGATCAGCTCTTTCTAATTTACAGTCAAACACAACTTCAACAGGCATGTGTTTTGATTCTGTTCTTGGTGTAACATTCAAAGAAACACAATATTTCAATAAACTTCTTGATACTATGGCATAGTCAACAATACTGCAGCCTGTTGGTGAAATATAAGTATAGTGACCATAATCTAAATCTTCTGAAATTGCACCATTCAAAATGAAAAGATGAAAATAATTGCAAAGATCTAACAGGTACGTGCTTAAGTCATTTTGAATCTTATCTTTTGATGTACGGTATACCTCACGTTCACAGACTCTGTCCTGAAACATTTCCATGCTCAGATCATCATCACAGTCTTTTGCATTCTTGCCCCCAGTGCGAGCATTGAAATCCCCCAGTAACAACAGCGGCAAATTTCCAAGAGATTCTATTAAATCCATGATACATTGCTCCAAAATGGTAATACCATTGGATACATCAATAGTTTGGTAATATGCAGAAGAGCTTGGAGGCAATTACACACCAACTAGAATTACCGGTGATTCTGTTCCCAACAAATCCTTAGACAGTTTCAATACAATAATATTATCATACTCCACATTCATTTTTTCAACATACTTTAAGAGATCTTTTTTCACGAGAAGTGCTAAACCTCCAGACAATCTTGCAGTAACCCCATCTGACAGACTAACACCTGGCACAATGAAAGCGTGGTGGTTTGGAAATAAACGTTCCGGAAATTGGGTAGCGAACGTTTCCACCAGGAGACCAATGTCAAAATCACTAATGTAAGCACGCAGATCGTTATCATACACACGCGACAGCCCTTCAATGTTGTACGTCATAAATTTCACATTTGATATGACATGGGCCTGGCCGAGTCCCTATGCGGTATCCTGTTTTCCATGCTTGCTTGCCGTTTCGTGAATCGTGGTCTGGCGTTTGGCACGGATGCTTGCGCACGAAGCACTCCGTAGTCTACCTGTAGGCCCGTCCGGTGCGGTTTTGTTTCTCTTGTTGCGTGACCGGTGCGTCGTGTCCTCGTTGCTCCTCCGCTCAGTGTCTGTCTGCGGTGTGTGAGGTTCAGTTACAGTGTCTGTCTGCTGTGTATGTTGTTCAGTCACAGTGTCTGTCTGCGGTGTGTGAGGTTCAGTCACAGTGTCTGTCTGCAGTGTATGTTGTTCAGTTACAGTGTCTGTCTGCGGTGTGTGAGGTTCAGTTACAGAGTCTGTCTGCGGTGTGTGTTGTTCTGTCTCAGTGTTCGTTTTGTCTCCTGAGTCCTGACATGTTTCTGTGGTATTATCAGTCAGTTCTGATACCACATCTTTTCTTTGATTTGGGTTGTCTGTGTCGGTATGGGACTGTTGATAGCTGTGGCTGGCGTTTGTCTCAGTATAAATCGGTGTTGTATTTTCTGTCTGATTTAACGGCTGTAACTGACTGCCTGTTCTGCTTATATCAGTAACATTCTGCTCAGCTGGGTGTGTGTCACTATCCGGAATCTGACCTTGTCCACAAATGTCTGTCGTTTCTGTCGTGTTTTCATTTTCTGCCCCTGTCTCTGTGTTACCAGTTTCTGTGCGCTCTTTTTCTTTATCATTCTCTGTCGAGAGAGATGGACAGAGAGAGAGAGAGAGAGGAGAGAGAGAGAGAGAGAGAGAGAGAGAGAGAGAGAGAGAGAGAGAGAGAGAGAGAGAGAGAGAGAGACAGACAGACAGACAGACAGACAACAGAAAGACAGACAGACAGACAATCAAACAGACAGACAGAAACAGAGATAGACAGACAGATAGAAAGACAGACAGGTAGATAGGACGCACGAGCGGACGGACGGATGGACAGACGGACGGGCAGACAGATTGGCAGGCGGACAGATGGACAGACAGACGGAGGGACGGACGGACGGACGGACAGACAGGCGGGCAGACAGACAGACAGACAGACAGACAGACTGGCAGACAGACAGTCGGACAGAGACGGAGAGACTTGATGCCCTCAATTCCCAGGAGCAATAAGATAAGCAAGATGTTTTTTTTTCCTATCTGGCCCTTGTCCATTCAGGGACCAGCTAACCTAATTTACAGAAACACGATTAGACAATACCTGCATAAAATAATCACACATTATACGAATCGATTTTAATACAACCAGTAATGATTCATAATCAAATAAAGAAGAAAACATACATTTGACGTACAATCTCTCTCTCTCTCTCTCTCTCTCTCTCTCTTCCTCTCTCTCTCTCTCTCTCTCTCTCTCTTCTCTCTCTCTCCTCTCTCTCTTCTCTCTCTCTCTCTCTCACACACACCACTCACAGATACACATACGCACGCACGCACGCACGCACGCACGCACGCACGCACGCACGCACGCACGCACGCACACACACACACACACACACACACACACTCAACGACTTTTTAAACTATGCACCAAATTCCACCTAAAAACATACCCCCACACCCCATACGACCCCCACCCCCCACCCCCACCAGTCCCCACCTCTGACATTACTGCCACCTCTGCTCTGGAACTATTTTTCACATTTCAACAATACGCGCGTGGTGTCTAGTTCAAGTCAGTGCTACAACCACCCACCCACCCCCACCCCCATCCCCTCCACCCCACTCCCCTCCCTCTCTTCCTCCCTCTCGCTCCCCCCACCTCTCCCCATCCCCAATCCTCCCTCCACTCCTTACGACACACACACTTTTCCCCACTTGTCCCTCCACTCCTTACGACACACACACTTTTCCCCACTTGTCCCTCCACTCCTTACGACACACACACTTTTCCCCACTTGTCCCTCCACTCCTTACGACACACACACTTTTCCCCACTTGTTCCTCCACTCCAAGAAACAAACAAACAAAACAAAACAAAACAAAAAAGAAAAAACAACAACAACAAAACAACAACAACAAAGGGTGATGTGCTTACGAGCGCGCGCGTGTGTATGTGTGTGTGTGTGGTGTGTGTGTGTGTGTGTGTGTGCGTGCGTGCGTGCGTGCGTGCGTGCGTGCGTGCGGCGCGCGCGCGCGCGTGCGCGCGCCCACATGCATTTATTGTCATCATTCGATATTCATGCACCCGGTCACCCCCATGTGCAGGTGCATGTACCTACCTACGCGCTCATGTGCGCACTCACAGTCG
>CM031620.1:8979491-8991991 GCA_018398815.1 Conus ventricosus | reverse complement strand
ATAAAACCAAGACTGTTATTCAAGGAACAGGGAAGACACAAGTTAAAATCACAGACAAAAATGATGAGTCACAGCAACATGCTCAAAATAGCGACCTTATGAGTCACAGACAACATGCTCAAAATAGCGACCATTATGAGTCACAACAACATGCTCAAAATAGCCACCATTATGAGTCACAGTCAACATGCTCAAATAGCCACCATTATGAGTCACAGACAACATACTCAAAATAGCGACCTTTATGAGTCACAGATAACATGCTCAAAATAGCACCATTATGAGTCACAGACAACATGCTCAAATAGCCACCATTATGAGTCACAGACAACATGCTCAAAATAGCCACCATTATGAGTCACAGACAACATGCTCAAAATAGCACCATTATGAGTCACAGACAACATGTCAAAATAGCCACCATTATGAGTCACAGACAACATGCTCAAAATAGCCACATTATGATCACAGACAACATGCTCAAAATAGCCACCATTATGACTCACAGACAACATGCTCAAAATAGCCACCAGTATGAGTCACAGACAGCATGCTCAAAATAGCCACCATTATGAGTCACAGACAACATGCTCAAATAGCCACCATTACGAGTCACAGACAACATGCTCAAATAGCCACCATTATGGAGTCACAGACAACATGCTTCAAAATAGCACCATTATGAGTCACAGGACAACATGGTCAAAATAGCCACCATTATGAGTCACAGACAACATGCTCAAAATAGCCACCATTATGAATCACAACAACATGCTCAAAATAGCCACCATTATGAGTCACAGACAACATACTCAAATAGCCACCATTATGAGTCACAGACAACATGCTCAAAATAGCCACCATTATGAGTCACAGACAACATGCTCAAAATAGCCACCATTATGAGTCACAGACAACATGCTCAAAATAGCCACCATTATGAGTCACAGACAACATGCTCAAAATAGCCACCATTATGAGTCACAAACAACTGCTCAAAATAGCCACCATTATGAGTCACAGACAACATGCTCAAATAGCCACCATTATGAGTCACAGACAACATGGTCAAAATAGCCACCATTATGAGTCCAGACAACATGCTAAAATAGCCACATTATGAGTCACAGACAACATGCTCAAAATAGCCACCATTATGAGTCACAGACAACATGCTCAAAATAGCGACCGGGTGTGTTTGGTGGGCAGCTGAAGAATGTCAACAGTGGCGGGAGAGAGAGAGAGAGAGAGAGGAGAGAGAGAGAGGAGAGAGAGAGAGAGATGGAGAGAGAGAGAGAGAGAGAGAAGAGAGAGGAGAGAGAGAGAGACAGACAGACAGACAGACAGACATACGTTTCCAAACGGAGTGACGGGGGGCGGAAAATGAAACAACATTTAGAAGAGAGAGAGAAGGGGGGGGGGGGGTAGTTACCGCCACGGACATAGACAAACAAAGTACGTATAGGACAAAACACAACGCATTTCGACCTCTTGGGTCTTCTTCAGGCAAAAGCAAATAACATTTAAGACAGTGAAAACGAAGAACGAGAACCCACTTATCTTCATGCTCAGCATGAGAAGATAGGGGTTTATCCTGCTTCGTTTTCACTGTCCTAAACGTTATTTGTTTTTGACTGAAGAAGACCCAAGAGGTCGGAATGCATTGTGTGACTTGTCCTGTACTTTCTTTGTCTATGTTATTGGCAGTAACTAACCCCCTCTCTTTCTAGACATACATACATATATGCAGAGACAGACAGAGACAGACAGACACAGACAGAGAGACCAACAGACAGGCAGACAGACAGATAGGAAGAAACAGTAGGCGATGGATAAGCGTGGTTGACCAACAGAACAAAAAAAAAAAAGGGACCAGAGAGAGAGAGAGAGAGAGAGAGAGAGAGAGAGAGAGAGAGAGAGAGAGAGAGAGAGAGAGAGAGAGAGAGGAGAGAGAGAGAGAGAGAGAGACAGAGACAGAGACAGAGACAACAGACACAAATATGAAAAAAATTAACAGACAGACAAAGACTATAGAAAAAGAACAGCGTTACCAGCAGTCGTTTAGAATACAGACAGCAACAAAGACCATCTGCAGAGAGGAGAGAGAGAGAGAGAGGAAGAGAGAGAGAGAGAGGAGAGGGGAGAGAGAGAGAGGAGGAAGAGAGGGGAGAGAGAGACAGAGACAGAGACAGAGAGACAGAGACAACAGACACAAATATGAAAAGAAATGAACAGACAGACAAAGACTATAGAAAAAGAACAGCGTTATACCAGCAGTCGTTTACAACACAGACAGCAACAAAGACCATCTACGAGGCACTGACCTTCAGTGTTCTCTGGTCAGACAAGCAAGGGTGTGAGAGTCATTCATCTAGATCACAGCGGCGTCTGTACATTGAATAACCTGCAACACAATCAAGGCAAAAAACAGGCATCAGAAGACTGGTAAACACACACACACACACACACACACACACACACACACACACACACACACACAACACACAACACACCCCACACACAAACACACAAAAGATTAAAAGGACGTTGCATGACATAATAGGACTGATGCACTTCTCACACAGCTTAGTTTGTATGTGTTAAGACCTCAAGGTAGGGCAACGTATCAAAGACTGATCTATCTCATAGAAAGTAAACAATGCATGTGTGCAAGCGATTCCAGTTCAGAGAAACTGCCGTTTCTCTGTCTATCTGTCTGTCTGTGTATCTGTCTATCTGCCTTCTGTTTATTATTTATGTCTGTCTGTCTGTCTCTGCGTCTCTCTTCATCCTCTGTGTGTGTGTGTGTGTGTGTGTGTGTGTGTGTGTGTGTGTGTGTGTGTGTGTGTGTGTGTGTGTGTGTGTGTGTGTGAGTGTGTTCGCGCGCGCGCGCATGTGTGTGTGTCTGTGTGTGTAAGTGTGTTTGTTTGTGTGTGTGTGTGCGTTTGTGTGGATGTGTATGTGTGCCTCTCTCTCTCTCTCTCTCTCTCTCTCTCTCTCTCTCTCTCTCTCTCTCTTCTCTCTTGCACGCTGGCTTGCCCGCTCGCTCTCTCCCCTTGTGTGTGTGTGTGTGTGTGTGTGTGTGTGTGTGTGTGTGTGTGTGTGTGTGTGTGTGTGTGCGTGTGTGTGAGTGTGTGTATGTGTGTGTGTGTGTGTGTGTGTGTGTGTGTGTGTGTGTGTGTGTGTGTGTGTTGTGTGTGTTGTGTGTGTGTTTGTACGTGTGTGTTCCCCCCGTCCCCGTCCCTTCTTTCCTCCATCCTCCCTTCCTCTCCCCCCCCCCCCCCATCCCCACCTCCTTTCCCCACCCCGCCTACACAACATCAACACAATATATTCCATTTCCACTGCCGGCACACGTATCTGACCTTGCTCTATTTCAAACTCTCAAGGTTTACAATACTCCCGACATAACAACCCCCTCCCCCACCCACCCACCCCCCTCTCATCCACGATTCCCATCTCCTACTGCTACTCAATTCTCGAGCAAGCCCCAAAACAAATTGGCTTGAGCTAAAAACAAACCACAACGTCAGCGTAAAGAAACGCCCAAGGGGCGAGCGGGAGTGACGGTGTGGAGGAAGGGATGGTTTAAAACTGCCAGACATAGCGGGAGGAAGCGAAATCTGTCAGCTGACACAAACCTGGACAGAAACGTTTACTGAAGGGATGAGACTTGATGAGCCTAATGTCCACGACTGTGCAGTGGCATGGTTTGTTGAAACCGTATTGGGGAGGAGAGAGAGAGAGAGAGAGAGAGAGAGGAGAAGAGAGTGAGAGAGAGAGAGGAGGAGAGAGAGAGGAGGAGAGAGAGAGGAGAGGAGGAGAGAGAGAGAGAGAGAGAGAGAGAGAGAGGGAGGAGAGAGAGAAAGAGAGAGAGAGAGAGAATGAGAGAGAAGAATGACGAGAGAGAGAGAGAGAGAGGAGAGAGAGAGAGAGAGAGAGAGAGAGAGAGAGATGAGAGAGAGAGAGAGAGAGAGAGAGAGGAGAGACGCTTGACGCTTTGACGCTTTGATGTTTTATTGCCTTCAGCGAAGTTAGGCATAAAGGCAAGGGGGTTCCAACATAGTTTTAGCAATCGCATCATTCACAAATCATAACAAATAATAATCATGGTAGAAAACAATACAGTCAAAAAAATATTACAAAGTTTTTGCGTATCAATGTTGCCGGACATCATACACGTTCATAAGGAGTGACATAAAATTAAACACACACGTAGAATATACTGTCTTCCCTTCCCTATTGTACCCCGCACCCGCACCCCTCCACCCCCACCCCATCCCCTCCTCGACACCCCCACCCCCCACCCTCCACTCTTGCCTTTTCCTATCCTGACCACCAATCTCCTTCCTTTGACCCTCACTCTCTTACCCTCCCCTCAGTCCTAACTGACAACACGCCACGCACACATGAGAACCAAAAAGAGCGAACGCGTACGTCGCACAAACACCGCTCTCCCAGCTTGTCCACCCCCCCCCCCTTTCCATCCCTCCCCCACCCCCTTCAAAATATAACTGTTCTCTCACTCCTCGTGCCACCCCTCACCCCCCTCCATCTCCCCACGCCCCCCCACCGCCCACCCCCTCTCCCACGCCCACCAACCCTCTCAAACGCACGCACACTTGGCCAACCACATTCGGACCATCCAGTGGACTACAGACTTAGTTATTTAATTATTAGGTTCTAGTTTCTTATTTCTAATATTCGTAGCTTCCACAATATATTTAGCAAAGGCAACAATGGTTAAATTATCATTTGTTAAAGATCCCTTATACCATTTATTGATGGCTGGATATGAATCATATTAAAGAAGGCGTATTTACGACGAATGTTTGAGAACAGTTGACACTGGAAAATAAAGTGTACTTCATCTTCAACATTCTGACCACACAATACACAGTTTGTGACTTCCCTGTCCATACACCAGTGTTTTGCAATACCTAAGCCGTGTACTCTTATCTAAACCTTGTCAGTGCTTCTCTCATTCTTTTGTTTGTAATTAAAGTTAAATACTTCTCTGGTTCAAACACAAATTTAAATTAATAATACCATGAGTATTTATCGCTAGTTTCAATCTCTGAGTGCCATTTTTGCTTGTAGCATGATATAAGCCTGTCCTTGAATTCTGATATAAACCCCTCTTCAATTCCGACATCTTGGCATAGCCATTACTATTCCAAAGCCATTTTCTATTAAAATATTCTTTACTCTCGAAGCCAGTTACAACTATCTGTTTCTAGCCGCATTAGCATCATCTCATAAGCTTGCCTACATATTCTATTCATCGGCAGTCTAATCAGTCGGATCCAGTACTTAACGCATTTTATTGCTGTTCTGACAGATAGCGGATATCTTCCCGTTTCTCCATAAACCATTTTGTTGGAAGAGTGCAATGGAAGTCCCAAAAATCGCTTGATAGCATAAGTATGAACTTTTTCTATTTCAGTTACATCTTCCAGCCCCAGATTTCTGCTGCATAAGTCAAGATGGGTTCAATTTGGGCATCAAACAGTTTCCAGAATAGACAGGGATCAATCGTACGTAATCTTCGAAACGATCTCAGGATTTCCACCACTCCTTCATACCTTTCTTACTCATTTCAAGCAAAGAAGCACTCGTACTTAATTTTGTGGTAAATACCAGACTAGGTATTTGTACGTATTTGTTATCTTTAATGCTTCACTTCCGTATGTCCATCTTTCCCTTACTCCAAGGTAGCCTCCCTTACGAAAAACCATTACATTAGTTTTATCTAAATTAACCTCTAAATGCAATCTATCTGCTTCTTTTTTAGATTGTTTAGCTGACTTTGTAGGCCTATGACCGTGTCTGATAGTAAGATTACGTCATCTGCAAAGAGCAACAGAAATAGCTCGATAGATCCTGGTACCATCTGGATCCCGTGCTTTCCCTCCCTAATTAATTCTAGGGCCAATTCATTGATAAAAAAAAGTAAACATTATCGGACTGAGTAAGCACCCTTGTTTTACGCCTCTCGGGCAGTCGAAGAAGTCTGAATACGAATGTTTGTCTCTGACACAAGCTTTTACGAGTTGCAGACACCTTTTAGAGCTTTATACAATTTTCCATCAACACAGTTTTACGTAATACAGACCATAAAAACGTTTCTGTTCACAGTGTCAAAAGCTTTTCTAAAATCAACGAAAGCTACATAGAGTTTTGTATTTTTTGCTGGATATTTATGGACAATAGAGTACAGAGTAAAATGTGATCAACTGTACTATAACCTACTCTAAACCCAGCCTGTTCTTCTGCTAGTTTTCCTTCTTGTTCTGCCCACTGAGTGAGCCTCTTATTTAGAATGCGTGTGTACACTTTGCTGACGACACTTGTTAGGGCTATACCACGGTAATTATCAGGTACATTAACATCCCTTTCTTGTGGATCGGAACTATTATAGATTTGCACCATTCTGCGGAAAGGTACCCTGTTCAAAAATCTTATTTAACAAATCTACGAGAAAGGTAACAATAGCATCGTTTGCATTTTTCAGCATCTCGCCAACTATTTTATCATATGCCAGAGCTTTTGCCCGTTTTTAAATTTCTAATACTAGATTCAACTTCCTCCTTAGAGATAGGATTGTTAAAAAGGGGTTCATGCGACTCACCGGTCGGGCCGTCAATTACGATTTCTCTTGTTCCAGATCTTGTTGCTGCTGTGTTGAAAGATTATAGAAATGTTCAAACCACTGGTCCTTAGAAATGTCGTTATATAGCACTGTTTTTCTGTTCACTGATCTGATGGTTTTCCAAAATAACTTTGGGTCATTAGCCGACAGCTTTAGCTTCATTATTCGTTCTTTATCAAATTCTTGTCTCTTGGAAAATAAAAGGTGTTTATGCTGTCTCCTTTCTTCTACGTATTTATTCCCATAGGTTTCATTAAGTTTTTTTTTATCTTTGAAATAGGTTCAGATACCTTTTCACAGTTCTCTTCTTTAGAGCACATTCTTTATCATACCATCCATTTTTGCTTTTTTTCTTGTTGCCAACAGTTTGAATCATGGCGGCTGCAGCTCCATGTAACGTTTTGACAAAAAATATCCAGAGAGGCATTTATATCGACAGAAAGAGCCTGAACAGCTTTTTTAATACAACATTTACAATCATCGGAATTAAGTTCACGAACATATTCTAGTAAACAATCATTTGACCAAACAATACATTCTTCTTCATTCTCCATTGTCATCGAATTGACCGTACGTTTAACAACATTTCGTAGACTAAATTCGATCCGGTCACTGACATACAAATGACATTCACACAAAAACAACTGTTTTGAAATGATAAAATAGTCAATAACACTATTTCCATGTGGAGAAATGTAAGTAAATTGGCCATCACCATCACCAGAACACGTACCATTTACAATAACACAATCTAACATGTAGCACAAATTCAATAAAGATTTACCAAAGTTATTCACACATTATCCCTTGACTGTCTGCTAAAGTCATGCGAGTCGTCGTCATCATCATCATCTCATCATCATCATCATCATCAGTAACAGGAGAATAACAAATACTTCATCCCAGTTGGGCTGTTCCTGACCTGTCCTAGAGTTGAAATCTGCACATAGTAACAGGTATACATCTTCATTATTTAGAGTTTCAAGAATGTTTTCTTCTAGCAGAATGAAAAGAGAGAGAGAGAGAGAGAGAGAGAGAGAGAGAGAGAGAGGGAGAGAGAGGAGAGGAGAGAGAGAGAGCAGAATGAAACAGAGAGAGAGGTGAGAGAGAAGAATGTGTGTGTGTGAGAGAAAGAGGGGGGGGGGGCAGAATGATAGAGAGATGGAGAGAGAGAGAGAGAGAGAGAGAGAGAGAGAGAGAGAGATGAGAGAGAGAGAGAGAGAGAGAGAGAGCAGAATGAAACAGAGAGAGAGCGAGAGGTGAGAGAGAAGAGTGTGTGTGTGTGAGAGAAGAGGGGGGGAAGGCAGAATGAGAGTGAGAGAGAAGAGAGAGAGAGAGAGAGAGAGAGGAGAGAGAGAGAGAGAGAGAGAGAGAGAGGAGAGAGAGAGAGGAGAGAGAGAGAGAGAGAAGCAGAATAATCGAAATGGAGGAGAGAAGGAGAGAAACTGACAGACAGACAGACAGACAGACAGACACACACACACACACACACACCACACACACACACACACACAACACACTCACACACACACACACACACACACACACACACACACACACACACACACAGAGAGAGAGAGAAGAGAGAGAGAGAGAGAGAGAGAGAGAGGAGAGAGAGAGAGAGAGAGAGAGAGAGAGAGAGGAGAGAGAGTGAGAGAGAATGAGAATGATAAAAATGGACGAGAGAAAGAACACCACACACACACACACACACACACACACACACACACACACACACACACACACACACACACAGTGAGAGGACGCGTGAGTGTGACGGCGAAGGGGACGTGGGGAAAAAAAGAAGCTAGATGCTTGGTGACGGGAACAGCACAGTAAAAGAGAGGGCAAGGCAACAGGGTGGGAGGGGGAGAGGGAGGGCGCGGGGGGGGCGGGGGGGGGGGGGGGGGGGGGCGGCGGCAGAGAGGAAGTTCGGCATTGTGAACAATTCTGGCATTGTGAAAAATCCGATGATGACAGAAGAGAACGTGTGCACGGGTGTATTCCTCTGATTCATGATTAAAAAAAACAACAACAACAACAACAACAACAACAAATAAAAATAAAAACAAAAAAAACTTCCGCATGTTGGAAGAGAGGACATATAGAAGTCTTCAGCCAGCGTTAGAAATCAGCCTAACGTTTGATTCCATCCTAAGACGACAGATCTGAACGTCATCGGCCACGGCGGCCGTTATCTTGGCCAGGCAGCAGCTGCAGCTGGACATTGGGAAGCTCTGTCTCTGTCAACCCTGAACACCGAAGACTGATTTGTTTCCCCATCCCCTCCCCTCCTACCTGCCTCGGACAGACACGTGCTGACAAGCTGTTCGCACACTCCTGGCCTCCTCCGCGCTCCTCTGGCATAGCGATGGCATGGGGTATCAAGAACTTGGGGGAGGGAGGGAGAGGAAGCAAGGGGGGAGATGGGGAGGAAGGAGGGTGAAGAATCTGGTGAAGTCAGTTATCGGCACTGCGTGTGTCAAGTCTTATCCGAGATCCATCCAGTGTCTATGTGTGGCACGCACGGTGAGATTTCTTCCGTGTCGCTGCTGACTTCAAAAAGGCCTTTGATGGAGTTTGGTGTGAAGCAGCGTGTGCGGACCCCCCCTAAAGAAGGAGTTCAACATGAACCAGCAGCTGATTCATACTATTCAACAGCTCTCCACAGAACCAGCCAGCTCAGTATCTGGCCATGGCGCTATCGGGGAGCGGTCCCTCCCTGATGGGCGTCCTTCAGGGTTACTTTCTCTCCCCTGTGCTCTTCAACTTCTTATTGGAGCAGGCCATGATTGGCGCCTCCGGAGGTCTCGCTGGCGCTAGTTAGCAAGAAGCATGACAAGCCTCAGATTTGCAGACGAAATCGGTGGAGAGGAAAGAAAGGACATACAACTGAGCAATCTCTTCAACCACTTCGACAGAGCTTCCTCAACATCTGGAACGGGGATAAATGCAGAAAAATAGGATGGTAGACAACAAACAGTGTCATGGAAAGAGACATTTTCGTGCACCTTAAATATTGGAGACAGTGAAAAGGTTCCAGAACTGTAAGGTCAGACACGATGATAAGAGATCCAGACCAAAATCTCTGCATGATGGTAACAGAGGCTGGAACCCCTTGAAAACCTCACGAGCATATGGGTCCCTAGGGTCGAGTGGAGGAAGGGGAGGGGCATGAAGAACGGGGGTGGGGGAAGGGATTGGGACATCATCATCATCATGAGCGTAAGATCACCGCTCATTATTTCATTTTACAGATTGTATGCAGAACATCAATCTTCATAAAAAAAATCTATAAAAAGAAACCCCTCTAGAAATGAGATGCTATTGTGATATACTTCACTTCCTAAACACAAACTACATCTTTGAAATAGATGTTTGCAAAACAATTCAACGCCCACATAAAAGCATATGTAATACTGGAGAAAAGAAAGCTGTGATTGTATGAGCTTATGAAACGATGAGTGACCTTCTCAAGATCATTTTTCCCCAGGAATGCGCAGAGACGGAAACGAAGAGTGGAGGAACAAAAAAGGATCGAAAACATCGAGGAACGGACGAGCAAACAGTCTACAGAAACACATGCGTTAAAAACAAGAACTCCTGGTGAACTGTTTTGTCATCACGACATCTCCACGACTCCCCTAGTCAAAAAGAACACGACCAACCGCAGCACATTATCTACAAGAACCAGGCTCAGCATCTCCACTATCTGCAATCCAGCTGCCCGGCACATCCTACGCCCTAGGCAGCCTCGCGTCTCTTGTCACCCCTGAACACAGAAAACTGATTTGTTTCCCCATCTCCTGCCTGTGTGAGATAGACTCGTGCTGACAAGCTGTAAGTTGACTCCAGGCCTTCAGCACCTGTCTGGAATAGCGATGACACGGGCTATCAGAACCTGGTGGTGGTGGTGGTGGGGGTGGAGGTGGTGGTGGTGATGGTGGTGAGGGGTGGGGGTGAAGGGGGTGGGACTTGGTGAAGTCACTTATCAACGCTGCTGTGAATGGTCTTGACAGCAGGCTGTGAGATCTTCTCTGATATGGGGGGGGGGGGGGGGGGGGGGGGGGAGGGGGGGTTGGTATGTAGAGTATGGATGTGATAACTATCCTGGATGTTTTACTTTCTTCTGTTGTAGTGAAACGCGCTTGTTTGGACTGTTACAATGCGAAGTATTAGACCACGGGAGAAGAACAGTGCAGAGTAAAAATGAGTATGTGAAAGACAGTGTGCGATGTCCATATCTGTCTCGACGGCCTAAACGACTGGTACAAAGACAGTGAGGAAATGATGAAATCAACGATAGTGTAGTGATGGCCTGTGCCGCTAAACACGTCCTCCTTGTGTAGGACAGACAGCTTACATAAGACTATGCCAGACGTACGGGGTGGTCTCCATGATTTTTTTTTGTATCCCATAATTATGATACCTATAACCCGCCAAGCAGAGAGCTGTAACTACCCGCGGTAGTGAACTCTGTGACATCACTATGCATAATCTCCCCTTGGCTTAAGGCTGTGTCCGGCCAATTGACATAGGCTAGAACACCAAGGTTACATCAAAATGTTGTTATGCTCTGCACAGTTATGCGGGGATTGTCTTCAGTTGTGACAAGCTCCTAGCACAACATTATCAGTCTCCACGCTTGACGTCACATTTCAGGCCTCTGCACTCACCTTATCTTTGTGCCAGCTGGAAGCCCTCCAAACAGTCCCCATTTCTTTGAGTTTAATCTGTCTGCTTGGAACTACCTGGATTAAACCTTGATGGCCACATGAATGATAAAGAGGAAAATCAACTTTAAGACACGATGGAAATTCTCAAAACAATCTAATTGCGCCGGTCTATGAATAGTCGACTTCTTAAGCAAGGCCTTGACGCATTAATTTTTGGTGTGCAGCCACAATAGGACCAACATCTCTGGCACAGGGGCAATCACTCACACGTCTCTTCAGAAAACATGAGTCCTGTACAGGTCAGAGGTCGGGATTACAGCAAAGGTCAAGTGGTAACAACCAAGTGTGAACAGATGAAAATCACCCTGGCTCTGTGAATAAAAACTTGAATGCGAAAGAGATAATTTCATCCTGGAATTTGGGGTCTGTAAATTAATTCAATGCCATAGGTCAGCAAAAAGAGCAGAAAAATGCATATATTACTTGTGGACTCCTTGTGTTTCTACGCCATTGGTAGGGCACTAAGATTTTGGAGTGAAAAGTCCAGCAGAAGACAGGAAAATGAAGGGTCATGTGGATCTGCTTGCATTAAAAAAAACAACAAAAAAACGGACATGACATCTGCCTCAGGGTCAGGTATGGTGTGGGTCAAGGGCTGGACTGTGCGATGAATATGTTTTGGTACTGGCAGATCTTCTGAGAAAAGCAAAGGTGCAGCTTTGAGTGTAATAGAGAATATACAGCGTTTTGGGCCTACACCGCACCTACAATCCAAGTTCTTGGAATGGGGATAAGCAGTTATTTCCCTCTTGTTTATTATTTGTTTCTTAGTTATTTATTAGATATTTCCTTCCTTAGATAATAACCTGTCGTACCCACATGGTCTGCACTGTGCAATCAAAAGCTTCAGCCAGCGAAGGTGTAAGATAGATGTATCTGGGCTAGGACATTCGCCGAATTCTGTAAAATCCTTTCCGATTGGTGGCAATCAGCAGCTCCTTTCACCTGCCCGCAGGGCGGCCCAAGTGCCTCCGTCAGTTCCGGACCACAGATAAAGATTCCATCCACTATCAGTTTCTTCCCCTGGGGGTCAAATCAATGCACTCGCTCAAGACAACAACCACGCCGGAAACGGGTAAACACACCTCCTCTCCACACCACACCACCCGCCC
>CM031620.1:8969491-8976991 GCA_018398815.1 Conus ventricosus | reverse complement strand
CATGTGTGCGTGTAAACAGTGAGTATTCAGATTATTTTGATAGTCCAAATGGAGTAAAACAAGGATGCTTGTTGAGTCTACAGTTTTTTAAGGAGTATTTAAATTTTTTTTTTTTTTAAACGAACTGGCTGTGGAACTGTCTCGCAAAGGAAGACATGGTATCCAGACAATACCTGGAGCAGTTGAATTAGTTTGATTTCTGTATGCTGACGATGTTGTTCTTCTGTCTGGAACAGTTGTAGGTTTCCATAATCAACTAAAATGTATTGAAGGAAGAAGCGGATCGCTTACGTTTATCAGTTTACTTGGATAAGACGAATATAGTGGTCTTTAGAATGGGTGGCCACCTATCAGTGCATGAAAAATGGTCTTATGGAAATGCAGATGTTCGAGTAGTTAATTCATATAAATATCTAGGAATGATATTTTCAACAAAATTAACTTTCCGTTACGCATGGGAAGAATCTCTCAGAAAAGGGAAAAAAAAGGTATATTGAAATCCTGAAATCCTTAAGAAAACTGAATTGTACAGACTGTGGTATATTTTGGAAACTGTTTGATGTACAGATAAAACCTCTTCTTACATAAGCAGCTGAAATTTGGGACTTACATGAACATTGGCAGATGGAAAAAGTGCATACGTAAGCTATGAAGCGTTTCCTTCAAGTACCTATTCATCCATCAAACACTGAGAGATGGGCAGATACCCTTTGTATATAAGTATTTTTGTGAAATGCATTAAGTACTGGCAGAAGATCTTGAAGCTACCCCAGTCCCGTTTGGGCAGGCAAGCCTATGATATGATGCTTTTAGAAATGGAAAAGGGTAAAGAAAACTGGGCTCATAAAGTAAAGAAAGTCCTTTCAGAACAGGGTTTTGGAATAGTGTGGATGACCCAGGAAGTAGGAACTGAGTAACAGTTCATTGCGGAATTTAAAGACAGGCTTATTTGATCTTTTAAACAGAATTGGCACTCAGATTTGGAAAGTACACAAAAATATCGCTGATTTTTCTCATTTAAAAATGTGTTTCATTCTGAAAAGTTTCTCAATGTCATAACAGATAATTGGCACAGAATAAATTACGCAAGATTTAGGTTGAGAACTTTAGGTTTTAATGCGAACAAAAGATGGTTTGAATGTGAAACATCCACAGAATCTCCTTGTCCTGCATGTAGACATATTATTGACGACGAAGAACACTTTCTGTTCCACTGTACTGCTTATAATGAAGTTCGGACAAATTGTTCATTCTTCCAGTTAGATATAGCGAAAAGACAAGATGTCGCTGTTGTGTTATCATCAGATGATGAACTTGTAATTACATCCGTTGCGAAATTCATCGCAGAAGCGTTGAAAAATAGACAGATGAAGGATAGTGAAATTTAAGATAATGCATTATAAGAGATATATGAATGAATAATATCATTCATCGCATGTGGAAGAGATCAGTAAGATACAATGTCATCATTTGATTGAGAGGATGGCCGAATCAGTCTTACGATCTTTTTCTTTCTTTCTTTTAAAAGATTTTTTTTTACTGCGTTACTCCTGTGCGTGAGGACATAAGGAAATGTTACAATTTTTTGTTGTTGTTGTTAACCTTTGATTTGATACACACTGGGAATAAATGTGTGCTATCTGCTTGCAGGAAAGGAAGAGGGAAATGTTATGGTTCTGTTACCCCCCTCACCTTGTCTAAAGACCTCTTTGGTATTGACAATAAAATATCAAAGTGTCAAAGTGTCTCTGTGTGTGTGTCTCTCTGTCTCTGCCAGTCTCTGTCTCTGCCTCTCTCTCCCCTCTTTCACTCTCTGTGGTGTGTATGTGTGTTGTGTGTGTGTGTGTGTGTGTGTGTGTGTGTGTGTGTGTGTGTTGTGTGTGTGTGTGTGGTGTGTATGTGTGTGTGTGTGTGTGCGCGTGCGTGCGTGCGCGCGCGCACGCGTGTGTGTGTGTGCGCGCGCGTACGCGTATGTGCGTGCGTGTGTTTGTCTACTTGTATGTTCGTTCGTTCGAGTGAGTGAGTGAGTGAGTGAGTGAGTGAGTGAGTGAGTGGGAGTGAGTGAGTGAGTAGTGAGTGAGTGAGTGAGTGGTGTGTGTGTGTGTGTGTGTGTGGTGCGTGCGTGCGTGCGTGCGTGCGTGCGTGCGTGCGTGCGTGAGCATGCGGCATGTTTGCGTGTGTTTTGGCAGTGAGGGGTGGGATGGAGGGGGGTGAGGGAGGGGCTGGAGTGCAGTGGGGAGGCAGGTAGATTGCAGTTTTTCACACATTTGGTAGTCCCCCCACCCCCTCTCCGTCTTATTCAATAAATCTACTGCTGGAATTTTCAAACACCATTTAGTCTCAAAATAAAGAGAAAGTATTATAAGGGCAAACTTGTAACTTCAGAATTTTCCGGGAAGCTTTCTTATTCTGCATACTTTTTGTCCGCATGTATGACGATAATATGAAAGGGTTTCACTTTCAGTTTCAGTGTTATTACAGCCTCATGTATGATGCCATATGAACGGGTTTCACTTTCAGTTTCAGTGTTATTACAGCCTCATGTATGATGATATATGAACGGGTTTCACGTTCAGTTTCAGTGTTATTATAGCCTCATGTATGATGCCATATGAACGGGTTTCACGTTCAGTTTCAGTGTTATTACAGCCTCATGTATGATGATATATGAAAGGGTTTCACGTTCAGTTTCAGTGTTATTACAGCCTCATGTATGATGATACATGAACGGGTTTCACGTTCAGTTTCAGTGTTATTACAGCCTCATGTATGATGATATATGAACGGGTTTCACTTTTCAGTTTCAGTGTTATTACAGCCTCATGTATGATGATACATGAACGGGTTTCACTGTCAGTTTCAGTGTTATTACAGCCTCGGCCGGCTAAACAGGGCCCCTTTTAGCAGTGTTACCAAAAAAGAAAAAAAAAATATCGCTGTAACTTCCAGAAACAGAACTGCACAATGATGGGGAGGGGGGGGGGGGGGGGGGGGGGGGGGCGGGGGCGGGGGGGGGGGGGGGGGGGGGTTGAATTCTTTCTTTCTTTTTTTTGGTCATGATTTCAGGTGAAAAGGGCTGTGTAACTGAAGAGTTCATTTCGAGTGCAACGCTGGCATTCCCCAATGAACGCGTCTTCCGAGTTCGTTGACGTATGATAACGGTTGATTTGGTCAGAATGGGACGTACCCAGGGCACTTTCCTGATTCCGTTCAAGCGCGTTGCAATGCCAGTTGAACACGCACTCGCACACCTGCAGTAACAACACTCCCTGGTTTGCGCGTCCCTCTCATCTCGACTTTCTCCCTCCCTTCTTCTTCGTTCCCGCTCTGTCCCTTGCCCACCGTGCATCATAAAACACTGTCCACGCCTCTCCCCAACCCGCACACTCCCACACACATGTACTAACACGCACGCACGCACGCACACGCACATACACACGGACGCACGCACGCGCACACACGTACGCACCCATCCACTCACCCCCCACCCCACCCCCACACACACACACACACACGCACGCACGCACGCACACACAACACATCGTACGCGCGCATACACACACACACACACACGCGTGTACGCGCGCGCGCACCCCTCCCCGCCCCCCCCCCCCCCCCCCCACCCCCCCCCCCCCCCCACACACACACAAGCACGCACGCACGCACGCACGCGCACACACACACACGCGCGCGCGCGCGCACACACACACACACACACACACACACACACACACACACACCACACACACACACACACTACGGTTCACGTAGAGGTGAAAACTTACAACCAGACCAAAAGCCGACCCCTATCAGAGACAGACTGACATTGAAAAACAAAGAAACAAATAAAAGAAGTTAAAACTATTTACTTTTCAAATCAACTTTCCGTTCAAAATGCATTTCATCTTCGAGGGGTGAAAAAAGAGAAGGTAGAAATGCTATCTTCAAAGAGGGGAGGGTGGGGGGGGGGGGGGTCAAAAAACGATTTTGTTTTCTAATTATGCTCGGCCATTATCTCCACACCCCCCCCCCCCCCACCTTCCCTCCTGCACCCCCCCCCCCCCGAAAAAAAAAGTAGCGTCCTCATGATTGGTCAGAACACTTTTTGTACTCCCAGTTCTTATAGAACAGGGAAGTACTTTACAATGAGAACGAGGAAATGCTGCCTGTGTGTGTGTGTGTGTGTGTGGTGTGTGTGTGTGTGTGTGTGTGTGTGTGTGTGTGTGTGTGTGTCTGTCTGTCTGTCTGTCTGTCTGTGGTCAAAATGTGTTCTACTCGCTCCAGACCAAACTTCTGGGCCGATCTTTCTGAAAATTTGTAGGTTTGTGCATTTTGGATCAGGGATGATGCCCTATGTTTTATTTTACCAGAATAGCTTTACTAACGGCTATGAATGATAATTAAAAATAATCAGTCAAATAAGGGAAATAACCACCGCGCTGTCGAGTGTTTCCGTCCACTAACTGGAAATTGTCGCCCTTCTTGAAATAACTGTCTAATGTTATGTGCACCAAGCTTTGTAAGCTCCTGTAGTATAATGGTTAGTATCCCTGTCTGTCACGCGGGAGACCAAAGTTCAATTCCCTGCCGGGGAAACCAACATTTTTGCTTTCTTTTCTCTTACATACAAAATTTTTACCACCGAACTGGGAGTACGTTTATATGCTTTGCATCTTGTTTTTCTCCCTTCTGGGTATTTGTAAACAACATTTTCACGCTCTGTCTACGCTCTGACCCTCTGGAATATGCACTGACAGACGCTTTAGATAACGGACAACACGTCGGCAACTTGACCCACACACCACCCTCCCCTCTCACCACCCCCCCTCCCTCCACCCTCCCTCGTCACTTCCAACACGCCGCACACCCCCTCCCATCCCCCCCACCCCATGCACGCCTGGTGAGCTAGTCACGACACAAACGGTCAAACACTCTGTCTGACGTTCACCTGACGTTTGCTATTGTCGCAGAGGTTCAGCCCACGGAGGGTCCGTTTATCTCTGCTGGTATCTTAGATCATGTCGATTTGCGCGCGCATGTTCGTGTTGTGTGTGTGTGTGTGTGTGTGTGTGTGTGTGTGTGTGTGTGTGTGTGTGTGTGTGTGTGTGTGTGTGTGTGTGTGTGTGCGTGCGTGTGTGCGTGTGTACGTACGTGCGTGCGTGCGTGCGTGCATGTATGCGTGTGTGTGAGTGTGTGTGTGATTTTCCACACACACACACACACAGAGAGAGAGGAGAGATGAGAGAGAGAGAGAGGGAGAGAGAGAGAGAGAGAGACAGACAAAGACAGACAGACAGACAGACAGATAGATAGACAGACAGACAGACAGACAGACAGATAGATAGACAGACAGGCAGACAGACGGACAGACAGAGAGCAAGAAACACGTTCTTAGGACACCAAGCTCCACGCCAGCCAAAAAAACACAGCCATGCCACGCGCATAAATCCAATTTGTGATTGAAAACCTTTCTAACAAATCGCCACGCCACACAACACAAGAAACCATGGCCATTACTTGTTCCCGAAAGCCTAGGCATCATTTACACCAATATCGTAAAAGCCCTCAAGACAAACGAAAACAAAAGAACACACACACACACACACACACACACACACACCACACACACACACACACACACACATACACACACACGCACACACGCACACACACACACGTGCTCACGCACCAAAACACACACACACACACACACACACACACACACACACACACACACACACACATACACACGTACTCACAAACATGCGCGCGAGCACACACATGCACACACACAAACACACAGATACACACGCATACACACTAAAACACACACACACACACACACACACACAACACACACACACACACACACACACACACCCACCCCCCCAAAACGCCGAAGCCCCGACGAAAAGAACCCCTACAACAAGGGAGGATCCCCCCACCACGATTAAGAAAAACACCCAAAACCCAAAACAAACACCCAAAAAACACCACTCCAACGCCACCCACCACAACAACCACCACCAAAAACAACCCAACCCAAAAAAAGGGAGGGGGCGGGCCAGGAAAGGGAAACCCGGCGGGAAAGCGAAAGGAAAAGGGAAAGGAATGGGGCCCCCTTCACTTTTCCCAGGGGGGGTTAAAGGGGGGAGGGGAGGGGAGGGGGGGAGGGGGGGGGAAAGGGAGGGGGGCCGAAAAACCCCAAAACCAAAGGCAGAAGGAGAGAAAGGAGAAAACCCGCCACCCACCGCGCAAGCGTAAGCAACGGGCCGTTTAAAAAATAAACCGAAAGGATGAAACGGTTTTTTACGGGGGCGGGGGGGGGGGGGGTTGGTGTGGTTTTTTGTGTGTTTGTTTAGTGTTGGTCTTTAGAGAGAGAGAGAGAAAGGGAGGAAGAGAGAAGGAGGAGAGAAGAGGAGGAGGGAGAGGAAAAGAAAAAGAGAAGGGAAAGAGGGAGAGAGAGAGAAGGAGTAAGCGCAGCCGCCAGGGCCGGTGGGGTGGTGTTGTTTTTTTGTTTAAAAGGTTTTTTTTGTGGTGTGTGTGTGTGTGTGGTGTGTGTGTGTGGTGTTTGTGGGTGTGGTGTTAGGGGGGGGGGGGGGGGGGGGGGGAAAGAGGGGGGGGGGGGGTGGGGGGGGGGGGGTGGGAAGGGGCTGTTGGTGGTGTGTGTGTGTTTGTGGTGTGTGTGGGGGTGTGTGTTGTGGTGTGTGGTGTGTGTGGTGTGGGTGTGTGTGTGAGTGTTTTTGTGTTTTGTGTGTGTGTGTGTAGTGTGTGTGGTGGGGTTGGGGTGGGGGGTGTGGGTGTTTTGGGGGGGGGTGGTGTGTGGGTGTGTGTGTGTGTGTGGTTGTGTGTGTGTGTGTGTATGTTGTGTGTGTTTTGGTGTGTGTGTGTGTGTGTGTGTGTGTTTTTGTGTGGATGTGGTGGTGTGTTGGGGTTGGTTGGGGGTTTTGTTTTGTGTGTGTGTGTGTGTGGGGGTGTGTGTGTGGGGGTGTGTGTTTGGGGTGGGGGTGTAGGTGTGTGTGTGTGTGTGTGGGGTGTGTGTGTGTGTGTGTGGTTGTGAGGTTTTTGGGGTGTGGGGGTGTTGTGTGTGTGTGTGTGTTTGTGTTTTTGGTGGTTTGGTGATTTGGGGGTTGTGGGGGGTGTGTGTGTGTTTTTGGGTGTGTGTGTGTGTGGTGTGTGTGGTGTGTGTTGTGGTGAGTGAGTGTGTGGTTGGGTGTGTGGTGTGTGTGTGTGTGGTGCGTGTGTGTGTGTGTGTGTGTGGGGTGTGTGTGGAAAGTGTGGTGTGTGTTTTGTGGTTGGGTGTGGTGTGTGGGGGTGTGTGTGTGTGGGGTGTGTGTGTGTGTGTGTTTGTGTGTGGTGTGTGTGTGGTGTTTGTGTGTGTGTGTGTGTGTGTGTGTGTGTGTGGTGTGTGTGGGTTTGTGGTGTGGTGTGTGTGTGTTTTGTGTGTTTGGTGTGTGTGTGGGGTGGGGTGTTTTTTGGAGTGTGTGTGGGTGTTTTTGG
>CM031620.1:8956991-8961991 GCA_018398815.1 Conus ventricosus | reverse complement strand
TCAGTTTTCGAGTGTCACACAATCTTCTGCGAATCCTTTCTCAACGTCATCTTCCATTCTCTCCAACAGATCCTCGCCCAAAGACCTAAGAGCAATGTCATTCCTCTCCATTTGCCGGCCCTAAGAAGGTCTTCCGCTCTTCGGTGTGCCTTCGCCAGAAGATCCCTCTGAGCTCTGAGGGCTTTCTACAGTGTTCCAGCCACAGCTGGGAAGCTTGTGCAATCGATCCAGCATTGGACTCTCCACTCTATCGTCTTTGGACGAGTGTTGTGTCGGATCTCGCTGCTGCATGGCTTTCAGAAATTTCAAATTTGAGTGAAGTTTCTCTCAAGTGATCTCGCTAAGGTTATGCCTGAGGATTCTTCTCGCTCCAGTACAGGCGAGATCCTTTGGTTTGAATCGCTTGCTTTATTGTTGTCTTCTTCCTTCTGTTTGTCCGCTTTTACTTCTTTCTTTGACTCTCCTCTTTATTTTTTCCCTTATTCCTTCTTTTTTTTCCTTTTTCCTACGTCTTACACTTCTTCCCTTCCTTTCCTTTTACTTGATGTACTGTGCTTCTACTCCTGTTCTTTCTCTCTTTTCCTTTTTCTTCACATTATTTTCTCTGTTTCTTTAAATCCCTTTTGTTTATTTCACATTTTGAGATTTTTTCCCTTTCTTTTCCCTTTTTTAACTCATCTCACACGCATCCCTTTCACACGTGTTCATACCTTCGTTTGCGTTAAAATGTCTGATGATAGAAACAACACTGGATCGAGAAAACAAGGGGAGACAGACAGTGAAAGAGAGAAGGGGGGGGGGGGGGGGCAAGAGAGGGGAGGGTGACAGACAAAGAGAGAGAGAGAGAGAGTGAGAGAGAGAGAGAGAGAGAGAGAGACGGAGAGAGAGAGAGAGAGAGAGAGAGAGAGAGGAGTGGGGAGGAGAAGAAGAAGAAGAAGAAGAAGAAGAAGAAGAAGAAGAAGACGGAGGAGGAGGAGGGGAGGAGGAGGAGGAGGAGGAGAAGAAGAAGAAAAAAAAGAAGAGGAAGAAGAAACAGAAGAAGAAGGAGGAGGAGAAGAAGGAGGAGAAGGAGGAGGAGGAAGAGAAGAAAAAGCGGAGAAGAAATGACGTTTCTATCTGCAATCCATTGCGTTACAACGAATTGTGTGTGTGTGTGTGTGTGTGTGTGTGTGTGTGGTGTGTGTGTGTGTGTGTGTGTGTGTGTTGTGTGTGTGTGTGTGTGTGTGTGTGAGAGAGAGAGAGAGAGAGAGAGGAGAGAGAGAGAGAGAGAGAGAGAGAGAGAGAGAGAGAGACAGACAGACAGACAGAGACAGAGAGAGAGAGAGACAGACAGACAGACAGAGACAGAAAGAGAGACAGAGAGAGAGAACACACAGAGAGAGAGATGAGAGAGAGAGAGAGAGAGAGAGGAGAGAGAGAGAGAGAGGAGAGAGAGAGAGGAGAGAGTCTGGCATCAGTCCTCTGATAGTAGATCAGGATTAGCGACAGGCATCGGGACCAATCCACGCATTTGTAGTGACGCAGGACAACACACCAAAGCAAGTTCTTAATGCTCATAATTACGAGAGCAAAGCACAGAATCTATATTTCTAGGCAGCTACCCTCTCAGCCCCTCCCTTCTTCTATCCCTTCTTCCCCTCCCCACTCCATCGGCATCCTCCTCTCAACTTCCACACACACCCCCACCACACACTTCTGGGACAAATATTCTCCAAATTATACATCCAATCATCTTCATAATGATGTGTTAAGACATTTCTTCAATAGGAATCATGCACGGAGTTTGCTACCATGCTACGTGCTTCGGAAGTCTGCTTTCGAAACGAACCGAGTAACAAACGTTTCCCCCCAATGGAAAAACCAAATGGTCTTTCTTAGTGGTTATTTCTCAACCTTAGCTACCAAGAAGGAAGCGACCAAACGCAGTTAGACAAAATGATGTTTCGTCATCGCTGACTTCCCCGGACTGACGTAATGGGAAACCCGTTTAACTGTGAGATGGAAAGATCGGGAAGAGGTGGGGGTGGGGGTGGGGGTGGTGGGGGGGGGGGGGGGGGGTGGGGGGGGGGAGGAGGGACAGGGGGAGAAGGGGGAATGAGGCAGAGGATAGGTCAAGTTGCCACAGACCTCCCCACTCACCCCCTCCCTCTCTCTCTCTCTTTTAGCTCTCTGATTCTCTCTCTGGCTCTCTCTCTCTCTCTTCTCTCTCTCTCTCTCTCTCTCTCTCTCTGTCCACACTGGGATCATTACAAAGTACATGGCTGCAAACTGTAATGGAGAAACCCATACAGCACGTGGTATCCTGCTTCATCAAAAGCGTCCCACTTCTTCAGCACTCAAGTGCTGGAACAAGTAGCACAGACAAGCAGCCACGCGCCATACAGCCCACAATCCTCTTCCATGCGTCCAATCAGTCTGCCGAGAGACTGGAGCAATGCGTCACGTCCCGGGAAAAAAAAAACGGGGAGAGAGGTGGTGTGAGCGGGGGGGGAAAGGGGGGGGGGGGGGGGGAGGTGAGATGGGAAGGGATGGCTTTCAAGTGTGGCACTGGCCAACAGCGATCCTCCTTGCGGGGTCTTTACCATGTCTGCCAAAGTGCAGGCTGACCGTGTTGAAAGCCCTCCACAGAAAGAGCGACAGTTGGAATGGGGCAAAAGTCTAAATTTAGCCTTTCTGTCACAATGAGCGCGACGTCCATAGATTGTGCTTTGTATGTTTGGCCCCCATTGAAGGAAGCAATACAATATCGTTTTCTTTTCTTCCTCTCGGCTTCTGTGCGCTTAGAGACACTGTACATCCGTATTTACTTCTATTATATATACTTAGTAAACACAGCCGCCACACACACACACACACAACACACACACATAACACACACACACACACACAAAACAATGCTGTGATGTTGCCTCTGATTGTAATTCAAAAATAAACATTTTTAGTTCACCCCTGTCAGATCCAGAAGATGACATTCACAGTTGACAAACCCTGCTGTATCTTGTGCTTTCATTCATCAAGGGGCACCATCCTTAAACGGTTATAAACCTACACAAAAGATTCCTCACGCATCTAGGTACGAAACATATCTATGGAGACATCAACCAGCTGAATATTTAAATTTTTTGTAAGGGTGGGGGTGGGGTCTGGGAGGTGGGGGTCGGGGGGGGGGGGGTGACGGTAGGAACAGAATATTGCTAGAGGTCTACAGTCGCCAGGAGGTTTTCTGAACGAGGTTGGAGGATGGTGGAGGGGAGTGGATGAACTCCATGAACAATATCTACGATGCACTACATTTCTTTGATTGAACAACAAAAACAACCTACACTCATAAAAGAAGGCGACATTTTTCGCATTTCTTCTGATACGTTGTTCAAGCGTAAAAATACAGGTGCATGTGTGTGTTTTGTTTAATGATAATTTCTTAAATACAGCTTTTTACTTTTCCCTCCCCACCCAACCCCCGTTCTCCTCCTAATGGGTTCACACTCCACTCCACTCTCTTTCCCATCTTCACGACCTTCCAGGACTTCACTCCCCTTCCCCTTGAGTGATTCAAAAAAAAAAAGGTGCTTTCAGATTAAAAAAAAAATGGAATGGGATGGGAGGCAGGGGGAGGAGTGGGCAGCTGGGAGAGGTTGGGCAATTTCCGAACCCCCCCCCCCCTTCCCGATCTCCCTTCCCCCAATTCTGCCCCACTCTCCCTCCCCGATCCCTGCACTAGCTGTCGCCCTCACAGCCCTGCTGACTGCAGAGCTCATGGAGTGACGTCACTGGCACGGCATGTCCTGCACTCACTGCCACCCCGCGCCCAAAGAACCGCCACTTCCCAGCGCTCTGGTCCTGGAGCACCAAGCACTGAGCGCCAAAGAATCGCCCTTCCCAGCGCTCTGGTCCTGGAGCACCAAGCACTGAGCGCCAAAGAATCGCCCCTTCCTCAGCGCTCTGGTCCTGGAGCACCAAGCACTGAGCGCCAAAGAATCGCCCCTTCCTCAGCGCTCTGGTCCTGGAGCACCAAGCACTGAGCGCCAAAGAATCGCCCTTCCTCAGCGCTCTGGTCCTGGAGCACCAAGCACTGAGCGCCAAAGAATCGCCCCTTCCTCAGCGCTCTGGTCCTGGAGGCACCAAGCACTGAGCGCCAAAGAATCGCCCCTTCCTCAGCGCTCTGGTCCTGGAGCACCAAGCACTGAGCGCCAAAGAATCGCCCCTTCCTCAGCGCTCTGGTCCTGGAGCACCAAGCACTGAGCGCCAAAGAATCGCCCCTTCCTCAGCGCTCTGGTCCTGGAGCACCAAGCACTGAGCGCCAAAGATCGCCCCCTTCCTCAGCGCTCTGGTCCTGGAAGCACCAAGCACTGAGCGCCAAGAATCGCCCTTCCTCAGCGCTCTGGTCGTGGAGCACCAAGCACTGAGCGCCAAAGAATCGCCCCTTCCTCAGCGCTCTGGTCCTGGAGCACCAAGCACTGAGCGCCAAAGAATCGCCCCTTTCCCCCAGCGCTCTGGTCCTGGAGCACCAAGCACTGAGCGCCAAAGAATCGCCCCTTCCTCAGCGCTCTGGTCCTGGAGCACCAAGCACTGAGCGCCAAAGAATCGCCCCTTCCTCAGCGCTCTGGTCCTGGAGCACCAAGCACTGAGCGCCAAAGAATCGCCCTTCCTCAGCGCTCTGGTCGTGGAGCACCAAGCACTGAGCGCCAAAGAATCGCCCTTCCTCAGCGCTCTGGTCCTGGAGCACCAAGCACTGAGCGCCAAAGAATCGCCCCTTCCCCAGCGCTCTGGTCCTGGAGCACCAAGCACTGAGCGCCAAAGAATCGCCCTTCCTTAGCGCTCTGGTCCGGGAAAGCACCAAGCGCCGAGAGGCAGCGACGCTCGTTCCAGGCCTCCAGAATCCTCTGCTAGGCGACCATTCTGTCGGCAAAGGGTGGAAACAATGATCGTGGCACCTGATGGGGGGTGGGTGTGGGGGGAGGAGGGGGGGAGATGAAGTGATGGTGGAGGATAAGGGTGGT
>CM031620.1:8946991-8949491 GCA_018398815.1 Conus ventricosus | reverse complement strand
CCATAAAAAGAAAAAAAATGAAAAAAAAGATGAATACACCACAGACAACTATCAAGTCAGAACAGGAGTTTTGGACAAGTGTCCAAATCCTGTACCACGTTTGTACGAATCCTGTCGATGATGTGAACAAAACTCTGGAGCCACCTTTGATCTAGCTTCGAGGCATAGGTCCACATCAACGCTAAGCAGATTCGCACCATGCCACCACGTTCCATCTTTCCTTTACGGGCCGTTTATTCAGAATGGGTTTTCAATTGTTGTTGTTGTTTTTTTTAACCCTTCGAATGACACAACGATAACGACTTGATAACTGATCTCAATCTGCAGTCCAATCGGTGCGAACCCTCCCCCCCCTCCCTCTCCAGCATGAATGCGTTCTTTCTCGATCCATACCCGATTTTCTTTCTGTCATTTCGTTTCTCTCTCTCTCTCTGTGTCTCTCTCTCTTTTTTGTACTCCAGTTCTTATAGAACAAGGGTACTTTACAATGGAAATGAAGAAATGCTCTGTGTGTGTGTGTGTGTGTGTGTGTGTGTGTGTGTGTCCGTGGTCAAAATGAGTTCCACTCGCTCCAGACAAAACTTCTGGGCCGATCTTTCTGAAAATTTGTAGGTATGTTCATTATGGGTCACAGATGATGCCCGATGTTTAACTTTACCAGAACAGCCGTTACTAACGGCTATAGCAGCCCCAAACGGTTTTCCTTCTTTATGGTATCTATCAGTGACGAAATACATTATGACGCATGTTTGACTGTGACGTCAAATACATTATGACGTATGTTTATGACGTCAAATACATAATGACGCATGTTTGATTGTGACGTTTTTCAGGAAGAGAACTGGGAGTACGTTTATATGCTTCGCATCTTGTTTGATTTCAGCAAGGGAGGGAATTCCATTGCACGTCCTGCAAGACGCAGAGAGGAGTTTTCACATGGTTAGAATTGCTTCACTGAAAATAAAAGGAAGGGGGGGGGGGGGGGGGGGGGAAGGAGTGGAGGAGGGCAGTTTAGATAGTGCGTAGGAGGGAAAATGATACATAGAGGGAGGGATCAGAGATTATCATCTGAAATGAAAGAAAAGGATAAAATGGTTGGAGGGGAAGGGGTGGGGGAGGAGGCAGTGGAGAAATATGTGTGTGTGTGTGTGTGTGTGTGTGGTGGGGGGGGGGGGGGGGGGGTAGGTGGGTAGGTGGGAGAGAAGTGAGACAGCGTGTGTTGGAGGAAAAGTGATAGATGGGGGGAGGGATCAGAGATTAACATCAGAAAGGAAGGGATGGGGGTGGGGGGTGGGGGAGTGGTAGGTGCAGGAGTGGGGGGAAAGGAGGGAGTCAGTTGGATGTGTGGAGGAGCGGAAAAAATGATAGATGGAACGAAGGATCAGAGATTAACACAACGGGAGAAGGAAGGGGTGGGGGGGTGGGGGCAAGAGTGAAGAGGGGTAGGTGGGAGAGGAGGTGGTGGGGGGGGGGGGGGTAAGCGGAAAGTGATAGAGGTAGTGGTAGGCGGGGATAGAGCTCACAGACTCGCCTGCGAAATGATCAGCAGTTCAAGTTACGTTGAAATCGTTTCAACACTTTTAGCGTAAATCTGCTGACGGACAAATATACACTCATGTGGGTGAAAACACTGTCTCCTTGATAGTGCTAAAGATAGAAAAACAAGTTGCAAAGATTAAACGCACTCCCGTAAGCAGTAGTACAACAAAAAGGAAAAAAAATGTGTTTAAATCAGTCACTGTAGCACTTTCTCCCCTTTGGTGGTAGAAATTTTGTATGTAAGAGAAAATGGAAAAAAAAGCTGCTCTCCCCGGCGGGGAAATGAACCCAGGTCTCCTGCGTGATAGGCGGGGATAACTAACCACTATACTACCGAGGAGCTTACAAAATGTGGTTACACTTAAGTTTAAAAACCGCTATTGCTTAAACTGTACATCACACAATTATCATTTATAGCCGTTAGTAACGGCTGTTCTGGTAAAATACAACATCGGGCATCATCCGTGACCATAATGAACATATCTACAAATTTTCCGAAAGATCGGTCCGGCAGTTTTGTCTGTAGCAAGTGGAACACATTTTGACCACGAACGGACAGACAGACAGACAGACAGACAGACAGCCAGACACACACACACACACACACACACACACACACACACATACACACACACACCACACACACATCATTCTTCGTTCCCATTGTAAAGTACTCCCTGTTCTATACGAACTGGGAGTACAAAAAAGAAAGAAAGGAAGGAAGGAAGGAAGGAAGGAAGGAAAGAAACAAAGCACGCTCTGATCAGAATTTCTGATGAGGGCGCGCATAAGAAAACAACATAGGCGGGCGAGGACTGAAAGAGAAAGACAGTTTTTAACCCTGTACGTCTGTCTGTCTGTCTGTCTGTCTCTCTGTCTCTCTCTCTCTACTCTCTTTCTCTTTCTACTCTCTCTCTCTCTCTCTCTCTCTCTCTCTCTCTCTCCTCTCTTTCTCTTTCTC
>CM031620.1:8930865-8940865 GCA_018398815.1 Conus ventricosus | reverse complement strand
CAAACAAACAAATACACAAACACTCTTGGTGATTTCAGGCTGTTTTCAGAAGGAATGGAGGAGGGGTAGGGGTATGCTCCCTCTCCAACGGTCGTGACCTCTGTCTTGAAGTTTGGTAAGACTATCAACCCGAGGTGCGTTGTACGCGCGCAAAGCGCTCTGTATTAAGCATGGCGCTCTGTGTGGGCAACAGAACGTTTGCCGCGAGCGCTTGAAACTTCCGATAGCTACCCTCGGAGGTTTTTGGGTTTTTTTTCGTAGAGAGAAACAAAATGGTGGCGATTGTTGTCAGATCCGGTTTCATAAAAAAAAAAAAAGTTTTGCGCATGTATTTCGGATTTTATTGGTAGTATCTGTTTAGCGACATGACAGATCTGTCCAACGGATCACTACAGATCCGTTTCTATTACATTATTGCTTTCGGTCGTTCAATCAGAAAAAACAAAAGAAAAGAAAAGAAAGAACAATCGCTAGCTGGCAGCATGTGATCGTTCTCTACATCGAAAGCCTCTGCTACGACAAATATTGTAACTTTGGGGACAAAAACAAAACAACAAAACAAAACAACAAAAAAAAAAAACTTCCTCGCCGAACGTGTTTTGGGCAACTTAACCCCGTCAATGGCAGAACAGCTGCACGACATATCTCGTCAGTCATCTGTGAGCAGAGCCGTCGTGTAAACCGTTTGTCGTTTGCAGCTGAAATCAGCACTGCAGCATTGATAATTTATAATGGAGTGTGTGTGTGTGTGTGTGTGTGTGTGTGTGTGTGTGTGTGTGTGTGTGTGTGTGTGTGGTGTGTAGGGGGGGGAGGAGGGGAGGGGGGAGGGAAGGGGAGGGGGGGGGGGGGGGAGGGGAGGGAGGTGGAGGGGGAGGGGGGAGGGGGAGGGCGGGCTTAACAGTAACGACAAGACATTTCACTTTTACGACCAATCTTCAAGACATCTCCAAAAGGTCAGGTTTCAACAGTCGGCATTTCAAAATCAGGATGTTTGTAGAGTTCAGTTGGTGGTTTGTTTTTTTTTTTTTTTTTTTTTTTTCTAATTTCTTCAGAATGGTATTCGGCTCTTTTGTCCGTGCCGGCGTTTCTAAACTGTGGTGTGATCTTGTTGTTTCTGTGGTTTGGGAGACAATGTCGTACACACACACACACACACACACACACACACACACCACCGGCAGGCATGCGGGCATACGGGTAGACAGGCAAGAGCAGACAAACAAAGACTATGAGAGACAGAGATGAAAAGGGAGTGCTGGCACACACACACACACACACACACACACACACACACACACACACACACACACACACACACACACACACACGAGAGAGAGAGAGAGAGATAGAGAGAGAGAGAGAGAAAGAAGAAGAGAGAGAGGAGAGAGAGAGAGAGAGAGACAGACAGACAGACAGAGACAGAGAGATAGAGAGAGAGGGAGAGAGAGACAGACAGAAAGAGAGAGAGGGAGAGAGAGACAAGAGAGAGAGAGAGAGAGAGAGAGAGAGGAGAGAGAGAGAGAGAGGAGGAGAGAGAGAGAGACAGAAAGAGAGAGGGAGAGAGGGGAGAGAGAGAGAGAGAGAGAGGGGAGAGAGAGAGAGAGAGAGAGAGAGAGAGAGAGAGAGAGAGAGAGAGATAGAGACAGAGACAGAGAGAGAGAGAGAGAGAGAGAGAGAGAGAGAGAGAGAGAGATGGGCTGAATGGAACGCGAGCGCGCGCGCGCGCGTGTGTGTATGTGTGTGTGTGTGTGGAAGGGGGGATGGGGTAGGAGGGGGAAAACAGACAGAAGCGACGTGAAGTGAAATGAAAACTGATTTAATATGGGCCACAGACCTCTCTGAAATGGAAGTTAATTGAAGGTAGTAGACGGGGAAAGGGGAAGTGGGAGACGAGGCGGAAGGTAGGGGTGGGAGAGACGGGGGGGGGGGGGAGGCTAGGGAACCCAGTGAGAGAGAGAGAGAGAGAGAGAGGAGAGAGAGAGAGAGAGGAGAGCGAGAAGAGAGAGAGAGAGAGAGAGAGAGAGAGAGAAAGACAGACAGACGAGACAGAGAAGACAGATAGAAAAGAAAGGAGAGAGACAGAGACAGGGACAGAATGAGAGAGAGAGAGCGAGAGAGAGAGGGAGAGCGAGAGAGAGAGAGAGAGTAAGAGAGACAGATAGAAAGAGACCGAGACAGAGAGGGACAGAGAAAGGGACAGAATAGAACGAGAGGGAGAGAAAGCGAGACAGAGAGAGAGAGAGTGAGAGACAGACAGACAGAGACAGATACAGAGAGACAGAGGAGAGAAAGAAAGAGAGAGAGAGAGAGAGAGACAGAGACAGACAGTGACAGAGAGATATAGACACACACACACACACACTACACAAAACACACACACACACACACACACACACATACACACACACACACACACCACACACACACACACACACACACAGGGACACACATACAGGGATACACACACACACACACACACACACACACACACACACACACACACACACACACAGAGGGACACACTACAGGACACACACACACACACACACACACACACACACACACACACACACACACACACAGGGACACACATACAGGGATACACACACATACACACACACACACACACACACACACACACACACACACACACACACACACACACACACACACACACACACAGGGACACACATACAGGGACACACATACAGGGACACACATACAGTCAAAGAAAGATAAAAATAATTACAGACCTATTGCTCTAACATCACACACCGGTAAGCTGTTAGAAAAGATCATTTTAAACAGACTAATTTATCATTGTGATAAAAGAAAAGTTATCCCTACCAATCAAGCAGGTTTCAGGAAGAAGAGAAGTACAATTGATCATTTAGTGACACTAACAACGCAGATTAAACATCAGTTTGCTCACAGAAAAAATGTACTGGCAACATTCTTTGATATAAAGAAAGCCTATGACCATGTCTGGCATGGTAGATTACTGTATAAATTAAAAAGTATTGGTATACCTGGACATATCTATGACTTTTTTAAAAATTTCGTATCTGAAAAAAGTATGCAAACAAAATTTTAGGCAACCCCTTATTCCCCCTTTTTAATTTTTTCCCCCAAAGGGGAAAAATCCCACAGGGACCCTTTATTCCCCCTCATTTATTCAATTTTATGCTTTTAGGGTTTTTCCCAAAAATTTCTGTGTCAAATAAAAATTGTAACCCGAAACAATATGCAGTTTGAACATATGCATGTGGTTTAAAAAGTTACCCAAAAAAGGGAAAAAAAAAAAAAAAAAAAACCCCCAAAAAAAGCCACCCTCAACAAATTTTAAAAAAATTGTTTAAACGGGAACTTGAAAACCCGAAAAAAAAATTACTTTGATGGGGGGAATTGGCCTTTTTTTAAACCCCGGGGAAAAAAAACTAATTTTTGTATTTTTCCCAATAGGGGGGCCCGATCCCCAGATTTAAACCCCAATTTTTTCAAAAATTAGAAAAAAAGAAATCCTAGAGTACAGCCCGGAGGGTTTTAAAATTTTCCCTTGGAAAAAAAATTTATATTACTTCAAAGTTATCGGGGAAAAACCCTTTCATATTCAATTTCTATTAACAAAGGCCAAAAAAATTTTTTAATTTTAAAAAAAGTTATAAAAAAAAAAAAAGCGGGGGCCCAAAGATGCTTTTGAAATAAAAACACCTGGCATTTTCGCGGGATAGGTCAAAAATCACTTAGGGAAACAAGGGGTTTTTTTCCAGTCCCCCGACAAGTTTGTTAAAGAAAGTGCAGAGTTTTGGTTTGGGAAAAGTTTTCCCAAAAACTAGCTATAGGTGGTACCTTTAAATGACCCGTCCCAAGGGACATTCGAAAAAAAATTGGGGGGTTTTTACCCATTAGAGAGTATCGACGGCTGGGTTTGTCGCAAATTTATGTCTTACGATCTTCTACATGTGACGCAATTTTGGGGAAAACAAAAGTTAGTTTTGAATTGATATTAATTTCCCTTTAAAAAGAGAAAAATCAATCTCCCCGTTACGCCCAATTAGGACTTTTCCCTTCCAATTTTTCGAAGAGTCGGAAATTTAAAAACCAAATTAACGAAAAAAATTAAAAACCTTCAACTTCCTTATCCCCCCTTACACCTTGGGAACTTCAAAGACCCCAAATTCTTTTGATAAAACCCCATTGTCTTTAAAAAAAAAAAGGTTTAAACCAATGAAAACGAAATTTGGGCCCCAAAAACAGAAAAAGAGTATATAAAAAAACTCGAAACCCGTTTCACAAAGATAAAATACAGAGGACTCTTTTAGATACCAAAAAATGCTGGGGTCCCAGCTTTTATATTCCTTCTTTTAAAGGGGGAAAAAATCTTTACTCCCTTTGGGAAAAAAAAAAAAAAACAGATCCATTTTTACGCCGGCTAACTGCCTTTTTAAAAGGGCCCTGTTTATTTCTTTTAATTTTTTTTCCCCAAACTTAACCCCCTTTTTTGTGTCGATTCAAAATGGGGTTTTATTTGCCCTCAGCAAATCAAAAAACCCTTTAAAAAAAAGATTTAAATTTTACAGACATTCATAAAATTAATCTTTTTTTTTGGTTATTAGGGGGTCGAGTATCTTTTTCTTTTTTGGGTTCCTTTCACTGGGGTTTATTCGGGTTTAATGGGGGGGTTCGACAGAGCAAAAAAAAGCGGGGAAAGAAAAGGAAATACAAGGGGGTTTCAGAATGTTTAGTTTTCCTTTGTCTTTTCCATGAGGGGATACGTCTATTAAAAAAATGCTTTGGCGGGAAAACCCATTTTAAAAAAAAAAAAACTAAAAAAATTCTTGTTGTTTTCTAGAAAATTCACTCCCCCCCGTTTAATAAAAAATTGACACATTAAATTTCTTTTTCATAATGTTGTTTCCCCTTTTATTCCCCGGAATATAATTTTCTTTGATTTTTACGATAAAATTTGAATGCTTTTAAGACAAATTTTTTGTAAAAAACTAACCTCCCTTTTGGTGGGGGAAAAAAAAATTCCCAAATGATCCCCTCCTTTTTCAATGTGAGCATTTAAAAAACCTTACCTCCCATCCCTACCTAAATTTTCCCTTGGATCAATTTGTTTCAGTTTTACCCCTGATGTGTAAAATTGCAGTTTCTTTTACATTCAAGTCCTATTTTTTCTTTCTGAAAAACGGGAACCCGATGTTGGGGGGTTTTGTCATTTATTTTTTTGGGTTAGCTCTTTAGTTTTTTAAATATTTTGGGTTTGCTGTTGCTGTTTTTCTTCAAACCCTTTTGGGAAGATATTTTTTAAATTTACCTCTACCCCTACCCCCTTTTCCCCTCTAACATTGTCAAATACCCTTTAAAAGTAGATAGACGAAAAAATTTGAAGAAAAATACAGGGACACACACACAAAATACAAAACACACAACACACACACCCACACACACCCACACACACACAATGCCCAACACAAACACACAAAACCACCAAACCACAATGACACACACACACACCCACCAAACACAAACACACACACAATGACCCCCAACACCCCACAAAACACACAAAAACCCCACACAAGGGCACCACCACACACCCCAATGACACACCACACACACACACACACCACACACCACACAAACACACACAAAACACACACACACCCCAATTTGCACCACCCCACACACACACACACACACACACACACCCCCACAAAACCCCCTTTGGAGCCAGCGGGCCCTGACACCCAAGAATGAATGCCCCCCAAGGCCCAAGAAAAAAGGGGATCGCTTTTATTTTTTTGACGGGTTTTTCCCCTTGGGAAAATCCTTTTTTTCTTTTTTTTTAAAAAAAATTTTTTTTTTTTTTTAAATAGAATTTCTGTTGTTGTCTAAAAGTTGATTCTCATTTTTTTTCCCTTGGCAAAATGCCCCATAAAGGGGACAAGCCAGGGGGTTTGGGGGATCCAAGCAGACAGATGAAATAAAAGGGAAAATGGGACTGTTTTGTGGTTTTGAAAATGGCCCCAAAAAAAAAGGGGTCAGGGGGGGGTTTTGAGTGAAAAAGGGTTTGAAAAAAATTTTTTGACAAAAACCCTGGGGGGGAAGGTCACCGTGTTGAATTTTTTTTTTTTTTGTGTGTTTTTTCATTGGGGGAAAGTTTCCCAAAAAAAGATGGGAAAAATGTTTGGCCAAAAAATTTCGGGGAGGCCTCAAAACGCTTACATGATTTTTGTAGTGGTTTTGTCCCCTTTTTCTTACTTGTGGCGTGGGGGGTTTTTGCCCAATTCCCACCTTCAACGCCCCCCCCCCAAAATAGCGGGGGGGGGGGCTGACGACAGCCGGGGCCGGACAGCGGACATGCACGCTTACCTCCCTTTTTAATAGGACAAACCCCCTCATCTGAAAGCTTTTTAGATGTTTTTACTTTTTTCGAGATTTTTGCAGGGCCATTTCCTGCCCCCCAAAAGTCTCCCTCCCCAACCCCCCCCCCCCCCCCTTTCCCCCCCCACCTGACCCCCTTTGCCCCCCCTCTCCCCTCCCTTTTCCCCCTTTTTTTCCCCCCCTTTTGCAGGAAAAAGCACACATCTTCGGGGCTTTGAAAAACGCTGGGCGTCAATTCTGAAGCCACTCTGTTTGGGAAAAGGTTTAAACGACGACACTTTTGGTTTTTCAGTGTGGTGGTGGTAGGGGTGGGGTTTTTTTCCTCTGTTTTGTTTTTTTTCTTTTCTTTATCTTTTCTTTGTTTGTTTCGTCTTTCTTTTTTTCTTTTTTTCTTCCCTTCTTTCACCTATCTTCCCTTTTTCTTTCTTTTAAACTCTTTTCTTTTTGTCTTTCTTCCCTCTTTTTACCCATCTTCCCTCCTTTTCTTTTCTTTCGATCTCCTTTCTTTCTGTCTTTCCCTTTCCCTTTTTTCACCTTCTTTTCCCCCTTTTCTCTTTCTTTCGATCTCTCTTTTTTTTCTGTCTTTTTCCCTTTTTCACCCATCTTCCTCCCTTTTTTCTTTTTTTCGATCTCTTTTTCTTTTGGTTTTTTTCTTTTAGCTACGTGTCTTTGTCCTTTTTTTTTGTTTTCATCTTTTTTCCTCCCTTCCACCCCCTTCCTTTCTTTCTTACTTTCATTTTGTTCCTTTTTTCCCTTTCCTTTTTGTTTTCTCTTACATTTCTGTTTACACACACACACACCAAAACGCACACACACACCCCACAAACACACACACCCCACACACACATACACACACACACACAAAACACCCCACACACATATATTATTATATATATATATATATTATATATATATTTATAAATTTAAAAATATAATATATTTTATTATATATATATTATATATATATATTTTATTTTATATATATTTCCATTCCCCCTCTTTCTTTCCTCTTTCCTTTTTTTTTTTTCCCTCTATCCCTTTTTTCCCCTCCCTTTCCCTTTATTCCCTTTCCCTTTTTTTCGTTCCTCAGTTCCCTTTTTTATTCTCCTTCCTGTCTTCCTGTCGGGTTTTGTTCCCTCTCTTTCTTTTTTGTTCTGTCTTTTTTTTTTTTTTCTTTTTTTCTTTTTTCTTTCTTTTTTTTCTTTCCTTCTTCTTTTCTTTCTTCTTCTTTTTTTTCTTCTTCTTTTTCTTCTTCTTCTTTTCTTCTTCCTTTGTGTGGGGGCGGTGCCCAAAGTCGATGTCTCAGAAAGCCATTTGCGGATGGGGGAAAAGAGAGAGAGAGAGAGAAAGGGAGAGAGAGGGGGGGAGAGAGAGAGGGGGAGAGTGGGGAGAGAGGAAAAGAGAGAGAGGAAAAGAGAAGGAGAGAGAAGAGAGAGAGAGGAAAAGAGAGAGGGAGAGAGAGAGAGAGGGAGAGAGGGGAGAACCCCCGGCCCCACCTTCGGAGGGTTTTTGACGCTTGTCGCGGGTGTTTGGAAAGTCTCATTAAAAAAAAATTTTCCCCCCCGGGGGGGAAAAATGTTACCGGGGCCCCCCCCCCCCCCCCCCCCCCCACCCAAACCCCCCCACAAACCCCCCAAAATACACCCACACCTCCCCTTTTGCCCGCGCACAAACCCCCCGTTTTGGATCCTGGTTTTTCTGTTTGGCATTCAAACCCTTTTTCATCCGACCTCAGTTTTTAGCCCGATTTGGGCCCCCCCCCCCCCCCCCCCCCCCATTTTTTCCCCCCCCACCTCCAACCCCCCAAAAATTTTTTAACAAAAAAAAAAGAAAAGGGAAAAATTTCAAATAAAAAAAAACCCTTTTTTAAACTGAAACTTTTTTAGCTGGTTAATTATTGACCCTTCTGAAAAAAAAAACCCCGGTGTGAATAAAGTTTTTCACAGTTCTTTGGATGAGGGGATGGGGGGGGGGAAAAATAACATAGATGGACAAAACACCCCGTGTGAAAAAGTTTTTGCCCCCCCCTCCCTCCCCCTCCAGGCTCCCCAGTCTGATTTAACAAAAAAAGGGAAAAGAACTTTAAAAAAAAAAGATAATGAATAATGGTACAGTCATGTTCAAGATGCCCCAAATGATTCTCAGAAACTTTTTAAAAAAAATCCGCCACTGCAGTCACTCATTTAGTCGGTCCGTTAGAAAGGAAACTTGTGATGTTTGCAAATCACTTTTTTTTGGTCCCCACCTCTTTTAAACTGTGAATGATGGCATGCCAATATTGCTTTTAACTCACACACACACACAGACACACACACACACACACACCACACACACACACACACACACACACGCACACACACACACACGCGCGCGCGCGCGCGCGCGCGCGCACCACACACACACACACACCACACACACACAACACACATGAATTCTAAGGTGAATCTCCGTTTTCGTATTCGGCTCCACCTGTCTACACACACACACAACACACACACACACACACACACACACACACACACAACACACACGCGCGCGCGCGCGCGCACGCACGCACGCACGCACGCACGCACGCACGCACGCACGCACGCACACACACATGAATTCTAAGGAGAATCTCCCTTTTCCTAACCATCTGTCTGAAACTGTTGATTTCACCATTTTCCCTGCTCTTCCTCGCTTGAACTTAAAAACAAACACACAAACAAAAAACCAGTTCCTGAAAACGCATCCTTTGGAAAAGGCTTGTATATTCCGTCTTTCAGGATATTTAAGACGAGGAATTATATATATATATATATAATATATATATATATATATATATTATATATGATATATATATATATATATATATATATATATATATATATATATAGATCAATGTGGTTAAAATACCCAAAATGATTTCCAGAGCGCTCAACCCCTTGGGGAGCAACATTTGTTAAAATAAGGTATTAAAAGAAATCTCTACAAATTTGTTTCGAGCGGCTTGCGCTGTCATCAGGATCCTGATGACAGCGCAAGCCACTCGAAACAAATTTGTAGAGATTTCTTTTTAATACCTTATTTATACACACACATATATATATATATATATATATATATATATATATATATATATATATAGTTAAAACAAGTTAAAAGAGGAATCTTAAAACTATCTACAAATTTGTTTCGAGCGTGTTTCGCTGTCCTCAGGATAGTTTTAAGATTCCTCTTTTAACTTGTTTTAACTAATGTTGCTCCCCAAGGGTCGAGCACTTTTAAAGTCATTTTAGGCTTTTTAATCATATTCATCTTATATATATATATATATATATTATATATATATATATATATAATATATATATATATATATATATATATATTTCAAGAACTTCAATCTTGATGAGAACATTCAGTCCAAGTGCTTTCAAACGAGAACATCCATGGGAAATTTTAATACAATATGTTTAAAGGCAAGAAATCTTTGATAAGAACTACAAGCACAAAACCTTACTACAAGAGCTTTAAATTTAGTTTAATTAGTTTCTTTTTTCTATGTTCGGTTTGTGCTTGTTTTATCTCCTCTCTCTCTCTCTCTCCTCTCTCTCCTCTCCCTCTCCCTCTC
>CM031620.1:8917557-8930765 GCA_018398815.1 Conus ventricosus | reverse complement strand
CCAGTGGTGGGGCAGAAAGGAGGACAAGGGGACATTAGGTGTTTCATTTGTCACAAGAAGGGACATGTCGCGAGGGATTGTCGCATGAGGTTCCAGAAGGCAGCAGCCTTGCAAGAAGTCGATAAGGGTCGCCAGGGGAAACGACCTGCAGTGGAACCAAAAGGGATCCAATCTGAAGAGGGTGGAGTGCGGCCTATGGCTAGCACTGGACAGCAGTCAGTGTCAGGGATGGAGGGCACTAGGCTGAGTGGTTCATTACCGGTGGAAGAAGGGTGGATTGGCCAGCAAGGGTGAAAGTGTTACGAGACACTGGTTGTTCATGTGGTGTAGTACGAACAACGCTGGTCGAGAAAGGGATTTGACAGGCAAATCCAACCTGTACTCTAATCGATGGCACTGTGAGGGAGTTTCCAGTTGCTAAGATAGAAGTACGTACCCCTTACTTCTCAGGCGAGTTGTCTGCGCTGGTGATGGAGAAAACCCTTCATGATTTGATCATTGGAAATATTCCAGGTGCAAGGGATCCAGGGGATCCTGAGTTGTTGACTGCTACAGGGGCAGCAGTTCAAACACGGCAAGGAGGAGGAAAAGGTTGATAAACCGTTAGTCGTTCCAGCAAGGAAGTCAGGCATAGATGTGTCGCCTGAGAGTTTAGGGCAGCGCAGGAACAAGACCCTTCGCTCGTGAAGTCTTGGGAGTTGGCAAGAGGTGGAGAGAAACAGGTGGTTTAGAGGAGGTGAGACGAATTTCTTGTGAAAGGCGGCTGCTGTACCGAGTGTTCACCAAGGGGAAGACAGGTAAGGTGACAACTCAGTTAGAGGTACCAGCATGTTATCGTGACACTGTCAGTCAATGGGTCACGAGTCGCTCATGGCGGTCATCTCAGCACCAGCAAATCAGCTGACCGAATCTTTGATGATTTTCATTGGCCAGGGGCAATGGCAGACATCAAGCGTTTCTGCATGTCATGTGACGTGTGTCAAAGGTCAGCCACAAGAGGGGTGAAGAGGAAGGCGCCCTTAAACATCCCCCTTTAATTGACACACCATTCAGGAGAGTGGCTGTTGATCTGATTGGCCCAATCTCGCCCTGTTCCAAAGGTGGGCACAGGTATGAGACATGTAAGGTTGCAAGGGAAAGTCTGCAGAAGGCTAGGGTCGTTCAGAAGAAGCAATATGACAGGAAGGTGAGGAAGCAATCCCTCAAGGTGGGAGATCAAGTCCTGTTACTGCTTCCCACGGATCACAACAAGCTTCTGATGCATTGGAAAGGACCATTCACCATCATTGAAAAGGTAGATCAGGATTACCGAATCAATGTGAAGGGAAATCAAAACTTTCCATGCGAATTTTCTCCGCAAATATATTCAGCGTGAGACTCAGCACATAGGCGCAGCAGCAATCATTGATGAGGTGAAAGAGACCCAGCAGAAGAAGGGAGATTTTGTTTGCCTGAGTTTCCAGGAGAAGAGTCATACAGGGATGTGTCACTGTATGAAGGGCTAGACAGTAGGAGACAGGAGGAAGTTAGGGGGCTCCTAGAACAGCATAGGGCGTCCCTGACTGATAAACCAGGCAGGACAACTCTAGAGACATGTACGGTGGAGTTAACATCGCAAAAACCCGTACATGTGAAACCCTACCCGATCCCGTATGCCACCAAACGAGTGATCGGAGGAGGTGGAAAAGATGTGGACCTTGGGGTGATTGAACCGTCCAAATCATCGTATAGTGCACCCGTCGTCTTAGTGAGGAAAAAGTCAGGTGAGCATCGATTCTGTGTGACTATAGACGTCTGAACAGTGTCACCAAGGTCGAATGCAGAAGTCATACCGAACGTGGAGGACCTCTCGCTCAGGTCGCCACAAGCAAGAGCAAATATTTCACCAGAATAGATCTGAGCAAGGATATTGGCAGATAGCCTTGAGTGAGGACTCAAAGGAAGTCACAGCATTCTCCACTCCTATGGGGCTATACCAGTGGCGAGTACTTCCTTTTGGCATGGTCAACGCACCTGCAGTTTTCTCTCGGATGATGAGGAAGTTATTGACGGGTTTGGAAGGTGAAGTGAATTTCATGGATGACATTCTGATAGCATCTGAGACATGGGAAGAGCATATGAAGCAGCTAGGAGCAGTTTTGGAGAGGCTGAGACAAGCCAATCTCACAGCCAGACCAACAAAGTGCCAGGTTCGTTTTCCAAGCCTGGAGTTCCTAGGTTTTGTTGTCGGAGGCAACACAAAGCAGCCAGAAAAGGGAAAGGTGGAGAAGATGAATGAATTCAGAGAGACCAAAGACCAAAACAGAAGTCAGGAGTCTGCCAGGTTTTATTGGTTTCTACAGGGAGTTTGTACCAAATTTCGCAGCAATCACGAGTCCTCTCAGTGATTTGGTCAAGGCAGGGAAACCGGCAGTGGTCGAGTGGTCAGACGCTGCAGAGCAAGCACTGCAGACAGTGCTAGAACGACTAGGCTCCCGTCCCATCTTGAAGCTACCTGATATGTCTAAACCATTTCTAGTTGCGTACAGATGCATCAGGTGGTGGATAGTGCAGTATTGTTTGCAGGAGCATGAAGGGGTCGAGTTTCCTGTGAAGTATGCTAGCAGGAAGTTGACAAAGTGTGAAGAAGGGTACGCAACTGTAGAGAAGGAGTGTTTAAGCCGTCGTGTGGGCCGTGCAGAAATTCCACAAATACTTGTATGGAAAGAGTTCGTGATAGAGACTGATCATCAACCACTCAAATTCCTGCAGGAGGCGCAGCTGAAAAACAGCAGAGTGCTGCGTTGGGCAATGCATTGCAGCCCTACAGGTACCGAGTGCAGTACATTCCAGGTCGACAGAATGTCGGAGCTGACTATTTAAGCCGTGTAGTCTAGCAAGCTGCAACTCAGAGGAAGTCAGTCATACCGGGGTGCTTTGTTGATAATATGTGTTGATTACAGTTATGTTGATGGATATGGGTTCATTCCCAGTTGGCTATGGTTCATATTTTCTGTGTGAGACTTGTTCATTTTTTTTGTGAGACTTGTTCATGTGAATGTAGTTATGCTTGGAGCATACAGTCGCTTGTGTAGTGATGCATTATTTGCAATAAGTGAGGATGGAGATTCCTCAGCGAAGTGTCATGGATAGTGATCATATTATATTGTGCTCTTCAAAGTAGTTGTGAAGAGGAGAGATGGCAAATCCGCAGTAGGGGAATTGCATAAGTGCGCACAGAGGTTATCAGAAAATGAGTTGAAATAAGGCAAAAGCGCACGTCAATGATAACTCATTGGAGTGGTATTCACTAATGATATATTTTATAAATTATAAACCGGTTGTTGTAAAGTATTTTCCAAACTTTGCACGTGTAGCTGTGGTATCAGCAAATTCGGTTGTTGTCTTTTTTGTACCGTTGTTTTGAGACAATGCGGAGCATAGTCCTTTTGCAAGGGGGAAATTGTCATGGACAAAAAAATAGAAAACCGAACTCGTGATTAGTCGCCAGCCAATTTGTTTGGACATAAGCTCCAACTCAAATATCCTGGGCGCCAGGTAGACGGCCTCATATGTCGGGCTGACGCTTCAAGCATCGCCTCAGCCAATTTGGGCACAGCGAGGAGGCTAATCCTAATCCTCCACGGAGACGGTCTGGTCCACCCAGACAGACTAAGTAGCTGACCGACGCCTCGATGTCTGGTCAGACGAGTCTCGACGCCTGGATCAGACTCATCCGGCCAATTTGTAGGACCAGTGCCCACAATTAAGTCGACGTCGCCGAAAGGGAGAGGGGGAAGGTAGTGTGTAGTGGGGGTGAGATCTAGCTAATTAATTAAATGACCCAATGACCACTACAGAGAGTAAGGCGTGTAGGCGTGACTGTCATGATTGAATATCCAATGGAATAGAGGGAGTAACTTCGGGTACGAGGCGGTAAAAATACTGACCAATGGTACTCGCCCTTTTGACAGATCGGAACGGGATAGAAAGATGTGAGAGTGAGGGAATGAGGGAACAGGAGAGAAAAGAACGGACAGACAGACAGAGAGAGCAAGAGGTTCTGGGTGTAAGCTCTGCAGGAGAGGAGAGCAGAGAGATGAGGGGAGAAGAGGAGAGAACCAAGTTGAGGCATTAGCACGAGATATAGTCTGCAGAGGAAGGACTAAGGAGAGATGTGGAGAGTGAGAGTTGCTAACTAATGAAGAGAAAAAAAAAAAGAAGAAGAAAAAAAAGAAAAGAAAAGCAACCATGTCCATTTGATAGAGCAGACTAGAAGAGAGAGAGGGTGCAATGCGTTAATGCAGGAAGAAAGAAAGGAGAACAGATCAATGTCTAATAGTCACTGTTCCATCTGAACCGGGGTTCGATCTCATACCTGGCAGCGTCACTTCGTCAAGCAGAACCACAGGCCAACGCCAGTGCCCGCAGTCTAACCTGACCAGTGCCAGCAGTCTAACCTGACCGGTGCCGGCGGTCCAACCTGACCAGTGCCAGCAGTTGTGTCGTGCTTGTGAAAGTGACAGTGAAAAGAAAAAAAAAAGGAAAAGAAAAGACAGTGATTCGTGAATAGTTGAGATCACCTGGCCAGGTAAAGTAGAAATCTATATTATACCCGGGTTAGTTAATGATGATTTAGATAAATGGTTTTGTGAAGTTCAAGGAAAGAGAGAATGTTTAATTTTGTTTGACTCTATCTGCATTGATGTTTGGTTCTATGATCATGTGTAGTAAAGTTATAAACTTTACTAGTGGTTTGATGTGACGAATGCATGATATATGAATGAGATTGTAAGCAAGCTGTGAGTGTGTTTGGGCTGTGCGCTAGTCCTTCCTCCACTGACATACCCCGAGATTGACAGTGTGTGTGTGTGTGTGTGTGTGTGTGGTGTGTGTGTGTGTGTGTGTGTGTGTGTGTGTGTGTGTGTGTGTTTGCGTGCGTGCCGTGTGTGTGTGTGTGTGTGTGTGTGTGTGTGGTGTGTGTGTGTGTGTGGGGTGTGTGAGTGTGTGTGTGTGCGTGCGCGCGGCGGCAGTGCGCGCGTGTATCTGTGTGTATGAAACCAACAGACTGAGTGAGACAGACAAACAGAGAACGAATGGATGGGGTGGGGGGGGATAGTGACCGTAAAATGGCTTAGAAAAACACACCATGACAGTTATGGAAAGGAGACAAATACAGATACAGACAGACAGTGAAGGCAGAACAGACATTTTGTATAACGTACCACAGACAGCAAGGCGGAACAGACATTTTGTACAACGTACAGACAGACAGTGTAGCAGGACAGCATTTGTATAACGTACAGACAGACAGCGAAGGCGCAACAGACATTTTGTACAACGTACAGATAGACAGTGTAGGCAGGACAGACATTCGTACAACGCAAAGAGAAGGAGATTCAAAATGAACAAAAGAAAGAAAAGATGGAAACACGGACTGAACAGGAAGAGAATCAAAACAAAAAAAAAGAATTAAATGAATAAAAACAGAACAATATCAAGAAAGATAGAAAGGAGAAAGATAGAAAGGAAGAAAGATAGAAAGGAAAAAAAGAAAGATAAAAAGGGAAGAAAATAGAAAAAGGGCAAAAAGATGAAAAAAAGGGAAAGAAAAAAAGGGAAGAAAGATAAAAAGGAAGAAAGTTTGAAAGGAAAAGGAAAAAGTTTAAGAAAGGAAGAAAGTTAAAAAAGGGAAGAAAGTTAAAAAGGAAAGGAAGAAGGGGAAAGGAAGAAAAGTTTAAAAAGGGAAAAAAAGGGAAGAAAGAAGAAAGGAAAGGAAGAAAGATAAAAGGGAAAGGAAGATAAAAAGGGAAGAAGATAGAAAAAAAAGGAAAAAAGAAAAAAAGGAAGAATGATAAAAAGGGAAAAGGAAGAAAAAAAAAAAGGAAAAAAGGAAAAAGGAAAGAAAGATAGAAAGGAAGAAAATATAGAAAGGAAGAAGAAAAAAAGGGAAGGGAAAGGGAAAAGATAAAAAGGAAAAAAAAAGATAGAAAAAAAAAAAGATAAAAAGGGAAAAGGGAAGAAAGATAGAAAGGAAAAGGAAAAAAGGGAAAAAAGGGAAAAAAGGGAAAGAAAAAGGAAGGGGAAGAAAGATAAAAAGGGGAAAAAGGGAAAAAAGGAAGAAAGATAGAAGGGAAAAAAGAAAAAAGGGAAGAAAGATAAAAAGGGGGAAAAAAAAAGATAGAAAGGGAAAGGGAAAAAAGGGAAAGGGAAAAAGGGAAAAAAGGAAAAAAGAAGATGGGAAAGGAAAAAAATTAGAAAGGAAAAAAAAAGATAGGGGGGGAAAAAGGGAAAAGGGAAAAAAAAGGGAAAAGGGAAAAAAAGTTTAAAAAGGGAAAAAAGAAAAAAGGGAAAAAATAAAAAGGGAAAGGGAAAGAAAAAAAAGGAAGGAAAAAAGGGAAAAAATTAGAAAGGAAAAGTTTGAAAGGAAAAGGAAGAAAGTTTGAAAGAAAAGGAAAAAAAGGAAAAAAAAGGGAAAAAAGGGAAAAGATAAAAAAAAGGAAAGGAAGAAAGATAGAAGGGAAAAAAAAAAAGGGAAGAAAGGAAAGGAAAAAAAGATAAAAAGGGAAAAGGGAGAAAGATAAAAAGGAAAGGATAAAAAGGGAAAAGGAAGAAAGATAAAAAGGGAAAAAAGGAAAAGGGAAAGAAAAAAAAAGGAAAGGAAAAAGATAGAAAAGGAAAGGAAGAAAGAAAAAAGGAAAAAAAGATAAAAAGGAAAAGGAAAAAAGTTTAAAAAGGGAAAAAAGGAAAAAGGGAAAAAAGGAAGAAAGATAAAAAAAAAAAAGGGAAAGAAAGATAGAAAGGGAAAGGGAAAAGATAAAAAAGGGAAAAAGGAAGAAAAGGAAAGGAAGAAAAAGAAAGAAAGGAAGAAAGAAAAAGGGAAAAGGGAAAATAAAAATAGAAGGGAAAAAAGTGGGAACAGGAAAGGAAGAAAGAAAGAAAGGAAAAAATTGAAAAAAAGGGAAAGGGGGAAGAAGATGGGAAAGGGGAAGAAAGATAAAAAGGGAAAAGAAAAAAAAAAGGGGAAAGGAAAAAAGATAGAAAAAAGGAAGAAAGTTTAAAAGGAAAGGAAAAAATAAAAGGAAAGGAAAAAAGATAGAAAGGAAGAAAGAAAAAAAGGGAAAAGGAAAGAAACGGGAAAGGAAGAAAAAAGAAAGGAAAAAAGAAATAAAAGGGAAAGGAAAAAAGATAAAAGGAAAAGGAAAAAAGAAAGAAAGGAAAAAAAGGGAAAAAAGGGAAAAAGGGAAAGAAAGAAGAAAGGAAAGGAAAAAGAAAGAAAGGAAAGAAAAAAGGGAAAGGGAAGAAAGGAAAAAAGTAAGGTGGAAGGAAAGATAAAAAGGAAAGGGGAAAAAAGATAGAAAGGAAGGAAAAAAGAGAAAGATAAAAAGGGAAAAGGGAAAAGAAAATAAAAAGGGGAAAGGGAAAGAAAAAAGGGAAAAGGAAAGGAAAGATAAAAAAGGAAAGGGAAAGATAAAAAGGGGAAAGGAAAAAAGATAGAAAGGGGGAAAAGATAGAAAGGAAAGAAGAAAAAAAAAAGGGAAAGGGAAAAGGAAAGGAAAAAAAAATGGGGGAAAGGGGGAAAAAAATAAAAAAGGGAAAAGGAAGAAAGAAAAAAAGGGAAAAGGGAAAGAAAGATAAAAAGGGAAAAGGAAAAAAAAAAGGTGAAAGGAAAGGAAAAAGAAAGAAAAAAGGAAAAAGATAGAAAGGAAAAGATAAAAAGGAAAAGAAGAAAGAAAAAAAGGGAAAAGGGAAAGGGAAAGATAGAAAGGAGGAAAAAGATAAAAAGGGAAAAAGGAAGAAAGAAAAAAAGGGAAAAGGGGAAAAAAGAAAAAAAAATAAAAAGGGAAAAGGAAAAAGAAAAAAAGGAAAAGGAAAAAAAAGGGAAAGGAAAGAAAAAAAGGGAAGGGAAAGGGAAAAAAAAAGGGAAAGGAAGAAAGATAGAAAGGAAGAAAGATAGGGGGGAAAAGGAAAAAAAGAAGGGGGGAAAGGAAGAAAGATAGAAGGGAAAAAAAAGGAAAAGATAGAAAGGGAAAGGAAAAAAAGAAAAAAAAGGAAAGGAAAAAAGTAGAAAGGAAAAAAAGATAAAAAGGGAAGAAAGAAAGATAGAAAAGGAAAAGAAAATAAAAAGGGGAAAGGAAAAAAGGAAAAAAAAGGGAAAGGGAAGAAAGATAGAAAAGGAAAAAAGAAAAGAAAGGAAAAAAGAAAAGGAAAAAATAAAAGGAAGAAAAAAATAGAAAGGAAAAAGATAAAAAGGGAAAGGGAAAGAAAGAAAAAAGAAAGGGGAAAAAAGAAAGTTAAAAGGAAGGAAAGAAAGAAAAAAAGGGAAGAAAGATAAAAAGGGAAAAGAAAGTAAAAAGGGAAAAAAGGGAAAAAAGGGAAAAAAGGAAAAAAATAAAAGGGAAAGGGAAAGTTAAAAAGGGAAGGGAAAGATAAAAAGGGAAAAAAGGAAAAGAAAGATAGAAAAAAGGGAAAAAGAAAGGTTTTAGAAAGGAAAAGGAAAGGGGAAAGGAGAAAGAAGAAAAGGGAAGAATAGAAAGGGAAAGGGAAGGGAAAAGATAAAAAGGGAAAAAGGTTAAAAAAAAGGGAAAGAAAAAAAAAGGGAAAAGAAAGGGAAGGAAAGATAAAAAAAAGGAAGAAAGAAAGATAAAAAAGGAAAAAAAATAAAAAGGGAAAGGAATAAAGTTTAGAAAGGAAAAAAGATAGAAAAAAAAGGAAAAAAGATAAAAAAGAAAAGGAAGAAAGATAAAAAAGGAAAGGGAAAGGATTAAAGGAAAGGAAGAAAAAAATTGAAAGGGAAGGAAAAAAGATAAAAAAGGAAAAGGGAAAGATAGAAAGGAAAGGAAGAAAGATAAAAAGGGAAAAGGAAAGTTTTAAAAAGGGAAAAGGAAAAGAAAAAAAGAAAGGAAAGGAAGAAAATAAAAAAAGGAAGAAAGATAGAAAGGAAAAAAGATAGAAAGGAAAGGGAAAGAAAGTTTAAAAGGAAGAAAAAAAATAGAAAGGAAGAAAAAAATAAAAAGGGAAGAAAGATGGGAAAGGGAAGAAAGAAAGATAAAAGGGGAAAAGGGAAGAAAGAAGAAGGGAAAGGAAGAAAGAAGAAAGGAAAGGAAAAAAAAAAAATAAAAAGGGAAAAGGAAGAAAGATAAAAAGGGAAAAAAGGGATAAAAAAGGAAGAAAAAAAAGGAAAAAAGGGAAAAAAGAAAAAAAAGGGGAAAGGGGGAAGAAAGATAGCAAGGAAAAAGAAAATGGGAAAGGAAGAAAGATAAAAAGGAAAGGGAAGAAAAAAAATTAAAGGAAGAAAGATAAAAAGGAAAAAAGATAGAAAGGAAAAAAAGAAAAAAAGGGGAAGAAAAAAAGAAAAAAGGGAAAAGGAAAGAAAGATGGAAAGGAAAAAAGTTTAAAAAGGGAAGAAAAGTTTGAAAGGAAGAAAGAAAAAAGGAAAAGGGAAAAGGAAAGATACAAAGGAAGAAAGATAAAAAAGGAAGAAAGATAAAAAGGAAAGGAAGAAAGATAGAAATAAAGAAAGATAAAAAGGGAAAAAGGAAAGAAAAATAAAGGGAAAGGGAAAGAAGATAAAAAGGGAAAGAAAGATAAAAAGGGAAGAAAGTTGGGAAAGGAAAAAAAGGTTTAAAAAGGGAAAGGGGAAGGGAAAGTTAGAAAAAAAGGGAAAGGGAAAGAAAAAGGGAAAGAAAGATAGAAAGGAAAAAAGATACAAAGGAAAAAAGATAAAAAGGGAAAGGAGGAAAGATTGAAAGGAAAAAAGATAAAAAGGGAAAAGGGAAAAGAAAGATAAAAAAGGAAGAAAAAATTAAAAGGAAAGGAAGAAAGATAAAAAGGAAGAAAGAAAAAAAAGGGAAAGGAAAAAAGTTTGAAAGGAAGAAAAAATTGAAAGGAAAAAAGATGGGAAAGGGAAAAAAGAAAGATAGAAAGGAAGAAAGATGGGAAAGGAAAGGAAGAAGAAGAAAAAGGAAGAAAGAAAAAAAGGGAAAAGGAAGAAAGATAAAAAAGGAAAGGAAGAAAGTTTAAAAAGGAAGAAAGTTAAAAAGGAAAAGGGAAAGAAAGTTAAAAAAGGGAAAAGGAAAAAGATAGAAAGGAAGAAATATGGGGAAAGGAAAAGGAAGAAAAAATAGAAGGAAGAAAGGAAGAAAGAAAGATAAAAAGGGAAAGGAAGAAAGATAAAAGGAAAAAAGGAAGAAAAAAGATAGAAAGGAAGAAAGATAAAAAGGAAAAAAAAAGAAAAAGAAAGAAAAAAAGGGAAAAGCAAAAAAGATAAAAAGGGAAAAAGGAAAAAAGATAGAAAGCAAGAAAGATAAAAAGGGAAAGGGAAGAAAGATAGACGGGAAAAAAAATGGACCCTAGATAGCAAAAAAGAAGGGAAAGGGAAAGGAACAAGGGGGGAAAAATAAAAAAAAGATGGGGGGGGGGGGGGGGGGGGGGGGGGGGGGGGGGGGGGGAAAACGATTTTTTAAAAAGAAAAAGGTTTGCTGCAGGAAGAAAAAAAGGGGAAAGCCGGACAACAACAGAAGACAACAGACAGACCAGACGAGGACAACAGACAGACGGGACAGACACAGCAAAGGACGACGACAGAAGACAGGCAGAGAGACGGGACATACAAACAAAAGAAGACAGACAGACAGACGGGACGCCCGCCCAGGGGAGACAGAGGGGACGGGGACGGGACAGAAAAGCAGACAGACAAGAGAGACAGGGGGAAGACAGACAGGGGGACAGACGGGACAGACAGAGGGGACGGACAGACAGAGAGACGGGAAAAGACAGACGAGGGGACAGAAAAACAGAGAGGCAGACAAAACAGAGGGACAGAAGACACCCAAGCAGACAGACAACAGACAGACAGGGGACAGACGGGCCCAGAGAGACAAAACGGCAAACAGCAGAAGGCAGAACCGCCCAGAGAGACATACAAACAGAGGGCAGACAGACGGACAACAAAAGAGAAGACATACAGCCCAAGACAGACAGGCGGAGAGCAGACAGACAGACGGGCACCCCGGCGGGCAAAAAACAGAAAATTCCAGACAGACAGACAGGCGGGCAGAGGGGACAGACAACAGAAGACGGGAAAAGAAGGGGGGGCGGCAAGAGACAGACATAAAAACAGACAGAAGACAGGAGGCAGAGAGAAAAAATTTCCAACTGAAAAGACAGACAGGCAGGCAGGGGAGACAGACATACGGGAAGGCAAGAGACAGACAGAAAAAACACACAGGCAGGCAGAAAAGACGGAAACATGCAAGCGACAGCCCAGACAGGCAGGCAGAGAGACGGACTTTAACAAGGACAGACGGGAAAAGGAAAGGCATAGAGACGGGACAACAAAAAAGAGAGACAGACAGGCAGGCAGAGATAAAACAGACATCCCAAAACCGAAAGACAGACGGGGAGGCAGAGAGACAGCATAAAAGCAAACAGGCGACGGGCAGGCAGAGGGACGAATACAGACAGAGAGACAGACGGCAGGCAGAAGACAGACTTTACAAACAGACGGGGACAGACGAAGGCGGGCAGAGGGACAAAACTTTACAAACAACAGACGGACAGCAGGAGCAGGCAGAGGGGAACGGGGCCCATACAGAAAAACAAACAGACGGCGGGCCCAGAGAGACATACAGACAATAGACAGACAGGCGGGAGAGGAAAGACGGGGACAGACAGACGGGGCGGAGACAAAGAAAAAAGGAAAAAAAGGGCGGAAAAAAGGAAGACGGGCCCCTGTAAAGCAGTCGATAGCCCAGTCTCCACTTTTCCGGGGAAACGCTCCCTCATGCCATTGTTCTGGAAAAAAAGCAGGCAAAAATTTCCCAAAAAAAACCCCCCCCTAAAGCCCTTTTTTCTGGAGACCAGAAAAGGGAGAATTAAAAAAAAAAAAACTCCTCGTGCTCCAAGGCACAAAAAAAAATTATGTTGTAAAGTCTTTTCTCCCCTTTCCCCCTTTTCCCCCCCCCCCCCCCCCCCCCCCCCCCCCCCCCCCCCCCCCCCCCCCCCCCCTTCCCCAAGCCTCTTGGATATTCTTTTTACACGTCCTTTTGTGAAAAAAAGTTTTTGCTTAGCCCGACGGACGGGAGGGGGGCAGAATCGGAATTTCTGGCAGAAAGGTTGGAGAGGAGAGCTTTGTTCGTTGGGGGGCACTTTTTGGGGTTTTTTCCCTTGTTCCAGGGGAAGGAAAGGGTTTTGTTTTGCCCAAAGCGAAGGCATTGGTGATGTTTTGGATATATGTCCCTGGGTGAAGCTTTTTTGTGCGAGTGGTAGGGGGTGTGGGTTTGTGTGTGTGGGTGTGTGTGTTGTGGGGGGTGCGTGGGCGGGGTGTGCGGCTGGGGGGGTGCATGTGTGTTTTGGGGGGTGGAGGTGTGGGTTTTCGGGCATTTGTGTGGTTTTGTGGGGGTGTGGGGAGAGAGAGTGAGAGAGAGAGAGAGGGAGAGAGAGAGAGAAAAGAGAGAGAGAGGAGAGGGAGAGCGAAGGAGGGGAAGGAATCAAACATCCGTTAGTATTTCTTAAAAAATAAAATGATAAAGAAGAGAGAGAGAGAGAGGAAGGGGGAGAGGAGAGAGAGAGTAGAGAGGAGGAGAAGAGAAGAGAGAGGAGAAAGAGAGAGAGAGAAAAAAAAAGAAAAAAGGGAAAAAGACGAGAGAGGGGAGAGGGGAAGAGAGTGGGGGGGGGAAAAAGGGGGGAGAGAGAAAAGAGAGGGAGAGAGAGATTCAAACCCTGCGTTAATATTTTTTTAAGTAAAAAGAATTGACAGAGAGAATTTAAAAATGCGTTGATTTTTTTTTTCAAATTAAAAAGAGAGAGGGGGGAGGTTTTTTGGGAGGGGGGGGGGGGAACCCTATCCCCTAACCATAACCCATGATCATTAAAAAAAAATCCACCACTACAAATTTGGGCCCCCAACAAGTTTAATGTCCCTTTTTTGAGGGGGGGGGGGGGGGGAAAAAAGGGGGGGGGGGGGGGGTCCGAAATTGGGGGGGCCTTTTAACCCCCGCCTGGGTTGGGTTTTTTTTTTTTTTTTTTTTTTGGGCTTTCCCCCGAAAAACTACCACAGAAACGGTGGAAAAGGGTTTCTGGGCCCCGTCCCCCTCTTCCCCTGGGAAAACCATTTCCTTTTCCTGTTCGGCGGGAAGTAACGGGATATTAAAACCAAACAAAAGCAACACGATTTAACCCCACACCCCCCACCCCAAAAACACCACACAAAACACACCACACACACA
>CM031620.1:8880057-8912557 GCA_018398815.1 Conus ventricosus | reverse complement strand
TAGCAGTGCTAGAACCGCCAACGTTTTCTATCAGGGCTAGCAAGTTCCGATAGATCGTTTGGATCGTGTTGATGTTCACTTGATTTCACCTCCTGTCCATTCCCGCCCAGTTCGCCAAGAAATAACATTTCCCCAAGAAGGGTGGAGACGAATTGAAGTCCACCATTGTTTAAAAAAAAATCTCCCCGCAAAGTAATTTTACTGTTTTATAATTTTACCAGTGTGATAACATCATACAAGAAGGGAAAAAAAAAAAACGAAAGAACAAGAGTGATTAGAAAATCGTTTCCTTATTCACCCCTGACTCGTTAAGACCGGCTTATATTCTTATTAGCGCCGAGGATCTTACTGAACAAATCAATGGAAAGGTGGTGAATTAGATAATGGCGTTGTTCGCAGAAATCTCTCTTCGCTCTCCTCTCTCTCTCCTTCTTCTCTCTCTCAACTCTCCTCTCTCATCTCTCCCTCTCCTCCTCCGCTTCTGTGGCTGGGCGCGCCCCGCGCTCTCGGTCTCTTTCTTGTCTCTCCCTCGCACTTCTGTCTCTTTCTGTCTCGTCTCTCGCCTCTCTTTTCTCTCTTTTCCAGTCCTCTTCCTCGTCTATGTCTCTCTCTCTTATTCTTTCTCTCTCTCTCTCTCTCCTATCCTCTCCTCTCGCGCACTCTCTCTCTCTCTCTGTCTGTCTGGCTTCTGTTCGTCTGTCTCCTCTCTCTCCCTCCATCCGTTACTCCGTACCTCCTCTCTCACCTCTCCCTCTTTCATCTCATGTGACTCCCATTTTTTAACCTTTTTATCTGCTACACATCTCATCTTCAGCCAGCGTGTTCTTGGTTTTATGATGGGGTAAGAGGGGGGGGAGCCTGTGGGGGGGGAGGTAGCCAGGGGGGGGGGTGTGGTCGAGGAGCCGGGGGGGGGCGAGAGGGGGCGAGCGTAGGCAAAAAAGCCCTAGCCTGATGCCTGAGCATTTGCGGATGAACCATTCCGTGTTCTTGATGCTAAGTGGAGGCCAGCCTCTCCGTGGAAGTCGACAGGAAACGGCTGTTTCCACAGGAAGGGTAGAGATCACCTGCAGAAACTATCTGTCCAATCAGAGAAGGATACTGGTGTAAACAGTTCCGGTGAGACAAATGACATAAAAACCGTGCATCACACCAACACAAACACACACGCACAACAACACACCCACACACACATCACACGCACGCACGACACACACAACACACACACACACACACTCACACACACACACACACAACACACACACACCACCACACACAAGGCCAACATACTGGGGGGGCACGCGCGCACGCGCAACACACAGGCGCGCAGATTCTGTCCTTGTTGTTCATGCTATCAATCAGTTTGACAGTACATTTCCGGATTTTCCGGATTTTCTTTTTGTCATAGACATAGATACGCGTAAACTCTTACTTCTTTTTAAGTGTGGGTGAAGGGGGTATGTGTGCGGGGTCGGGGAGGAGGGGGGGGGTTGCAATATGTTTAATGTGGGGTAAGCACTCATATTAAAAGGGTCCGCACTACGTATGCATTAGTACACGAATTAGCCCAGACTCTTTGTATCCAACGTTGAGATCATAAAAGAGTAGGCATCGACTGTCCATCTTGAAAAAAAAAAAAAAAAAAAAAAAAAGACATTGGCATGTACATAGAGTTTGTCCTTTATTTTAAAGAAGAACAACAAAAAGAAGGGAAGAGAAAAAAAAAACGGTGGAAAAATTGAGGTGGGATATGGGATGGGTATAGAAAGAGAGAGAGAGAGAGAGAGAAGAGAGAGAGAGAGAGAGAGAGAGAAGACAGGAGGGAGAGAGAGAGGGAGGGAGAGAGAAAGGGGGAGGGACGGTTAGAGAGAGAGAGAAGAGAGAGAGAGAGAGGAGAGAGAGGAGAGAGAGAGAGAGCGAAGAGAGAGCCGTGCATCACTGAAAACGTGTCTTTTCTGACAAACCGATCTCGTTCAAGATAACGTTATCTTGCTGCGTTCGAAGTGGTAAGCGGATTGTCAACGGAACCAAAAATGAATCTGAGAGCGAGTTGTTCAAAAGGAGGTCTCCTGTCTCTGTCTCCTCTGTCTCTGTCTCCTCTCTGTGTCGCTGTCTCTGTCTCTGTCCCCCCCCCCCACCCCCCCCCTCTCATGTCTCTCTCTCTGCTCTGCCAGTCTGTATCCTGTCTGTCTGTCTGTCTGTCCTCTCTCTCTACTTCGTCATCTCAATCTCTCTCTCTCTCGTCCTGTCCTGTCTGTCCCTGTCTGTCTGCTCTCTCTCTCTCTCTCTCTCTCTCTCTCTTCTCTCTCCTCTCTCTCTCTCTCTCCTCACGCTCTCTCACTTCTTCCTCGTCTCTCTCTCGTCACCTGTTATTGTCATGGTGCATGCCGTTTACGCATCTCTTCTGCTTACATGTTCTATCCTTTGATGACAAACCCCGCCACGCTCATAATGTTCTGTGTCTGTCTGTCTTCTGGCTGTCTGTCTGTCTGTCTTTCTGTCTGTCTGTCTGTCTCTCTCTCCTCTCTTTCGCTTTCTGTCTGCTGCCAGTCTGTCTGTCAACTCTCTCTCACTCTCTTTTTCACTCATAGTCTCTCTCTCTCTCCTCTCTCTCTCTCTTCTCTGTACTTCCACCCTCGTCTGTCCTGTCCTGTCTGTCTGTCTGTCTGTCTGTCTGTCTCTCTCTCTCTACTCCTCTCTCTCTCTCTCTCTCTCTCGTCTCTCTCTCTCTCCTGTCTGTCTGTCCCCTGCGCGCCCTTTTTTTTCATACCATGCTTATTTCCTATCGTATCACACACATATAATCAGCCAGCGTGTTTGGACTTTATAGCGGAGGTAGGAACACGCCAGTCTCATCAAATTTTTCAGGCTAATTGCTGACTGGTATGATGAGGGGGGCATTGCATCGCGTTGATGATATACTGGGTTTCAGCTCCTGATACCCCCCCCCACCCCCCACCGTCCTTTAACCGGACAGACAAATTTCCAAAAAGAGGCGAGATCTGAAAATATTCGGGGGTGGGGGGGTGGGGGGGGTGGGAGGGGGGGAGGGACTGACAACTAGATCAAATAAAGTCAACATTGAACTTTTTGTTGGCGTCAAGGGTTTAGTGAGATAATCAATGAGAATGGTGAGTTAGAGACTGCAGACTTCTTTGTCTCTTTCATTTACACTTTCTCTGTTTCTGTCCCTCTGTCTCTGTCTCTGTCTCTCACTCTCTCACTCTCTTCTCTCTCTCTCCTCTGTCTCTCTCACTCTCCTCATGCTGTCTCTCTCCTCTCTCTCTATCTCTCCCTCTCTCACACACCACACACACACCACACACACACACTCTCTCTCCACTATCTCTTCTCTTGCTCTCCTCTCTCTCTCTCTCTCTTTCTCCGGTCTCTGTCTCTCTCTCTGTCTGTGTCTCTGTCTGTCTGTCTGAACTGTCCCGCCTGCTGGCTGGCTGCTTGGCTTGCTGGTTGGCTGGCTGCTGTGCTCTCTCTCTCTCTCTGTCTCTCTCTCTGGCCCTGTCAACCTCGTATGTCAGTGGAGGAAGGACTAGCGCACAGTCTCTCTCTCTCTCTCTCTCTAGCATGCTTACAGTCTCATTTCATTATATCATGCATTCGTTTACACATCAAACCACTATAAAGTCTATATCTTTACTACACATAATCATAGAACCAAACATCAATGCGAATAGAGTCAAACAAATAAAACATTCTCTCTTCCATTTCCTTGAACTCACAAAACCATTTATCTAAATCATTCATAACTAACCCGGGTAATAAAATAGATTTCGCCTTTAACCTGGCCATGGGATCTTAAACATTTACGAATCTTGTCTTTCCTTTTCCTTCTGGGCGGGGGGGAGGGGGCTTTCAACTGTCAACTTCACCAACACAATCACGACACAACTGCTGGCACTGGTCAGGTGACCGCGCACTGTCAGTTGGACAGCTGAACTGGTCAGGTTAGACCGCTGCGTTGGTCATGTTGGACCCCCCTTGCCCCCCTGATAAAGTGGCGCGCCAGGTGATGGTCGAACCCCGGTTCAGATTTGAACAGTGACTACCAGAAGACATACATCGATCTGTTCTCCTTTCTTTCTTCCTGGCATTAACGCATTGCACTCTCTCTCTCTCACTCTCTCTTCTAGCCTGCTCTATCAAATGGACATGGTTGCTTTCTTTTTTTCTTTTTTTTTGTCTTTGGGGGGGGGAGATGGCACGATTAGCAACTCTCTCTCCTGCTCTCACATCTCTCCTTATCCTTCCCTCTGCAGACTCTCTATCGTGCTAATTGCTCAACTCACGTCTCTTCACTCCTCCTCTCAATCGCTGCTTTCTCTCGCGCAGAGCCTACACCCAGAACCTCTCTCTCCGGTCTCTTTCTCTTCTTTTCTCTTCCTCTCTCTCTCAATCCCCTCACTTCTTTATTCTCATCCTATGTGTCAAAGTGAGTACCATTGGTCATTAATTTTTCCCCTGCTTGTAACAAGTTACCTCCCCTCTAATTCCATTGGACAATGCAATCGTCAGAAAGTCACATCTCCCGGCCTCTCGTCTGTGGTGGTCAATGGTCATTTAATTAATTACATTGATTCGCCCTACCACACAATACCTTCTTCCCCCATCTATCTTCAACCCAACGTCTGGCTTAAACTGTGGGCGCTGTCTTGCAAATTAGCTGGATTCAGTCTGACCCAGACGACGAGATCCGTCTGGCCAGACCAATTGAGGACGTCGGTCAAGCCACTTAGTCTGGCTGCGTGGACAGTGGCCGTCTCCGTGGAGGAATAAAATAGCCTCTGCGCTGTGCCTAATTGCTGACGCGAACACATGGAGTCGTCTGCACTGGAACCAGATGTTTGAGTTGGACTTAATGTCCAATTGAACTGGCTGGGCGACTGACCACGAATTTTCGGTTTTTCTGTGTGGGTGTGGGGGGGTGCCGTGAACAATTTCCCCCTTCAAAAGACATCTCACATTGTTCTCAAAACAACGGTACAAAAACAGCACAACAACCGGACTTGCCTGACACCAACAGCTACACGTGCAAGTTTGCATAATAAATACTACAAACGGTTCAAAATTACTAAGCATATATCACTAGTGATATCAACAACACAATGGGTTATCATTGACGTGTGCTTTCTGCCTTATTTCAATTCATTTCTGATAACCTCTCTGCCACCTATGCAATTCCCTACCTGTCGGATTTTGCCACATCTTCTCGTTCCACAACTACTATGAAAAGCACAATCTAATATGAACAACGATCCATGACACCTCACGAGGAATCTCCATCCTCACTTATCGCAAACAGTGCATTTCTAAACACATGGAGACTGTACGCTCCAAACATAAACTACAATTACAATGAACAAGTCTCACCAGAAAAATATGAACCATACCAAATGGGGGAAGAACCCATATCCACTCAGTCTAACTGTAATCAGACATTTTATTTACAAAGTAGCTATCACCCCGGGGATGACTGCTTCCTCTGATGCAGCTTGCTAACTACACGCTTAAATAGTCAACTCCTAACCTTCGTCCGACCCTGGAATGTACTGAAACCGATACCCATAGGGCTGCAGTGCCATTGGCCCAGCACAGCTCCCTGCTGTTTTTTTTTCAACTGCGCCTTTTACTGAGGCTCAACGCTGAATATAATATGTGAGATAAAATATCGCATGGAATAAGTTTTGGTTTCCCATTCACATCAATTCGGTAATCCCGATCTACCTTTCAATGATGGTGAATGGTCCTTTCCAATGCATCATCAGCTTGTTGTGAACCGTGGGAAGCAGTAACAGGACTTTGATCTCCCACCTGAGGATGTGCTTCCTCACTTCCAGTCATATTGCTTCTTCTGAAACGACCCAGCCTCCAGCAAACTTTCCCTTGCAAACTTACATGTCTCATACCTGTCCCACCTTTGGAAACAGATTGAGATTGGGCCAATCAGATCAACACCAACTCTCCTGAATGTGTGTCAATTAAAGGGGGCTGTTTTAAGGAGTGCTTCCTCTTCACCCCTCTTGGGCTGACCTTTGACACACGACACATGACATGCAGAAACGCTTTATTGTCTGCCATTGGCCCCTGGCAATGAAAATCATCAAAGATTCGTCAGCTGTTTTGCTCGTGCCGATATGACCCCCCATGACTACTATCACTCGTGCCCACTGACATGACAGTGTCCACGATACATGCTGGTACCTCTAACTGAGTTGTTCAACCTTGCCTGTCCTTTCCCCTTGGTTCGAACCACTTCGGTACAACAACCACTTTTCACCAGATTCTGTCTCACCTCATCTAACCACCATTGTTGTCTCTCCACCTCTTGCCAACGTCCCAAGACGTCACGAGCGAAGGGTTCGTGTTCCTGCGCTGCCCTAAACACAGCAGGCGACCACATCTATGCCTGACTTCCTTGCTGGAACGACTAACGTTTACAACCTTTTCCTCCTTCCTTGCCCCGTGTTTGGGGGAACTGCTGCCCCTGTAGCAGTCTAACAACCAGGATCCCCTGACCCTGCACCTGGAATATTTCCAATGATCAAATCATAACGGGGTTTCTCCATCACCATTGCAACAACACGCCCTGAGAAGTAAGGGGTACGTAACTTCTATCTAGCAACTGGAACTCCCTCACAGTGCCATCGATTAAGTACAGGTCTGGATTTGCCCTGTCAAATCCCCATCCTCGACCAGCGTTGATCTTACTACACCACATGAACATCCATGGTCTCGTACACTTTCACCTCTGCTGGCCAAGTCCATCCCTCCTTCCACCTTGGTAATGAGCGCACTCAGGCTAGTGCCCGTCCATCCCTGACACTGACTGCTGTCCACACGCGCCATAGGCCCGAACACTACCCTCTTTCATATTGATCTCCCTTTTGTTTCCACTGCAGGTCGTTTGCCCTGGCGACCATTACAACCTCTGCAAGGCTGCTGCCTTCTTCTGGAACCTCAAGCACAATCCCTCGCCACATGTCCCTTCTTGTGGACAAATGAACACCTATTGTCCCTTTGTCCTCCTTTCTGTGCCACCACTGGGTTTGCAGACTTTGCAGAAAACGCCCCTAGTCTCCTGCACTCTTCTCACCTGTGTCTTGCACCTGTTTCTCCTGCACCTTATGCCAACGTGCCTCCCGAACACCTCTGCTAACATCAGCAACTCCCCTGCTGCGCTGGCTGTCTCTCTTTCAATGTATAGTTAACTCTGGACAGCAAACCTTGACAAACATCGTTCTTTCAAACCAGCTCTTTTCATTTCACGAACTCTCCTTCTCGTAACCACACCAAGCTCTAACCACTTCTTCAAATAGAGATCCAAACGTGCAACCAAACTGAGTGTACGTTTCACCCCCCTGCTTGTAATCTAGCGGATCGAAATTCTTTCTAAACCCCCCTCGTGAGGTCAATCCTTTCATCAAAGACTCCTTCACTAGCACCAAAATCAGAATTGTTGGTCTGCTGGGAACGCAGTGAAAATCTGTAATGCCTTACCCGTCAATTAGCGCTGACGCAAAATGACTGCCCACTTCTTTCTGAAGGCCAACCCTGACTATAGCAAACGTTTCAAAACGGACTGATGTAACCATCAATCGAATCTGATCCTTCAAGAATTTTGGCAACTTTGGTGGGTCATAACTGCTCACTAGGGTCACAGGAAACTGAACTACCATCATTCGGTGTCTCCCTCTGTATTCACACTCGATCCTAACTCTAATTTGAATCCTTAATCTTTCTGTTTCCTGCGTTTCTTTTAGCCTGATTATTGTTAGCCTGATGCCTTAATCGGTCTGTTTCCTGCGTTTCCCTGATTCATTGTTAGCCTGAATCCGCAATCTTTCTGTTTCCTGCGTTCCGATCATTGTTAGCCTGAAATCCTTAATCTTTTCTGTTCGTCCTTTTTTCTACTGATAACACGCGTCTTTCCGCTCGCTCTCTCTTTCCCATCTTTTGTTGGTTTCACAAATACTCGCAACTCTTCTCCCGAGTAGCCTAAATCACGAGCAACGCTCACAAGTTGTGTTCAATGAGGGGTGTTCTTTTTCGTCCAGCCATTATATCTTCTTTTTTTTTTTTAACAAGATTTTTTATTACTACACAGCCAAACTGGTGGTTACTGATAACGAGTGATGTAATAGCACAATCCTATGAATGATATGATTAGTTTGGAACATTAACGTATTTAGATTTTATAAGACGCCTAGCGCACTGACCCCAACTATGAAGGCGAATATAGGCAATCTGTGCGAATAAGTACTCTGGGGCGGAAATATGCCAAGCCTAGTGTTTAACTAGCTTGGAAGAACGCCACCAAGTATTAACTACTTGGAAAACATACAGTAAAGACACGCCTTGCCTTAGTATTACAATACTTGAATCCCACCCAGCCTTCCTCTCTGAGAAGTTGAACAATCATAACAAATGGGCCAGAAAATATCCTGGCAGGCTCAGCCAATAAATTGTCAACCTCAGGGTATGTCAGTGGAGGAAGACTACGCACAGCCCACAGCACACTGCGCACAGCTTAGCTTACAATCTCTTCATGATATGCATGCATTTCGACACATCAAAGACCACTAGTAAAGTCTATAACTTTACTACACATATCATGGAAACAACATCAATGCGAATAGAGTGCAAAACAAAATAAAACATTCTCTCTTTCCTTACTTCTCTAAACCATTTATCTAAATCATCATGAACTTAACCCGGTTATAATAGATTTCTTGCGTTAAAACCCTGGCCAGGTGATCTTATACTATGTTAGATAGCATTGTCTATCCTTTTTCTCTTTTTTTTCTTTCTTTCACTGTCACTTTCACAAACACCAGTCACGACACAACTGCTGCACTGGTCAGGTTGGACCTCGCCGGCACTGGTCAGGTTGGACTGCAGGCACTGGTCAGGTTAGGACCGCTGGCGTTGGGTTCAGGTTGACTGCAGAAGAAAGATGGGCGCCAGATATGAGGTCGAACCCTGGTTGGGTTGGGGGGGGGGGGTTTGGGGCGGTTTCGAGATTAACAGTGACTACCAGACCATCGATCTGTTCTCCTTTCTTTCTTCCTGCATTAATCGCATTGCACTCTCTATCTCTCTCTTCTCTCTTCTAGTCTGCTCTATCAAATGGACATGTGTTGCTTTCTTTTTTTCCTTTTTTTTTTCTTTATCTCTTCATCGTTAGCACTCTCTCTCTCTCTCACATCTCTCCCTTAGTCCTTCCTCTGCAGACTCTCTTGGATGGCTAATGCTTCAACCTCGTTTCTTCACTCCTCCACTCATCTCCTGCTTTCTCTCACGCAGAGCCTACACAAAACCTTCTCTCTCTGTCTCTTTCTCTCTTATTCTCTTCCCTCTCTCTCTCACGGCACTCCCCTCACGATCTTATTCTCATCCTAGATGTTGTCCAAGGTGAGTACCATTGGTCAGAAATTTTTTCCCGCCTTGTTACGAAAGTTACCTCCCCTCTAATTCCATTGGGACATGCAATTCGTCAAAGTCAACATCACCGGCCCATGCTCTCTGTGGTGTCAATGGTCCATGTTAATTAATTTACTTGATTTCTAGCCCCCACCACAACATACCTTCCCCCTATCTACTTCAACCGGCAACGTCTGCTTAACTGTGGGCGCTGGTCTTGCATCTCTCTAGCTGATCAGGTCTGACGCCGACGCCGAATCCGTTCTGTCCAGACCAATTGAGACGTCGGTCCAGCCACTTAGTCCTGCTCAGCTGGACAGTGACGTCTCCGGTGGAGGAACAAAAATACCTACTTCGCTGTGCCTAAATTGGCTGACAGCTACACATGGAGTCGTCTGCCTGGAACCAGGATGTTTGAGTTGTGGACTTTAATGTCCAATTGAAACTGGCTGCGACGTGACCACGAATTCGGTTTTTCTTTTTTTGTCCGTGACAGGCCCCCTCTCTCTCTCTGTGTGTGGGTGGGTGTGTGTGTGTGTGTGTGTGTGTGTGTGTGTGTGTGTGTGTGTGTGTCTGTCTGTCTCTGTCTCTGTCTCTCTGTCTCTGTCTGTCTCTCTCTCTCTCTCTCTCTCTCTCTCTCTCTCTCTCTCTCTCTTTCTGCCTGCCTGTCTGTCTGCCTGGCTGCATGGCTGTCTTTCTCTGTCTGTCTATCTGTCTGTCTGTCTCTCTCTCTCTCTTTCTCTCTCTGTCTGTCTCTCGCTCTCTCTGTCCCTTTCTTTCTTTCTTTCTCTCTCTCTCTCTCTCTTCTCTCTCTCTCTCTCCTCTCTCTCTCTCTGTCTGTCTGTCCATCTCCCTCTCTGTCTCTCTCTCTCTCTCTCTCTCTCTCTCTCTCTCTCTCTCTTCCCCCCCCCCCCCCCCCCCCCCCCCCCCCCCATCGTATCATTTCTCTCCCGTGTTATTTCCTATTTGGAGCGCCACTGTATATTGCCCTCCTCCAACACAGTCACGTCCTTATGACGGAGGCATAGGGCCGCCGACCACATCGTTTTCCTGGATAATCGCTAACTAGTATGTGGATCATGATATAACCGTGCTCATATTAATTGGATTCCATTTCCCGTTACACCCCCCCCCCCCCCCCCTACATTTCTCCAGGAAATGTGGTATTTTCCACGGAAAGTGAGGAGAGTATCAAAGGTCCATGTGAAATCTCTCCTTTCAGAGAGGACGTATACTGCTTGCAGTGTCATGGTAAGAAAAAAAAAAACGAGTGTTGTGTGATTAGAAAATAATACGTCCTTTCTGACTTTTCTGTAGCCAATCGAAGACAACGTGGATCCTGTTGGGTTTATAGATCCTTTGGAAGTTTCATTGGAAAGAATTGAATTAGTGATGGGTTGTTCAGATCATTCTCTCTCCTCCTCCCCTCTCTCCCCTCTCTCTCTCTCCTCTCTCTCTCTCTCTCTCTCTCTCTCTCTCCCTCTTCTCCATGCTCTGTCTCTGTCTCTCTCTCTTGCTCGCTTGCTCTAACCCCCCACTCTCTCTCTCTCTCCTCTCTCCTCTCTCCTCTCCCCTCTCTCTCCCTCTCCCTCTCTCTCTCTTTCCTGTCTCTCTATCACTCTCTCTCTCTCTCTCTCTCCTCTGTCTGTCTGTCTGTCTCTCTCCCCTCTCTCTCCTCTCTCTCTCTCCTCTCTCCTCTCCCCCTCTCTCTCTCTCCCGCGGTGCACGCATAGTATGTGTATATGTTGCTATTTTACAATTTTGTGCATGTTTCCATACGTGCAGGGATGTTGTCATTTCCATGTTTTCAAGTGTAGTCATTCTCTCTCTCTCTCTCCTCTCTCATCCTCTCTCCCCTCTCTCTCTCTCTTTCTCTCTCTCTCTCTTTTCCCTCTCTCTGTGTGTGCACGCAATTTTATATGTATATGTTGCTATGTACAATTTTGTGCAAAGTTTCCATATGTGCAGCGTGTGTGTGCATTTCCATGTTTTCAAGTGATGTCATTCTCTCTCTCTCTCTCTCTCTCTCTCTCCTCTCTCTCTCTCTCGCTTTTCTTCTCCTCTCTCTCTGTCTCTTTGTCCCCCCTCCTGTCTCTTTTCCCCCCTCTGTCTCTGTATTTCTGTCTGTGTCGTGTCGTCTCTCTCCTCTTTTTTCTGTCCTCTCTTTTTCTGTGTCTCTCTCTCTTCCCTTTTCCCGCTCTCTCTCTCTCTTCCCTCTCTCTCCTCTTTCCTCTCCTCTCTCTCCCCTCTCCTCTCTTCTTTCTCTCTCCTCTCTCTCCCCTCTTTCTCTCTCTCTCTCTCCCTCCTTCCCTCTCCATCCCTATCCCTCTCTCTCTCTCTCTCTCTCCTCTCTCCCCTCTCTCTCTCTCTCTCTCTCTCTCCCTCTCCATCCTCTCGTCTTTTCTCCCATTTCCTATCTCTCTCTTCCTCTCTCTCCATTTTTCGTCCTGTCTGTCTGTCTTTCTGTCTGCCTCTTTCTTTCTCTCCCCCCCCCCCCTCTCCCCCCCCCCCCCCCCCTCCCCATATTACTTCCTGTTTTTATCCGCAGCAATCCATCTGCCAAACACCTTCTAAATCTGTATAGCAGAGGCAGAAACACGCCACCACTCCCCATTTCTGGATAACCGCTAACCAGTACGGCGGGCCGTTTGATCGTGTTGATGTTGATTTAATTTTCGTCTCCTGTTACAACCCCCGCGGGCAAGCGCCTGGAAAGGGTATTTCCATGGGAAGAGAAGGGGGAAAAGGGAATGACCATGAAGAAATCTGTCCAAACAGAGTGGATTTTTTCGGGTATAAGTGTACTGGTGAGAGAAATACAAACACGAGCTGTGCGTGATTAGAACAGATTTCCTTGTGGACGCCGGGGACGTTACAGACATCATTCATCTTGTTGGCATTGACGATTAGACCTGGGGAAAAAGATAGAATTGGAGGGTTTTGGTTGATTAGAATGTTTCTTTCTTTTTGTCCTCTCGTCTCTCGTCTGACTGTTTTGTCTTTCTCTCTTCTCTTCCTCTTCTCCTCTCTCGCTCCCCTCTCTCCATCCATCGCTAGTCATACTTAGTCCCTTAACGGGGCAAGGCCGGATGAAAAAAGCATGTGTTTGCTTATCTGTTACCCTTGAAAATAAGATTTCATCACATCATCATCATCCATATTTATCCCCCTCCCCTCTCTCTCTCTCTTCCTCTCTCTCTCTCTCTCTCTCCTCTCTCTCTCTCTCTCTCTCTCACACACACACACACACATACACACACACTCTCTCTCTCTGTCTCTTTGTCTCTGTCTCTTTTCTCTGTCTTACTGCCTCTTGTCTCTGCCTTTCTGTGTCTCTCTGTCTTACTGCCTCTATGTCTCTGCCTCTCTCTCCCCCTTTCCCTCCTCTCTCCCTCTCCTTCCCTCTCCCCCTCTTCTCTTCTCTCTCTCCTCCTTCTCCATCTCTCTCTCTCTCTCTCTCTCTCTCTCTCTCTCTCTCTCTCTCTCCTCTCTCTCTCTCTCTCTCTCTCTCTCTCTCTCTGTGCGTTTCTCTCTCTCCTCCTTCCCTCTCTGCCCCCCCCCCCCATCTACTCTGTCTCTGTCTGCCTTCTGTCTGTCTGGAATGTCTGTCGGTCTCTCTTCCCCTCTCTCTCTTCCTCTCTCCTCTCGTCCTCTCTCTCCTCACTCTCTCTCTCTCTCTCTCCTCACTCTCCCTTTCTCCCCTCTCTTTCCCTTTATCTCCTCTCTTTCCCGCTCTCTCTCTCTCCCTCCCTCCCTCCCTCGCCCTCCCTCTCTCTCTCTCTCTCACTCTCTCTCTCTCTCTCCATCTCTCGTCTTCTCTCTCATCGTCTCCCTGTCCCATATTACTTCATGTTTTTATCCGCTCATGTCTTTATCCATCCAACGTGTTTTCCCAGTCTTTTAGGCAATCAGAAACCTTCCACACTCCAACATTTGCTGGATAATCGCAAACCAGTAACAGGCGGACCGTTTTGATCGTGTTGATGTTGAGTGGATTTTATCAACCTCCTTTTACATCCACGCTCCAAGTTCGCCAGGAAATGAGCTTCCTGTGAAGGGTGGGGAGCAATTGTAAGGGCCATGAACAACCTCTAACTCAATTCGTTCCATGTTTACAGTGAGTGGCGAGAGAAACAGAAATAACACCTTGGCTGATAGACAAAAAACAAATATTTCTTCTGACCGGTAGCTCCCTTGAAGGCGTCATTTATCTGGTTGCATCACAGAACTTTAGTGGGATTCTCCGAGTAAAGATGATAAATGGGAGACTAGGGTGTTGTTTAGACTTTTCTTTGCTTCGCTTTCTCTCTGTCTGTCTCTCTCGTCTCTGTCGCGTCGGTCGGTCTGTCTGTCTGTCTGTCTGTCTCTCTCTCTCCTCCTCTCTCTCTCTCGCTCTCTCGCTCTCGCCTCCTCTCTCGTCTCTTCTTTCTCCCTTCCACTCTCTGTCTCTTTGGTCTCGTCTGGTCTGTGTCTGTCTGTCCTGGCTCTCTCTCTCTCCTCTCGTCTCTCTCCTCTCATCTCATTCTTCCGTCCTCTCTCTCTCCTTTTCCTCTCTCTCTCTCTCTCTCTCACTTCTCTCGCTCTCTCTCTCTTCCTCTCTCTCTTCCTCTCTCTGTCTCTATCTTCTCTCCTCCCCTTCCCCTCTCTGTCGCTGTCTGTCTGTCGTCTGGTCTCTCTCTGTTTTGTCTGTCACTCTCTCTATCTCTTCTCTCTCTCCTTCTCCTCTCTCTTGTCTCTTCTCGTCGTGTCTCTCCTCTCTCACTCTCTCCTCTTCTCTCACTCCCTCTCCTCTCTCTCTCTCTTTCTGTTTTCTCAGTGTATGTGTATGTGCGGGCATGAATGTACATACTTTATATATCTGCTTTTTGGGCGAGTGTTAAGATACCTGCAGACGGGTGTGCTTGCTTTTTGTGCATCACCCCCTCCCCCACTTCCTCTCTCTCTCTCTCTCTCTCTCTCCCTCTCTTTCTTCCTCTCTCTTCACTCTCTCTCTCTCTCTCTTCCGGCTCCCTCCTTCCCCTCTCCTCCCCCATGTTTATTCTATTTTCCATCCACTGCACATCTCATCCCGCCAGCTGTGTGTCAAGTCTTTACAGCAGAGAGCCAGAAACCACCACGCTCATACACGGTCTGTATCATCGCTAGCCGGGAAGGTGGACCCGGATGGATCTGTTGAGGATGTTAACCCGATTCGCTCCTGTTTATATCCCCCGCTGAATTCGCCAGGAAATAATATTTCCATGGGATGGGCGACGAGAAGGAAAGGTTTCATGAATAATCTCCTCCGCAGGGTGGGTACCAGTTACTGTGGAATGGTGAGAGAAATAGGAACAACAGAGCTGCCTGATTAAAAGAAGCGTTTCGTTCCTGGCCCAGGTCCGTTTACAGACCAAATCTACCCTGGTGGCGTCGCAACCTAAGTGAGATTATCAAACGGAACGATGATGCATTAAGACGGCCATTCAACATGTTTTATTTCTTTTTTCATCGGTCTCTCCGTCAGTCTGCCTGTCTGTCTGTCCTGTCCTATTCTGCTGTCTCTCCTGTCTCTCGTCGGGTCTCTGCCTTTCTCGTCTCTCTCTCTCTCTTCTCTCCCTCTCTCTCTCTCCTCATCCTCTCTTCCCCCCCCTCAGCTCTATCTCTCTCTCCCTCTCCCCTCTCGCTCTCGCTCTTTCCCATGGTACTTGACGGCTCTCGACTTCCAGGGTTTTCATCCACTGCATATCTCATCTGCCAACAGTCCTTGTCTTTATTACAAAGGCCCGAAACCGCCAAACCCTGCTCGGACAGTTTGCTGGACACTGGGCAGCAGACCGTTTGGGGGTGTGATGTTGATTGGATTTCACCTCCTGTACCATCCCAGCTTGAAATCGCAGGAAATATTCCTGGAAAGGTGGCGAGAAATTCAATGTGAAGTAAAATCCTTCCCTAACAACGTAGTTTACAGCTTGAGTGCCATGTAAAATCTTCCAAGCAGAGTAGGTTACAGCTTACCGTGCCTTGTAAATCCTTGTCCAATCAGAGTAATTTAAGCTTGTAGTGCCATGGAAATCTGTCCATTCAGAGTAGTTTACAGCTTTGTAGTGCCATGTTTAAATCTTGTCCAGTCAGAGTAGTTTTACAGCTTATAGCGCCATGTAAAATCTGCGCAATCTCAATTAGGTTACTGCTTATAGCGCAATGTAAAATCTGTCCATCAGAGTAGTTTACAGCTTATAGCGCCATGAAAAATCTGTCCAATCAGAGTAGTTGACAGCATATAGCCCATGTAAATCTGTCCAAGTCAGAGTAGTTTACAGCGTTACAGCGCCAATGTAAAATCTTACATGCGAGTAGTGTTACAGCTTATAGCCCATGTTAAAATCTGTCAAATCAGAAGTAGTGTACAGCTGACGTGGCCATGTAAAATCTGTCCAATTCAAGTTTACAGCTTGTAGTGCCATGTAAAATCTGACCATTCAGAGTAGTTTACAGCTTATAAGCGCCAGGTAAAAGCTGTCCATTCAGAGTATTTGACAGCTTATATTGCCATGTACAATCTGGTCCATTCAGAGTAGTTTACTACACTGGTAGTCCCATGTAAACATCTGTCCAATCAGATAGTATACAGCTTATATTGCCCTGAAAATCTGTCCAATCAAGAGTAGTGTTACAGCTTATAGCGCCATGAACAGATCTGTCCAATCAGAGTAGGTTTTACAGCTTAAATTGCCATTAAAATATGTCCAATCAGAGTAGTTTACAGCGATAGCGCCATGTAAAATCTGTCCAATGTCAGAGTAGTTTTAACAAGCGTTATATGTGCCCCTTAGTGTGAGAACGAAAAAAAACCCAGCTTTACGCGATTAAACAAGAAAAAGTGGTTCCTTGCTCATTGAAGACATCGTTAGCTTGGTGGCATCACAGGCAATAACAGGGATTATCAACAGAATGAAATAAATGAAAGACTGGGAAGTTTCAAATCATCTCCCCCGCTCTCCTCGCTCTCTCTCACTCTCTCTCTCTCTCATTCTTACTCTCTCGCCTCTCTCCTCTCTCTCCTCCGCTTCAGCCTCGCTCGTTCTCTCTCTCTCTCGCTCTCGCTTTGTGTCCCTTGTTGCTTTTCGGTGTTTAGCCGCTGCATATCTCATCCACCAACACGCTCCAGTCTTTGTAAACCGGAGACATACACAAAACCCGCCACGCTCATCAGCTTTCCTGGATAATCGCTAAGCGGTCACAGGCGGACCGTTTGATCGTGTTGATGTTGATTGAACTTCACACTCTGTTAACATCCACGCTCAATCGCAGAAATGAATTTCCTGTGGAAGGGTGGGAGAATTGAAGGGCCATGAAACAACCTTCACTCAATGTAGTTCCATTTTACAAGGGTAGTGGCGAGAGAAACAGGAAATACAGCCTTTGTGATTTAGACAAAAACAAAGTGTTCCGTTTTGTGACCCCTAGCTCATTAAAGGCATCATTTAGCTTGTGGCTCAAAGGATGTAAAGGAATTCCCAGCAGAAATTGACAAATGAGAGCCTTAAGGTCGCTCTTTTTTGTTTTCCCTATCTAGCTGCTGTCCTGTCTGTTTTTTCTGTCTGTCTGTCTGTCTGTATCTCTCTCTCTCCTCTCTCTCCTCTCTCTCTCTCGTCGTCCACCCCCCCCCTTCTGCTCTCTTCGGCTCACGCTCGTACTCCTCTCTCTCTCTCTCTCTCCTCTCTCTCTCTCCTTTGACTCCATATGTGTCTACGTCTGTGTTTTTCTGTCTCTCTGTGTCAGTCTGATGTATCTCTCTCTCACTCTCTCTCTCCTCGTCTCTTCCTCTCTCGCTCTCTCTCCCGCGCTCTCTTTCCCTCCTCTCTCCTCCCCCCCCCCCCCCCGCTCTCTCGAGCTTCCTCTCTCTCTCCATCACTCTCTCGTCTCTCTCTCTCTCTCTGTCTCTCAGATAAATGTTTAGCTTGCATGGTGGTTTTGTGTGTATTATTTGGGTATGGCCCTGGCCTTTGTGCGGCTTTTAATTGTGCAGACATGTGTGATTGATTTGTGCATTCCTCCCCAAACTCTCGCTCTCTCGCTCTGTCTGGCGGTCGGTCTGGGTCTGTCTCTTCACTCTCCACATGTTTTTCCTCCTGTTTTCATCTGTGTGCCTGTCATCTACTATCATTTTCTAGGCGTTTATAGGCAAGAACCAGAAATCAACACGCCCATATGTGGTGTATGGATCGCTAACCAGAGAGTGGGGGGGGTGGGGGGGGGGGGGGGGGGCCGGGGGGGGGGGGAGGGGGGGGGGGGGAGAGGGGGCGGACCGATTAAATCGTGATTGAGTAACTGCATTCCGTTTTTGTCCTGTTTATATCCCCCCGCCCCCCGTCCCCCTCCCCCCCCCCCCCCCGCCCCCCCCCCCCCCCCCCCCCCCCCCCCATCCCCCCCCCCCCCCCCCCCCCCCCACCTGAGTCCCCGGCAAATATGATATGTCCACTGGAGAGCCCAAGAGATTACAAAGGTCCATGAAAACCTCTCCTCCCAAAGTAAGTTTCACAGCTTATAGTCCCCGGTGAGAAACTGAAAACTACAAGCTATGTATGGTCAAACCAAAAGAGTTTCTGTGCATTAAGACAACTTTTCGTGTGGCAATCACAGAGGTTTTCTTTGGATCCTCAACGAATTGAAGATGATGAAAGACTGGGTAGGGTCACATCATGCTTGCTTTCTTTTTTGTCATGTCCTCCCCCACCCCCCCCCTCCCCGCTCTCTCTCTTCGCTCTCTCCTCTCGTCTCTCTCTCTCTCTCTCGTCTCTGTCTCCCTCTCTGTCTCTTCTCCATTTTCTCTTGCACCCCCGCTCTCTCTCCTCTCACTCTCTCTCTTCCGCCCGCTTCTCGTTGCCTCAGTCTCCCTCTCGTCCCTCTCTCTCTCGCTCTCTCGCTGCGTTTGTCGGGTCTCTGTCTCTGTCTCATTCTCTTTTTGTCCCCCCTGTCTGGCTGTCTGTCTGTCTGTCGGATCGGTCTGTCTCTCTTTCCCTCGCTCTCCCTCCCTACTCTCTCTCTCTCTCCCCAGCCTCTCTCATAATGGCTGTCCCCTCACTCTCACTCTCTTGCTTGAAAATTGGAAATAACAGAGGAGAGAGAAGAGACAGAGTGAGAGACAGACAGTCCGACAGACAGACAGACAGAACAGACAGAGAAGATATACTCAAACACAGAGAACAAACACAATCGTATGCACATGGTACGCAAGTATAAACCATGCGCACAAATATAACCATCGAAACTGTACACATACACTTAGAGTGAGAGAGAGAGACAGACAGACGGACAGACAGACAGAAAGAGACAAACAGATGGACAGACAGACAGACAGAGGGAGAAGCAAAAGACAAACGCTAAGCCACACAGTCTCTAATTCGTCTTCCTCGGTTTTTTTTAATCATCCCCTTATGATCTTTGACGCCTTTAGATAAAGCGTTGTCTTTAATGAACTATGAGGTAAAAATAAAAAATTTTGTCTATGCAGACCAGGCTTGTTTTTTCTTTTTCTTTATTAACACTCTCCGTATGACGTAAATAAGAAGCACTATGCTTGAAGAAATTTTTCAGGGACCTAATTCTCTGCTGCTCTTCCTGGGGATAAAATCATTTCCGGCGAAATCCCCTGATGTAACAAGAGATGAAATCCAATTAAACATCGACACGATCAAACGATCTGCCGTACTGAGTAGCGATTACACAGAAAATGATGAGAATGGCGAGATTCTGATAATGTACGGATGAAAAAGGAATAACAATGGAGAAGGGAGAGGGGAAGAGAGAGAGAGAGAGAGAGAGAGGAGAGAGAGAGAGAGAGAGAGAGAGAGAGTACAGAGAGAGAGAGAGAAAAGAGAGAGGGGGGGAAGAGAAAAAATCAGAGACAACAGACAGACCTACAGAAGAGAAGAGAGAGAGAGAATACAGAGAGAGAGGACAGAGAGAACCAAAAAGAGAGAGGAATACACAGAGAGACGGAGAAGAGGGGGAGAGAAGAGAAGAGAGAGAGAGAGAGAGAGAGAGAAGAGAGACCGAGACAAGAGAACAAGAGAGGGGAAAATAGAGAGAGCAAGACAGTGTGATCAACAGAGAGAGAGAGAAGAGAGAGAGAGAGAGAGAGAGAGAGGAGAGAGAGGAGAGAGAGAGAGAGAGAATGAGAGTACAGAGTGAAATGAGTATAAAAAACAGAGATGGGAAGGAAGAGGAGGAGAAAGACAGAGAAGAGAGACAGACTACAGACAGGCAGACAGACAGAACTCCGGGAGATTCACCTCCAGAAACACACACCAAATCACCCCCCCAAACACTGCCACCTCCACTCCCTTTCCCCTCCCTGCCCTCCCCTCCTCTCCCCAACCCTCCCCCGACCATATGCCATCAATCCAGCGTAGTAAAGTCTGTAGCAACAACGAAATAAAAATATCGCCAGCCCCCCAAAACAATCACCCTCCCCAAAGGCGCATCACACAATGATACAGAATCCAGGACCAAAGCCGGGTGGAACTAGACTCTCTGGCTCCTACGCCGGTCTGTTCCGGCAGCACAGAGGTCATTCCACAGCACTCGTTGCTCCTGCTCCATCCCTTCCGTTTGCTTAGTTTCCGTTTCATCTAATGTCGTTTTTGTAGCCGGCCGATCACGAGGACGCCGTATCAGGAGTGTATTCCCTTGTGTTGGGAAAACATTTTCTGCATTCCATTTGGTTGGTACGTTTTCTGATTTTTCCATTTTTTGTCTTTTTGAGAGTTTTCTGTTCCCATTATTTAAGATTTTTTTGGATTATTCAGTTTATTTCGAGTTTTCTGGATTCCATTTTGTTTAAGTTATCTGGATTTCATTCATTGAATTTTTTTTTCTAGATTTCCGTTTACGGAATGTTTATTGATACCATTTAATTTTCTGGATTCCATTTTATTTCCAGTGTTTCCTGGATTCCATTTTATTTTCAGTTTTTCTGGATTGCCATTAGATTTACGTTTCACTGATTCCACTTTAACTCAGTTTACTGGATTCCGTTTTATATTCCAGTTTTCTGGATAGCAATTTTATTTAGTGTTCTGGGTTCCATTTTTGAACGTTTTCTGTGTGTCGTTTTGTTTTTGAACGTTTTCTGGATTCCAGTTCTGTTAATTTACTGGAGACCACTTTTATTTGAGCTTTCCTGGATTCCACTTTATTAGTTTTGTGGATTCAGCCTATCTCTGTTTTCTGGATTTTTGTCATTGTTGTTTGAGTCTTTTTGATTCTATAAAATTTTCTTTTAGTTTTCAAAATTCCAATTTATCGCAAGTTTTCTGGATTCCGAGTTTAATCCAAGTTTTTTCTGGATCTGCTTTATGTGTTGTTTTTTTTCCCATTCCATTTCATTCGTTTTTCTGGATGCTAAGGGTATTTTTTTTCTGAGTTTCAATAATGTTTTACGTGTTGCTGGATTTCAATTTATTTAGATTTGATCTGAATACCATTTTCTTTAACTTTTCGTGTAATCTATCTTTTTTTTCCTGATTCCATTTCATTTAAATTTTCTGGACTCCATTGGATTTCAGTTTTCAAAGCTAAGCGTGGGCCGTGTTTGCCCATCCTCAGCCCTGGTGGTTGACCCTATTGGTTGCTCGGACTGTAAAACAACATGTTTGTGTTCAGGGCCCAGTGGATACACGGTGGACTGGAAAGCGAGAGGCTCACGGGTCCGGCGGTTTGGAGCCCTCTTTGCAGGACAAGTTTCCCCCCTCCCAACCTAACCCTGTTGTCCCACTGAGAGCCGGTAAATGTCAGAAAAACGTTCCACGGAGTTGAATGTCAGTGTACAACTACTGAAAGAGCAAGGACAAATAAACAAACGGATGATTTCACAAAGAGTTCAGTTATTGATAAAATGAAACGGAATTTATGATTTTGGTCCCTTTGTTATGGAGAGGGGAGCGGGAACGGGGGGAGGGTGTGCAGTTACATTTTGGTAACACAGAGATAGAGGAAAATTTGTGACCAACAGGGAAATAATGCTTCTTATCCAGAGCCGAGTTGCTTCCCTTGACAGCTGTTTCTCTCTAGCCCGTCCGGCCATCGCAGTGCTGCTACCCACACTCCAAGCCACTGGACCAAATCAGCATATGTGTTTAATACTCTCGCCAGAGGCAGTGACAAATAATGATTTTCCAGACAAGATTTTACAAAATAATGATAGTACTCTTCGTCTGTTGAATGAACTCACGGCGGTATTTTGTCTCTTTTTCCCAATTCCGAACGTGCCGCACGCCCGGGATGTGACGATAGAAATGAGTTGAAAAAATAAATAAATAGATATAAAGTAAAGCTAGCGCACAGATAAAGATTATTGCTCGCTCTCATTTTCTTGGCCCTGAGTGGGTGGTTTACTTCTTGAAGAAGACCTAAGAGGTCAAACGCGTTTGTGATTTGTCTTGTGATTCGTTTGAAGACCATGTGTTTTCTTGGCGGAGTTTTTTCAGCCTTTGTTACGATTTGGGTTAGATTTCCTTCTGCAGTGGCCTCACTCTGCAACTAAAACTAAAGTGTCAGTAACATATCCAAACACCCGAAAACACTTCAGCGATCGCGTGGATGACACACAGGTGTAAATAAGAATATAGGGGTGCGGGGGATTCTGGATTCACATTAGAAAAGTTTACAGACTCAGAAATCAAAGACTTGCGTAGAGAAATTTTCGACAGTCGCCCGGGCGTCTTCAGCTCACTCTTGCTGTTGTGGCAGCGAGGCCTGGTGGGACACAGTTGTGTGGGTTGAGCATAGAGAACAATATTTTGTCTGTTCTGGCTCACCCACTCTCAACCGGCCGGAAGCCGTTTTCGACGCGGCGAATCCCAGAACAGACTAATATTAGTTCTCTGACAATATGACTTTCAATAACCCAAAAAAGAAACGATTATCTACAAACTTTTCAGAGAGTAACGTAGGGGAAAGTAGCCGCGCTGAAGACGTTCCATAGAGTAACGTAGGGGAAAAGCAGCTGTGGTTGAACAACGCTTCAATATACAAACTAGTTCCTGTTCCCCCGGCTGAACTTGAAGAGGTGGGGCTCTCTTTTCAGTACTGACAACTCTGTCAGGCGGCGTCAACGGCCCCGCTGCTGCCGAGGGCAGTAAGCTTTTAATCGCTAGGCTGGCCTGCCTAAGGGCCTTTTGCACTATCCGATACTTACTACGTGCCGGACATGAACGATTTTTTGGATTACGCGGGTGGGCTGATGTAACGGCCGGCCAATCACAAGACTAGATAGAATCAGCTGATCTGTAGTGGCGACATTTCCGCCCAGCACTTGTTGTTCATTTCTCCAGTGCTGTGGTGGTGTAAAGACGTTTTTAGTTGTTTGGTTGGTTGATTTTATTTCAATGTCGCGTGGTAGTATCTTTTCTGAATTAGAGATAGAACTTCTTGAATCACAAACCAGTTTTGGAGACGTGTGCTTTTTGGAAGGGGTAGTGGGTGGCGCCACTATTACAAACCAGTTTCGGGCGAAAGTGGCCCAAAAGCAGCATATTACAGTTCTCTGACAAGTAAGACTTCAATAACCAAAAAATAACGATTATCTACAAACAGACATACTGTGTAGGGTTATCCGTTTTTAATACTAATTTACAAAACTTACTTGGCTTTTAAAACTAAGTTATATTTTTGACATAAATCCGCACACTTATTCTGACTAATTTCTACCTACAAAACTATGTGTAACAGACAGGCTGACACGAGGCTGAAACCTGATCGCTTAATTTACGGCTGGCGCAGACTGGCGACCTTCGTTCACACAGCGCACGGCCTGCTTACAAACTGCGGACCAAAAAAATCAATAAAGCACACCTGGCGGCGCGTTAGCGAATGTTCTAGACTGCCACGTGTTACTCTCACTTTGTGGCCGCCACGTCAGCAAGACCGGGTTGTATTGTCATTTATCTTGGCGGCGCCGAGCAGTGAAGGTGTGTGTGTGCCGAGTTTTGTGCAGGTTGGTTTTGTTTATATAATATTTTGATCATGGCAGAACAAAGGCAGTGGGAGATTTCTAAGCTGACAATACTTGACGAGCATGTTGAGTACCATGCACAATTTGTTAGTGCTTTGGATGAGTTGAGAGCGGCAGGCCCATCATCAAGTAAGAAACTACCTGCCTTCCCTAAACCGCCAAAAAGAAAGCTATCTGATTTGTATGGAGAGCAAGCAAAAAACAAAAGATGACACCAGAAGAACTCCGCCAATACTTGAAAACAAAAGAGGTTGATGTGGGAATGACAGTAGGAAAGAAGTTTTCGTTTTTGGGGCATAGGGATATCCTCTTCATATTCTTGCAAACTAAGAGAGATTGCTCGTTTGTTGAATCCATATGCTAAAAGGCTTTCTACAGTTGGTCTTTCTTTCATAGAAGTCTATGCTATGAGGAAGGATTTGAATTTAATGTTTTCAAGCAGTGAGGAGATTAGAAATTATTGGACTACTCCCGTACAAGAACCAATACAACTCCAAACACAATCCTCTCAAAGTCCGCAGCAGTGATGAGAGAACTAGCGCTCTACCCCTTAGTACATCTACCAGTATGGAGAGGAGTAGTGTGCGGCCAGCATATCTTCATATAAATGCTCCAAATTACAATGACGGATGTACTACTACTGGCGATTAAAGCCGCCATAAAAGCTTGGCTACAGCAATTACTGCTGTAACTCTGCCAAAGCCAGTTGCAAGCCTGGTTGAGAAAAGAGGAGCACAGCAAACTAGGTCAAGTGATCACATCCCTAGAGCGGTCAAAGGTCACAGTGGCAAGCCGTTTCTTCAATCCACCCTAGAGCGGTTAAAGGTCACAGTGGCACAGCGTGCAGGCCTGCGTGGTGGGGTTTGGACTACTGACGATAGTATGACGGGCTTCTAAAATAGAACCGCTCGCGCATGAACGGTGGCCTACTTGCTGGACTCCTGCCCTTGGCTGCTTTACCCGCTATTCACCTGCTGCCTATTTACCTGCCGAATCATAGTCTAAAAATAGAACCGCTCGCGCGTGAACGGTGGCCTACTTGCTGGACTCCTGCCCTTGGGCTGCTTTACCCGCTATTCACCTGCTGCCTATTTACCTGCCGAATCATAGCCTAAAAATAGAACCGCTCGCGCGTGAACGGTGGCCTACTTGCTGGACTCCTGCCCTTGGCTGCTTTACCCGCTATTCACCTGCTGCCTATTTACCTGCCGATCATAGCCTAAAAAATAGAACCGCTCGCGCGTGAACGGTGGCCTACTTGCTGGACTCCTGCCCTTGGCTGCTTTACCCGCTATTCACTGCTGCCTATTTACCTGCCGAATCATAGCCTAAAAATAGAACCGCTCGCGCGTGAACGGTGGCCTACTTGCTGGACTCCTGCCCTTGGCTGCTTTACCCGCTATTCACCTGCTGCCTATTTACCTGCCGAATCATAGCCTAAAAATAGAAACCGCTCGCGCGTGAACGGTGGCCTACTTGCTGGACTCCTGCCCTTGGCTGCTTTACCCGCTATTCACCTGCTGCCTATTTACCTGCCGAATCATAGCCTAAAAATAGAACCGCTCGCGCGTGAACGGTGGCCTACTTGCTGGACTCCTGCCCCATTGCCTTTGCTGTTGCGGTTGGCTGCTTTAACGTTTCAACTATTCATCGCTTCAATTCACCTTCTTTTCAGTGGTGGCTGTCTTGAATTTACGACGTTCAAGTGTGAACAACAAAAAGCCTCCTTCACTTTCCCACAAGCACTGTCCTGTCTATTGTGTGTTTGTTTGTTTGTGTTTGTTGTTTGTTTGTGGGTGTGTTTTGTCCTACCCCACGCACGCACGTCCCCCACCCCCACCCCCACCCCACGCATGCACACCCCCCACCCCACTCCACCCACCCACCCCCACCCGCGCATGCACACACTCAAGTCACTTTTAAGTTTTTAACTTAAGTTATCCCCAAGTTATCCACAAGTTTTTACTCAAGTTATTCACAAGTCATCCTCAAGTCATTCACAAGTTCTTACCCAAGTTATCCTCAAGTTATTCTTAAGTTCCTTCTAAGTTCTTATTTAAGTTGTCCTCAAGTCATCCTCAAGTTCTTGTTAAGTTAACCTAAGATCAATAACTAAGTCATTCTCTAAGTACAACCAAGTTCTTATTTGAGTTATCTTATAATTATCAAAAAACAAGACAATCTATGTTTTTATCTTAAATAGTAAATGCCTAATATAGTACACACACGCCTCAAAAAACGCGTCATCGTTGAGGATGTCTTGCTCAGCGTTCTCTGCATAGATCTTAATGAAGTTCTTACATCCTAAGCAACCGCATTGATTACAATTCTGGTCTATGGAAATGTCTTTTATAGACTCCATGTCTTTATTTATTGACACCATCATTTTATAATACGCCATGTTCTATTTTTATTAAAAAAATTTAAATTTAAGTTCTTAAAATATTATTCCATCTGAAATGGATCAAAATGATCTTTTGTTATTGGCGGTGCTGGCGTGCTGTTGTTTTTTGTATTTAGCGGTTCAGATTTTTTGATTGCTTTTGTTTCGGCTGCCATTGTTTATATATTTTATAACAGTAATAACCGCCCCAACAGCAGCAAGGGCGCCAAAAATGGCAACAGTTTTAAGTTCAATATTCCATGAAGACTTTGGGGCCCTTGTATCGCATGGAGTTTTTATAGCCGGCATTGAATCAACTTGTTCTGGCGCTGGCGGTGTTATGTTTTCATGATGAGTTATATTCTGTAACATTAATTTTTTTTGTCTGTTCCACTCTGCTAATTTTTTTCCTGCTTTAACACGCCAGGATGAGGATGCTTTTCACTGGCCCCCACCTGGTTCAGTGTTTTCTGATTCTGCTGATTTTCTGGCTTGGTTACTTTCTCCACCTGATTCAATGTTTCCTGATTCTGCTGATTTTCCAGCTCGTTCATTTTGAAGGGAAATAAAATCTATATGATTAAAAGTTATTAATCCCATGATTAGCGGCGATAACAATGTTCCAAATCTGTAATATAAATCACAGCCTAGAGACTCTAATGACTTTGTTAAAACTGGATCTTGCGTTAAATCATACGTAAGATCTTGTTCAGAATCAATGGGGGCAAATCTACTGACTAGTTTAGTGTACAAACTAAGAACCGTTTGCCCCACACTTTTCACCATTCTAGACCCCAGCTGCGCTTCATACCTGTTATGATACTTTATAATGTCTTGGGGCGACATCTGTTGAATCTGTTCTATGCTGAATTCAGTTCCGAGGAACTGTTTTGTTTTTCCACACGCTGCCAAAGAATACAACCTCTCCTTTTGGGGCATAACAGCTTGGCCATCAACTTGGTCATTCATAAGTTCAGGAAGGTTTAGGCTGCCTTGTAGCTGTAGTAGATCATCGCTGTTCATGTTTTTTATTAATTATAATTATTTTATTTTCTAAAAATGAGCACCGAAAAAACTGTTACCAAACCTTGTATACCATTCTGCTGTTATTGGAGGTCTAAGTGTAGGATACTCAATGCTTGGTAAAAGCTTGTTAAGAATTAAACCAGCAGATCTTGGCAAACTAGACTTGAGGATTCAGCAAAGCTAATTGCTATCATTGCAGCTTCGGTTGCCACGAAAGATTTTCTAGTCAAGCAAGGAATAATTCCAGACAGTATAAATATGTAAATAAAAATACATTTATAAAAAATGGCTTCACTCGTAATGATGATAGGTGGCGCTGTGGTGAATGCGCTTGCTTTTAGCGGAAGTAATTTCGCATTTAGTAAACTGCGGGATGATGGCGAGAGAAAAAGACATAACAAAGCTATGGAGCAACTAGCAGCTGCACAAGACGCCTATGAAAAGCAGAGACTTGAGCAGTTAGATTTTATTAATAACACACTGAAAAAAACAAGGACATGCAGCTTACACATTTAAAGATGTTGATCAAGCGATAAAAGAGTATTATCTTGTAACGGGCAAACCAATCCAGACATTGCCCCCACCAAAATTCAGTGACTTTTATCAACCATCAGAAAAAACAAAAGATGCAAGAAATCGGGTTTATTGTTGTTGGTATGACCGTCGTGTATTTGTTGCACATAATATTGGCTGAATAAAAAATGAACAAAATCTGTTATTCGCCCAAAGGATATTGGAAGGGTATCACAGCAATACAAAAGCTAAGCCAAACGGCAGGAGTCAGTGAACAAACAGCAAAGGAATGGTTATCTAAACAAGCGATTTGGCAAATTTATTTACCTGCTCCTAGACGAATACAGAGACCACACTTTGTCAATACAACTCCAAACGACACCCATCAAATGGACCTTCTATATTTACCCTCTGATACGATTAGACGAAAAAGATTTAAGTACGCCCTTACAGTCATTGACATAGCTTCAAGATACAAAGATGCGGAACCATTAACACAAAAGAGTGCTCTGCTGTTGCTGTCGCTATACAACTAATATACCAACGAGGCCCACTAACTTTCCCTCGCATGATTCAAGTCGATGATGGAAAAGAATTTAAAGGCCAAGTGAATCAATTATTGTTAAAACATAGAGTTACCATCAAAAGAGGCATTCCAGGAGTTCACAGATCACAGGCTTTAGTCGAAAACTTTAACAAACAGTTAGCTGAAAGACTTTTTTCTTACCAGTATCACAGAGAGCTTATTGACAATTCTCGCAACACAGAATGGGTTAGAAGACTGCCCTCAGTTTTGCGCGCAATGAATAATGAAGAATTTAAAGGACTAAAACCAGTACAAGCAATCAAAAAACAAACAATAAATGTTGCTGAAGGAGGCGTCAGTTCATCCGGCAAACTATTACCGTTTGGTTTTAAAAGTAAGGTACCTTTATTTACCGGGGGAAGCAGAAGGGGACACTCGCATCAGGGCAACAGATCCAGTTTGGAGTGTTGATCCATATGAAATAAAAAGAATTGTAAAGATGAATCCGCCCGTGTATTATTTACGAGAAACTGACACAACAAAACAACCAGCTCCTCAAAGATCTTTTGTGAAGGAAGAACTGCAGATAATCCCCCCAGACACAGTTCCGCTTTAATTAATTTACGTAAATATATTTGAGTTTAAAATGGAAGCTCAGAGGAAGTGCAGAACGAAACAAGAATGGTAAAGGAAGAGACCTTAAAAATGATACGGGAATCATTTCATGCGTGTAATGCTATTAAGGAAACATTTTCGGGGATTAATCAATGCTTGCTAAATCATCCAGATCACCTACAACTCAAACCCCCAAATTGGGAAAAAGAATATCTTGAAATAATAAAAAAAATTCGAACGCATCAAGCAAACATGAGAAAGATTTAAATGAATTGGATGAAGCTATGATTGATCTTATAATTAAAAGTTGATGAAAAATAAAACCCCCCTGTTTATGCGGTCCTCCAGTGCCCGATTGCATATGAAAACTCTGGATTAACAAACACCCGTTTTGTGTTTGTTCTATCTAATGACTTCTTTGTTACAACTGTTGTGTTGATCTCATGTAGATTAGATCGCAGTTTTACGTTGTCATGATGAAAAGTCTTATTGCCAAACAATGCTTCTTTGTAGTTGCCATGTGATATGTTTGACTGCACAACGCTGCGAGATATTCCCTTTGCTTTCTTAATGATTTTCTCCTGGCTCGAAATACTGTACATTTTTGACCTTAAACCAACAAACTCCTTGATCACCTTTCCAGATAATTCATCCTTCATCTTTCCTAAAACCTTCTCGTTAGTAATTGAATGCAAAGGCGAATCTTTAGGGTAATCGGATGTGTCGTACCATCCTGCATGCCCTTTAGCTACTTCTATTTCCATGTCTTTATAGATGTCTTCAGTGGGGATATCTATAACAAAACTGTCTGTATCTGTGTAAAGTACTCTGGACTCAGGATACGAGGGCTTAAAGTAGTCATAAAGAAACTCTAACATCAAAAGCTTTGATAATTCTAAAACAGTAAACCCAATAAATACAGGTTTGTCTAATTTGACTTTCTTTTTTTTCATCATTATGCCAAAAAGCTGATCATGAAATCTTCTGAAGTCCTGATAATTTGGTTTTGAAGTTAGCTTAATTGCTTCGTTCTCTTTGGTGACTAATCTGACATCTTTACGTTTGTGGGGATTCTCCATAGTCTTTCCAAAACAGCTGTTGTTCATCAGCTTGAAAAAGTCTTTTTCTGAAGCATCTGTGGATTTGGTTCTGAGATCAGTGTTCTTCATGATGTATGGTTTCATGAACTGTTCTTGATCAAAAGCAATTATGCGATGAACTGCTGTCAACTTCAAACCATGTCTTAAATAAAATTGTAGAAGTCTGTAATGACAGACATCATTTTTTTTGCCGCGAAGATTAGGCACAAGTTTAGGGGGTTCTCTTGGATCCATCTTTAGACTTTCTGCTGCTAATGGATAGTCATTATGCAGGTCATGGAGTTCATGAGGATATTCTAAGTCAACTTCTAGAATGAAACCACGCTGTTGATCAGGCGTTAAACTGCCCAACCACTTTAAATGCCTTTTGAATATTATTCGGATCGCCGCCTGTGTACATTTTAAAGTTGCGTAATGGAAGCGATTGCGCCATAGCCCATCCATACAGATTGTTTGCATCTAAATACATGAGATAGTTAGACCTTTTACTGGGATTATAATCGTCCAAGTATTTGTTGTTTGCTTTACAGTAATGATGCGACGCCATACTAATTCCTCCACGCAATCCGTTTTCAATCATCTGAATCATTGGTAAATCAGACAATAAATCAATCTGTACTCCAGTAAACTTTAAGAAAGCATCCCAACTCATCCCGGGCGCAGAAATATAATGCGCTGGATCCAGGCTGTAATGTTTCATGCAGGTCTTTCTATAATTTTCAAAGACGTCCGCCAACAAACAAACGTCAGCCCTCAAGTAGGAGTCATGATAGTCTCCCATCGTTTTACAATCTAACTTCTGCACGCATCTTGAGCATGCTGGTAATCAGAATCACTGATGTCCTTTCCTCTGAGCTAGAAAAGAACGCGCCTTTAGGTGGAAGTGGGGTCTTCGTCAAACCCTTTTCCCCAACTGTTCATGTATCATAAGGGTAAACACCCTTTCTAACAAGATTTGGGGTCAAATATTCTTCCGTTTTTGGGGCAGGACTTTAAGGACATGTAGTGACTCTAATGAACCCATCTTGTGCTGCATAGAGTCATAAAAAGACATGTTATTTAAAGTGAAACACATGAACTTTTCTGATGACTGTGCAATGCTGACACCTGAAGGCATCGTCTCTGCTTTCATTATAAGATGAGAGTCGTAACTCGCAAGTTATGAAAAAATACAGGCAGCTTCCTTTGTCTTTGGTTCATAATTTAGTTGAAGATTGCTTTTTACTGTGTGCTGCTCCTCTGAATTCCACAAATGTGATCAGGTCTCTTACTGACGGATTGGCTTCCTCACTGTTAGACTTAGTTCTAAACCACAAATCCAACAATGTGTGGCTGAGTCATACTGTTGTTGGTCTTCAGGCGTCATTATGATTTCAGTTAATTTAGATTATTAGAACAGTCATTACGCACTTTCTGCATGCGTTCTAAGAAGTATTCTGCAGCATCTGGGCCCCTATACAATTTGGTGCTGAATGGGCCATCCGACCTGACAACAATGAAGGCAAATGAAAAAATCTGATGATTACCATTAAGACCCGTTTGGGAAAGTTTCTGGGGGGTTGGTCCTTTATAAGGAACAATAAACGACTCGAAATTGCGTAAACAACGTATGGGGAATTTTGCAGCCGTTTCCAGTTCTTAAAACTAAATTTAGATCCGGGGGGCGTAATTAGTTCTGTATTACAGTCTACAGAAAATTTTACAATGTTTTATTGTTCACTCGCGGCTTGCACAGATGGATTCTTGTTAAACATTTTCTGCAGAATTCTTGTTTGTTAGTGTTTTTTGAAGTTTCGCCAATAATCTACTCATTGTGCGTATCAATGTGTTTAATTGGTAGCCCCCCTGGTGAAGACATTAGGAGTAAGTCCACATGGCTTTTGGCTGGTTCGCCTATTGTTGGGCTGTCTTTAGACACCCTAATAGGCACCCAAAATTTTTTTCCTCATCCCATGTGTATACATTTTAAAAGTTATTGGTTTGTTTTGTTCTTCAAACTGATCAATTTGGCCCCGCTAACAGGAAAGGATATTTCCACTAAAGTTAAGATCATTGATGTAGGGGTGATAGTTAGACACTCTCTCTGCGTTTTTGCGGATATAATGCAGCCTTGCAAGAACACACCACATAAAACATTTGTTGTCTGTATTTTTTATGTTTAGAACTCTTTTTTTGCAACTAATGTGGAGGTAGTGGGAAAGTAAGCCTTGCCTCAATCGGTGCATACTTAGCCTGTTTTAATCTGATCTCTAAGACTTCGCCCTCTGACCAACAGAGCCTTCATTTTTGGGTTCTTCAGCGGCAGCGTCAAACTGTGTAAGCAGTTCGTCTGCCCAACGGGTGTTAAGTCATTAGAGGAAAGAATAGTCTGTTGTTTAGTTGAGACCCAGACTTCTAGATTTTCTTCATTTATTGTTACATAGTCAATTTAAAACAGCTAACATTACTTTAACTGGCGGGTCTATTGTTAGTTTGCCCGGAACTTGAGAAATAGCATGAACAACACTTGCCCGTACGTTGTTGGGTCAATGACTTCTAAATCAATATCATTCAGCGCTCTTGATAAACGCCCCTCTCTCAAGCATTCCTTCAAACAATTCGTCTTGTCCTTCATATATCTTATCCATGTTGAGTTTCTTTTCTAACTCAAAATATATTTAAATTAAAAAAAAAATTCTTAATCAGAATCAATATCAACGGTTTTTGTGCTTGGACTCATAAACTAAAGTATAAACACCCTTTGGCGTTGTTAATGTGGTTTTAGAAAGAGTTTATGTTTCGTTTACTTTTTTTGATCCCTTTTTATTGCTCGGCGTCTGTGTTAGAAAAAGTTGTCCTCGCTTTCTTTGGAAAGTTTTATCAAAACCTTTTTTCTTATAGAGTCATCCTTTATTATTATTTCCCGTTCG
>CM031620.1:8877436-8879057 GCA_018398815.1 Conus ventricosus | reverse complement strand
ATCCATAGCCGAGTTGTCCCTTGACGCTGTTCTCTCTAGGCCCGGTCCGGCCATCGGCAGTGGCTGGACCCACACTCCCAAAGCATGACCAATCAGCATATGTGTTCAATTACTTCTCGCCAGAGACAGTGACAAATAAATGATTTCCATACAAGATTGTTACAAAATAATGATAGAAACTCTTCGTCTGATTGAATGACTCACGGCGGTATTTTGTCTCTTTTTCCCCAATTCCTGAACGTTGCCGCACGCTCGGATGTTGACGATAGAATTAGTGAAAAATAAATAAATAGATATAAGTAAAGCTGCGCACAGATAAAGATTATTGCTCGCTCTTCATTTTCGTTGCCCTGAGTGTTGTTTAGTTTGCTTGAAGAAGACCTAAGAGGTCGAAACGCGTTGTGTTTTGTCTTGTGATTCGTTTGACCATGTTGTTTGGCGGAGTTGTTTCAGACGCTTTTTAAGATTTGGTTAGATTTCCTTCTGCAGTGGCCTCACTCTGCAACTAAAACTAAAGTGTCAGTAACATTATCAGAACACCCGAAAACACTTCAGCGATCGGCGTGGAGTGACTCCACAGGTGTAAATAAGAATATAGGTTTCTGGATTCTGGATTCGACATTAGAAAAGTAGTTACAGACTCAGAATCAAAGACTTGCTTAGAGAATATTTCGACAGGGTCGCCCTGTCTTCTTCAGCTCACTGTTGCTGTTGTGGCAGCGAGGCCTGGTGGGACGACTGTTTTTGTGGGGTGAGCGGTTGTCAGGATCTGATTGTAGATGGGGGGGGGGGGAAGTTCAAAGCCTTGAGAGAGAGGGAATAATTTCAGATTTGACACGTGTTTCCTTGGTGAAGACTTGCGCCGAACTTAGCGTCTACCGTTCCTCTTAATTTCAGTGTTGTTTTATAACCCAGTGGTCCGCACACAGGAGTCCTAAAACACATGAACTTTCAATATGTAATCATGTTGTTGTTGTTTGTCCGTCGAGACGACGAAGACCATCTAGTCATCCTGGGATCGGGGGTGCGTGCGTAGATGCTGGTCAGGCCGATCTGCGCCCGGAAAGATCTATCACAGTACGGACAGGGGATGGTGGCGGCAGTTGGAGATCTGTTGACACTGGTCTTCCTGATCATCCTGCGCTGCTCAGCTGCAGCAATTCTGTTACTTTCACAGGTTTCTGCACTTTGCGGACAGCTGATCGCCACCCGTCTCTGTCCTGGGCAGTCTGCTCCCATGTTGTGTGGCTGATGTTGAAGGCCTTCAGGGAAGATTTGAGGCTGTCTTTGAAACGTTTCTTCTGGCCTCCATGAGAGCGTTTTCCTTGTTGTAGTTCGCCAAACAATAATTTCTTTGGCAGCCGATGGTCTGGCATGCGAACTACATGAACATGAACACATGAACTTTCAATATGTAATCATACACATTGATCAATGACATAATGGCTTCATGATTGACATCTTGAAGGCGGTTGAAAATAAAAACTAGGTTATCCCGAGGATACCAGCTGTTCAGTTATTTTTTTTCCAGCCGCTTGTTTTAGCTGGAATAAAAACAACAAGATTAATCGTGACCCAAAACACACTCAAAGTCACACTGGGGAATAGACATGCCGTGGTA
>CM031620.1:8867436-8869936 GCA_018398815.1 Conus ventricosus | reverse complement strand
AGTTACACGTTGATTTGTTGGTTTTTCTTGTCACAATCCGACACGGGTGTAAGCATCACCTTGTAAGTAGAAACCTGTATTCTTATTTCCGTGGATTTTGATTATAGTGTTTGAAATCAAATCAAAGCAAATCAACTTAGTTATCATCTCAGAAGATAGATTACATTGTGGTCCCGCATACACAAACATGTAATTGAATTGATAAAAGCAGAGAACGTGTATGCATGCTAAATGCATGTAATTTACATTAAAGACAAAAAATTAGGAAATAGTGTAATACAAAAAACAAAAAACAAGCAAACGTTATGGAGGTTTTGTGTTTAACTGTGTCCCTGTTACTTTGTCAGTCGGTCTGTCTTTGCGATTACACAGAAAAAAAACCCTGTTGATTTCTTTTTCACCAGAACTTTACAAACAAACGGAATGTGGCCCAGAGGTCTAATTGAAGGTCAGATCAGAAAATAACGGATTTCTCTTGCAGAAGTGTGAAATTGCTGGCCCCCAAAACTTGTTGGATTCAAAGGGAAGATTTGTTTAAATCTGACGATCGATGGGAAAGATTTGGAGAGGTCATCGTTGTCTTTTCTTCATCATTCGCTGGCTAGAACACTGTTCACCATTGGTGGCTTTTTTTATATATTTTTTTTTTCTTTTTCTTTTTTTTGGGGGGGGAGGGTTAATACCATTGTGGCCTTTTTGGAGGGGGGTTAATGCGTAAGCTGCCACTTTTACAGTGCTAAGGCTGCCACATTCCATCTTCGGGGAAGATGTCTGAGCACGTCACCAGCACGCGTATGTTTCATATTTTTGTCATCCATCACAACAGCACATGGTGGCTCTCGGGCAGAAAGGGATCTGACGTCCATGCGAGATTTCATTTATTCATTGTTTCATGCATACGTTCACTGTATGCACTAGCCATAAAGTTACACACCATGAGCTAGGAAGGAATCGAAATATGTGCGCATGTTAAGTCGGAGAGAGAGATCTCTAACAACCAGGATGTTTGGATGTTGGAATTGTTGTTGTTGTCATACCCTGGTTAAAAGACTCCAGAGATCATCTGAACAGCCAAAGTATTTGAACACGGTGGTACAAATGCATCAGCTGGGGATGAGAACATTACGTCTTTGACCGTTTTCGATTACCCCGCCACGTGGGCAGCCACACTCTGACTTCGGGGAATTTTGGAGACTGATAATGTTGTGCTAGGAGCTGGTCACGACTGAAGACAATCCTCGCATAACTATGCAGAGCATAACAACATTTTGATGTAGCCTTGGTGTTCTGGCCTATGTCATAGCATAGCAACATTTTGATGTAGCCTCAGTGTTCTAGCCTATGTCAAGATACTGGATTTGAACCCCAGACCTTGAAGCGAGAGTGTGACGCCTCACCTTATTCAGCGAATCAGTCTCACGACCACTGCGGATGAAGCTGACAGGATCTCTTAATGAGCTACTACAGAGAGGTGATTTCCACCACAGGTGTGGGTTTGGGTTTATTGTTAAGGAAGGGAGAAGGGAATGGTTGCCCTCTATCTGCAGAATGAGTATGATGTGTATCTCTGCAGAACAGCATCGTTGTCCAGGTGTAGGATGATGAGTGTATGATGAGTTAGAAGACATTTTGTGTTGGATTGGGAGAAAAGGTTACAAACGAAGTGACCCATGTGCATGTGAAGTACCAATGTGTGTGTGTGTGTGTGTGTGTGTGTGTGTGTGTGTGTGTGTGTGTGTGTGTGTGTGCGCGCGTTTGTGTGTGTGTGTGTGTGTGATCTTTGTGTGTTTGAGGGTGTGTGCGTGTGCGTTTGTGTGTGTGTGTGTGTGTGTGTGTGTGTGTGTGTGTGTGTGTGTGTTGTGTGTGTGTGTGTGTGTGTGTGTGTGTGTGTGTGTGTGTGTGTGTGTGTGTGTTTAAATGTGTGTGTGTGCGTTGCGTTTGAGTGTGTGTGTCGCGTGTGTGTGTGTGTGTGTGTGTGTGTGTGTGTGTGTGTGTGTGGTGTGTGTGTGTGTGTGTGTGTCTTTTGTGTGTTTGATGTGTTGTGTGTGTGTGTGTGTGTGTGTGTGTGGTTTGTGTGTGTGTGTGTGTGTGTGTTATGAGTGTGTGTGTTTGTGTGTGTGTGTGTGTGTGCGTGTGTGTGTGGTGTGTGTGTGTGGGGTGTGTGTGTGTGTTGTGTGTGTGTGTAGCGGCAGAGATAAGAGAGAAAAAAAGATGGCAAACCAGGAAATGCAAAACACCTTCGTAATGAGAACATTTCGCGCCAAGTGAACTGGCAAAAGTGGAAAAAAGAACTTCCACACGTCGCCATTTCCTAAAAACAAAAAAACACACACACAAAAATAAAATGCTGTACCGACTGCTTCTGGCCATCTGTTGTGGAAATTAAACATTTTGATTCGCGTCAGCTGACCTGTATGCGCTCTCTCTCTCTCTCTCTCTCTCTCTCTCTCTCTCTCTCTCTCTCTCTCTCTCTCTCTCCCCCCCCCCCTCTCTCTCTGAC
>CM031620.1:8852436-8857436 GCA_018398815.1 Conus ventricosus | reverse complement strand
TCTGAACAAGGTTTTCGTGGCGTCTGCTGTAAAATGCGTATGTCTCACATTACGCCAGTCCCTCCCTGAGCGGTACATGACATGAGATGCAGCACGGAGCTTCTCCCCCGTTTGAAATATAAGACTGGGTGGAAAAGGAGTGACCAGTGGGCACACGGCACAAGACTGTTTCTTCTTTACGGCCGCCCCTGCACGCCAACACAGATAGATACGATGGGGTCCTCCAATGGTTTTAATTTGATCCAACGTTCGGAAGTTCGACAGGCTATTTCGAAGAAGTGTCCCTTGAGTTTTTCCAATAGAAACACACCACGCACGCACGCACGCACGCACGCACGCACGCACGCACACACACACACACAACACACACACCACACACGCACGCACACACACACACATGCAACACACACACACACACACACACACACACACACACACACACACACACACACACACACACACACACACCGCGCGCGCGCGCGCGTGCACAGAGAGACAGACAGACAGACAGAGACAGACAGACAGACAGACGGACAGACAGGCGGACAGTGACAGACAGTCAGACAGACAGTCAGACAGACAGTCAGACAGACAGAGAGGTGTTGCCCGTTTATCATCGTCTCGATCTTCTATGGAAGAGCCACAACAGGTCAGTATGCAGCATCGTGTCTGTAACGGCACGCTGATGATAATGTCAACATGGTGTCTGTAACGGCACACTGGTGGTGATGTCAACATGGTGTCTGTAACGGCACACTTGGTGGTGATGTCAACATGGTGTCTGTACGCACGCTGATGATAATGTCAACATGGTGTCTGTAAACGCACGCTGATGATAATGTCAACATGGTGTCTGTAACGGCACGCTGATGTAATGTCAACATGGTGTCTGTAACGGCACACTGGTGATAATGTCAACATGGTGTCTGTAACGGCACGCTGATGTAATGTCAACATGGTGTCTGTAACGGCACACTGGTGATAATGTCAACATGGTGTCTGTGACGGCACACTGGTGATAATGTCAACATGGTGTCTGTAACGGCACACTGATGTAATGTCAACATGGTGTCTGTAACGGCACACTGGTGATAATGTCAACATGGTGTCTGTAACGGCACACTGGTGATAATGTCAACATGGTGTCGTAACGGCACGCTGATGTATGTCAACATGGTGTCTGTAACGGCACGCTGATGTAATGTCACATGGTGTCTGTAACGGCTCACTGATGATAATGTCAACATGGTGTCTGTAACGGCACACTGATGTAATGTCAACATGGTGTCTGTAACGGCACACTGATGATAATGTCAACATGGTGTCTGTAACGGCACACTGATGATAATGTCAACATGGTGTCTGTAACGGCACACTGATGATAATGTCAACATGGTGTCTGTAACGGCACACTGGTGGTAATGTCAGAATGGTGTCTGTAACGGCTCGCTGATGATAATGTCTTTTTCAGTCAACGGACCATTAACACTCCCACCCTGTCACTGACCGGCGCTCCTCTGCCGCATTTGTCCCCCCCCCCCCCCCCCCCCTCCCTCCCCACACACACACACACACACACTCCCTCCCCCCCACCTCTCACCACCCCTCTTTGAAGTCGGCAACTCGGCAAGTACCATGCACGGGCGGTCATTCACTCCCCTGATGTGTCCCTCTGCTCCCCCTCCGTACCCCTACCTCCCTTTTCCCTCGCCCCGACCCCTCCCCCCCCCCCCCTCCTCTCTCTCTCTCTCTCTCTAGTTCATGAAGTCAGTTTTTCGTGCACACACTCTTCGCGCCTTCACACCCTTTCCTCCCTACCCACTCCCTCCTGCCCCCCCCCCCCCCCCCCTCCTGCCCCCCCCCCCCCCCCCCTCCTCGTCTGTCCTGCACGTAACATTCAGACAGAGCGATGAGAGACTCCATGGAATATCGCAGAAGTTCGAAGGTCAAATTACGATTTTTCACACTCAGCAAGTAGCAACGGTTTGTACAAACAACAAAAGGGCTGATGTTTACCACTGTTTGAAAATCATGGTTATGACCTCAAAACAGGCAAATTTCACAATTTTTATTTCCCCACTGATTTGAATCTGTTAAGCTGTTCATTAGTAAGTAAAAACGAAATGATGAACCCGATTAACATTAACCAGCCGTTAGCAGGGGGGGACAATTATTATCATGGCCACTTCTGTCTTCCGGTACTTAGCGGTTTGCAGAGGCTGCACACCCAAAATGAATGCGTCAAGGCCTTGCTTAAGGAGTCGAGTATTTGTTGTTGTTGTCTTCAGTTTAACGTCTTTCCACATTAAGTGATATTAGTCGAGTATTTATAGACCGGCACAGTTAGATAATTTTGAGAATTTTCATTGTACCTGACAATTGATTCTCCTCGTTTTCTTTCATAAGGCCTACAAGGTACAAGCCTAATGGTTCCAAGCAGACAGATTAAAATCAAAGGAATGGGACTATTTGGACGCTTCAAGCTGGCACAACGATAGGGTCACGGGTGAGTGCAAAGACCTGAAATGTGACGTCAACTACGGGGAAGGTCATGTATTTGAAAATTGTGGTTTCATCGGTGAAAATCCCCCCCCACCCCCACCCCCACCCCCCACCCCCAAACAAGGGAAATAAATGGTGGGGAGTTGTCCTTCTGATCAATCACCAGTATGGTGGCTCAAATTCATGGCAGGCCTCAAAACGCGTACATGGATTATAGTTATAGTGTTTTAGTGCAAGAATTCTAAATTGCGGCGTGTGGCCATCGCCGCTTTGCAGAAAGTCCTCACTCGGTCAGCGCAGTGATGGCGATAATCCCAAAGCACTCAGCAAGTCCACATCGGTCACAATCACCCGTTCCCCACCCCCCCCCCCCCCACCCCCCCCCCGGATCTTGTTTTTCTTTCCGAGTGAAAACTACAGTGTTCTGGAGATCACGTTGGGTTGCCATGTAAAGGTGGTAAAACAAGAAAAGAAACGAATGATGAAGCAGCAACGTCAGTGATTATTGTTTTCTTTTAACCAATACTGTTATTTGCACATACCCACTCCCTAACACAACACACCATTTCTTCCGCCTCCCACCCACCCCCCCTTGTCTCTGTCTGTCTGTCTGTCTGTCTGTCTCTCTCTCTCTCTCTCTCTCTCTCTCTCTCTCTCTCTCTCTCTCTCTCTTCTCTCTCTCTCTCTCTCTCTCTCTCTCTTCTCTCTCAACAATCTTGAGTTACTTAAAGAATTTTGTTATTCTAAAAATATAACATCAGACGCTGTCGTTCCTCCTATTACGGTGTTTGACGATTACGTTCATCTTACACATCTCAAGCAGACAGGCACACGTGGCCTTGATAATTTAGATGGTAAGATTCTTAAATCATGTGCTCCTATCATCACAGACTCTTTAACTTATTTGTACAATCTCTGTATTGACAAAAACTCTTTTCCTTGTATTCTTAAGCAAGCCAAAATTGTTCCTATCTATAAATCTGGAGATGAAACTAACCCATCAAATTACAGACCTATTTCAATATTATCGGTCCTGTCGAAACCTTTGGAGAAACATGTCTATAAACATCTAATGTCACATGTTTCGGAGAACAATTTGCTTCATCCCAATCAATCAGGATTTAGAGAAAACCATTCATGCCACACTGCTTTAACTAACCTCGTCGAGGATTGGCTCGTTAATATCAATGACAACAAATTCACGGGAGTATTGCTCGTTGACTTTGCAAAGCTTTCGACGTCATTGACCATAATTTGCTGCTACGTAAGCTAGCTTTATATAGACTTTCCGACCAAACTCTTTCTCTTCTTACATCTTTTCTTCCTAACCGTCATCACAAGGTTTTCTTGGGTAACCAACAATCCAAATTCCAGACACAAAAATTTGGTGTTCCCCAAGGATCCGTTCTTGGTCCTCTACTTTTTCTCTCTATATTAATTATCTTCCCTTATACGTTACAGGAGGCGTATGTGAACTGCTTGCAGATGATACGTCTGTTCATTCGAGCCATTCTAATTTGAAGCAATTATCCACAACTCTGCAGAACAGTGTTAGTAACTTAATTGATTGGACTGAGCTGAACCACATGTCTTTGAACGACCAAAAAACTAAATACATGATAATAACTTCGCGACAAAAACGGCAAAAAAATAACCTTCAGTCTGCCTTCTATACACACAGGTAGTACAGTCATTCATGTAGTTGATACTCACAAAGTTCTAGGTGTTACTATCGACAATAATCATTTCCTGTTTACCCCATATTGATAGTTTATGCAAACATATTTCCCAAAAGGTATTTCAACTTTCAAAAATTAAGAACTTCCTCGATGTTACAGCTCGAAAGAAATTCTTTCGTGCATTTATTTCATCATCTATCGATTATGCGTCAACACTCTATGATCAATGCAATGCAAACACATTGAGATATCTAAACATGATCTATAAACGCTCTCTGAAGTTAGTACTTTTAAAAACTACTAGTTTGACGACTGAAGACTACTTAGCGCTGGAGATCCTTCCATTATCGTATAAACTACAGTTTAACAAAGCCGTTGTAATGTATCGAATAATGAACGGATTTGCTCCTTGTACACCAACCACACGATTTCCGCGAAATCAGTCAAGATACACGAATAATATTGTAATGAGAAAACCCAGAATTGATCTTTTCAAAACAAGCCTCGCCTATTCAGGAGGGGCCCTTTGGAACTCCTTACCAAATTATGTGAAAGTTTTTTTTTTTTTTTTTTAACATTTAACAGCTTACAAAGCATTTCTCTTTCAGGCACTAAAAACTTTTTAAAAAGTACACCACATATTTTAGACATGATATTCCTCTTCATGTCATATAATGCGAAAGAAAGAATATAACAGACATTGTGACCATTGTTATGTTTAAACAGTACTGTACAGATTGCTGATGTTGTTGTCATTAGATCAATTCCTTCATGTGTGTGTGTGTGTATGTGGTGTGTGTGTGTGTGTGTGTGTGTGTG
>CM031620.1:8837436-8842436 GCA_018398815.1 Conus ventricosus | reverse complement strand
TGGTGGGGAGAGAGAGAGAGAGAGAGAGAGAGAGAGAGAGAGAGAGAGAGAGAGAACGTGTGCGCGCGCGCGCGCGCGCGCGTGTATGTGTGTGAATCATTTAATGTCTCGTCGGTAGCCGTGGTTGGACCTTGCCATACTCCTTTACGTGACAGTGCCCAATCTTTTGCAACCCATTTCACCCCAGTAATATGAATGAAATACCTGTGGTAATAACACATGGATTCACAACTTTAAAAAATAAAAGATCCGCCCACGGATTGTTGTTGGACCCCCTAAATTTTTGGATTGGTGATAATGAACGCGTTTGCTCCCTTGCAAAGAGGGGCAAGAAAGGTTTCAAATATTTGAACTGCCTTGTTTGTCATGTTACAAAAAATCTTATGTGATTGAAGCACTTTTTATTTTGGGGTTTGGGATAATGAACGCGTGTGTGCCTTGCAAAAGAGGGGGGCAAAAAAAGATTCAAACTTTTTTGAATCCCTTTGTTTTCATCGCCCCAAAAATCTTCAGGTAATAGAAACACTTTTTTTTTTCTTAGCTGCTACACAAATCCATTTTTATTACGGTCAAGACAAGCGGGTTAATGAAATCTTAGCGTCGGGATTTTTTTAAAATTTGTCTTAAATATGCAAAGAAATTATGTTTGTTTTCTTTGAACAAAGGGACAAGGACACTTTTTTTTTCTTCGACATTGTCTCAAAGTCACATTGTTTGCTCGTTTTTTTTGTTGTTTTTTTTGTTGTTGTTTTTGTTTTTGTTGTCTTGTTTTTTTGATTGTTTGCTTGATTTTTTTTTGTAGTTTACTTTTTTCCTTTGGGAAAACGTCCCAAGATTTTTGATGGTTTGAATGTTTCATCATTTGGTTTGGGGGGGGGGGGGGGGGGGGGGGGGGGGGGGGGGGGGGGGGGGGGGCTTTTTTGTAATTTATAAAATGTTTTGTTGAAAATTTCCAGTTATTTTTTAAAAGTCCCTTTCCCCTTCCTTTTTTTTTTAAAGGGAAAAAAAAAAAAAAGAAAAAAACCTTTCCCCTCTTTAACGATCCCCCCCCCTCCACCCCCCCCCTTTCTTTTTGCATGCATGCTGCACATGCTGCATGCAGCATACATACTACTAATACATACTACATACATACATACATCATCATACGTGAAATAGATGAATGAATAAATAGATGAAAAACCAACAAACAAACAAACCACCCCGAAAACAAAGGAAAGGGGAGTTAAGGGTCGAGGGGGGGGGGGTGGGGGGTGGGGGGAAAAGGGGGGGGGGGGTGGAGTATGAAGGAAGGGAAGCGCGGGGGGGGAAAGAGTGTGGGGGGGGGGGGGGAGACAGGGGGGCTATCAGGGGGGAGTTGCCCCCCAAAACGTGAAGGGGTTTGTGGAAACCCACAATTAGAAATTTTCACTAATAAAAATTTTTGAACCCTGTACGTTTTGGGGGCCCGGCGTTAGTTTGAGCTGAATTTTTTGTTAAACTGTAAATGATCAAAAGAACAAAACCAAACACAACACAACACCCCACACACGCCCGCACCACGCCGCACGCACGACCACCCGCACCGCACGACGCACGCCCACGGCACGCCCACAACAACACCACACACGCACCACACAAAAAACACCACGTCCAATATTTCATTTGTTTTGTTTTGTTTTCTTTTTTTTTTTTTTTTTTCCACCGTTTAATATTCACAATCTTTAAAACAATATGTTTTCCCCACTGGGTTACATTTCAGGCCTTCGCGCTCATTCGTACTCTGTTTTCCGCCAGCTGGTGACCCCCCCCCCCCCCCCCCCCCCCCCCCCCCCCCCCCCCCCCCCCCCCCCCCCTTCCCCCTCAAAATAGTCCCATTCCCTTTTTATTTTCATGTGTCTGCTTGAACCACCGGTTTTTTACTTTTGGTCTAGGGAAACAGGAAGGGGGGGGGGGGGGGGGGGTAGCTCAGTTTGGTTTGGGGGCCGGGCCCTAATCCAAAAGGGGTTTGGGGGTTTGAATCTCCCACGGGGCCCTTTCGGTACAGGGGGGTTTTTTCCCCTCGGGTTTTTCATGGGGTTTGGACTCCCTTTCCATACGTCCTTCGAATGAGACTATAAACCGAGATTCCCTGTGGGAACGCACCCAAAAAATCTTGCACACGCGTCAAATCCCATCACCAACTTTCAGAAGAGAAGGTCAGTTTGGCCATTGGTATGGATGACATGTTACACATAGCATGCGCCTTCCCCGAAGATGGAGTATGGCTGCCTTGATGGCGGGATAATAAAAAAAAAACGGTCATACACACAAAACTCCACTCCCTTTGTTGGGTAGATGGGATTAATCCTTGCCTGTCCATACAGGAGGTGTCCGAGGAGTATCAGCCTGCGTACGCAGAAGAAGAAGAACGAGAAGAAAAAGAAGAAGAAGAAAGAAGAAGAAAGAAGAGAAAGAAGAAGAGAAGAAGAAGAAAGAAGAAGAAGAAATCAGAGAAGGTTATTCAACTTTTAGACACGATCAACAACAAAAAATTCTCGAAACAATCTCCATTGTGCCAGTCTATAAATACTCGACTCCTTAAGCAAGCCCTTGGCGCATTGAGCTTTGTGGTGTGCGGCCTCCTCCGCGTCAGTCACTTGCCAGCCGTGTATTGTCCAGAGCCAAGGGAGCGAACTCCACCCATCTCTCTGATAGTGGCGCCCTACTCGTTTGCCGGGGATGCCGCCCGCTTGCCGATCCCTGGCGTCCGACCAGAACAGCAGCAGCGCCATCTGTTTTCTCTCTCTGTCTCTCTCTCTCTCTCTCTCTCTCTCTCTCTCTCTCTCTCTCGTCTCTCTCTCTCTCTCCTCTCTTCTTCTTCTTCATCTCTCTCTCTCTCTCTCTCTCTCTCTCTCTCTCTTTATTCTTGTTTGTGTTTAAATCGGTTCCTTTTCCTTTTAAAGTCATCTACGCCTGAACTGTTAATGCATAAACTTTTTAATGTTGTGAATATATTGTGTGTTTGTTAAAAGTTTTGTAAGTTTTCGTCGCTAGTCATACTTAGTCCCTTAACGGGGCAAGGGCCGGATGAAAAAAAGCATGTGTTTGCTTATCTGTTACCCTTGGAAATAAAGATTATCATCATCATCATCATCATCATCTCTCTCTCTCTCTCTCTCTCTTCCTTCCTTCCTTCCTTCCTCTCACTCCATGTATGTGGCTGTAGCTGAAGCCTTTCCATGTAGACTGATGCCAGGACCCAAAAAAAAACGAACAAAACATGCACAGAGTGAGGGGTGGGGGTGGGGGGGTTCGGGTATGTCGAGCAAGTATGCTGCACGTGCGCTCGTGGTGCGTATTTGTGTGTTCAAGACCTCGCGGATATGCGTATTGATTTATGAATGTGTGTTGAATGGTTTCGAGCAGAGATCCTGCTTCAAAGAAACCAAAGTCAAATGTTCATGGGTCAGAGGAGCAATGTCAGGAACACACACACACACACACACACACACACACACACCACACACACCACACACACACACACACACACACACACACACACACTCACACACACACTCACACACACACAAACACACCACACACACTCACACACACACTCACACACACACAAACCACCACACACACCACACACACACACACACACACACACACACACACACACCAAAAATATTAATGAAATAAATGAAAAATGAAATGAACAGATAGGTAGATAGATGGAGAGAGAGAGAGAGAGAGAAGAGAGAGAGAGAGAGAAGAGAGAGAGAGAGAGAGAGACAGAAGATAGATAAAGAAACAAATTGAGTAAGTAAGAAAGTAAATGAATAAATGAACAAATAAATAAATAAGTAAATAAAGTGAAAACAAAAAAAATGAAAATTAATTCGTTGAAGTTTGTTAACTTAAAGAAAATTTTTTTTCCAGTGTATGTTGAGAGAAATGGAATGAATTGTTTCAAGGCCCTTGACATGAAAGAATACGATCAGTAGTAGGGTACTGTCCATAGAAAAACAAATTAAATACGCAAGAAAAGAACGAAGAAGAAACACACACACACACACAAAACACACACACAACACAAAACACAAACACACACACACACACACCCCACACACACACCCCACACAAACAACAACATGAAATTTGTTCTAAAGGCGTCAGTTTTTCACATGTACACAAGGGGCAGCTTTTTTTTTTCCTGTTGTTGTTGTTGTTTTTGTTATTGTGGTTGTTATTTGTTCCAACAAAAGAAATTTCTTTTCAAAGCGTTTTATGTCAAAATGTGCTGTTTATTAGTTTCCTGAATTGCACATCCCCATACCCGTCCCGTGGTGATCCCCCTCCCCTCCTTCTCGCCCCCCCCCCCCCCCCCCCCCCCCCCCCCCCCCCCCCCCCCCCCCCCCCCCCAAAAACCCCTGTCTCGTGTCCTTCGAACCTCCTCCTCCCTCCTCCTCCTCCTCCTTCCCCCTCCTTCTTCTTCTTTTTTTTCTTCCATTCTTCTTTTTCTTCTTTTTCTTTTCTTCTCTTTTTCTTTTTCTTCTTCTTCTTCTTCTTCTTCCCTTCTTCTTCTTCTTCTTCCTATCTCTCTCTTTCTCTCTCTTGTTTCTCTATCTTTCTCTCTCTCTCTCTCTCTCTCTCTCTCTCTCTCTCTCTCTCTCTCCTCTCTCTCTCTCTCTCCTCTCTCAGTTTAATCAGAACTGCATACTCAAGAAAAAAAAGTAAATACCAATGCAGTTCAACTTATTCAGGTTTTTTGTAAGGGTGAAAAACGAAAAACAACAACAACAACAAAAACAACAACAACAAAACAACAAACAAAACAATCAATACTGTCATACATTTAATGACGTCTCTCTCTTCTCCCCCTCTTCTCTCTCTCTCTCCTCTCTCTTCCTCTCTCTCTCTCTCTCTCTCTCCTTTTCTCTCTCTTCTTCACTCACTCTCCCCCCCCCCTTCTCTCTCTCCCCTCTCTCTCCTCTCTTCTCTCTCTCTCTCTCTTCTCTCTCCCCTCCCCCTTTCCC
>CM031620.1:8815314-8822814 GCA_018398815.1 Conus ventricosus | reverse complement strand
CTGCCTGTCTGTCTGTCTGTCTCCCTCCCTCCCTCCCTCCCTCCCTCCCGTATTCCCTCCATCATACCCCCCCCCCTTCCATCCCACTCTCTCGCTCTTTGATCTGGTGAACATGGAACTGGCCGTTCATGACCAACATTAATTTCCCAGCAGAGAGGATTGTCTTCCTTCCGTGATCATGTCTACCATGCTTTGGCGCAGAGCACATAGCGTCCTGTTCTCACATGCCTGACTCTACACAGAGACAGATTCCACACAGAGGAAACCAGAAGGCTTCCCATCATCACATTCCTGACTGTAGACACAGAGACAGATTCCACACAGAGAAAACCAGAAGGCTTCCCATCATCACATTCCTGACTGTAGACACAGAGACAGATTCCACACAGAGGAAATCAGAAGGCTTCCCATCATCACATTCCTGACTGTAGACACAGACAGATTCCACACAGAGGAAGCCAGAAGGCTTCCCATTATCACATTCCTGACTGTAGACACAGAGACAGATTCCACACAGAGAAAACCAGAAGGCTTCCATTATCACATTCCTGACTGTAGACACAGAGACAGATTCCACACAGAGAAAACCAGACGGCTTCCCATCATCACATTCCTGACTGTAGACAGAGACGGATTCCACACAGAGAAAACCAGACGGCTTCCCATCATCAGATTCCAGACTGTAGACAGAGACAGATTCCACACAGAGGAAACCAGAAGGCTTCCCATCATCAAATTCCTGACTGTAGACACAGAGACAGATTCCACACAGAGGAAATCAGAAGGCTTCCCATCATCACATTCCTGACTGTAGACACAGACAGATTCCACACAGAGGAAGCCAGAAGGCTTCCATTATCACATTCCTGACTGTAGACACAGACAGATTCCACACAGAGAAAACCAGAAGGCTTCCCATCATCACATTCCTGACTGTAGACACAGAGACAGATTCCACACAGAGGAAATCAGAAGGCTTCCCATCATCACATTCCTGACTGTAGACACAGACAGATTCCACACAGAGGAAGCCAGAAGGCTTCCCATCATCACATTCCTGACTGTAGACACAGACAGATTCCACCGGAGGAAATCAGAAGGCTTCCCACGATCATCTTCGTCACGAAATGTGTCGCTCTCAGACTTGTTTGTGAACTTTAAGAACAGTAAAGAGAACTAACTACCATTTCTTTTATTACTGGATTTGCCGAGCTAGCCGTCTGCAGGTAATTAACATCGTGTTCAGCGGGTTACTAGTTTGAGTGTAGAAATAATGTACGCTGTTACGGTATACAAACGTCAGAAACCAGCTAGCGTGGTTGTGCATGTTCGTTTCGTCTTCACTGAATACAAAGTTGTTGATACGCTCTGGTCATACAATATTCCTGTGTTTTCCTTGATAGCAAGTGCGTAGTCTAATGTGTGTGTGTGTGTGTGTGTGTGTGTGTGTGTGTGTGTGTGTGTGTGTGTGTGTGTGTGTGTGTGTGTGTGTTGCGTATGTGTTGTGTTGTGGTGTGTGTGTGTGTGCGCGTGCGTGTGCAGAGAGAGAGAGAGAGAGAGAGAGAGAGGAGAGAGAGAGAGAGAGAGAGAGAGGAGAGAGAGAGAGAGAGAGAGAGAGACAGAGAGAGACAGAGACAGAGAGAGACAGAGACAGAGAGAGAGACAGAGCGTAGGTGTTTGCGTGTGTTACTGTGCATTTGCACAGTGTTTCTAAAAGGTTGAACCAACCGTTTCAGATGCGAAAACGACATATCAGGCAGGAACACGGTTTTTTTTTTTCTTCTTCTTTCTCTCTCTTCATTAGCAACATAGCTTTCCAATATGACGTTTCCCTAAATGCCAACCCCAAGCGTCCCAAGCGTCTCTTTGATCGCCCATTGTGTCCTGCTTTACAATCTTTCTGTTGCTGTTTGTTCCTTTGTTTTTCCCCTCCACGTTCTTCACGCCCCGCACCTGCCCGATCGATGAGGGGCGTGTGTCCGCTTCGCTGAACGCCGCGCTGTCAAGGCCGCCCAGCCCTTTCATCCCCCCGCGTCCTCTTCCTTTTGAAGTCGCCCGCAGAATAATTCATCGGCTGGTCCCCCCATGTTGTTTCGCTTCATGGTAGACCGAAGCGGCGGTTCAGGTCGGCTGGATGTCGAGCGGGTGGGGAAGGTAGCAGGGTACATTCTGCCCACCGTAACGTTAGGTTACCGACCGTCCATCGATGAGAACGGTGTTCGTTGGGGTTGTCTGGCGGTTGGACTTCAGCTAGAGAGGCAGGTAAGGCTTTGGGTCAGCCGTCGGAGAGTATTAATGTGGAGTTCAAATCTTTGCCAAGTCATTACTGTGATGACGGAAGGGTTGTTGGCCTGCGCTTGTCCCCCCACCCCCTCCCCACCCTCCCTCCCACTATCTGATCGTTCGTCTATGTATTTGTCTGACTTTATTCAAGTTTAAAAGGCTGCGCCAGTCTTGAATAAAAGTTACTCTACTTGTTTATTGTGTGTGGAGTTTGATGTCATTTTACTCATGCCCTAATTACCTAAAGATACCGGCAATGCAAGACAGACAAAAGAGAGACAGACAGAGGAAGAAGAGGGGTGGGAAAGAGAGGGGTGGGTGGTTTGGGGGAGGGGTGGTGCTACGTCATGCCCTTGCCTAAAGGTACCAGCAATGCACAAGGCAAGAAAGGCGAACAAGAGACAGACAGAAGAAGAAGGGGGGAGGGAAGAGAGGGGGTGGGTGGGGGGTGGGGGTGGTGGTGGTGGTGGTGGGGGGGGGTTACGTCATGCCCTTGCCTAAAGGTACCAGCAATGCACAAGGCAAGAAAGACGAAGAGGAGACAGACAGAAGAAGAAGAGGGGAGGGATGAGAAGGGGGAGTGGGAGGCGATGAATAGCTAAGCATCCTGTCAATCAGGGTATCATTATTGACATGACAAAGCAAACAAACAAACAATCATCATTTGTTTTTTGTCAGCCGTCGTTCAAACTAGAGAGGAGACCCATGGTCACAGGCTCAGAGCGGTTGCCTGTGGGGCTGATGATCATAGGTTCAAACCACATGTGGGATCGGGGATTTCTTTCTCTTTTTTTCCACCTTGAACACCCTAGTCTCTTGAACCAGCAGTCAAGGGCTACTTGATTCAATTCAGCAAAGCTGAAAGGCGGGCGGAAAGCAGAGACGGGTCCATACCTTCCTTTTATCATTCTCCAGACACTGTGAACTTCTGACTTGTTTTTAGACTCCAAGGCTTTAGAGGTGCGGGGGTGGGGATGGGGGTTAATCTTTTTTTTTTTTGTAGCTTATTCAGTATATTGTATCCATGGTTCCCTTGCAATTCCAACCGATTCAGTCCTCCATGTTTTCAGTGGTGCTGTTGGAATGGGTAGACAACGCAAAATAATGTTTGAAGGTATACCTGAGGGAAAGGGGGGGGGGGGGGAAAGGAAGGACAACGGAGAAGAGGGAAAAGAGGTGAAAGGGGAGACAGGGAGAGCGGGTTGAAAGAAAGGGGGTGGAGTGGGGAAGGGATGGAGATGGTGAAGAGAGAGAGAAGGAACAAGTGAGTGGATAGAGATGAAAAAAGAGAGAGAGAGAGAGAGAGGAGAGAGAGAGAGAGAGAGAGAGAGAGAGAGAGGGAGGGAGGGAGAGGGAGAGAAAGAGAGAGAGAAGGAAAGAGAGAGGGGGGAGAGAAAGAGAGAGAAAGGAGAGAGAGAGAGAGAGAGAGAGAGAGAGAGAGAGAGAGAGAGAGAGAGAGAGAGAGAGAGAGAGAGAGAAAGGAGAGAGAGAGAGAGAGAGAAGGAGAAGAGAGAGAGAGAGGAGGGTAGAGAGAGAGGCCAGGTGCAGGCTGCACTAAGGAGGAGGGGGGAGGGGGGAGGGGGGTCGAGAGAGAAAAAGATGGTTTATTTACAGGTGTCTCCTGTCTCCTTATGAAAGGAATGTATGATGGGAAACACATATACACGGCGTAAATGCAACATCGAATAAAATGCATTAATTAAGACGTTTCTTGTAGCGTCTGTTTCTCTGAATCTGAACGAACATTAAGATTCACACACACACACACACGCGCGCGCGCGCGCGCGCGCGCGCACACACAATATACACACATGCGTGCACGCACGCACGGTACGACCTCTGTAGAAGTTGAGGACGTCATTAGGGTCAATCTAAGGTCGTCTACAAAATGTAGAATAAACACAATTATTTGTTACTGACGTTCCTGAGAACTGGACATCAAACAACAGAATGCAAGTTGTTTTCTGTTGACTTTCACAACGAGGACAAAGCAAATCACTGTCCTTACTATTTTCTTTTTTTTCTTCTGCTGTACCTGATAAACCGCCAACTCCTATTCTCCAAACCTTGTCTTATATTTAGGTGTCTCTCCTTGTCTAAAATCAGATAAAGTTTGAAGCGATGACTTTGACAAAAATGTTCTGATGATCAAAAAAGAAACCAATCTTTCACATACCATTGCCCTCTGCAGTCAGTTGTTGGCGAATACAGTGTACAAACTCACCAGCAAGTCTACCACTTTCAAATCAGCAGTACTCAAGCACACACATGTGTACTGCACTTACCCAATAATTTCTCCGGCATACAGATCATCTATTACACTCGAAGCCTGGCTAGTGTGCAGCAATCCTCCATACGCAGTAAATAAAGCAGATAGCGAGATGCATTCAACCCAGGAACAAGGTACATGGGGAGTGCCCTCTTGTGACCATTAACACTGATACCATTTCTGATACTCCTGCGGACACTGCCTGTATAGACAGGCAGTGGAGTTTTGTGTGTATGACAGGTTTTTTTATCCCACCATTAAGGCAGCCATACTCCAGCTTCGGTGAAGGTGCATGCTATGTGTAACGTGTCATCCATACCAACGGCCAAACTGGCCTTCTCTTCCGAAAGTTGGTGATGGGATTTGACGTGTGTGCAAGATGTTGTGCGTGCGTTCACACACGGAATCTCGGTTTATAGTCTCATTCGAAGGACTGTATGGGGAATGGAGTCAGAACCAATGTTAACTCCGAGGGAAAAATCCCCTGTACCGAAATTCGACCCCGCAACCCCAGGATCACGAGTCCGGCGCTCTAACAACTGAGCTATTCCGGCCCCCATAATCTGGACCCGAACTGCTCATTCGGTTGTAATTGCCCATCAAACTTCTTGGAAATTGAAATTCAAAACGTGACATTGAGGATGATTATACTTTATTGCATAATACTAATTTGCCGGTACTAACGCCACTCAAAGGCGTAGAGAAAATTATATCTCATTATTCACAAGCATAGACAACTAGCTTTTAATATAATCCCCGCTCTTGTGACCATAAATAGCTAACAAAATACAATGCTGCTTTTATTTTCCATCCAAATGAACCTTCACTACAAGTGCGGGTCGTAAACTAAAGTAGTTGTATCTATAAAAGGCTTACCGTCCCCAATATTAAAAAACAACAACAAAAAAAAACACCCCAAAAACAAACACTCCATCAGATCATAAAGGAAAACAACAACAACAACAAAAAACAATTAGCACCAAGCGTGATAAAATCGTCATAAAATCCCCATGCATCCATCACTAATTACTCCGGCTCCAAGCTCACTGGCAGACAGGAAAAGAATACAATTGGATTGCAGGCGTCGCCCTGTTTAACCCCACATGCGCAGTTCGTATCATTGGCCAGTTCTACTCCGCTCCGAGCTCTGGCTCTTTCCCACATCGCACATGCTCCGAACTGCATCTGTTGTGTTTCAGCCCCTAACACATCTTTCACTCCAAGGGCATCACGGAGAACACAGACCTCCACAAAGTCTCTCTCTCTCTCTCTCTCTCTTCTCTCTCTCTCTCTCTCTCTCTCTCTCCCTCCCTCCCTCCCTCCCTCTATATATATCTTTATATACATGTTTTTCTTTTATCTGCCCTGTGGTCCCGATCCGTATCACGGACACGCACCAAAATTAAAAGGTCCACCCCCACCACCCCCACCCCCATCCCTGGGGCACATTCCACTATTCTGCCATTCTTTGTTATTGTTGGCTTTTTTTTTCTTCTAAAATTGCGTCATCTTGCTACATGTTAGACAAACTCACAGACGAGGGTGAATACACAGGAACTTTGTGCTAGAGGTGGTCGACCCTGGCCACAGAGAGAGAGAGAGAGAGAGAGAGAGAGAGAGAGAGGAGAGAGAGAGAGAGGAGAGAGAGAGAGAGAGAGAGAGAGAGTCAATCATGTGTTTTTTCGTTTGCTTTATTTCTTGCTTCATTTCCTTTGACAGCACAGGTTTGTTTATGCCAGCGCACGTGCGCGCGCGCGCGCACACACACACACACATTAAACACATGCTCACACACACACATAGGGGTGCGCGTCGCACGTGTGTGTATGTGCGCGTGCGTGTATGCGTGCGTGAGTGCGCGCGCGCACGCCTATGTGTATGTGTGCGTGCGCGCGAGTGTTTGTGTTTTAGTCCTATCCTTATGAAGGCGATAAACATTGTCTTGTTTTCTGTCACGTAATTAAGCGCCAACTGCTGCAGATGCAATTGCTCTTTTAATCTCTCGGCAAAATGAGTTTGTCAGCTTGTTATTACCACAGGGTTTTCTTTATTTCCCTTGTTTTGAGGAGGGGATTTCAGCTGTAGCTCCCGCCACTGCTGCTGATGTACCCCCCCCCCCTTCCCAGCCAGCTTCCCCCTTCCTCCCAGAGAACAGATAAATGTCTGTTCTACTCCACTTGCTCCACCACCAAGTTTTTGGGCGAAAGTGGCCTAAAAGCCGCCTTTTCCTGTGGCGGAAGAGAGAGAGAGAATCACCGGCAACCCTGACAAAACCCGTTAAGGTCAAGTTGCCCTCAGAACAGACAGACAGACAGACAGACAGAGAAGAGAGAGACAGACAGACAGACAGAGAGGCGGGCAGACAGACAGACACACACACACACACACACACACACACACACACACACAACACACACACACACACACACACACACGCAAGCGCGCGCTTGCGCGCGCACACACACACACACACACACTCTCTCTCTCCACACACACAGGCCAAAAATCAATACTGCTGCACCTCCTCTATCCCTCTTCCCCCTCCTTTTCACCCCCTTCCTTCCTGCTTAGCATTACATCAGCCTTCCTACGCCAACACTCCCGCCTGGGGGCGCTGTTCCCCAGCCCGGCCAATCAGCGAGTTAAGCGTAGCCTTCCGGCCGCTCACGACTAGGTTAACCCACACATTCTTCTACTGACTGCCGGGCAAGCACGCTGTGTTTTACTGCGCTGTGGGTGTGTAACCGGTTTACTGAAGAACAGAATTGTGTATCTTAAAGGTTTGTTGGCTCGTTGAAGACAATATTGTTAACAAAGATACAGCTAGTTTTAATACGTGTTTGGCTATCGATGAGAAAAATGGCGCTGCATTGTTGAAAGTCGGCTGAAGCAAAAATTTATCACGCATACGGACTGTGGTGGAAAGACCGTTTTTTATGAAAAAGTTT
>CM031620.1:8796887-8815214 GCA_018398815.1 Conus ventricosus | reverse complement strand
CGCCCCCCCAAAACTCTAGTACTCACTTGTTTCCCGCTGAACTAATTGGGCATGCAATCCTGGCAGCTCGCACTTGTCCAAGGGGAAATCGTGAGGTTTTGCAGTACTAATTGATTTATTATCACTTAACACACCAAGTTATCTTTGCACTCATACACGCATATGCACACTCATGCGCCCATCAAACATTCGCCTCTCTCTGGAATGGATGTCACGCATTCGTCTCTCTCCAAACACGACTGAGAACAAGAAATAACAATTTCTATCATACTTATAATTAATCATGAACAATCAAATCACACACAATGAAATATCAGAACATAAAAAATCATACATCCTAATCCCGGGGTTATAATAAAATGACTTCTTACCGGGCCGGGTTTTCACACCACACAACCACGCTTTCACACCACACCACAGTTCTTGAAAAAAGTCTCTTCACGTCTTCTTCACACTGCTTGATGGTGATGCCCTTGGTTGACTGGCTCCAGGCTTCAGGACTGGTCTTCGGGGTCGTCTCTGGATCTCGACGTCGAACTCTTCTTCTTCGTCTTCTTCACCCACCTCTGGGTTTCAAATTCATTTGTCTGTCTTCACCCACCTCTGGGCTTCAAACTAGTTTCCTTCTCTTCCAGCTTGTCTTTAACTCTAAGACCTTGCTGTCTCTTCTATCTCCCAGACCACTTTCTCTCGACCCTTCTCTGTCCTGCTCACTCCTCTCCTCTCTCTCTCTCCTCTGCCTTCTCTCTCTCTCTCCTGGTGTTGTTTGTCATCTGACCACTTCGGCCGTGTGCGGTGGGTAACGTACCCTGGTTAATTGGTCAATTACTTATTTGTATACCACGTACAATGTCCCTTTGTCTCCAAGCGTCTAATGCCTTTTGTGAGAGTTTCACGCTCCTTGACAAATACACACACACACACACACACACACACACTAAATTGTTCGGCACAATATCAATATTTTTGTCAATCAGTGGAGATGGTATCTCTTAGGAGATCCACGTAAAGGCTGTTCTTAGCTGCTGATAATGCTTGGGTTATTAATAACAGCAGAGCTGACCACTCAGACTGTTAACATTGTTTGACCTCCCTTGCATCCGTGAATGACCTCAAGCATAGGCTCGAAGATTTTTCCCGTACATTTTTTACACTGTTTATATAATGATTTTAGTTTTTTCAGCAACTTATTTCTTTACCACACTTCTTTACATTTCATTTTCTACCCTTCGTGGCTGCTTTGGGTGCTGTTGGATTCTTTTTGTTTCAGCCTTTGGTGTTGAGAATACCACAGAATTATGGACTGTGGTATATCTACATTTGATGCCAAGAGAGCACAGACATAATCAGGTGTGTCTCCCTGATGAGTCCGATCCAGCGGACGAAAGGCCTGGGAGCAGGCAATAATGACTAGATCTGTCTTCAAGAGGGATTACAATGGTTCCCATATGCAGCCAGTGAAGGGTTTTAATATTTATGAAATATTTTTGTATAATTCTTTTACTAGTTTTTGTTCCCCATCATCTTGCTCTCGCTCCCGTTCCTCCTTTTTATTTTTTTAATCTTTGCCAAGTTATTGCTATAATAACGGATGATCTGTTAGCCTGCACTTGTTTTCCCCCACTACTATATATATATAGCTCAGTTTGTCTGTCTGTTCGCTTATACACGGCCACAGTTTTAGGCCGATCGCCACCACATTTGGTATCAAGTATCCTTGGTGTCCTGCAAATATGCAACGGCGAGTCGGCGATCACGTGACGCAATTGCGTCGTGACGCAATTTGCGTCCACAGACGCAAAACTGGACCTCGGAACACTACACGACAGACAAACTCGCCCGGGCGAGACGGGTCGAAGCGCGTAAGCACTATAGTATATATATATATATATATATATATATATATATATATATATCCCTCTCCACGTAACTTTATGGTCCCTTTTGATGCGTTCTGTTTCATACTCAATGTTTTGTTTTAGAGTTTAAACATTTAAGTTAATGTGCCTTTATCCAACTGCACACATACGTGATTCGTGCTCAAGGACTGAGGGTGGAGAATGCGAGGGTTTTTTACTCTTACAGTCTGTGTATCCCTTGAAGCAGGCATTTAAAGCCGAAAATTTGAGAAATTTTAATCTTGGTTGTGTACTCTCTCTCTCTCTCTCTCTCTCTCTCTCTCTCTTCCAAAACACCAACGTAGTCAGTAAAAAAAAAAAAAAAAGAAAATAAAAAAAGAAAGAAAAACAAATTGGGGGATAGGGTAGGAGGAGTCTCGATCCAACGGGTTTCTTTGCCTGGCCAGTGGACAGGAATGAGGGAGGGAGGGAAGAAGAAGAGCGGTGATCTCCCTTGGGCCGTGGCCTTTGCCGCCAGGTGATCCCCAAACTAGGTGTGTGACCATGGTGGAACAGGTCAGAGAATCTCTCCATGCAGGGGAAAGCCTGCCGTTGACTGCTTTTAAAACTTGGTTCGTCTCCTTGTTGTTTTCATTCCGTCAAGAATGAAAGTGAATTTTATTAGAAGATATGTTCTGTTTGCTAAATAAACTGATTGAAATAGCACAGCTGATATTCGAGGGAATCCGATCTTTTCTTTCTCTCTTTCTGCGTACGCAGGCTGATACTCCTGCGGACACTGCCTGTATAGACTAGTATCAATTAAACTTCATCAGTTTCGATAATAATTGATATTCTAACGCATGAAATGGCAGAGCTGTTGTTTCAAGGAATCCGATCCTAATTTGCAATCAAACGTCGGCCAGTTTTGACGGTAACTGATATCCTAACTGCCCTCTGCTGCAAAATCTGGCATGCTGTGACGTGACACACGCTATGGGCATGGTCATAAATCATTAGCTTCACGGGACCAGAACAGCTCAGTTGGTAAAGCGCCGGACTCGTGATCCTGGGTTGCGGGTTCGAATTTCGGTACAGGGGGATTTTCCCCTCAGAGTTAACATTGGTTCGACTCCATTCCCCATACAGTCCGTCGAATGAGACTATAACCCGAGGTTCCGTGTGTGAACGCACGCACAACAACTTGCACACATGTCAAATCCCATCACCAACTTTCGGAAGAGAAGGCCAGTTTGGCCGTTGGTATGACACGTTACACATAGCATGCACCTTCCCCGAAGATGGAGTATGGCTGCCTTGATGGCGGGATAAAAATCGGTCATACACACAAAACTCCACTGCCTGTCTATACAGGAGTATCAGCCTGCGTGCGCAGAAAGAAAGACGAAAAAAAAAAAAAAAAAAAAAAAAAAAACCTCCCCGAAAAGGAAAGCTCACTCTCGCTGGCTCTCCGACCAAGCCTTGATTGTCGTCAGTGGAAGGCTTGGTAGGTGGTGTCCTGTGTATGCTGGATCAAACAGGCGCCACTAACACCACACAGTGACGCCGGCAGCGGTGCAGTGTCTCCTCCGGTGGGTCGCCCCACAACGACTTGACATGGACTGCTCCCGGTGCATGGCCGGCGCCGGGCTGTGAGCAGAATGAACGATGTGAGTGCAATGTCACGGAAGTCGCATAAAGACGAGACAGCAATTAATTTTTTGAAAAAGATGAAAGAAAGAAAGAAAGAAAGAAAGAAAGAAAGATCAAATGACGTTGCTGAACCAGTCCTCCAGGGGCACGGCTGACGGAGGAGGACGGGAGACAGAAAAAGACCACAGCAACAAACAAACAAATAAACAGCCAAACAAAACCCGATGGAGTGACGTACAGCGCGAATGGGTATGTCTGCAGGTTTTTGCAGAGGGTTCCAGACCTTGCTCACGACCACGGCTGGCGAGCGTTTAGGGCACGAGGTCGATTCTTGTTCTGTCCGGTGCCCCCCCCATCACACCCCGTGGAGTTTAGGAGAAGAAGAAGAAAAGAAGAAGGCTTGAAGTTGCCCTTGCAAAAGAGCCAGTTTTTTTTCTCTTTGTTGTTGTTGTAGTTTGTTGTTGCTGTCCCCATCTTCATCAGATACCGGAAAGAAGAGTTGGCTGACCACCATTCGACCAATTTCACTATTTATCACACCACTGGGCCCATTGCAGCGGACATTGCCCTGATGTCTGTTTTGAAGCCGCTGGCCGCTTACCAAAGGAGCAGAAGAGAGTTTCACACTCGAATCTTAACACCTTCTCTTCATGTATCGGTTTTTTTTTTTTTTTTTTGATTTTTGATTATATTATTTTTCCTGTCCCACTGACCTGCGCCCCTCCGTGGCAGTGCACCCACGCTGGCACCACATCCGAGCCCGCCGTCCCCCCCCCCCACCGCCACAGCCCGGCCCGCTCGCTGCAGCCCCGGCAACCAACAATCCACAGGGATCAGGCGATGTCAAATCTTCCAGAGGCAACCCACCGGAGGAGAACCACGCACTGCTCCCAATCCTCTTCGGTGTAGTTCAGTGGCACCTGTTCTGATTCTCACATACGCAGGAACACGGCGGGTACCGGTCGGGATGGGAGCTAAGCCCCCTACTGACACTATAAAATGCTTTAGTCGCGGATGCCGGCCTGAGTGCGCTCTTCCCCAGAGGGGCGCACCCATGTCCGTCCAGACGACACCCCCCATGACTTTGCCGAAAAAACCGAAGACGCCCGCCCCCCGCCGCCCCCCCCCCCTCCCACCAACGGAATCAAACCAAAGCACAGACGGAGAGAGGACATCGAACCCTTTCTAAGGGAAGTTTATCTGTTTGGGGGGTGGGGGGGGGGGGGGGGGGGGGGTGGGGTCAGAAGCCTCCCAACCCCTCCCCGTACGCTTCCCCATGGCTGGCGGCCCTCGCAGCATGCAAATGTACACCGTACCTACATCGGGTTCGATGCTGGACGACAATTCAGGCGCCGGTTGGGTTTGGTTCCCCGCCCCCCCCCCCCCCCCCCCGCCTCATTGGCGCAGAGCAAAGATGTCCAAAGTGTCAACCGCCAGCTCCTGCGAAGTTGGTGGTTTAAAAGGCCCCGCTGTGTGTGAACACCGGGGTGGTGGATGGAGCAGGTCATCCATCGTCCGAGCAGGTCAAGAAGACCCCGGCCCTCGGGGGTGTGACCATTTGTTTTTTTTTTTTCCTTTTTTTTGTGGGGTTTTTTTTTTTTTTTTGTTTTTTTTTTTTTGGAATGGGTTCCATGTCAGAGGACGTGTCCTTCTTGGTTGAATGGTGTCGAGGATGGAGAGGGAGAGAGGGGGGTGTGGGCGCAGAGCGCCGCGCGCGACGCGGCGCGCGACGGGACACTCGCGCAGCGCGCGCCGCGAGCGCTGCGCGCGAGCGCGGCCGCGCGCCAGCGACGAGCAGCGCCCGCGACCGCCCCCGCCGCGCGGCGCTCCACCACGCGCCCTCGCCCTCTTTACCTGCGGAGAAATACGCGTCCGAGCTTAGCAGCTTTTATTTTCCCCCACTGCCCTCAACATTACCACTACATAAAAACAGGACCAATTTAATCCGTGCCCCACCCTTAAACCGCAGCCAATGCAGCAACACACAGCCTTAGCATTTTTTAACACCGACCCCCCCCGTCCGCCACCAACTCACCCCTCTTGCCCATCCGGCCGTCCCCACACCGACCGCCCCCCTGGCCGGACCCACCCACCCACCCCCACCACACCACACACACACCCACGTTCGTTACCGGCACCGACCGAGCAGAGAGAGAGACAGCAGACGCGAGAGAGCGCGCGGAGCGGCGCGCGTCGCGCTCGCGCCCGCCCGAGTCGGCGCGGCTGCGGCGCTCGCGCGCGGCGACGCGTCGCGCGCGCGCTGCGCGCGCGCGCGTACCTGAGTTAGTGTGCCTTAGTGAGCGAGCTGTGCGGAGCGAGTGTGCGTGATGTGTTGTGTGTGTGTGCGTGTGCGTGTGCACGTGGTGTGTGTTTGATGTGAGTGGCGTGTGTGTTGTGTGTGTGTGTGTGTGTGAGCTGTGTGGGTTGTGCCGCGCGCGCAACGTTGTACGGCGCGATGTTGGTCCTTTTGTGGGGGGAGGGGGATGCGGGGCGCCACTATTCTGTCGTCGCCGCCGGAGACCAATCTTCTTATCATCTTCTGTCGTCTGTTTGTACTGCCTCATCTGTCTGTACTGTCTTATCCCCTCTCTCTCGCTATCTGGCTGTCGGTCTGCCTGTCTGTCTGGTCTGTCTCTGCTCCTCTGCCGTCCTCTCTCTGCTGCTCCCTCTCTCCCGCCTCCTGCCGTCCTCGCCTCCTCTCTCTCCCTTGCTCGCTCTCGGCTCTCCCCCCTCCTTCCCTCTCGCTCCCTCCGGCTTCCCGCTCCTCACTCCTCCCTCTCTCTCCATCATCCATCCGGCTTCGCCTCCGCCCGTCTCGCTCGCTCGGGGCCCCTCCTCTCCCCACTCCCCGGTTCTCGTCGATCCCCTGCTCTCCTCTCCTCCTTCGGCCTCATCCCCTCGCCTCTGGTCCTCTCTATACTCTTCCTCCTCCCGCCTTCCCTCCTCTCCTCTCCCCTTCTCTCTCGTCGGTTCCTCCTCACTTCCCCCTCCTCTCCTCCCTCTCTCGCGCTCGGCTCTTCTATCTCTTCCCTCCCTCCCAATGCGCGCTCTCCCTTCGGCATCTGCTCTCCTCTCTCTCGTCTCTCTCTCTTCTGAGAGAGTGTGGGTATGTGTGGCGTGATGTGTGCGGGGCGCGCGCGGCACGCGTGTGTGGTGGATGTGTGTGCGCGGGGCCTGGGGGGGAACGGCGTGCATGTAAGGTATTCCTGTGATCGCCGTGTTCCTGTGTGGTACAGGGCCCTGGGGCGCGTCCGAGCGGTGCGGTCAGGAGCACGCGGTCCTTAGAGTCTCCGTGTTTAGCACACCAGGGGGACGCGGCTTAGCCCCTCGCGGTCGGAAGCGCGGGGACCGTCTCCCCTGGACGCAGGCGACTCCCCTTCGTTCTCATCAAGTGACCCGCGCCAAGTGCTCAGTGGCTTGGGCCCGGCAGAGATAAGTATCTCGCCCCTGGCTCGAGTGACTGGCTTACCCTCCATTGGGCGCGCGCTGGGCGTGGGTCCACCCTGCAACACGCCGAGAGGGAGCGGCGCGAGCGCGCGCACAGCGTGGCGCGCGCGCCGCGTGGTGGCTTGGCTGCCCCGGCGGGCTTCGCTCGCTCGAGCGTGCCGGGCTCTCCCCCCGGGGCGGCGCGATGTCGGTTCGCTCGTCTCGCGTCGCGCCGGCGGCAGCCGCCGGGTGCCGTCTCGCGCGCGTGCGTGCGCGCGCGCGTCCCGCGGTCTCGCGCTGGGCGGTCCTTCGGCCCGGCCGCTCCCCGGGGCTCGATCGCGCCAGCTGGGGCGCTGTCGGGCGCACGTCCCGGACGCGGCGCGGCGCGCCGGCGCCGCGCTCGCCCCTCCCCCCCGCGCGCTCGCCCCTCGGCCTTCGGCGGCGACAGGGCAGGTACGCGTGAGCCGCGGCGGGCCCCGCGCGCGCAGCGGCCCGTCCTCCCCGGGTTTCGCTCGCGCCCGTCGAGCGGGCCGCGCGCTCGGCGTGGTTCGCTCGACCCGCACCCCCCATGCGATAGAGCTCGCTGGCCCGGCGCTCGCACGCGCGCGCGCGCGCGACCCCCCCGGGGTGTGGGTGTGGCGCGTCGGGGTGGGCGCGCGGCGCCGCTCTACAACTAGCGAACACCAGCCACCACACCTCCTCCCTCTACCGGCTCTCGGCCCCCATACTGCTAGCGCATTACCCCACCCCCGTCGTGGTTACCCCCCCGCTCAGGTCCACCCGGGGTAGTGCCGGCCTCCAGCGCTGCAACAGGCGCATATCAATCATTCCGGTTTCCTGTGTCATCCGTCCTCGCAATTCAATATCGTTCACCTCAATTTCCCATACTCCTTCATTCTTTCCCGTTTGCCTCTACGGCATGATGCAAAGCTCTGTGTAACGTGTCCTCCAACCAACGGCCAACTGGCTTTCTCTTCCGAAGTTTGTGCTAACTGAATTGCGTATATGCAAGATGGTTATGGCTTGCGTTCACACCCAGAAACTTGGTTTATAGTCCTCATTCGAAGGAACTAAGATGGAGAACAGGGAGAGAGAGAGAGAGAGAGCGAGAGAGAGAGTGAGAGAGAGAGATCGAGGTACACTGAACACTGACCCTGACATTTTTTTATTGTCCGTTTTAGCAGTTCAGGCCTTTTTAGCCCAGGGGGTTGGCAACTGCATGTCACGCATACAAAAAGCAGAATTTATGCGACATACGTACCTCACCCAACCACCCCCACACACACAGACACACACACATCACACACACACACACAACCCACACACACACGTCCTCACCTTTTCCCTCCGCCCCCACCCCCTACCTTTCTACTATTTACCTCCAACATCCATGACCGCATTCACACACACTTGACCACTAACCCCTTCCTCGCCCCTCCCCGGGGGACAATTCCGCCACCCCCACCCTCCCCAGCCCCCAGCCCGCCCCGGAACATCCGCACATTGGATCATCCTTATGTTTAACCGTATTTTTGCTCAATTATATCTTTTTTCTCACATACATGGCTGTCAGCTATGTACTAACCAGGGGCTTCTTTAACAACCGTTCAATATTATTAGATAACACTGAAGCAACCTAGCATTATTTGTGGTGGAACTGAACGCGTATACATCACCCGGCAGCTTTGACGTTTGTCAGCAATAGTAGCACAATGAAACAAAAAATGTTCTTCGTTTCCTAATTCATTTCCACAAGATGGGCATAGTGTCATTCGAATTTCAGGAACTAGAACCATTGCTTACAGTTTTTTTAGACCACTAACCCTTAACCTAAATCTGGCGCAGACGATTCTGTGCCATTTATTGTAACTAACGTTAAGGTATTTTTCCTGCCTGACAAATATTTTTGAAGGATTTTCCCTTTTTTCTCTTTTTCTTTTTTCCCCTTTTCCTTTTTCCCCCTTCCCCCCTTTCTTCCTCGGTTTTCTCTTTTCCCCCCCCCCCCCCCCCCAAGAGTGTGTGTAGTGTGGTGTGTGTGCGGCGCGCGCGCACGGTGTGTTGTGTGTGTGCCGCGCACGCGTGCTGAAGTTTCTGGTTCGAGTGTATGGTCCACGCGCGTACGCGTGCGTCATGCACGGTCCTTTCTCCGTTTTGACGGACGCGGCTTAGCGCCAGCGGTCGGGAAGCAGGGGTCTCCCCCCTAAAGAAGCAACCCCCTTCTTTCATCAATGACCCCGCCAAGTGAGCAGTGGCTGGCCGAGCAGGTATTATCGCCCCGCGAGTATGCTTAAGCCTTTGGGCGCGTGGGGGGGGTCCACCTGAAACCGAAAGGGAGGGGAAGAAGGGGGAGAGGGGAAAGAGAGAGAAAAGAGGGGGGAAGGGAAAAAGGGAGGGGAAGAGAGAGAGGAAGGAGAGAAAAACGGGGGAAGGGGGTGGAGGAGGGAGGAGGAAGAAAAGGGGAAGGAAGAGAAGGGGGGGAAAGAGAGAGAAGGGGAGGGAGGGAGGGAAAGCAAGAGGAGAAAGGGGGGAGAGAGAGACTGAGGGAGGGGGGGGAGAGAGAAAGGGGAGGGGAGAAGGGGAGAGAGAAGAGAAAAAAAAACAGAGGGAGCGAGAAGGAGAGGGGGGGGGTAGAGTGAAAGGGGGGGCAGGAGAGAGGAAGGGAGAGAAAAAGGGTGAGAGAGAACGAGAAGGGAGAGAGGGGAGGGAGAAAGGAAAAAAATTGAGTGTGAGAGTGACAGGAGAAAGCGAGAGAGAGGGGAAAAAAAAAAGGGGGGGGGGGGGAGAGGGGGGGGAGGGAGAGAAAGTTTATTATTATTAATGAATCCCTTTGGGCCCTTTTCCCGGGCTAGAGACCAATTCGCGCTTTACAATCCCCTGGTTTCACAGAGTGTACCGGGTGTGCCGCTAAGGGGCCAAGGGCGCTTCTTTCGTCTTTTCCCTTTCCCCAGTCCATAGCTTCAATATCGCACTCAATTTCTTATTTCCCTTCATTCTTTCTTTTTCTTACCGGGAGCAGCTATGTGTACGTGTCACCCATACCAACGCCAAACGGTTTTTTTCCCAAATTGGTTATGGGATTTGACGTATATGCAAGTGTTATGCTTGGTTAAAAACGTTTGGTTTTTAAAATCTCATTCAAGGAAAGTGGGGAAAAGGGAGAGAGAGAGAGAAGAAGGGGGAGAGGAGAGAGAGAGAGAGAGAAGACCTGAAGAATGACTTTTTTATTGTCCGTTTTGCTTTAAAACCTTTTTGACAAGGGGGGTTGGAAAGATTACCCAACAAAAAACAAAATTTCATGGTATACGTTCCCCCCCACACCCCAACACACCACACACACACACACCACACACACACACGTCCCCACCTTCCCCCGCCCACCCCCCTACCTTTTAATTATCCCCAAATCCATACCGCCATAATCACACACACTTGACCCCTAACCCCTTCCCCCTTTCCCCCCCTATTCCCCCCCCAACACCCCCCCCCACCCCCCGCCCTCCCCCGGAAAAAGCACATTGGGTCAACCTTTGTTTAACCCGGGATTTTTCTCAATTTTCTTTTTTCCACATCAGGGGTTCAGCTATGACTTAGCCACTTCTTAACCCGTTCCTTAATTTTTAATCATGAAGCAAAGCTAGCATTTTTTTGGGGGAAAGAGGTATTCAACCACTGCGCTTTTCGTTTGTAGATAAGTAGCACAATGAAACAAAAAATGTTCTTCGTTTTCTAATTCATTTCCACAAGATGGGCAAATAGTGTCATCGAATATTCAGATCTTAAGAACCATTGCTTACAGTTTTTTTAGACCACTAACCCTTAACCTAAATCTGGCCAAACTGATTCTGTGCCATTTATTTGTAACTAACGTTAGGTACTTTCTGCCTGAAAATATTTTGAAGGAACAGAAGTATCTATATTTTATCGTTATTATCTATTTCTGCATGCCAATTTTGTTTGAAACAGGAAATGAGTCTGTCTTTGAATCGTTATAAAACCATATTCGGAACAAACTCCCTGGTTCAGCCACACAATACCAAAGCCATTTTCAGTCAGAGTCTTTTGTACTTCTGTCACCCAATTAAAGTGACCAGATTCGTGCTGTAACAGAAGCATTTCGTAGGCTTGCCTACATATTCTCGACATGGGAGTCTGACTAGTTTTAACCAGTATTTGATGCATTTTACAGTAGTTGTAACGCGTAGAGAATACCTCCAGTTTCTCCATATATCAGTTTATTTGATGTATGTAGGGGTACATTCAGATATCTTTTTATGGCAAACATGTGGACATTTTCAATCTGTTTACTGCCTTGTTCTAATCCCCAGACTTCAGCTGAGTATGTTAGGATAGGCTGAATTTGTGCATCGAAAAGCTTCCAAATAAATTTATATCAATGTGTTTAGTCTTCGTAATGATTTCATAATTTCCATCACTCCTTTTTTGCCTTTCTGCAAACATCAGACAGAGCACTGCTAACACTCAACTTTGTGGTAAAAGCCATCCTAAGTATTTGTACGAGTTAGTTACCTTTACTTCTTCATTTCCATAAAACCATCTTTCTCTGTCACTTAAGTAGCCACCTTTTCTGAAAACCATTACATTTGTTTTGTCAAGATTGACTGTTAACTTTAATCGATCTGCCCTTCTCTAAGACTATTTATTTGATTCTGGAGCCCAATAACAGAGTCAGATAACAAAATAACATCATCCGCAAACATAATAAGAATATTTCAACTGCACCAGGAATGAGCTGAATACCATGTTTTCCATTGCTTGACAAATCCGCAGCCAATTCGTTTATGAAAAAGGAAAATAAGAGCGGGCTAAGTAGACATCCTTGTTTCACCCCCTTGGGCATTCAAAGTAATCTGAAGAACAACATTTATCTCGTACACATGCTAATACAGAATCGTAAACACTTCGTATTGCTTGATAAAGTTTTCCTTTCACACCACATTTTCTCAAAACTGCCCATAAAACATTTCTGTTCACAGAATCGAATGCCTTTCTGAAGTCCACAAAGGCAACATACAGTTTAGACTTTTTTATAAGAAACTTTTGTACAATCGCATATAGGGTGAAAATATGATCTACGGTACTATAACCTGGTCTGAAGCCTGCTTGCTCTTCTATATATTTTTTCCTCTTTCTCTACCCACTTTGAAAGTCTTTTGTTTAAAATATGTGTATCACCTTACTTACAACACTCGTTAGGGCAATGCCACGATAGTTATCTGGCAGGTTTGGATTTCCCTTTTATATATATTGGAACAACTATAGATCTCGACCAGTCATCTGGTAAACACCAAGGTCAAACAATTTATTGAAATAAATAACTAAGAAATCAATAATTTTTGAACTGGCATGCTTCAGCATCTCACTAATAATTTTGTCAGGACCAGAACTTTTTCCGGCCTTAAGATTACCAATGCTGGCTTGAACCTCATGCCTGGAAATTACTTCATCGAACAAAACATCTGAGTCATCTGTTGTTTCTCCCACATGGCCAAACTCGATATTTTCCTCTGGAGTAGATGATACATCCACATCATTAAAGACATTGTAAAATGGTTATGCCACTGTTCAATGGTAATGGAGTTGTATATAGCTGACTTTCTATTGACTGATCGAATAGTTTTGCCAAAATACCTTTGGATCATTAATCGACTGATTAAGTTTGGTTAATCTTCTTTGGTCAAATTCATCTTTTTCGGTTTAACAAATATTTGTATTCTTTTCTTTCTTTACGTACTCTTTTCTTTTTCTGCACGTGATTTCTTTGAAGCTCGTTTAAATTTCATAGTGACCCCTTAAACTGCCTTCTTTTTTCGATCACATTCCTTGTCAAACCAGTCGTTTTTCTTTTTCTTATTTCCTATTGTTCTCATCATGCAGAAGCAGCGCTGCAAAGTGATTTAACGAAGAGTTCAATGGAAATATTGACATCTGTATCTAGAGCTTGGTAGGCGTTCTGTAGGCTTTCATCAAATTCACGAGAACTTAATTCCTCTTCAAAAACACTAAGCAAATCGTCTGACCACACAAACCTATCTTCCACACCTTGTTCAGCTTCAGCTGGCTTTTCCACATCCTGTCCTACATTTGTCCACTGAAATTTAACTGGTAAATGCCAGGAGTCAATACGGTCTCCGACATTCAGCTTACAATGTTGCGTAGAAAACATATCCTGAGAAGAAAAAGAAACACCCGAAGGTGCTGGGGAGGACCAGAGAAGCACCGTCTTCACCTGCCTTTAGAGCAGTCCTGTACCACCCTTGGAGGCCTGCGCTGTGTTGACGATGGGTACAGGCACGCGCAGGACACTCCATTAAGATATCAAGGACATAACTGCTCCTGAACAGAGGTAAATTAGACTACAGGATGCAGCTCATAACAGCCTTTAAAGTAGCATCCCCATGGGTGTACCAGCCCGTATTTCATGACTGCAGAGCCCACCGGCGAAAAAACACCACCCTCCAGCTGCCGAGCACACCCACAGACCCAACCACCCCTGCCCACGGACAGATGAAGACGGTGCCACTCCAGACACAGCCAAGCTTTCGCCATACGGTCTTATGTGCCCTCAAGAGGAATCCAAGGTTGTAGTCTTTCCACGTCAACAGAACTTTCCCTGTGGTCAGTGGTCTTTCCTCACCGTCACTGGACCTTTCTCCAGGGTCAGCCTAGTTAAGGCAAAGAAGAAAAAGAAACACCCGAAGGTGCTGGGAGGACCCAGAGAAGCACCGTCTTCACCTGCCTTTAGAGCAGTCCTGTACCACCCTTGGAGGCCTGCGCTGTGTTGACGATGGGTACAGGCACGCGCAGGACACTCCATTAAGATATCAAGGGACATAACTGCTCCTGAACAGAGGTAAATTAGACTACAGGATGCAGCTCATAACAGCCTTAAAGTAGCATCCCCATGGTGTACCACCCCGTATTTCATGACTGCAGAGCCCACCGGCGAAAAACACCACCCTCCAGCTGCCGAGCACACCCCACAGACCCAACCACCCCTGCCCACGGATAGATGAAGACGGTGCCACTCCAGACACAGCCAAGCTTTCGCCATACGGTCTTATGTGCCCTCAAGAGAGAATCCAAGTTGTAGTCTTTCCCACTGTCAACAGAACTTTCCCTGTGGTCAGTGGGTCTTTCCTCACCGTCACTGGACCTTTCTCCAGGTCAGCCTAGTTAAGGCAAAAAAGAAAAAGAAACACCCGAAGGTGCTGGGAGGCCCCAGAGAAGCACCGTCTTCACCTGCCTTTAGAGCAGTCCTGTACCACCCTTGGAGGCCTGCGCTGTGTTGACGAGGGGTTTACAGGCACGCGCAGGACACTCCATTAAGATATCAAGGGACATAACTGCTCCTGAACAGAGGTAAATTAGACTACAGGATGCAGCTCATAACAGCCTTAAAGTAGCATCCCCATGGGTGTACCAGCCCGTATTTCATGACTGCAGAGCCCACCGGCTCCTGAGACATAATGACATAATCGATCACACTAGAGCCGTGAGGAGAAACATACGTAAAATCCCCAGCAGACTCACATTCACCACAGCCGTTAACTATGACACAGTTGATCATGAACATAAATTCAACAACGATTTACCGAAACTATTTATAACATCATCTTTTGAAAATCTGTGCAAAACATCATCAGTCACACAATCGTCATCATCAATATCAGGTGAGTAATTAGTCATCACTTCGGGTGTTGGTTGTTCAGATCCTGTTCTTGCATTGAGGTCACCCATTATCAAAACATATACGTTTTCATTTTCTGTAGCCTGCAAGATACATTCTTCCAAGTTCACAATCCCATCTTTGATTTCCATTGAATTGTACAAAGGACCATTTTCGGGGACAACATAACATGCGAACAATAACACATCTCTATCCGAGTTAAATACACATCTGTCAATCCGTATGGCCACAACATTTTCACAATTAACATTGACTACTGAAATATATCTGGAAAAGGATTTGCGCACTAACAGAAGAACTCCACCAGAATGTCTTCCATGATGTGACAATTTTCTTTCTGGAGCAGTAAACTTAACAAAGTCTTGAAGAATATTACTGAAATCAAAAGAACTATCCACAAAAGTCTCTGTCAAGCACGCAACATCAAACGTCGAAATGTAATCCATGAAAGAAAAGTCATTAAGCTTACTGTACAAGTTTTCCACATTGTAAACAAGAAATGTCACTTCCCAAGATGATCCGGCCTGTCCTACCGTGTAGTCGTCCGTGCAGTTCGCCTGGGTCGTGCGTCATTGGCAGGGCTCTTGTTGACAGGGGGTGACAAGAAGCGGTGTAGACTGCCGTCGCCACGTCCACCTCGTCCCGCCCCACCTTTGCCACGACGCACACCACGTGCGCCCCGTGCAGGGTCAGACTGGCTGACCTCGTTGAAGCGACGAGGGGAATCCCCGTCTCTGCTTCCGCGTACTTTCTGCTGCCCTCTGCCCTCTGTTGCGCTGTCAGCTGCCGGCTTCCTAACGGTATCGGCGTTGGCCTCGGAAGCTGTTCCTCTGGGATCAGCGTCGGCGTGGTCGTCTCCTGCGGCTGCTACCTCCGCATAGGTTCTGGGGTCCGTCGTTTTAGTTCCACAACCAGTCTGCTCTCTTAAAGTAGGCCACTTTCCCCCTCCTTCCTGGCTTCTGCCACAATATGGCTTGTTGTTTGGTCAGGTCGTTGGACACTGTCCACCTTTCGCTTTCAGTCTTTCTCTGAAACCACGGTCTGTGATCACTGCCATCTTCTTCTTCCACTGACTAAACTTGACCACCATTGGTTTGGGTCGGCCGTCTCTGTTCTCCCCTACCCTGTGAGCTCGGGCGATGTCATCGGTTGTCCATTTCATCGGCCCCTCCACACTGTTGAGGGTATCGGCGATCAGTCTGGCACAAGTGTCATAGTTTTCAGACTTGGCCGTCTCAGGCACACCGTAGAAACGAAGGTTATCTCGACGTGAGAAACCTTCCAGTCTGTCATGATTTTCTTTAAAACAGTCCATTTCACTTTTCATTTTTCGACACTGGAGGTGAGTTTCCGGAATCCTTTTTCATTTCGGCACACTGCCTAAACAAATCCCCAAAAGTCTTCTCTGGTTTCATCTAAGGACGAAGCAATCTCTTGTATATTCTTTCAAGGCTGTCACATCGTCTCCCAATCTCCTCACACTTGCTTCTCACCAGTCCGATGTCAGATCTGATGGCGCTATATTACTTTCCATGCTAGACAAACGACTGACAATAGATTCGAACCTCTCACTTTGAAGTCTGAGGGTGTCCAGTATCTGTGATGCTACGTCAGAGGAGAAACCTGAGTCTGCGGCGAGCTGGAAGGGGAAGTCATGGTAATCCTGTCACTGCTGGATTCAGTCACTGTATCACTGTTTGCAGTAGCCTCCTCTGTGCGGCACTCGTTGTCTGTAGGCCCAGGGTTCATTTCCACATCGCCACAACATAAGAGGTATGCAGCGACAAACACGAACAACAAACCCTGCAGTTTGTTCCGTACGGCCACCACTCTAGTTCGCATTTTCAACACGAACTTGACACGCTTCGCCATGAAGTTCAGAAACGTGCCAAGGAACAGGCCACAACTTGCCCGAAATCGCACGTTGTCCACAGGCATGGTCACTGATAGTCACAAATTTTATATCACTGTCATCAGTGCACTTGCCGCTAGGTGACTGTCAGGCCAGGTTCTGCCAAAAGGCACTGAGTAAAGCGCTAATTAACAAAAACGACTAATTTCCAAGAGAGCTCAGGAAAAAGCGTGTTGTCGCCCCAGTGAGATCATCTCAGCCCCGAGAGAGAGAGAGAGAGAGAGAGAGAGAGAGAGAAAAGAGAAAAACAAATGTTGTTTACTTCATAACGGTAAAAGTACTGGCTCAGTTTGCCATTTTCTTATTTGCCGTGACAGTTGTACGAAACTAGGACTAAATGGCACACACACACACACACACACACACACCACACACACACACACACACACACACACACACACACACACACACAGAGAGAGAAAGAGAAGAGAGAGAGAGAGAGAAGAGAGAGAGAGAGAGAGAGAGGGGAGAGAGAGAGAGAGAGAGAGAAAGAGAGAGAGAGAGAGAGAGAGAGAGAGAGCTTTACGGGAAGAAACGAAATAAAGCACCAAGCAGCTTTTTTGTGTGTCCACCCAGCCCTCGGGAAAGGAAATACATTGATGGATGTGAATGTGCAATGACAACTTTTACACGAACGTAAATAAGTAGGGGGGGGGGGAGGGGAGGGGGGGTTTACCCAGTGCGTAAGGGAAGATCGGCAATACAACAGAAATTATTATGTAAACAGGAAATTTTAGGGGGAACACAGGATCATTAGGGAAATCCAATATACCAAGAGAGAAAAAGGGAGGGAGATAGAGAGAGAGGGAGAGAGAGAGTGTGGAGGAGCGAAAGAGAGAGGAGAGGGAGAGAGAGGGGAGAAAGAGATGTGGAGATTGAGAGAGACAGAGAGAGAGAGAGAGAGAGAGAGAGAGAGAGAGAGAGAGAGAGAGAGAGAGAGAGAGAGCAAGCCCCACTACCGCAATCCGGTTCTGTCGGGGTCTGGGGCAGAAAATCCTTCCGTAATCCCCACCCGGGCTTAATTGTCCGTGAGATTCCTGGTCAATTACCCTGACAAGCTTTCCAGGGGGTCGGGGGGGGGGGGGAACTGCCCGACCCCCCGGCACCCACCCCCCACCCCCATCCCCACCCCCGTTCCTCCACCACCATCCTCACCTCACCACACCCCCCTTCCTTAAATCCCACCTCCTCCATTCCTTCTCATCTACCCCTTCTCTCCTTCCTCTCTTCCTCCCTTCCATCCTTCTCCCGTGGACATGCCTCGATCGGCTTCCGGTCTGGAGGTCTTGTGGAACGCCATCCCCGACTATTCCTTCGCCCTCCTCTCCTACCTCCAGCCCTCCCCCCCCCCCCCCCCCCCCCCCCCCCACCTCCCCGGTCTCAATCACCCCCACCCCCTCCCCTCCCCCCGCCCGTCCCTTCTCATCCCAGACAACGACTGCAACGACCAAGAGTTGGCAAGCCTCTTCCTCTCCCGATTCCTAATTGCTGCTTCCCCGCTTAAGACTTCTCTCCTGCTCCCGCCCCCACCCCCGTCCCCTCCCCTGCACCCTACCTCTCCCCCTTCTTCCTCCCTCCCTTCCCTCTCTCTCTCTCTCTCTCTCTCTCTCTCTCTCTCTCTCTCTCTCTCTCTCTCTCTCTGCGATCCTTCCTCCCTCTTCTCATTTTCCACTTGTCTTCGGGCATTAAGGACCGGGGGTCAAGGAAAAGATTTATTTTCCTAGCCCCCTCCCTCCCCTCCCCCATCCCCCCCCCCCCCCCCCCCCCCCCACAACCACCACCACCACCTC
>CM031620.1:8789387-8791887 GCA_018398815.1 Conus ventricosus | reverse complement strand
GTGTTGTGTGTGTTTGTTTTTTTTTGTGTTGTGTGGTTTGTTTTTGGGCCGTGTTTTGAACCCTTCGGGCCCCCAAAAACCCCCCGTGGGGTTTTGCTGCCCTTGCCCCTTTGTTCGTTTTTGAAACCATTTATGGGGGAATTTTAGAAAACCCTCGATCACCCTTTGAGATGGGGTTTTGCCCCGGTCCGGAAAAGTCTTTTCTTGTTTTTGGTTTTGTTTCTTGGTTTTATCAGGTGGGTTTAAATTTTTCCCCCCCCCCCCCCCCCCCCCAAAACCCCCCCCCCCCCCCCGCCCAACCAACCAAACCCCCCCCCACACATACACATCTTTTTCTATTTTCCCCACCTCCCCTAAACTCTCCCCAGCGCCCCCCCGTCCCTCCCCACCTTTTGGCCCCCTTGGTTTTCTTTTTTGGGAGAGGAACCCTCCCCCTGCCCGGGGCCGGGGTCCAAATTTTTGGCCCTTTTTCCCCCGGGGGGGTCTTTGCTTGCGTTCCCTTTTTCCCCCCGTCCCCCGCTTGAGCTAGGGCCAAATTTGCCCGGGAAAAAAAAAAAAAACCACCCCTCGGGTGGGGGGTGCTGGTGTTAAGTAGTGTCCCCCTTTTTCCTTCTCTCTCTCCCCTCTCCCCTTCTTCCCCTCTTCTCTCCCCCCCCTTCTCTCTCTCTTTCCCCTCTCTTTCTCTCCCTCTCTCTCCTATCCCCTCTCTCCCCCCCTCTCCCCCTCTCTCCCTCTCTCTCTCCCCTCAAGTTTCTTATTTTTTTTTTTTGTGTGTGTGTGTGTGTGGTGGGTGGGTGTTGAGGGGGGTTGGAGGGGTGGGGAAGTTTTGGGAGGAAGGGGAGGAGAGAGGGCAGGAGAGGAAGTGGGGGGGGAGGGGGAAGTGGGGGAGAGAGAAAAATAGAAGAAGAGAGAGGAGGGAAAAAGGGAGAGAGGAAAGAGGAGAGAGAGAAGGGGAGGGGAAAAAGAGAAAAAGGAGGGGGGGGAAAAAGGGGGGGAGAAGAGGGGAGAGAGGGGAAGGAGGGGGGAAAAGGAGGAGGAACGAGAGGGAAAAAAGGGAGCCGAGCAAAAAAAGAAAGAAAGAAAGAGAAAACGGAAAAGAGAGAGGAGGTGGGGGGTTTTTGTGAAAGTAAATGCCATGCCCTCTCCCACCCCCCCGGGCCCTTTTCCCCTTGGAACGAATTCCCAGCTTTTATGAACAAAAAAGAATCACAAAAAGATTTAAAAAGGTATTTTATGGGGGTAAGCTTTAGATTTAACCCCCTGCTTTTCATTTCTCAGACCAAAAGGGAAAAACCTTAGCTTTCATCTTCCCCATCCTCATTCTTTCGTCGCATTAAAAAAAAAAAGTCTCATATTCTTTGGCCCCCGTCAAAGGGCCCGGGTCTCATAGCCCCCCTAAGTTTTTGCCCTGGGGCCGGGTTTTTTGTTTCCCCGTCGGGTCCCGGTATGGGCAGGAATTAATGTTGGCTGTCGTCGGGAACGGACGGGGGTTGGCGCCCTCTGGGGAAAAACCCAACACACCCCCCCGGCTTTTGGGGAAAAAAACCAGTTATTGTCCCCATTTAGGGGGCTTAGTAGTTGGGTCCTGTGTATGTTGGTTTCAGAAAGGCCCACTAAAACACCACCGAAGTGACTGGGGCCAGCATTTAAAATTTGTCCCCCTTTACGGGGGGGTTTGCCCCTTTGCGACTTGAAAATCAAACCCGCCCCCCTGTAAAATTTCCCGGTCCCAGGGCTGCGGGGGGGGGGACTGAGGGGGCTGGGGGCTGGGGGAGGGGGTGTCGGATTTGAGCGGGCGTGGCCTGGGACGGGGGGGAGGAAGACGGCGTGGGGGGTTAGCACCGTTTGAGGGGGCGAAAAAAAAAGGGAAAGAGAAGGAAAATTTCCCCTTCGTGGTTGTTTCATTGAACCTGAAATGAGCCGCCGTTAATAAAGGGGGGTTTTTTTTCCCTAAAATGTTCGGGGAATCAGGTTTTCCCGTCCCTCGGGCAAAGGGGAAAGAAAAAAAGGTTTTTAAGCCCAAAATCTTCGGGTTGGCTGCTACAAAATTTAAGGGATCAAGTTGTTGCGATATTCTGTCCCCTTTTCTCGCGCACCACATATATTGGAGCGCGCCCCGGCCGCGCCCCCGCTTTGCACCCACACACCAAAACACACCACAAACACCCCAAAAAAAAACCCAAAACACACACCACACACCACACACCAAAACACACACATGGGCCCTTTGCCCACACACCCATAAAAAAAAAACACCCCGGGGTACACTCACCACACAAAACCCCCACACCAAAACACCAAAAGTAAAATAGCATGGCCTCAAAAAATTTTTTTAGGTATGTACTAAAGGGGCCCTGCCCAGCGGCGTTGGGTTGGGGTTGTGGGGTCAGACATTGCTAAGGCCCTTTGCCACGGGACCCCCCTTTTCCCCAACCCCTTGGGTCTTTTAATTTTAAATTTATCCATCGTTTTTTTTAAATCATGTGCCTTGGTTTCTCAA
>CM031620.1:8779387-8784387 GCA_018398815.1 Conus ventricosus | reverse complement strand
TGATGGCTAACAGCCAACAAAATCGCCTGGGTGTTGATGAATGCGCACGCCGCAAACAGCATAAGAAAGGAGGTGGAGGGGAGAGGGAGGTAGGGCTGTAGACGGGGGATAGAGAGAGGAGGGGTAGAGAGGCGCAAGAGTTAACCTGTCCACAGTATTTTTAGCAAGTGGGTGGGGTTTGGAGAGGGGGGGAGGGGGGGGTGGCTTGTCCCAAATGTGAAAGTGGACAACAGAAAAATGGACAGATGATCGTGAATCCATTAGGACAGACAGATAGACGAAGAGAAGAGAGAGAGAGAGAGCGAAGAGAGAGAAGAGAGAGAGACAGAACAAGACAGACAAGACAGACAGACAGACAATGACAAATCAGAGAAGAGACACATACATACATAGAGAAATAGACAGACAGACAGAGACAGAGAGATAAACAGAGAAACAGACGGAGGGGGGGGGTAAGAAAGAGAGAGAGAAACGGAGACAGACAGACAGTCAGACAACAGGACAGACAGAACCGACAGACAACAGAGACATACAGACAAAGGCAGACGCAAGAGCCCTGTTTTACCCCCGTGCACCAAAAGAGGCTTCTCAGATCAGATAAGTGCTACGCAGGAGAGAGAGAGAGAGAGAAGAGAGAGAGAAGAGAGAAGAGAGAGAGAGAGAGAGAGAGAGAGAGACAGAACCAGACAGACAGACAGACAGACAGCAGACAACAGAGATAGATAATGAGAGAGTGAGACAGACAGACAGACAGAACAACAGACAGACAGAGAGAGAGAGAGAGAGTGAGAGAGAGAGAGAGAGAGAGAGAGAGAGAGAGCTAAAGAAATTCACCGAAAGACGCTAACTCGCTGAAAACCAACAAACAACCAAAAAAAAAGCCAAGGTGGTGAAGTTTTTTGTCAGTTTGTTTGGCCTTTCGTGGCACTATTCATTTCCTGCTCCCATGATGGCTAATTTTCGTTTAAAATGCCAACAGGCGCCCAGGACAACCGCCAAGGGCAACAACTCTCAACGTCTGATGGACCTGCATTCGTCCTGCCTCGCGCATCACAATTTCTTTTTTTGTTTTTTTTTATTTTTGGAAATGCGTTTTTTCCTCCCCAAGTTTGTTTTGTTTTTTTTGTTTTCTTTTAAAAAAAAAAGTATTCTTACTCATTGTTGCGGTTTCGTTCGTTTTGTTTGTCTGTATTCGTTTATTTTAGTTTGGTTTTTTTTAAATATTTTTTATATTTAAAATTTCATGAATGAAGTTTGTTTCTTTCTGCCAGTCCTCATATCAACGGCCATATCCAACCTACGCTTAAGAGATCAAAGCTAAATGACAAACCGTTCATTTTCGTGTGTTTTCCTATTTGTTATGAGATCTTGCTTGACGAGACCGAAGCGGACGAAGCGCGCGTCGTGTTTTTCTGTGGACTTCGTTTGTCCACGTTACTCTTGGCGGTTCGCTACATTTATTGAAGAATTTGTTTCGATTTTCCTCGCCGCAGTCGTCTCACATCGCAAACCAGTCATAACGGTTTTTTTTGTCGTGTCATTCTGTACATCCCCGTGAACTGCACGCTTGCATATAATATGTGATTACAATACATTGGGCATTTAGTGGAAACAGCCTGACAAGATGCCCCTGAATCGCTGAACCGTAATCACAGAGCTGATCAATGGCATGAGCGGGCTGACATCGATCTATTGATACGTACCCATTGGTTTGTGTGTTTCAAATGTTTTATTGACTTCATACTTAACAAAAAAAGTGGCTTACTGCGCTTATGCGTCCCCTCCATTTGATCTTCAGACTCTGTGTGTGTACGCCCGCGCGCGCCCTACGCCTTTTAATGTATGTGATGTCTGTGTCTCTGTTCGCTTTCTAATCTATCCTCTCACTCTCTCTCATCTCTCTCTCACACTAGTCTCTACTCTCTCTAACTCAAAAGAAGCCAAGGTGCCCACACGAACTCTACTCACACTCTCCTCTCTCAAAGAAGCGAAGTGTCACTCGTTCTCTCTCTCTCTCTCTAAAGAAGCCAAAGTGTCTCTGCTCTTCTCTCTCTTTCTCGCTCGCTCTCTCTCAAAAGACGGCCAAGGTGTCCACACTGACCCTCTTCACTCTCTCTCTCACAAAAGAAGCGAAAGTGTCACTCTGCTCTCTCTCTCTCACTCTAAAGAAGGCCAAAGTGTCTCTTTCTCTCTCTCTCTTTCTCACGCTCGCTCTCTCTCAAAAAAGGCCATGGTGTCACACTGACTCTCCTCTCCCTCTCGTCTCTCCTCTCTCTCTCTCTCTCTGCCTCCCTCCCACACTCTTCTCTCTCTCTCTCGTCTTCTCTCTTCTCTCTCATCCTCTCTCATCAAAGAAGCCAATGTCCACACGTCTCTGTCTTTCTCTCCTCTCTCTCTCTCACTCTCTATCTTTCTCATCTCTCTCTCTCTAATGCAGAGCCAAAGTGTCTCTCTCTTTCACTCTCTCTCTCTCTCTCCACTTCTCTCTCTCTCTCTTCTTCTCTTCTCTCTCTCTCTCTCTCTCTCTCTCTCTACAAAAGAAGGCCAAGGTGTCACTGACTCTCTCTCTTTCTCGTCTCCCTGTCCTGTCTGTCTGTCTTCTGTCTGTCTCTCTCTCTCTCTCTCTCTCTCCATCTCTCTCTCTCTCTCCTCTCTCTCTCTCACTCTCATTTACCGCATTGCTCATTCCTTGTTGCTTGTTTTTGTTTGTTTGTATTTTCGTAGTTGTATTTGTTATTGTTGTTATTATACGACGAATAAAGTTTACCACCAGACACCCAATGTTCTCAAAATTTCTGTCAATAACCCAGACACGCTACCTGCAACAGAAACCCAAAGTCAGTGTGGTAAAAAATAAAAAAAAAAAAAAAAAAAAATATATAATATATTATATATAAATATATATAAATTATAAATATATATATAATTTGTGTTTTTCAGAGGCGCGCACCTAACATGACAGACGCAAGACGGTTGTTTTTTTCAATGGAGTAAAGGCGGTGGTGAACGTTTAAAATATAACTTGTATACACCTCTTCCCCCCCCCCCCCCCCCCCCCACACTCGTTAGTTTCGCAGTATTTTGTCAAAATAATTGCATCTACAGAAAAAAGAACAAAAACACTAACAACAACAACAACAAATATACAAACAAACATGCAAACAAAGAAACAAACAAAGCCAGAAAAACACTTCTGCAACTAGAGACATTCAGACGTTGTATATTGCTTCAATCATCCATTTTGATGGTTTTTTCCTAAAACATTCTGATAAATACGTTCTGCTGATTTCTCAGTACGTGGGCTGAGTTATGGCTTTGGAAATAGCTTCTATATACGTAGAAAAAGAGTTGATTCTTTGCTTACCTTTCAGGACATTTTTGGACTCAGCATAAAGAACGCCTGAACGATCTTGTTACGTAAAAATAATCAATAAATATATATATTCTAAGACATAAGAGCAACCTTTGGTATAAATTCAATATTTCTTGCAGACATAGCAACACCAAGCTGCCCTGAAAGTTTGATGGAACGGGGTGCTCGGAAACTTAACCATGGAAATATATAGCAAGTTATAAATAAAAATATAAATATATAATATAGATATATATATATATCTTAAATATATATATATATATAATGATATATGTACACACGCACGCACGCACGCGACACGCACGCACGCACGCACGCACGACGTACACACACACACACACACACACACACACACACACACGTACAGTAAACGCCGCATTCGATATCGGTTAAAAATTCTGCATTGTAGTAAAAACAGACCGCCGCTGAAGAGTTGAGATGTCACCGCATTTAGAAGTGCTAGGACATAAGTTTTGAGGGATGGGAATTCGCAATTTTTTGTGGTGAAAAAATTTAATGGATTCCCGTTTATGTATGGCTGAATCACGAGTGTGAAAATAAACTGTTTTTCAAGAAAGACTTGTCACACTGAATAGAGAATAGAATTGCACACAGGACAAAGCGGGCATCAACACGTCGGTTAGATTCAGAACATATCATCCCGTTCACACAGTGAGAAGTGCCTTTTTAAGTTTGAAATGGCCATACCAATATAAGATGTTATGTAACAAGATTCAAATTCACGACATAGAAAATACATCGTTATAGATAGTACAAAGGTGACGAATATAGCAGCAAGTTGCATCCATTAAGTCACCAGCGCAAACAGCACATAACGAGTGCGCATACTCTTTCCTTGTCCTGCTTTATCATGACGTGCGGCAACTCGATGCCTCGAAACAACTCAGTAGGAACACCTACCAGTGCTAGGCAAGTCCAAATGAACTAACGGTGTGAGAACTTTCGTTTGCTTCTGAGGAAAGGCCTTGAAGCGGCAGCTCTTCACAACCAAACGAAACAGATGTTCATATTGAAGATTTGATAAGACTTCGATGGTGTACTTGTGTGTGTGATGTAGTTGCCGTTTTGGTGTTTGGGGTTCTGATTTCTCTCTTTTTTTTTTTTAACTAGTCAAAAGGTGTGAATTCATTTGTGTTTACAAGATTGTAGCCCGTTCAAACGGGGGTGTGGCATTATTAACCAAAACCACCATTCTATCTGTCCTGTCTGTCGTCTGTCTTCTGTCAGTCTTCCAGTCGTCTGTCTCTCTGGTCTCTTTCTTTCTTTCTTGCTCCGCTATTCGCTTCCCCCTCTCCTCGTCCTTCACTCTCTCGTTCTCTCCCATCGTCTCATCGCTCTCCTCTCACTCAGCTCTCTCTCTCATCTCTCTCTCTCTCTCTCTGTCTTCTTTCTCTCCCCCCCTCACTCTTCCTCTCCTGTCTGTCTCTGTCTCTCTTTGTTTTCTTTGTCTTTCCTCCTCTGACCTCTCTCTTTGTTTCTGTAATTGTCTTTCTCATCTCTCACTTACTCTCTGCCTTTGTCTCTGTCTCTGTCTTTTCTTCTCTTTCCTTTTCTGGTGTCTCGTCTGTCTCCTCCTGTTTTGTCTGTCAGTCTTCTGTCTTTCTGT
>CM031620.1:8746887-8764387 GCA_018398815.1 Conus ventricosus | reverse complement strand
ATGGTTCCATTGCTAACTACCTGACCACGTACACCCCACCCCATCCCCCACCCCTGTGTGTCAACCTTGAAGTCTGACCTTGAACACTGACCTTGAAGTCTGATCTGAGGAAACGGAACGTTCCACTTGAGAGAGGAGAGAGGGGAGAGAGAGAGAGAGAGAGGGGAGAGAGAGAGAGAGAGAGAGAGGGAGGGAGAGAGAGAGAGAGGGGAGAGAGAGAAGGGAGGGAGGGAGGGAGGAGAGAGAGGAGAGAGAGAGAGAGAGGAGAGAGAGAGAGAGAGAGAGAGAGTTTCCCCGCGCCGGAGCTGTCTCTGGCTTTATGTCCATTTCAAAGAAAAACAACAACAACAACAACACAAAGAAACGAGCTTTGCTCATTAAAAAACCAGGCTTTTTTTTTTCTTTCTGTCGTCTTCTTCGACTGGGCGTTTATGGGGATTTTTTGTGTGTTTTGGTTGATTGTGTTTTTTGTTTTTGCTTTTTGTTTGTGTGTGTGTGTGTGTGTGTGTGTGGAGGGGGGGGGGGGGGGGCGTGTGCAAATGAGCGGCTGTGTTGTCCACTAGCCAGCCCACTGTCTTGGATGTGAGGGACATTTCCCCCCGTTCCCCCTGCCCCTCCCCCCCCCCCCCCCCCCCCCCCTCTCCGCTGTCCTCATGATCGATGGGTCCCTTGTTTCAGGACTGCTTGTTACCTGGTGTCTAATTTCAGCACCTTCCACCCCGACCCTTCCCCCCCCCCGCCCCCCCCCCCCCCCCTCTCCCTCACTCTCTCCCCCTCTCTCTCTCCTCTCTCTCTCTTTCTCTGTCTCGCCCCGTCTGCCAGTCTGTCTTGTCTTTCTATCGGTCTGTCTGTCTGTCTGTCTTTCTAAACTGTCGGGCTGTCTGTTTGGTGTCTGTCTGTCTGTCTGTCTTTCTATCTTTTCGGTCTGTCTGTTTGGTGTCTGTCTGTCTGTCTGTCTTTCTAATCTGTCGGTCTGTCTGTTTGGTGTCTGTCTGTCTGTCTGTCTTTCTATCGGTCTGTCTGTCGGAATGTCTTTCTATCGGTCTGTCTGCCTGTCTGTCTGTCTGTCTGTCTGTCTGTCTTTCTATCTGTCGGTCTGTCTGTTTGGTGTCTGTCTGTTTGGTGTCTGTCTGTTTGGTGTCTGTCTGTCTGTCTGTCTTTCTATCGGTCTGTCTGTCGGAATGTCTTTCTATCGGTCGGTCTGTCTGTGTCTGTCTGTCTGTCTGTCTGTCTGTCTGTCTGTCGGTCGTCTGTCTGTTTGGTGTCTGTCTGTCTGTCTGTCTTTCTATCGGTCTGTCTGTCGGAATGTCTTTCTATCGGTCGGTCTGTCTGTCTGTCTGTCTGATTGTCTGTCTGTCTGTCTGTCTGTCTGCCTGTCTGTCTGCTCTGTCTGTCTGTCTGTCTGTCTCTCTCTCTCTCTCTCTCTCTCTCTCTCTCCTTCTCTCTCTCTCTCTCTCTCTCTCCCCTCTGTCTCTCTCTCTGTATGAGTGTGTGTGCATACTTGGATGTGTTTGTGTGTTTATGTTTCTGTCTGTCTGTTTGTCTGTCTAACTGTCAGTCTGTCTTACCTCTCTGTCTACCTGTCTGTCTGTCTGTCTGTCTGTCTGTCTCTCTCTCTCTCTCTGTCTCTGTCTCTCTCTCTCTCTCTCTCTCTCTCTCTCTCTCTCTCTCTCCCCCCCCCCCCCCCCCTCTCTCCCTCTCTGTCTTTCTCTCAGGCCCTCGTCCCCTCTGTTCCTCTGTATAGCTCTCTGTGTGTCTTTAACTTTCTCTTTCGTCTCTATCCCTGTCTGTGTCTCTGTCTGCCTGACTTTCGCTCTCTTCCTGTATGTCCATCTGCCTGTGTCTCTGTCTGCCTGTCTTTCTCTCCCTGCCTGTATGTCCATCTGTCTGTGTCTCTGTCTGCCTGACTTTCGCTCTCTTCCTGTATCTCCATCTGCCTGTGTCTCTGTCTGCCTGTCTTTCTCTCCCTGTCTGTTTCTCCATCTGTCTGTGTCTCCATCTGTCTGTATCTCCATCTGTCTGTATCTCTGTCTGCCTGTCTTTCTCTCTCGTCCCGTATCTCCCTTCCTGTATCTCCATCTGTCTATATCTCTATCTGTCTGTATCTCCATCTGTCTGTGTCTCCATCTGTCTATATCTCTATCTGTCTGTATCTCTATCTGTCTGTGTCTCCATCTGTCTGTTTCTCCATCTGTCTGTGTCTCCATCTGTCTGTATTTCCATCTGTCTGCATCTCCATCTGTCTGCATCTCCATCTGTCTGTGTCTCCATCTGTCTGCATCTCCATCTGTCTGCATCTCCATCTGTCTGCATCTCCATCTGTCTGCATCTCCATCTGTCTGTATTTCCATCTGTCTGCATCTGCATCTGTCTGCATCTCCATCTGTCTGTATTTCCATCTGTCTGCATCTCTATCTGTCTGCATCTCCATCTGTCTGCGTCTCCATCTGTCTGTTTCTCCATCTGTCTGTGTCTCCATCTGTCTGTATCTCCATCTGACTGTGTTTCCATCTGTCTGTATTTCCATCTATCTGCATCTGTCTGCATCTCCATCTGTCTGTATTTCCATCTGTCTGCGTCTCCATCTGTCTGCATCTCCATCTGTCTGTGTCTCCATCTGTCTGTCTGCATCTCCATCTGTCTGTGTCTCCATCTGACTGTGTCTCCATCTGTCTGCATCTCCATCTGTCTCCATCTGTCTGTATTTCCATCTGTCTGCATCTCCATCTGTCTGCGTCTCCATCTGTCTGCATCTCCATCTGTCTGCACCTCCATCTGTCTGTGTCTCTACCACCCACCTCCTTCCCAGGCCCCCCCCCCCTTCTCTGTCGCTCTGTCAGTCTGTCTGTCTGTCTGTCCGTCTCTCTCACTCTCTCGCTCTGTATACACGTACGTGTGTGTGTGTGTGTGTGTGGTGTGTGTGTGTGTGTGTGTGTGTGTGTGTGTGTGTGTGTGTGTGTGTGTGTGTATTTGCATGTGTGCGTATGTGCGTGCGTGTGTGTGTGTGTATATGTGTGTTGTTTGTGTGTGTATGTGTGTTTGTGTGTGTATGTGTGTGTGTTTGTGTGTGTGTGTGTGTGTGTGTGTGTGTGTGTGTGTGTGTGTGTGTGTGTGTGTGTGTGTATGTTTGTGTGTGTGTGTGTGTGCGTGTGTGACAGGAGGAGAGAGAGAGAGAGAGAGAGAGAGAGAGAGAGAGAGAGAGAGAGAGAGAGAGAGAGAGAGAGAGAGAGATGTATCCACATGCGCATGTATGTCTGCCAGTGTGACTTCCCGAAACATCTGTTTTGTGTTATATGATGCTGCCCTTTTGTCTGTCTGTCTGTCTGTCTGTCTGTGCGTCTGTCTGACTGGTTTACCAACTGTCTCTCATCATATTTTTGCCAACCCACTCGCTTCCTCTGAGCGCAAAAAAACAAACAAAAAAAAAACACACACAAAAAACCCTTTTCTATTTCCGACCGGACAGTTGGTATTTTGCGTCTGTTTGCCCCACGTCTGCGCGAGCAGCCTGCCTGTCCGTCTGTCTGCCGGTGCCAGCTGCTATGATTATGCACATGCATCACGTGCGTAAACACTCCTGTAGCTTTGCCCTTCAGGAGCATCAGGGAACGTGAAGGAGGACCCAGAGGTGTCAGCATACATGAAGGGTGGAGGTGAAAAAGCAGGCTGCCGTTATTGTTGTGACGGTCGTCCTCTGTTGGTGGACATAGCGAGGGCAAGCAGGACACTAAGGGCTGTGCCACAGTAGGCGAGTCTGTCGCAGAAGTGCGAAGGAGAGAGAGAGAGAGAGAGAGAGAGAGAGAGAGAGAGAGAGAGAGAGAGAGAGAGAGAGAGAGAGAGAGAGAGCGGGAGAGAGAGAGAGAGAGAGAGAGAGAGAGAGAGAGAGAGAGAGAGAGAGAGACTCTTGGTAAGCGAACTCAAGAGCGAGTCCTCGCCTTGTTTGAAGAGTTGAACATGTTCAGTTTTGTTGTTGTTGTTTGTTTTCTTAGGCGAGGCACTCGCATAAGAATCAACGTGACCAGGCAATGAGAGAAGGCCGTGTACCTTACAATCCACTCTCTTTTCCATGTCTGGGCAGGAATTTTCTTCCGAGATCGAAAATCCGTCATCGCTTTCAGAGTCTGTGTCAAGCGCACCAATACCTCTTCACTGACAAAGCGACTTCTGAACGCCGCGACTTGCAAGGAACTCATGGATAGAACTGCCCGAAGCGAGGAACACGTTTGGCGTCCTTTAATCCCCGTAACAGTTTGTGTGCATGCATAGTGCTTTCATGCGAACTCGCCTGGTCTGACCACAAGACTGGAAAGGCGAGGAAGAGAGCGAGTGCAAAAAGAAAAACAGACATCTATTTGTTGCGCTTGAGCGAGAGACTCTCGTAGTGTGACAAGGGTTTTAAGAGGAGCCCCGAGGCAGACGTCTCAAGTGTCAGCTGAAACGTCGAGTCCTGGCATTGTGGAGAGACAGTGGAAAGCTGTGATACAATTGTCACAGTGCGGCCAGTCCTGGCATAGTTGACAGACAGTGGAAGGCGGTGATACAATTGTCACAGTGCGGCCAGTCCTGGCATTGTGGACAGACAGTGGAAGGCGGTGATACAGTTGTCACAGTGCGGCCAGTCCTGGCATTGTGGACAGACAGTGGAAGGCGGTGATACAGTTGTCACAGTGCGGCCAGTCCTGGCATTGTGGACAGACAGTGGAAGGCGGGATCAATGTCACAGTGCGCCAGTCCTGCATTGTGGACAGACAGTGAAGCGGTGATACGTTGTCACAGTGCGGCCAGTCCTGGCATTGTGGACAGACAGTGGAAGGCGGTGATACAATTGTCACAGTGCGGCCAGTCCTGGCATTGTGGACAGACAGTGGAAGGCTGTGATACAATTGTCACAGTGCGGCCAGTCCTGGCATTGTGGACAGACAGTGGAAGGCGGTGATACAATTGTCACAGTGCGGCCAGTCCTGGCATTGTGGACAGACAGTGGAAGGCGGTGATACAATTGTCACAGTGCGGCCAGTCCTGGCATTGTGGACAGACAGTGGAAGGCGGTGATACAATTGTCACAGTGCGGCCAGTCCTGGCATTGTGGACAGACAGTGGAAGGCGGTGATACAATTGTCACAGTGCGGCCAGTCCTGGCATTGTGGACAGACAGTGGAAGGCTGTGATACAATTGTCACAGTGCGGCCAGTCCTGGCATTGTGGACAGACAGTGGAAGGCTGTGATACAATTGTCACAGTGCTGGCCAGTCCTGGCATTGTGGACAGACAGTGGAAGGCGGTGATACAATTAGTCAGCAGTTGCGGGGGGGGGCGGTCAGCCCGGCCAGTCTGGCATTGTGGACAGACAGTGGAAGGCGGTGATACAGTTGTCACAGTGCGGCCAGTCCTGGCATTGTGGAGAGACAGTGGAAGGCGGTGATACAATTGTCACAGTGCGGCCAGTCCTGGCATTGTGGACAGACAGTGGAAGGCGGTGATACAATTGTCACAGTGCGACCAGTCCTGGCATTGTGGACAGACAGTGGGAAGACCAGCAGGCTGTGGACAGAGACCAGTGGAAGGCGGTGATACAATTGTCACAGTGCGGCCAGAACAGCTCAGTGGGAAGAGCGCTGGTCTCGTGATCCTGGTGAGCCTTGGGTTCGAGTCTCCCCGCAGATCATTTCGAACAGGGGGCTTTTTCACTCGGGGTTAATATTGCTTCTGATTTCATGTCCAGAGAAGTCGTTCGAATAAGACTGTAAACCAGACTGGAACCAACGTAGTTTTAAAGGAAATGGGGATAGTGGGGAATAACAGTTGTGATTTCTTAGTTTCTAAGGACAACATAGAGCATATTTTCTGGGAGTGTGATTACTCAAAACAGCTTTGGGAAAATTTGGAGAGACTGCTAAAATCAAAATGCTTTCCATGTACAAACTTTTCATTTCCTAAGAAAGTTATACTGTTTGGATATGATGAAATCATATCTACAGACTCGGTTTTAGATTTCATAATTCTTTTAGAAAACAGTTTATCTATAAATGCAAATTTGACCATTGTCTTCCTGATGTATTCTCTTTCGAAAGGTACCTACTTTCACGTTATAAAATCGAAAAATACAATGCAGATATAAATTGGAATGGACATGTTTTTAAAACGAGATGGTTACCATATTTACCACTTATAGAAACGGCACGAGAAGAGAAAAAAAAAGGGGGGGGGGGGGGGGGGGAGAAAGGACAAAGTTGAAAGAAATATGAAAATTATCATTATGTAAAGTGGTATTTTCTCCTGTAAATGTTGCATTGATAAAACAATACTTTGGTTTGGATTCATCAATGATTACAGTGTTCAGAGTGCATTGACAAATATGAACATACATGTATACAAATGTCTTTATTTTTCCTGATGTTGCTGTTTGCATCTATATATTGATCGATAGTTGTTCGTTACATAGATGTGCATGTACGTGTATATCTGGCTGTTGTTGTTGTTGTTGTTTTATAGTCCTTTTTTTTTCTTCGTGTAAGTTTGGTAAAAATGTACAAATGTTATGTTTTTGTGCGTTGATTAAAACGAATTTAAAAAGTTTTAAAAAGAAAAAAAGACTGTAAACCAAGGTTCCGCGTGTGAAAGCTCGCTTAACATTCTGCACACTCTTAAAGTTCCGTCAGCGCTTCAAGGGAGACACTGCACTCTTAAAGTTCCGTCACCGCTTCAAGGGAGACACTGCACTCTTAAAGTTCCGTCAGCTCTTCAAGGGAGACACTGCACTCTTAAAGTTCCGTCAGCGCTTCAAGGGAAACACTGCACTCTTAAAGTTCCGTCAGCTCTTCAAGGGAGACACTGCACTCTTAAAGTTCCGTCACCGCTTCAAGGGAGACACTGCACTCTTAAAGTTCCGTCAGCGCTTCAAGGGAGACACTGCACTCTTAAAGTTCCGTCAGCTCTTCAAGGGAGACACTGCACTCTTAAAGTTCCGTCACCGCTTCAAGGGAGACACTGCACTCTTAAAGTTCCGTCAGCTCTTCAAGGGAGACACTGCACTCTTAAAGTTCCGTCAGCGCTTCAAGGGAGACACAGGTACAGCGAAGATGAGCGGCCAGTCGGAGCAGTTGTAAAGGTCGTATGAAACAAGACCAGGTTAGATGAGCGGCCAGTCGGAGCAGTTGTAAAGGTCGTATGAAACAAGACCAGGTTAGATGAGCGCCAGTCAGAGCAGTTGTAAAGGTCGTATGAACAAGACCAGGTTAGATGAGCGGCCAGTCGGAGCAGTTGTAAAGGTCGTATGAAACAAGACCAGGTTAGATGAGGCGGCCAGTCAGAGCAGTTGTAAAGGTCGTATGAAACAAGACCAGGTTAGATGAGCATCCAGTCAGAGCAGTTGTAAAGGTCGTATGAAACAAGACCAGGTTAGATGAGCGGCCAGTCAGAGCAGTTGTAAAGGTCGTATGAAACAAGACCAGGTTAGATGAGCATCCAGTCAGAGCAGTTGTAAAGGTCGTATGAAACAAGACCAGGTTAGATGAGCGGCCAGTCAGAGCAGTTGTAAAGGTCGTATGAAACAAGACCATGTTAGATGAGCGGCCAGTCGGAGCAGTTGTAAAAGGTCGTATATGAAACAAGACCAGGTTAGATGAGCAATCCAGTCAGAGCAGTTGTAAAGGTCGTATGAAACAAGACCAGGTTAGATGAGCGGCCAGTCGGAGCAGTTGTAAATGGTCGTATGAAACAAGACCAGGTTAGATGAGCGGCCAGTCAGAGCAGTTGTAAAGGTCGTATGAAACAAGACCAGGTTAGATGAGCGGCCAGTCAGAGCAATTGTAAGGTCGTATGAAACCAAGACCAGGTTAGATGAGCATCCAGTCAGAGCAGTTGTAAAGGTCGTATGAAACAAGACCAGGTTAGATGAGCGGCCAGTCAGAGCAGTTGTAAAGGTCGTATGAAACAAGACCAGGTTAGATGAGCGGCCAGTCAGAGCAGTTGTAAAGGTCGTATGAAACAAGACCAGGTTAGATGAGCATCCAGTCAGAGCAGTTGTAAAGGTCGTATGAAACAAGACCAGGTTAGATGAGCGGCCAGTCAGAGCAGTTGTAAAGGTCGTATGAAACAAGACCAGGTTAGATGAGCGGCCAGTCAGAGCAGTTGTAAAGGTCGTATGAAACAAGACCAGGTTAGATGAGCGGCCAGTCAGAGCAGTTGTAAGATCGTATGAAACAAGACCAGGTTAGATGAGCGGCCAGTCGAGCAGTTGTAAAGGTCGTATGAAACAAGACCAGGTTAGATGAGCGGCCAGTCAGAGCAGTTGTAAAGGTCGTATGAAACAAGACCAGGTTAGATGAGCGGCCAGTCAGAGCAGTTGTAAAGGTCGTATGAAACAAGACCAGGTTAGATGAGCGGCCAGTCAGAGCAGTTGTAAAGGTCGTATGAAACAAGACCAGGTTAGATGAGCGGCCAGTCAGAGCAGTTGTAAAGGTCGTATGAAACAAGACCAGGTTAGATGAGCGGCCAGTCAGAGCAGTTGTAAAGGTCGTATGAAACAAGACCAGGTTTAGATGAGCGGCCAGTCAGAGCAGTTGTAAAGGTCGTATGAAACAAGACCAGGTTAGATGAGCGGCCAGTCAGAGCAGTTGTAAAGGTCGTATGAAACAAGACCAGGTTAGATGAGCGGCCAGTCGGAGCAGTTGTAAAGGTCGTATGAAACAAGACCAGGTTAGATGAGCGGCCAGTCAGAGCAGTTGTAAAGGTCGTATGAAACAAGACCAGGTTAGATGAGCGGCCAGTCAGAGCAGTTGTAAAGGTCGTATGAAACAAGACCAGGTTAGATGAGCGGCCAGTCAGAGCAGTTGTAAAGGTCGTATGAAACAAGACCAGGTTAGATGAGCGGCAGACAGAGCAGTTGTAAAGGTCGTATGAAACAAGACCAGGTTAGATGAGCGGCCAGTCAGAGCAGTTGTAAAGTTCGTATGAAACAAGACCAGGTTAGATGAGCGGCCAGTCAGAGCAGTTGTAAAGGTCGTATGAAACAAGACCAGGTTAGATGAGCGGCCAGTCAGAGCAGTTTGTAAAGGTCGTATGAAACAAGACCAGGTTTAGATGAGCGGCCAGTCAGAGCAGTTGTAAAGGTCGTATGAAACAAGACCAGGTTAGATGAGCGGCCAGTCGGAGCAGTTGTAAAGGTCGTATGAAACAAGACCAGGTTAGATGAGCGGCCAGTCAGAGCAGTTGTAAAGGTCGTATGAAACAAGACCAGGTTAGATGAGCGGCCAGTCAGAGCAATTGTAAAGGTCGTATGAAACAAGACCAGGTTAGATGAGCATCCAGTCAGAGCAGTTGTAAAGGTCGTATGAAACAAGACCAGGTTAGATGAGCGGCCAGTCAGAGCAGTTGTAAAGGTCGTATGAAACAAGACCAGGTTTGATGAGCGGCCAGTCGGAGCAATTGTAAAGGTCGTATGAAACAAGACCAGGTTAGATGAGCGGCCAGTCAGAGCAGTTGTAAAGGTCGTATGAAACAAGACCAGGTTAGATGAGCGGCCAGTCAGAGCAGTTGTAAAGGTCGTATGAAACAAGACCAGGTTAGATGAGCGGCCAGTCAGAGCAGTTGTAAAGGTCGTATGAAACAAGACCAGGTTAGATGAGCGGCCAGTCAGAGCAGTTGTAAAGGTCGTATGAAACAAGACCAGGTTTAGATGAGCGGCCAGTCAGAGCAGTTGTAAAGGTCGTATGAAACAAGACCAGGTTAGATGAGCGGCCAGTCAGAGCAGTTGTAAAGGTCGTATGAAACAAGACCAGGTTAGATGAGCGGCCAGTCAGAGCAGTTGTAAAGGTCGTATGAAACAAGACCAGGTTAGATGAGCGGCCACTCAGAGCAGTTGTAAAGGTCGTATGAAACAAGACCAAGTTAGATGAGCGGCCAGTCGGAGCAGTTGTAAAGGTCGTATGAAACAAGACCAGGTTAGATGAGCGGCCGTCAGAGCAGTTGTAAAGGTCGTATGAAACAAGACCAGGTTAGATGAGCGGCCAGTCAGAGCAGTTGTAAAGGTCGTATGAAACAAGACCAGGTTAGATGAGCGGCCAGTCAGAGCAGTTGTAAAGGTCGTATGAAACAAGACCAGGTTAGATGAGCGGCCAGTCAGAGCAGTTGTAAAGGTCGTATGAAACAAGACCAGGTAGATTGAGCGGCCAGTCAGAGCAGTTGTAAAGGTCGTATGAAACAAGACCAGGTTAGATGAGCGGCCAGTCGGAGCAGTTGTAAAGGTCGTATGAAACAAGACCAGGTTAGATGAGCGGCCAGTCGGAGCAGTTGTAAAGGTCGTATGAAACAAGACCAGGTTAGATGAGCGGCCAGTCAGAGCAGTTGTAAAGGTCGTATGAAAACAGACCAGGTTAGATGAGCGGCAGTCGGAGCAGTTGTAAAGGTCGTATGAAAACAAGACCAGTTAGATGAGCGGCCAGTCGGAGCAGTTGTAAAGGTCGTATGAAACAAGACCAGGTTAGATGAGCGGCCAGTCAGAGCAGTTGTAAAGGTCGTATGAAACAAGACCAGGTTAGATGAGCGGCCAGTCAGAGCAGTTGTAAAGGTCGTATGAAACAAGACCAGGTTAGATGAGCGGCCAGTCAGAGCAGTTGTAAAGGTCGTATGAAACAAGACCAGGTTAGATGAGCGGCCAGTCAGAGCAGTTGTAAAGGTCGTATGAAACAAGACCAGGTTAGATGAGCGGGCCAGTCGGAGCAGTTGTAAAGGTCGTATGAAACAAGACCAGGTTAGATGAGCGGCCAGTCCGAGCAGTTGTAAAGGTCGTATGAAACAAGACCAGGTTAGATGAGCGGCCAGTCAGAGCAGTTGTAAAGGTCGTATGAAACAAGACCAGGTTAGATGAGCGGCCAGTCAGAGCAGTTGTAAAGGTCGTATGAAACAAGACCAGGTTAGATGAGCGGCCAGTCAGAGCAGTTGTAAAGGTCGTATGAAACAAGACCAGGTTAGATGAGCGGCCAGTCAGAGCAGTTGTAAAGGTCGTATGAAACAAGACCAGGTTAGATGAGCGGCCAGTCAGAGCAGTTGTAAAGGTCGTATGAAACAAGACCAGGTTAGATGAGCGGCCAGTCAGAGCAGTTGTAAAGGTCGTATGAAAACAAGACCAGGTTAGATGAGCGGCCAGTCAGAGCAGTTGTAAAGGTCGTATGAAACAAGACCAGGTTAGATGAGCGGCCAGTCAGAGCAGTTGTAAAGGTCGTATGAAACAAGACCAGGTTAGATGAGCGGCCAGTCAGAGCAGTTGTAAAGGTCGTATGAAACAAGACCAGGTTAGATGAGCGGCCAGTCGGAGCAGTTGTAAAGGTCGTATGAAACAAGACCAGGTTAGATGAGCGGCCAGTCGGAGCAGTTGTAAAGGTCGTATGAAACAAGACCAGGTTAGATGAGCGGCCAGTCAGAGCAGTTGTAAAGGTCGTATGAAACAAGACCAGGTTAGATGAGCGGCCAGTCGGAGCAGTTGTAAAGGTCGTATGAAACAAGACCAGGTTAGATGAGCGGCCAGTCGGAGCAGTTGTTAAAGGTCGTATGAAACAAGACCAGGTTAGATGAGCGGCCAGTCAGAGCAGTTGTAAGGTCGTATGAAACAAGACCAGGTTAGATGAGCGGCCAGTCAGAGCAGTTGTAAAGGTCGTATGAAACAAGACCAGGTTAGATGAGCGGCCAGTCGGAGCAGTTGTAAAGGTCGTATGAAACAAGACCAGGTTAGATGAGCGGCCAGTCGGAGCAGTTGTAAAGGTCGTATGAAACAAGACCAGGTTAGATGAGCGGCCAGTCAGAGCAGTTGTAAAGGTCGTATGAAACAAGACCAGGTTAGATGAGCGGCCAGTCAGAGCAGTTGTATAAGGTCGTATTGAAACAAGACCAGGTTAGATGAGCGGCCAGTCAGAGCAGTTGTAAAGGTCGTATGAAACAAGACCAGGTTAGATGAGCGGCCAGTCGGAGCAGGTTGTAAAGGTCGTATGAAACAAGACCAGGTTAGATGAGCGGCCAGTCAGAGCAGTTGTAAAGGTCGTATGAAACAAGACCAGGTTAGATGAGCGGCCAGTCAGAGCAGTTGTAAAGGTCGTATGAAACAGACCAGGTTAGATGAGCGGCCAGTCAGAGCAGTTGTAAAGGTCGTATGAAACAAGACCAGGTTAGATGAGCGGCCAGTCGGAGCAGTTGTAAAGGTCGTATGAAACAAGACCAGGTTAGATGAGCGGCCAGTCAGAGCAGTTGTAAAGGTCGTATGAAACAAGACCAGGTTAGATGAGCGGCCAGTCAGAGCAGTTGTAAAGGTCGTATGAAACAAGACCAGGTTAGATGAGCGGCCAGTCAGAGCAGTTGTAAAGGTCGTATGAAACAAGACCAGGTTAGATGAGCGGCCAGTCGGAGCAGTTGTAAAGGTCGTATGAAACAAGACCAGGTTAGATGAGCGGCCAGTCGGAGCAGTTGTAAAGGTCGTATGAAACAAGACCAGGTTAGATGAGCGGCCAGTCGGAGCAGTTGTAAAGGTCGTATGAAACAAGACCAGGTAGATGTAGCGGCCAGTCGGAGCAGTTGTAAAGGTCGTATGAAACAAGACCAGGTTAGATGAGCGGCCAGTCGGAGCAGTTGTAAAGGTCGTATGAAACAAGACCAGGTTGACCGTTGTCACGATGACAAGTACGCACATGAGCGGCCAGTCGGAGCAGTTGTAAAGGTCGTATGAAACAAGACCAGGTTGACCGTTGTCACGATGACAAGTACGCACATGAGCGGCCAATCGGAGCAGTTGTAAAGGTCGTATGAAACAAGACCAGGTTGGCCGTTGTCACGATGACAAGTACGCACATAGCTGGCACCCTTTGTGAAACATCAAGAATGAGATCAAACCTGAGTGATACTGGCTGAAGGACACGGGGAAACGATTGAATGCAGCGCAGCAGGCAGCTGTTCCGTCGGCTCTACCCAGGTAGGCAGCCCGTTGTGTTAAGGGGAGGATGGACTGTAAAGCATTTTACAGCTTGGTGTCTCTCCGAGACTAGGCGCTTTATAAGCACTCGATTAATGAAAATTTAAAAAGTCTCCGGGCAAAACCGGAACCATTTAGCACTCTACACAAAAAATGTAACATGTCTTGCGCTTTTACTGTTTTCTTGTTTTTGCGGGGGTAGGTGGGTGGGTGGGTGGGTGGGTGTAGGTTCAAGAATGTTGTTTTTTGTTTTTGTTTTCTTTTGATACACGAAAATGGAGAAAAAAAAACTACATACTTCGCATGGTATGTATGAGAAATGAATGTAACCGCTGGTTTAAATAGATTTATTTCAGCTTTGCAGATCACATAGTTTTACAATAAATGTGAAATTTGGACAACAACAAGCTAACGCTTACAATGTGTTCAAGTGTGTATGAGAATTAAACGTGAGAAAGGAAATGACAGGAGACTATTAAAGTTACTATTCTACATAAAAAGACGCAAAACTATACATATCCACACGTGTACATATTTATGATCATGTATCATACATGCACACATACATATATTGCACATGCACATATACATAAATGCAGACATGTACCAAATCAAGGAGAAATGAATGTAAGCGCTATTGAGTTGCTTGTCCACTGAGGGCGTGTCGTCGACCACACGTCTTATTTCCCTTTTCTAAACACTTTCAGATGATCATGTAGAATCAGCTGCCATCGTTACCGTTCGTGGATCGTAGGGACGTCATGGACGCTAAGGACATCGCGGGTCCCTTCAGCCATCAGTCCTGCGCGACGGGCTAGAGGGTTGCAGCAAGTCTAGGCGCTTTTTTGTTGTTGTCCGGGGCGTTTTATTTATTTATTTTTTTCTTATCCGTCTTTGTGGAGGCCAGTTTTAAAGTAAAGTGACCGCAGGCGGAAATTGAAGCCAATTTTAAGAATGATTCTTGATGAATCTGCCAAAGACGAGAACAAAAAAGTTACAAGACAAAACACTTGTGATTTGTTTGTCATTGTTTGGGGGCGAACTCCCTGAGAATTACTGTTGAAATTTGTGAGGCCCGTCTTTCATTTGCATTGAATACACAAAACCCTCGCCATTCCAGGAAAGTGCCAGCACCATCTGGCTGAAAATTGAAATAACGTGACCCGGCCTCATGGCTACACAGACAGTCAGCTGTGACAATGTCACGGCGTCCAGGCTTCGCCATGATGGAAGGCAGAGCCCAATTATCCGCTTCAGCTGCGCTGACCTTACCTGACTTGAATCAGGCCCTCGTTTACTGTTGCGCGCAGAGAGTGGGTTTCAGAACGGAGTGACTGAGGGCGGAAAATGAAGCCAAATTTAGACAGAGAGGGGTTAGTGACCGCCAAGGACACGGACAAACAAAGCATAGGACCAAACACAGCATTTTGATTTTGTGTCCGAATGTGAGAAGATAAGTGGGTTCTCGTTCTTCGTTTTCACTGTCCTGAATATTGTTTGTTTTTGCCTGAAGAAGACCCAAGAGGTCGAAATGCGTTGTGTCTTGTCCTGTACTTTGTCTGTGTCCTTGGCGGTAACTAGCCCCCATCTCTTTCTAAATTTCGCACAGATTGGGTTTTCAAGCCGAGAAAATCCGATCCCACTTAGGGTTCGAATCCACGTCTGCCAACTCCACAGCTGAACAGTCTGTTTGAATGCGAGCTGATGGAGAGGGTGAGGTACGGGGGAGGGGGGGGGGGGGGGGGGGCGGTACAGGGAAGAAGAGGTAATTTGGTAGAAGGTGAGGGGGGGGGGGGAGTGGGAAAGAAGAGAGACGAGGGTTAGCTTGGATGAAGGAGAAAAGGAGCAGAGCGGAAAAGGGGGATGGGGTGCCGGTGGGGTGGGGGCGGGGGGGGAGAGGGCGGTATGATGCAACAGCTCCAAAGAAGCAACATTGTCGGAGCTGGCATCCGTTGGAATTTATTGGTTTGAAATTGAAAATTAACTTCAAGGGAAGACGGGAATTGACATGCGTTAAAAAAAAGCTCTCATGCCTCTTCTCTCTGTCTCTCTGTCTCTCTGTCTGTCTCTCTCTCCTCTCTCTCTCTCTCCTCTCTCTCTCTCTCTCTCTCTCTCCCCTCTCTCCTGAGCTGAAGGTTAAAGTCGCATGGCTTCATGGCTCTCTCTCTCTGTCTCTGTCTGTCTGTCTGTCTGTCTGTCTCTCTCTCTCATTCTCTCTCTCTCTCTCTCTCTCTCTCTCTCACTCTCTCTCTCTCTCTCTCTGTATCTCTCTGTGTCTTTGTCTCCCTCTCTGTCTCTGTCTCTCTGTCTATCTCTCTCTCTGTCTCTGTCTGTCTTTCTGTCTGTTTGTCTCTCTCTCTCTCTCTCTCTCTCTCTCTCTCTCTCTCTGGCTTTCTCTCTGTCTCTCTCTCTGTCTGTCTGTCTGTCTGTCTCTCTCTCTCTCTCTCTCTCTCTCTCTCTCTCTCTCTCCCTCTCTCTTACTCCTCTCTCTCATTGGCTGTCAGTCTGTATGTGTCTATCTCTGTCTGTCTCTCTCGCTGTCTCTCTCTCTCTGTCTCTCACTCTGTGTGTCTCTGTATGTCTGTCGGGTTCACTCTCTCTCCCTCTCTCTCTCTCTCTCTCTCTCTCTCTCTCTCTCTCCCCTCTCTCTCCTCTCTCTCTCTCTCTCTCTCACCAAACTTTCTTGTTTCGTTTCTGTAAAAACTTTCTCTCTCTCTCTCTCTCTCCTCTCTCTCTCTCTCTCTCTCTCTCTCTCCTCTCTCTCTCTTCTCTCTCTCTCCTCTCTCTCTGTGGCGCACCGTTTTGGCGCAGTTCCTCTGTGGCGCACCGTTTTAGCGCAGGTCCTCCGTGGCGCAATCGTTTTGGCGCAGTGTGAGGAGGGCAAGGTGTTTTATAGCGTGACCTTTGACCGAAAAATGGATAAATAAGTAAATAAAAAGTTTCGGCCACTCTCGAGTCCAGTGGGTTGGCTTCTTGGAGGTGTTTCTGTCTCGGATGATGGGAAGGATCTTTACACGCGTTTCTTTTGCCCACCTGTCTTTTGGAAAATCTATCATGAATGCGAATGCGAGAGAGCAGAGAGAGAGAGAGAGGGGGGGGGGGAGCTGGGAGGGGAGAGAGAGGGGGAGAGGGAGAATGAGGAGAGAGACAGAGACAGACAGACAGAGACAGAGAATGTCAATATTAAGGCCATGTTTGTGAAATCGGTCATCTCGTGACATTATCAAAATTTGGCTTTATTCGTGAAATCAGCAGAAAATCTGTCTTTACTGAAATAAGCAAACAAGTAATTGAGGAAACAGATTTGAATGCACAGTTGCCAGTCTCATGAAATTAGCAATATTGATGCCCCTCTCTCTCTCTCTCTCTCTCTCTCTCTCCCTCTCTCCTCTCTCCTCTCTCTCTCTCTCTCTCTCTGCACAGACTTTGTCTTACCCGATGAGATCAGAACGTTTGGGTGAAACGCACATATACAAAATGGTTCCATTCTGAAACCATCCTCATCGTCGCCTTGTCCATCGTGTGCTTTCTCTAGGGAGGATGAGAGGGACGTTTTGTTTCATGTAAAGAATACAACACTAGGTTCTCTTACCTGGCACCTGCTCTGTGGAATGGTCTGCCTTCTTCTCTGCGTAACACGGACTCTTTAAAATAAGACTTTTCAAACCTCCCTAAAAGACACATCTTTTCCCCCGGACTGATTAACGATATCCACTTTACCTCTGTGCGCGAGTCTGCTTGTTTTGACGCGCTCGTGTGTCTGTCTGCGTGTGTGTGTGTGTTGTTTTTCGTGTGTGTGTTTGTGTGTGTGTGTGTGTGTGTGTGTGTTGTGTGTGTGTGTGTGGGGTGTGTTGTGTGTGTGTGTGTGCGTGCGTGCGTGCGTGGGGTTAGAATTAGTATTTTATCATGTTTCTGTAACATGCGCTTTGGGCTCTCGCGAGGTAAAACGCTCTATAGATATCCTTTTACATTACATTACATTACTATTCATGGAAAAGGGAATAATTTGTGAAAAGAATATGGCTAATAAAAAATGACGACACGGTTTAAATGCTAAAATTGAACTGCGACATGATTCTGTGAAACCACTTGCAAAATATACTGCAGAGGCGTTGAACATTCGAAAGAAGGATAACTCAAACCGAGGTGATTGAAAGATGTATAACGAATTATAAAGGAGACAGTAAGACATGAATTTTTTTTAGTTTCGATTGTTAACGCATTGCGGATTCTTGAAAGCGCATTATTGTGGATGGTTAGTATTCGGGATTATGGTGCTTGGGAAAAGTAGCATTCTTTTAATTCAGGATTACTGTTTACGTTATTTGTTTCTTCCTTTGTAATCCCCCCTTCCGCCCCCCCCCCCCCCCCCCCCCCCCCCATCCCGCTGTCATCGCGGGTGTATAGCTAATTGAATTAAAAATGTTTAGTGTCCAGTGTTCTCTCTCTCTCTCTCTCTCTCTCTCTCTCTCTCTCTCTCTCTCTCTCTCTCTCTTCCCACTCCCTCCTCCCCCTGGCACCCCTCTCTCTCTCTCTTTGTTCGGG
>CM031620.1:8714387-8726887 GCA_018398815.1 Conus ventricosus | reverse complement strand
AGATGATTGAGAAAGAAAACGGGGAGAAGAGAGAGGGGGGGGGAGGGAGACTGACTCAAGAAAAAAAAAGGGGGGAGAGAGGGGGGAGGGAGGAGGAGGCGGCGGAGAAGAAGAAGAAAAAAAGAGAGAGGACATGGACGCATTGTGGTGTCATGAGCCAACATTGCAGTGTTTCCAGGAGAACCATTCTTCTCCTTCAGGAAAACGACATAAACAGCTATTCCTGGAAAAATATAACAGTTATTTCCCCTATGTTCCTAAGGAAGACAATTAACATCGGTGTTTTAACTCGCGCTCAGAACTGTGTTCCCTGTTTTTAGCGGGGAGAGACAGTCATGTTCCTTTAAAGACACAAGAAAAGAAGAAGAAAGCCGAACAACAGGAAGACTGTTGTGATCCCGAGGAGAATAATCATGGTCCTAATGATAACAACTGTGGACCCTGTTTTGCTCGAGATAGCAATGATTGTACCAGCGTGCAAGGTAAGGTAAGGTAAGGTAATGTTCCTTATAGCCCAGCCGACCGCAAAGGGCCATATCAGGGCTGTCACCGCGTTGAAGTCAACTCACAAGTCATCAAAAAAAAAGTAAAAAAACAAACAAACATTCACACATCTTTTTGAAATACACCTTCAAAAAACGCACCAGACACTTCGTTAAAAAAAAATTTCCGTAAAATCTTACATGAAAAATGTTAATCTCCTTCAGAAATTCAAAGATGGCATCAGCTGGGACATCTCTGAACAAGGTTTTCGTTGAACCTGCTGTGAAGTGTTCATGTCTCATATCGTGCAAGTCTCAACACTCTCAAAGAATATGTTTCACTGTGAGTGGTACATGACACGGAATGCACCACAGAGCTTCTCCACCTTTTAAAGACAAGAATGGGTGTAAAACCAGTGGCCTGTATAGACCTACAAACAGCACAAGATTGTTTTGTCTTTACGGCTGCCTCGGGAACATGGTAAAAACTCTTTCAGGTTTGGACGGATTTTAAACAGTTTGTTATCCGTCTGCGAGTTCCACTCCTCTTGCCAGAGGTCTTTGACATAAGCCTGGGTTTTGCGTTTCAGGTCAGCGTGAGGGATAGACAGTCTGCTCAACTCTTTCTTTGTGGCACTCTTGGCAAGTTGATCAACCAGCTCCTTGCCTCGAATGCCCACATGGCTGGGAACCCAAGCAAAAACTGCGTTGCATCCATCTGATTTCAGAGGGTGTACAGTTCGAATAACTTACCAGTGCGCATGTGCACGTCATGGTAATAGTGGTCATATCTGTTTTCCCTGTTAATGGCGTCTTTCCTTCAATGATACCTGTTTACTCAGGGAACACAAAGATAACAGTTACTATCCCAGGAGTTACTCAGGGAACACAAAGATAACAGTTACTATCCCAGGAGAGAGAGGGAAAAGAACTGCGAGACTCAGGAACACAGGATAAACGGTTATCATCGTCAAGGCGAACGGCGACAACAGTCGGCGGAAGACATTTGTGATCTCAAGGAAACTAGTTGTTGTCATCGTCAAGATAAGTACTGTGTTCTCTCTCTCTCTCTCTCTCTCTCTCTCTCTCTCTCTCTCTCTCTCTCTCTCTCTCTCTTTTCTTCTCGAAGGTCATAGCTGTTTTCAGAAACTGTGTGTCGCCCTTGCGAAACCTAGTGTGTTCCCATCGGAGGAGGAGGAGGAGGAGGAGGAGGAGGAGGGAGAAGAAAAGGAGACGGAGGACAGAGGAGAGAAGAAGTAGAAGGCGGGAAAAGAGGAAGAGACGGGAAGAAGAAAGAGGAATTTTAGAAATTGAAAATGAAAAACATTTTTTTTACAGGAAGAAATAGAAGAGGGAAAAGAACACTACAAAGAATATAGAAAAAAAAAAGCACAAGAAGAAAGAAAGAGAGTATTTTCTTTTTAATGAAAATTAAAAAACAAAAATTCAAAGGAAAAAGTCGAAGAAGGAAACGAACACTACAAAGAACATGAGAAAAAAAAAGACGCAAGAAGAAGAAAGAAAAAAAAAAGACGAAGATCACTCCCAGGGAAATCCCATCGTCTTGCACCAGCTTTAGGGTAGGGACACCTCAGTGCAAGGCAAGGGGGAAGATCAACACAGACGCTGCCTACCCCCGGAGGGTCGGCCCCCCCCCCCACTTCCCCCCCCCCCCCCCCACCTCCCCCCCCCCCCCCCTTCTCTCCAAGCCGTGCGTCTTTCAGGGCCCCCTGCCGATGTCGTCTGCCTGCAGGCGCCCAAGTGGGCCGCTCCCACTCCCACGACTGTTAATTACCCACTCTAGGTTCAAACCGGCCCGAGGCCCGAGGGGCAAGGGGTAGAGGTAGGGGTAGGGGTGGGTGAGGTGTTACAGTCGGCGGCTTGGAATGTGTCAAAGGGCGTTGGCTGCTACTGCTTCCTGACGCGGTTCCAGAGGAGAATTTTTTGAAGGGTGGGTGGGGATGGGGGTTGAGGGAGGAGCAGTTCCTTCCCCTGGCTGTCATGATGAGCGTACCCGACTGCGGTTTATCGGCTGGAGGGTGGGGTGAGTGCGGGAGGGGGAGGGGAGGAGGAAGGGATGGGGGGGGGGGGGGGGAGACAGATCTGGTGTAAGTTTCTATGTGTTCACAGAGAGGGTTGAGGAGTGCGTTCCTCTACCCCCCTCTGCACCCCACCCCCATCCAACCCCTCCCCCCCCCCCCCAATCTTCAACACTTGTCTCCTACCCCTCCCCCCGCCCCCACTGTGTCCCCTCTCCCTCTCACCACTCCTTTTCTTATCCTCTAACCATTTGCGTGTTGGTGTCCTTTATTCTCACTGAGCCTATATTATTTTGTTTGTTTGTTATTGTTTGTTTGTTTCTTGGGTTTTTCAAACGGGAGAAGTATACCTTCGGAGATCTAAAATTATAAAAAAGATACTTCAGCTGTTTTACATTTTTCCCTTTCAATACGTTTATTCTGGTGGTCTGTTGTGAAACGCACTGGGGTTTTAGGGAAGAACTGTTCGAACCGATTGCTGTATTTCTTGATGTGCGTTGTGATGTGATTTTCACTTCAGTACGGCTCTAATTATTGTTGATTCCTCCCTGAATCTCTGCCCTTTGTCTCTGTCCACCTCTCTCTCCCTCTCTCTCTTCTCTCTCTCTCTCCCTCCTCCTCTCTCTCTCCTCCTCTCTCTCCTCTCTCTATTTCATTGTACACCTTGTTTTTAATAGCTTTTTATGCCGATATCATCAACAAGTAATCTTTGTGATTTTTGATGTTTTCCCCCCCATTATTCTTTTCTGTTTCTTTTTTATTGACAGCCCATCAACACTGCTGAGCTGGCAGCCTTGGTCCTGGCTCTGAAATGCTCTCTAAATCCAAACATACAGATTTCCTCTTTTGTCGGACTCCCTTTCTGCACTGGAGGCCATGCCGGCCGTAACCTCTAGCACCCTCAACTGCTGAATTTTATTCGGACGGTATAACCTCACTGAAATCAGATGGATATAACATGTTTTGCTTGGGTTCTCAGGGGGCATGTGGGCGTTCGGGGCAAGAGCGGGTTTGATCAACTTGCCAAAGTGCCAAGAGTTAATCTGACAGTAATGGTTCATCATCAGTCATCGGGCAGTGTGTGTGTGTGGGTGTGTGGTGGGTGTGTGTGTGGGGTGTGTTAAATATGACTTGTGAGTTGACTTCAACGGGTGACAGAACTGATAGGTCTTTGCGGTGGGCGGCAAACAACATGCCGTGCCGGTACCAACGTTTTTTCTCCTCTTGTTGTTGCTGTTTTTTGTGATTGTCTTTACGTTGTGTTTTGGTAGAATAACTAGAATATTAAGAACTGAAGGCTGGGCATTCGCAAAGAATCTTCATCGCCGAGTAATAACGTATTGAAATTTGTACCTCTCTCCCCCTTCTCTCTCTCCCTCCCGCTTCCTCCTCCCCTTCTTCCTCTCTCTCCCCTCTCTCTTCTCTCTCCTCTCTCTCTCTCTCTCTCTCTCTCTCCTCTCTCTCTCTCTCCCTCTCTCCTCTCTCGGTGTTTTTCTGTCTGTCTACGTCTCTATCCCCTCTGTTTTTGTGTCATCTCTCTGCCCCTGTCTGTCGCCCTGTCTGTCTCTCTCCCCTCTCTCTCCCTCCTCTCTCTCCCCTCTCTCTCTCTCACTGTGGTGTGTGGGTGTGTCTGTCTGTCTGTCTTCTGTCTGCCCTGTCTGTCTGTCTGTCACTCTCACTTCCCCTACATTTGCCTCTCTACTTGTCTGCGTGGACAGTATTGGGATACAGTGGTACCCAATCGTGAGATGACTAAAACAAAAAAAAAAAAAAAAAAAACCTCATAGGGTGTCCATTTACTGATCATCTGAAAGGGGGTAAATCAAATTAGGAACACGGCTCGCTTTCAGATGCTTTCGTTTTCGTCGTTTTTCCCTTCCCTCTTTTTACCATTGCTTTTGTTCTTTCTTTCTTCTGAATTTCTTTGCCTTTTTTTTGTTCTGTCTTTTATGATTTTGTCTTTGAAACCCTTTTTTCTTGTTCTTTTTGTATTTTTTTTCCAGTGATTGTTTTGTGTATGTCCCCCATTTACGTGTTTTGGTTTTCTTTTCTTTTCTTTTCTTTTCTTTTTTTTTTTTTTTTTTTTTTTTTGTCTTTTCGTATTTTGGGATTTTCTCTTGCTTTCATCCTTCACTTCCATAATTTCGTTTGTCCATTTCTTCATTTTTTTTTTCGTTCTTTCTTTTTCTGTCTTTCTCTCTTCCTTCTTCATTGGTTTTTTCCCCCTTCTTTCTTCTTTTTTCTATGTTTTTTTCTTTTTTCCTTTTCTTCATTTTTTTTTCAATTCCGCCTTTATCTATTTTTTTATTTTTTCTTTCTTATCTTTCCCCCATGTTTTGCTTAAAGTTTTCTTCTTCCGTTTTTCTTTCCATCTTTCTTTCTTTCTTTCTTTTCTTTTCTTTCCTTTTTTAACAGTTTTTTTTTTCCCCCTCTCTCTTTTTTTTTCTCTTCTTCTTTTCCTGCTTTCGTTTTTTCCTTCGTTCTTTTCTTGTACTTTCTTCCTCATTTCATGCCTGACCCTTCTCTCTCTCTCTCTCCTCTCTCTCTCTCCCCTCTCTCTCTCCTCCTCTCTCTCTCTGTCCTCTCTCTCTCTCTCTCTCCTCTCTCTCTGTCTGTCTGGCTGACTCTCTCTCTCTGTCTCTTTTCTCTCTGTCTGTCTGTCTCTCTCTCCTCTACACACACACACCACGCTGTCCCTCTTTTTCTTTCTCACTTCCTCTCTCCTCTCTCCCCCTCTTTACACACACCGCACACACACACACACACACACACACACACACACACACACACACACCGCGCGCGCGCGCGCGCGCGCCCCAAAACACACACACACACACACACACACACACACACACACACACACACACACCCCCACACTTTCTCTTCTTTTTCTCTCTCTCACTCTCTCTCTCTCTCTCCTCATCCCCTCACTCTCCCCTCCCTCTCCTCTCTCTCTCTCTGTCCCCTCTCTGTCTCTATCTGTCTGTCCTGTCTTCTCTCTCTCTCCTCTCTCTCACATCTCTCTCTCCTCTCTCTCTCTCACTCTCTCTCTCTCTCTCTCTCTCCTCTCTCCCCTCTCTCTACATACACGTTCTCTCTCTCTTTCTCTCTCTCTCCCCTCCTCTCTCTCACTCCTCTTCTCTCTCTCTTTCTCTCTTTCTTCTCTTTCCCCTCTCTCTCCTCTCTCTTCTCTCTCCCCTCTCTCCTCCTCTCTCTCTCCTCTCTCCTCTCTTTCCCCTTCTCTGTCACTCTGTCTCTCTCACTCGCTCTCTTTCCTCTCTCTCTCTCTCTCTCTTACTCTCTCTCTCTCTCTCTCTCTTTCACTTTCTCTGTCACTCTGTCTCTCTCACTCGCTCCTTTCTCTCTCTCTCTCACCCTCTCTCTCTCTCTCTCTCTCTCTTACCTCTCTTCTCTCTCTCTCTCTCTCTCTCTCTCTCACTCGCTCTCTTTCTCTCACTCCCCTCTCTCCTCTCTCTCCTCTCTCTTACTCTCTCTTTCTCTCTCTCTCTCTCTCCTCTTTCTCTCTCTCTCCTCTCTCTCTCTCTCTCCTCTCTCTCTCCCCATCTCTCTCTCCCCTCCTCCTCTCTCTTTTTCCCTGGGCTGTTTTTGTTGTTGTTTTTCCCCCTGTTTGTTTGATGGATTTTTTTTCTTCTCCCGCGAGCTCAAAAAATAAAGTAATGTTGTTTTCCTTCAAGTCTTCAACAGCTGCTACCTGCCTGGTGTCATCGTGCAGTGTGAGTTAGCGCCTGTCAGTGCACGACGTCAGGTCCACTGTCTTTTTTTTTTTTTTTTTTTTTGGGGGGGGGGGGGGGGGGGGGGGGGGGGGGGGGGGGGGGGGAGCGCACCACATCGCTCGCTGATCTGAAAGAATTTCACGTAGGATACAAAGCGTCTGGATTCATCTCTGTACCTCCGTGTGGTGTGGCTGATACAGTTCTTTATCACTTCGTGTATACTCCTTTTAAATTAACGAAAAGGACAGAAAATGGTGAAAGCGTTCCTATTGCTGCACGTGCACGTAGCGTTTCGGAGAAGGCACACACACCACCAATGCGAGCTCGGCAGTCAAGGTAAGCATGATCTATGTCGAAACGTCAGTCGGGTTTGGTGTCATCCGTAGCAAGAATGGACTTTCTCCTTCGCTTCCTCAGTGAGTCCTTTTGTCTTCTTGGTCTTTTGGGGCATCCTTCTGTCTCTGTGTCTTTGTCTCTTTGCTTGTCTGTCTTCTTCCCGTATGTCTGTCTGTCTGTCTGTCGGTCGGTCGGTCGGTCGGTCGGTCGGTCGGTGTGTCTGTCGTGTCGGTCTCTTCTCGCTGTCTGTCTGTCTGTCTCTCGTCTGTCTTTCCTGTCTCTCTCCTCTCGTCTCTCTCCTCTCTCCTCTCTCTCGTCTCCTCTCCATCACTCTCTCCTCCTCTCTCTCTCTCTCTCTCTCTCTCTCTGTGAATGTGCGTGCGTGCGTGTGTGTGTTGTGTGTGTGTGTGTGTGTGTGTGTGTGTGTGTGTGTGTGTGGTGTGTGTGTGAGACCTCTCTCTCTCTCTCTCTCCTCTCTCTCTCTCTCGCTCTCTCTCCTCTCCTCTCTCTCTCTCTTTTGATGCCTACGTTGTATCTAGTTTAGTACAATTAAGAATTACGTTTTGTTTAATATGAAAATCTACTTACGATTTACTTTCACTAGATTTAGATTTGGAATCTCTGATATTAAGGCACATGCTAATCGCTACAAAAAGTGCGAGTTACAATGAATTGCTCTGTCCCCTTAGTAAAGAATCAGTCGAAGATGAAGTTCATTTTGTCCTGCAGTGCCCTGCTTATAGTAAGCTCCGTTTGCAGCTAATACCTACAACATTTTATAACCAGCCATGTATGTTTCGTTTTTTTTCCTTGCTGATGTCATCAAAAAAGAGAGTGTGATTCGCAGTTTAGTTCTTTATGTATATATAGCTTTCCAATTAAGAGAAATATTGCTTTCTTGATTGACTGCATTTTGTAATTGAAAGGTTTCGGATACAACTGCCTTTAAAACAATTTTTTTTGCAATATTAAATATCGCCCCTTTCAAAGGAGCTGTGCCCTTAAAATGTTTAAATAAACTAATTTTTGAACCCTCTCTCTCATCTCTTTTCTCCTCTTCTCTCCCCCTCTCTCTCTCTCTCTCTCTTTTTCCAGGGGGGCCGGGGATGAGGGGTCTGTCAGGTCCTGCATGTCGGGTCCAAATGCCCATACCACACCAGGGGGGTCCACCGAAAATGCATTTTTTTCCTTCGCTTGTTCAGGTAGGGCCCTTCGCCCGGCAAAAGGGGCCCTTCGCCCTGTCAGTGCCCCTTAAAGTGGGGGAGGCCTTCGTCTGTCAGTTCCTGTATGTCGGGGATCCTTGGGCTGTCATTTCTGAAATGTCAGGGAGGGGCCTTCTCGGTCAGGTCCTGAAATCGGGTTGTCCCTTTCGTCTGTCAGTGTCCTGTATGTCGGGGAGTCCCTTTTCGTCTGCCCAGTGTCCTTATTTCAGGGAGTGCCTTCGTCTGCCCAGTGCCCCTTTTTTTTCAGTTAGTGCCTTCGTCTGCCCATGTCCTGTATGTCGGGGGTAGTCCCTTTCGCCCGTCATGTCCTGTATTCGGGGATGCCTTCGTCTGTCAGTGCCTGTATGTCAGGTAGTCCCTTCGCCGGTTTTTTTAGGGGCCTTCGTCTTTTCAGGCCTTTATGCCCAGGTAGGCCTTCGTCTGTCAGTGTCCTTTTTGGTCAGGTATTTCCTTCGTCTGTCAGTGCCCCTGTTGTCAGGTAGTGCCTTCGTCTGTCAGTTATGCCTTCTCTGTCAGTGTCCTGTTGTAAAGGTAGTCCCTTTTCTTCTGTCAGGGGCCCTTATTCGGGTGGGCCTTCGTCTGTCTGTCCGTTTTCCCAGGTATGCCTTCGCTGTCAGTGTCCTGAATTCTATCCTTCGTCTGTCAGGCCCTTTAAGTCAATAGTGCGTTCGTCGTCCGTTAGGCCTTCGTCTGTCTTTGTCCTTATGTCGGGTATGCCTTCGCTGCCTTGTCCTGTATGTCAGGTATGCCTTCGTCGCAGTTTTTCCTTTGAAATTTTCGGGTATGCCTTCGTCTTTTCATTTCCTGAAATGTCAGGATGCCTTCGCTGTCTTTTAGTGCCTTCCCCGCCCATGTCCTGTAGGTCGGGTTAGTTTTTCCCGCCCTTCAGTGCCCCTGTATGTAAAGGTAGGCGTTCGTTTTTCCAAAGGTGTCCCCTTTCGTCTGTCGGGGTAGTGCCTTCGTCTTCAGGTAGGCCTTGGGCCTGTCAGTGAGTCCCTTTCGTCTGTCAGGGGCCCCTTAAATGTCAGTGAGTCCCTTTCGTCTGTCAGGCCCCTTTTATTTTCCAGTGTTTCCCTTTTCGTCTGTCTGTCCTTTTAAGTGGGTTTATGCCTCGTTTTCCCAGGTCCTGTATGTCGGGGGAGTGCCTTCGTCGTCATTGCCTTTAAATGCCCGGTATTCCTTCGTCGTCATGCCCCCTTTTAATGTCATTATCCCCTTCGTCTGTCATGTCCTGTATGCAGGTAGGCTTTCGTCTGTCAGGTAGTGCCTTCGTCGTCAGGGTCCTGAAAGTCAGGAGTCCCTTCGCCCTGTCAGTGTCCTGTATGTCAGGTAGTGCCTTCGCTGTCGTGTCCTGTATGTCGGGAAAGTCCCTTCGTCTGTCGGGTAGGCCTTGGGCCCTGTCAGTGTCCGTAGTCGGGAAGTGCTTTTCCCGTAAAGGAAATCCCTTTCGCCCTTTTCAGTGCCCCTGTAAGTCAGGTTTTGCTTTTCCGTCTGCCCATTTTAGTGCCTTCGCCCTGCAGTGTCCTGTAGGTCGGGTTATTTCCCTTTTTCGTCTGTCAGTTAGTGCCTTCGTCGTCAGGGGTGGTGTGTGTGGTGTCCCTCCTCTCTCTCCCCTCTCTCCTCGCTCTCTCTCTCACTCACTCTCACTCACCCCTATGTGTGGTTTGTGTGTTTTGTGGTGTGGTGGTGTGTGCGCGCGCGCCCCCGCGCGGTTTTGGGGTGTGTGTGGGGTTTGTGCAGTAACAGAGCTAAAGTGGACACTCTTGGGGCGATCTGCGGGCCTTCAATTCAGAACCCGGGAGACTGAAACGTTTTTAAAATTTCATTTATTTATGTTTTTTTTTTAGCTATCTATTTAATTATTTTTTTTTAAAGATTTTTTGAAATGTTCATTCACTTCTTTTCCGTTCGTTCATTGATTTACTTACTTTTTTTTTAAATTGTTTTTTATTCCCTTTCATTTCGGGTCTGTCTTTTGCCCTTTGTTTTTTTTATCAGACTTTAAAATAATTTACATTTTTCTATAGGGCTTAAATTTTTGGGGCATAGCAGTGGGGCGAAGCGGTATGGGTTGCTGGGTTGCAGGGTGGTTTTTTCGTCATTCTAAAACCCAAACTGCGTTTCCGGGGGTAGTCAGACATAACTCTTGAGCTTCCTAATCGTTTTTTTTTGGGGCAATTATATCGAAAATGCATTTTCCCAAATTGTTTATCTACCCCTTTGGGAAAACCCAAAGGAAGAGCTGTTCAAGGGTTTTCACTGCATCACATCCCACCCGCCCCATGACGGTGCTGGAAAAAGAGCCAAACACTGCAGGTTTTTTTTCTTTTTTCTCCCCCGGCCCCGGTTTATGCCCGATTTAAGTCGGAAAAGGGAAACGCGACGAACTGGTCACGGGCCCTCCTTTTAACACACAAGCAGAAGACCTTAAAATGTCTCTGACGAAATTTGGGGCAATAATTTTTAGCATAAACTTTTTTGTTTGTGTGGGGTTTTTTGTGTGTGTTGTGTGTTTGTGTGGGTTGGAGAAAGAGAAAAGAGAGAAGAGAGAAGAGAGAGAAGAGAGAGAGAGAGAGAAAGGGGAAGAGAAGAAAGGTGGTCTCAACCTTTGATAAAGACCTCCTTCTTTTTCCCTAGCGTCTTGATGACATAACCTTTTTTTTTAAAAGGAAGGGGGGGGCTTGTGCAATTTTTATTGTGTTATTTCAAATAAAACCCATAAGATGATATTCCCAAATTCCACTGCAAGGCTTCTCGGTGTTCAAAACATCCCCAAGCCCATAAAGAATTCAACATGCTTTGCCACTGTATTCTTTCCCAATCCCCCCGTTTCTGTGGGGTAGTTGCCCAGCCTCGCGTCGGCCTTCAAAATATTTTAAAATTTTTTTTTTGGGTGGGGCCACATCGCGAGAGCTTTTAAAAGGAAAATGATCTGCAGGGAACCCGGATTCGAGAAATAATAATAGGGGAAAATGCAGAGTGGGTTTTTGGGCGATTTCGTGATTTGGGGGTGCCCAAAGAGATGGTTTTCATTTTTCTTCACTGAAAGCGTCGATTTAATTTTGTTGACTTTTTTCCGGGGAAATTCACCTCGGACTTCATACCGGAACGTTGGGGGGAAAAGGGATAATAAATTTGTCATCGTATGGCCCGGGTTCTCGTGAGAGGGTTTGTCTGTCTGTCTGGGCTTCTGTCTGTCCGTCTGCGGTTTTCCTTTTCTCTGTCACTCCTTTCTCTCTGTTCTCTCCTCTCTCTCTCGCTCCCCCTCTCTCTCTTCCCCTCTCTCTCTCTGCTCTCTCCCTCTCCTCTTTTCTCTCTCTTTTCCTCTCTCTCTCTCTCCCATCCTACTTCCCATCTTTCTCCCCTTCCTCTCTCCTTGTCACTCCCCTCTCTCTCTTTTCTCTCTCTCTCTGTCTGTCTGGGCTGTCTGTCTGTCTGCCTGCCTGTGCGTCTGTCTTTCTGTCTTTTTCCCTTTTTGTCCCCCTGTCCGGGCTGCTGCTTTTTCTGTCCCCCCCCTCTCCCCTCTCTCTCCTTCCCCCTCCCTTCTCTCTCCCTCTCTTTCTCTGCCCGACTACCCGCCTGACGGGCTTCTTTTCGGGGTCTGTCTGCCCGTCTATCCTCCCGTCTGTCCCCCCTTTCTCTCTTCTGTCAAAACTTTTATCGTCCCTTTCCTGCCCTCGTGAAAAGTCCTCTCTCTTCTCTCTCTCCCCTCCTTCCCCCCCTCCTTTTCTTTTCCTCTCTCTCCCCCCTCCCCTCTCCTCTTCTCCCTCCTCTCTCCTCTCGCTTCCGTCTGTCTCTCCCCTGTTCTCCCTCTCTCTCCTCTCCCTCTCCTCTCTCTCTCTCTCTCTGTCTGTCTTTTCTCCCCTCCCCTCTCTCCCTCTCTTCCCCCTCCCCCTCTCTCTCCCCCTCTCTTCCCCCCCCCCCCCCCCTCTGTATGGCATTCCGTCTGTCCTGTCTGTCTGTCTGTCTGTCTTTCTCTCTCTCTCTCTCTCTCTCTCTCTCTCTCTCTCTCTCTGTTTGTATTTCGTTACTTTCTCTCTGCCTGTTTTCTCCATTCTTTTCTCATCTTGTTAAAATGTACAATATATGTTGATTCACAATAGTCTGTATGTACGCCAGAATGATCATGACATTTTCTGTTCGTGTTTTGTTTTTTTTAATAGAGTGTATGCACATATTGTGGTGACTGAGTTTTGGTCTGCTCCTTTGTTGTGCTCATCTTTTTTTTATTCTTTTCTGAATTTTTGCTTTCTCCGTGTAAAAAATAAGTGACGTGCCTATTTCTCGCTTAGAAGAACACAATCTCTCTCTCTCTCTCTCTCTCTCTCTCTCTCTCTCTCTCTCTCTCTCTCTCTCTCTCTCTCTCTCTCTCTCTCTCTCTCTCTCTCTCTCTTATCACACACCTACACTCTATCCCTCTCTCCCACCCCTATCTCATTTCTAACACTTTGTCTCACATACTCTCTCACTCTCACTCACTCCCTCCCTCCCCCCCCCCCCCCCTTCTGTCTCTGTCTCTCACTTTGTGGCTTTTCCCCACTCCCCCCCCCCCCCCCCCCCTTGTCTCACATACTCTCTCACTCTCACTCCCCCCCTCCTCCCCCCCCCCCCCCCTTTCTGTCTCTGTCTCACTTTGTGGCTTTCCCCACTCCCCCCCCCCCCCCCTTGTCTCACATACTCTATTAC
>CM031620.1:8701887-8706887 GCA_018398815.1 Conus ventricosus | reverse complement strand
GGGAATCCTTCAAGGACATAGAATCTCTTTTGTGATTAGTAGTAGCAGGAGGAGGGAGGGGTGGATGACGGGGGGGGGGGGGGGGAGGTATCAGAGGCAGCGTAGAGCAGGGTCAGCAGTGATGCATCTGACACTGTTGTTTCGTTGGCGTCGTCTCATCTTCATCATCATCTTCTTCTTCTCCTTCTTTCCTCCTGTTGCTGCTTCTCTTCCAGCTCTTCCTCCTCCTCTTCCTCCTTCTCTTCTTCAGCTCTGCTTCTCCTTCCTTTCTTCACCAAGGAGGTTATAGTCTCACTCATGGATTCGTTAGGCTGTTGGAAAGATTATGCCAAAAATACTGACCCGGTTTTTTTTTTTTTTTTAAGTAAACAGGAGGAGGAGGGGGGGGGGGGGGGCGTACTCAGATGGTTCAAGAACTTGCCTGCAGACCTGATGGTCATGAGTTCGAACCACTCGTGGAGTTGGAGCATTTTTTTTCCAGCTTCCAAACTTCTCTCTGTCCACCCAAAAGTAAATGGGAACCTGGTTCAGCTCAGGGGGGTTAAAGGTGGCAGAAGGAGGTGGGATAGGCTCTGAATTCCATCACGCCATGTCCTAGACACGGTGACCTTCTAGAAGTACAGAAGGTGAATCACAAATTCCCCGCATGCCTCTGTCACTCACCACTCTTTATCTTGCTCTCTCTCTTTCTGTCTCAGTCTGTCTCTCTCTCTCTCTCTCTCTCTCTCTCTCTCTCTCTCTCTCTCTCTCTCTCTCTCTCTCTCTTTCCCTCTCTCTCTTTCCTGTCCCTCATTCTCTCGCACTCTCTCCCTTCCTTCCCTCCCTCAGTCGCTCAGTCTTTGTCTTTGTACGTCTCTGTGTCTGTCTGTCTGTCTGTCTGTCTGTCTGTCTGTCTGTCTGTCTGTCTGTCTGTCTCCCTCCCTCCCTCTCTCTCTCTCTCTCTCTCTCACTCTCTCCCCCTTCTTCCTCTCTCCTCTCTCTCTCTCTCTCTCTCTCTCTCTCTCTCTCTCTCTCTCTCTGCTACTCTTTCTCTTTCTTCTGTCCAGAGATCAACCCATCATGATTGCACAGGCCTACGCATTTTTCACAGCTGCAATTTTCGGATCGGCTCCCTAACGAACCGAGCAGCTGAAACGAAACTAGCTCTAAAAACAGTGATAAGAAAGCAGATTTGCATCTAAGAGAAAAGAGAAAGGGACGTGTCGAGGTTGGGAGGGGGGGGGGGGAGAAGTGGTAGAGGGGAGGTAGGGGCAGGGGGAGAAGAAACGGAGATTGAAAGGGGCGTGGAAGGGGTGTAGAGAGTGTAGGGTGGAGGAGAGGTAGGAAGGTTGAGGTTGAGGTTGGTGCGTGCGGTGGAAAGGGGATAGGGAGGACATCCTTCTCAACACGCCAGCTTGCTACTCTCCATTCTCCTTTTTTTATTATTTTATACCAAATCGTGCCAACCATCCTGTAACATATCCAGAATAGGGAAAACCAATTACTAATATGCAATTACAGAAATACAGAAAAACAAATTGGTAATCGAATATGTGAATTACATCTAAAATAATAACAATTATCGTAATACAAGAAAGGTCATTATTATTAGTCCAGTGAACCTGGAAATACAAGAAAGACATTTTATACGAACAAACTGAAAAATCAAAAAAAAAAAAAACAAGTACACAAATAATCAGCACTGGTGCAACTCTCGAACCAAGGCTGAAAGGGGAAACATGAGAATAAAAAATAACAAGAATTGAGGTGTTTACCATCTTCTTCTTCTCGAACGTCTGATCGGCATCTAGAAACCAACCTCAATCCAAGGGGGACATTATTCCCTTTTCACATTTCGTCATCATTTCTTAATTAATGAAACAAGATATAACAAAAAAAACCAAGAGTGTGTGTATTCCTCTTTTCACTTTCAAACACTTCTTGATTAACGCAACAAGATATGACAAAAACCCAAGAATGTGTGTATTCCCTTTTCACTTTTCAACACTTCTTAATTAATTAACGCCAAAATATATATGACAACAAAAAATGTGTGTGCTCCGTACAAAAACAGTTACAAAAAATACAATCGTCAAATCATAATAAAACAACAACTAAGCAACAACCAAAAAATAGAGTGTGCACACACTGGGGCAGTGACTCTAGCCCAGAGCGCATCTTCACTCATCGGTCATCTTCATACAGCAGTGATGCAACCCAATGCCACGTCTACTCCATCTGTAACCAGGCACTTCCCCCTTAGTGTCTGAGTCATGTAAACAAAGGGCGGATTTCAACCAGTACACACATGCATATGTATACATGTATAAGGGCCTTTCCCTTAGTGGAATTAGTAGGTTCTCAACTATATTAAAAAAAAAGTATAGTGAACAACCTACCAAGTAATCCAAACTTTTGACTAAAAAGTAAGAAAATCTGCATTACAACAAATTGTCATCCTTGATCAATCTACATGATACCAATAATATTACAGCAAAATGACGATTTAAACTAAGTAAAGTAACAAACGCATTCCTCCCAAACCTATATAAAGAAATGGCAATAACAATAAACAAATGAAAAGCGTTTCATCCAAAACATATTTATAAAAAAGTCATTTACCCAGAATTATAGTACTATAGTATGAATTATATCCAAACAAAAATGAGAATCTTCATTAAATAAGTAATCAGCATTGTAAAAATTCATTGACACAAAGCTGTAGTATAAATATCAAAACAGGAGGGGAATCCTTAGAAAACGGGCAATTAGTGTACGGACTTAGAGACAGTGCTAGTAGTCCAGCGCCAGTGACTGGTTAATTAGTTTCCCAGGCATGGCCTGTACAAGAAAGAAGGAAGTACTTCAAGCTGACTGCAAGAAAGAGATCTCTGTCTTAAGTCTCTGATCCACAATCGTAGTACCATATTCAGCTTTAATTATGATTGCTATTTGAATTCTGGAACCATACTTTGAACGTCACAACCCTGGATTATATTACCGTTGATAAGCGCTATAAAAATCCCGGAAATATACTTTAAATTACAATCCATAACCATAATTTCGTTCTTCAGTCTTATTTACAACACCATTAACACTCTGGAATTATAGGCCTACTTTATGCCTCACAATACTTAAGTCATATTAGCATTCAAAAATGGAATTAAAACTCTGGCAATATAATTTAAATTCCGACACACAACTATACCTCTCTGTTTATCATTAATATGAAGGTTATGAATTACCATAAGACAATCAAGATGAGGACTACACAATATCTTCCAACACTGACTAATCACATGGGACTTCATAATCTTATCTCTTCACACCATACTTCGTCATTCCATCCTAACAACAAAGTATATAATACTCATGTAATCATTGTGTACCAGAAAACATAAATAATACAAGCAAGTACATAACCCAATCATCAATCGTCTAATGAATACATGCAATTATTAAAACAAGACAATCATCAGTAAACAAGTAAATATGAATTTTCAACGTCAAAAGGATACATTGTTGCCCCAAAAAAGGCAAAATGCTTACCAGTATTTTCACACAATTCATAGGAGCAGTCTTGTTCTCATTTTTCTTGACATCTGTCTCAGTACATCTACAACTTCGCTTTCAATACATCATAGAGGCTATCTTCTTTTCTTTGGCACTATCTTCAGCACAAGTCTTTCTACACGTCTGCCTTCTTCAATTCCCGATGCAAAAGAAAGTATATCTCAACACTTGGGACTACTTCCCTCTCTGTCCCCACGCCACATATTCCTACATTGCACTAGAATCATTGGCTGAAAGCCTGTTTACAGTGTTATGGGGTCATTCCTCAGTCCAACATAGTTCCCTAACCTGAGGCAGAGAGTCCAAGACTGACCATGTGGTATCAATTAGTCTCGCCGGCCGAGAAGGCCGCTTCCAAGACGAGTCTGTCAGGCTAATTTATGAAAGCCAGGAGTGTCAGCCACGGAGGCTGTGTTTCCTGCTGCGAAGCAGGCTGAATAGAACTGTTGTCTCAGCAACGAATGAAAGGGTTAGGTGGAATTCGTTGAGTCTCACAGAAGAGGAGAGGAGAGAGAGAGAGAAGAGAGAGAGAGGAGAGAGAAGAGAGGAGAGGAGAGAGAGAGAGAGAGAGAGAGAGAGAGAGAGAGGAGAGAGAGAGAGAGAGAGAGAGAGAGAGACAGACAGACAGACAGACAGACAGACAAATAGTCTATATGGGCAACTATTCTGTCCTGTCACAAGAGGATGGTGGTGGTGGTGGTGGTGGTTGGGGGGAAGAAGCGTCATAGATCAGTGTCGTTGTAAGGGTTAACATTTCCATCCCACGCATGGCAGTCGTCTTTCCGAGCCTCTTCCGCTGTGTGAATTTCCATCTGAACACCAAGAATGGCGACAATTTGTCCTATCTCGCCTTCAAATTGCATGGCATGGCACAGTAAAAAATGTGGACCGTGGCTGGAAGAAATTGTGTTTAAGGAAAACGAAGAGATAAAAAGCACTGAAATGAAACGTGTGATGAGCGACACTCAAATGAAAAGAGCTGATTGATTGGTGTGAAAGGAAAGGAGGGGGAAGGGGTGTTGGAGAGGGGAAGGGAGTTGGCTAGGGGAATGGAACATTTGAAGATTTTATTACAGGGTCCGAAAAAGGCGAAAAAGGGTGTGAAATGTGATTTCTGTTAATAACTGATGAGGGACAGATCAAAAGATCGGCTCTGAGGAGAAAGGACAGAGGGTGGAGGGAAGGTGGATGGCTTTGCCTCTTGGGGGAGGGGAGAGGAAGACAGACAGACAGGCATACAGAAACAAAAAAGAGGCAGTATCAAAATGATGAGAGAGAGAAGAGAGAGAGGAGAGAGAGAGGAGGAGAGAGAGAGAGAAGAGGAAGGAAAGAGGGAGGAGAGAGAGAGAGAGAGAGAGAGAGAGAGAGGAAGAGAGGAGAGAGAGAGAAGGAGAGAGGAGAGAGAGAGAGAGAGAGAGAGAAGGCAAACTCGGAATGAGATAGAGACA
>CM031620.1:8679387-8696887 GCA_018398815.1 Conus ventricosus | reverse complement strand
AGACACAAACACAGAACCCCTCACCAGCGCGCGGCACAGGCTTGTAGTGGCCGATTTCTATCTCTTGTCTGTTATGTGCCAAAGGCTTTTTAGCAAATTGAATTATTAGCGGCAATATCTCCCCCCACCCCCACCCCCCACCCCCTCCCTGTCTTCCAACCATCCCCCCCCCCCCCCCCCCCCCCCCCCCCTTCTCACTTCTCATCGTTTCAAATGGGATATTTCGTGTTCGGTAGTCATATATGCGAAAGAGGACACACAGGAAGACGGACTGGTAGAATCGGAGGGGCAGCTGTGTGCACTTGTGGTCTTGTTTTTGTTTATTACTGTCCCTAGGCTTCTTTCTTTCTTCCTTTCTTCCTTTCTTCCTTCTTTCTTCTTCTTTCTTCTTCTTCTTCTTTCTTCTTCTTCTTCTTCTTCTTCTTCTTCTTCTTCGTCGTCGTCGTCGTCGTTTTCTTCTCTTCTTCTTCTTCTTCTTCTTCTTCTTCTTCTTCTTCTTCTTCTTCTTCTCCGCCTCCTCCTCCTCCTCCTCCTGCTGCTCCTCCTCCTCCTCCTCCTCCTGCTGCTCCTCCTCCTCCTCCTCCTCCTGCTGCTCCTCCTCCTCCTGCTGCTCCTCCTCCTCCTCCTCCTCCTGCTGCTCCTCCTCCTCCTCCTCCTCCTGCTGCTCCTCCTCCTCCTCCTCCTCCTGCTGCTCCTCCTTCTACTTCTTTTTCTTATTTCTTCTCCTCCCTCTCCTTTTCCACCTCCTCCTCCCCCCTCCCTCTCCTCCTCTTGTTCTTCTTTCTCCTGCTCCTCATGATCCTCCCCCTCCTCCTTCTTCTTCTTTTCCCTCCTTCTCCTCCTTCTCCGCCTCCTCCTCCTCCTTTTCCTCTTCCTCCTTCCCTCTTCTCCTCCCTCTCCTCCTCCGCCTCCTCACATCCTCCTCACCCCGTCCTTCTCCTCCCTCTCCTCCCCTTCTGCTCCCGCGTCTTTTCTCCTCCTGCCTCTCTCTCTCTCTCTCTCTCTCTCTCTCTCTCTCTCTCTCGCTCTCGCTCTCTCTGTCTGTCTGTCTGTCTCTCTCTCTGTGTGTCTGTGTGTCTGTCTGTCTCTCTCTCTCTCTCTCTCTCTCTCTCTCTCGCTCTCGCTCTCTCTGTCTGTCTGTCTCTCTCTCTCTCTCTCTGTCTGTCTGTCTGTCTGTCTGTCTGTCTCTGTCTCTCTCTCTCTCTCTCTCTCTCTCTCTCTCTCTCTCTGTCTTTATGTCTGTCTGTCTGTCTGTCTGTCTGTCTGTCTGTCTGTCTGTCTCTCTCTCTCTCTCTCTCTCTCTCTCTCTCTCTCTCTCTGTCTGTCTGTCTGCCTCTCTCTCTCTCTCTCTCTCTCTCTCTCTCTCTCTCTCTCTCTCTCTCTCTTCTCTTCTCTCTCTCACTCCTCTTCTTTCTCCTCATCCTCCTCAGCGAGACTATTTCTTCACACTTGTCTCTTGGTTGGTCAGTAGTCTGTCTGACAAGGTGACACGACAACAGTTGACCCGGCTTGAACTGAACTTTCAGTTCCCCGTCGTCTGTACTCTTCCCCCTACTCCCACCCCAACCCCCACCCCTATCCCCCACTCGGTCATCCACCCCCTACGTCCTCGGCCACACCCTGACATGTCCCAGCCGCAGCCCCGACACCGGCAATCCGCAGGGAGCTGTCGGTAACAAAAGCTGTCAAGAGGCAACCCCCGAGGAGACACTGCGCCGCTGCCGAGTCCCATCGCTGGTGTTCAGTGGTGCCTGTTTGATTTGATCCCCCCCCCCCCCCCCCCTCCCTGCCGCTTCCCACCTCCCACCACCCTGCACCCCCACTCCCTACTGAATACAATGTTTGCTTAGTCCGCGAAGTCGGCGTTGAGTCAAGCAACTACTCCACACACCACACCCCCACCCCACCCCCAACCCCCGCTACCACGTCCGTCCAACGGCAGTCTTCTCGTGAGCTTGCCAATAGCGGTGACCTCGACAGGAACTGGCTGTGGGTGTGTCAACGCCGTGAGGACGTCAACAGTGAGGTCTTCATGAGAGCTGGGCGACGAAGGGAAGGGTCACAGACTGTGAGATATTTTGTGATGCATGCAGAGCGATGGGGATGGGGATGATGAAGAGGATGTTAGCTACTGGAGACCGACTCCTGTCTGCAACTGCAAAACCACACGCATGCAACAGACTGCATAGACACATGCGCGCGAGTGCGTACACGCACACACACACAACACACACACACACCACACACACACACACACACACCACCACGCACGCACGCACGCACCACACACACCACACACACACACACACACACACACACACACACACACACACACAACACACACACACACACACACACACACACACATACACACACACACACACACACACACACACACACACACACACACACACACATACACACACACACACACACACCACACACACAACACAACACAACACACACACACCACACACACACACACACACACACACACACACACACACACACACAACACACAAACAACACACACACACACACACACACACACACACACACACACCACACACACACACACACACACACACACACGAAAAAGAAAAAAAAAATCAATCCGACATGATTGTTCACCTCTTTGGCATGACCAATTTTCAGATCGGGTCCTTAACAAACTTAACAGCCGAAACGAGGATAGCGACAACAGATCAAACGGAGAAGGAAATCAGAAACCAAGGATGGAGGGGGACGGAAGCAACGCTCTGGGAGTGAGAGTCTTGGGGGAAGGGGGGGGGGGGGTGAGGATGGGGGTGGAATAAAAGATCCAGGAAAGTGCAGGACGCAGAGAAAGTAGAAATACAGAGGAAAAAGCAAGGGTAGCTCCAAGCGTTTAGAGATGGGGGCGGTGAGGGGGGGGGGGGGGGGGAGATGGGGAGGGGGAAATGCAGAATTGTACTGAGGGGCAGGAGGGAGAGGAAAGGGGTGAGTAACGGGAGGGTGAAGTCAGAGGGAGGGGCAGGGGATGGGGAAAGGGGGTTACGGAGAGTCGGGGATGTAGACTTGTCGGCCGATGATTTCTCTTCTTTTATTTTTCCGCCTGTGGATCTCCATCTGCTGACATTCTCTTCACACACACACACGCGTGTGTGCGCGCGCACACGCACATGCACACACGCACACACACACACACACACACACACACACACACACACACACACACACACACACACACACACACACACACACAAAACACACACAAGCACGCATATGCACCACACACACAACACACACACACACACACACACACACACACATACACACACACACACACACACACACACACACACAACACACACACCCTCTCTCTCTCTCTCTCTCTCACACACACACACACACACACACACACACACACACACACACAACAGAGGGAATCTCAGTATTGCTTTGGTGCTAGTGGATGGGGTATCAGGGAACTGTGTCACAGTGGCACCGGTGGTCGGACTGGGAATTAGACAATGAGAGCAGTACCGCTGGTGGGGTGGAGGAGGAGTGACAGAATAACGTTATTGCTGTATGCAGGATGGGTCTGGAACTAGGGAATGATATTGTTACACAGTCTTTGGGGGTGATGTTTGTCGTAATGGTGATGAGTCAGGAGTCGGGGAATTATACTACCATCAATGTACATTGGGCTGCGCTGTGAATCAGAGAAATCGTGTCCGTACTGTGTGAGAGGGTGAGAGGAATTTAGACTTGTTTTAAGCACTCCTCTGCTGATTGGGGGGGGGGGGGGGGGGGGGGGGCGGTGAAATTATATTATTACAGAAATAAGGATGTATGGAGAGAAGGGGGGGTGGGGTGGAAGATGTGGGAATTATTTTTTTCACTACGATGTTTGTTTGTCTGTCTGTCTGTCTGTTTGTTTGTTTGAGAGGGGAATAAGGGAATCGCATTATTACTGCGCTAGGGATGATTGTATGAGTCAGGAAATCAGGAAATCATTTCACTACACTACTTGGGATAGTTGAAACTCAGGAAAATACCTCTCATTATTCCACTCAGTCAGAAAATCACATCGTTGTTGTTGTGCTAAAGATGGGTGGATTTGGTGGGGCGGAATTGATGGGAATGGGCTCGGGAATCAAGGGAATATTCCACAGTGGTCCTCTGCCAGGAAATGAATTGTAATGTGTTACTTGGACATCTAGTGGAACTGAAGGTGGTGTGGACTGATGTTGTGGCCGTCTGTGATGGCTTTATCCGGCGGTCAGAGTGGCTTTATTCCAGGTATCAAGGTGACTGTTTCCCCTTAAAGTGTAGGGAGTCCAGGGCCGAAAACACTTGTCTGCGGGGGCTTTCTTCTCTGAAGACATTCTGCTGTCAAGCTCTCCCAAGAGTTTCTTCATACTAGGTATCATGGTGACTGTGTTCCAGGAATTAGAATTGCGACCAGGGTGGTTTTATTCCAGGAATCAGTGTGGCTTTGTTCCAGGAATCAGGGTGGTTTTAAGGATGGTTTTGTTCCAGGAATCAGGATAGTTTTGTTCAAGGGTGGTTTTGTTCCAGGAATCAGTGTAGCTTTGTTCCAGGAATCAGTGTGGCTTTGTTCCAGGAATCAGGGTGGTTTTGTTTAAGGATGGTTTTGTTCCAGGAATCAGGATTGTTTTGTTCAAGGGTGGTTTTGTTCCAAGAATCAGGGTGGCTTTGTTCCAGGAATCAGGGTGGCTTTGTTCCAGGAATCAAGGGTGGTTTTGTTCAAGGAATCAGTGTGGTTTTGTTCAAGGGTGGTTTTGTTCCAGGAATCAAGGTGGCTTTGTTCAAGGGTGGTTTTGTTTCAGGAACCAAGGGTGGTTTTGTTTCAGGAACCAAGGGTGGTTTTGTTCCAAGAATCAAGAGTAGTTTTGTTCTAGGCATCAAGGGCGGTTTTGTTCCAGGAATCAAGGGTGGTTTTGTTCCAGGAATCAGTGTGGTTTTGTTCAAGGGTGGTTTTGTTCCAGGAATCAAGGTGGCTTTGTTCAAGGGTGGTTTTGTTTCAGGAACCAAGGGTGGTTTTGTTTCAGGAACCAAGGGTGGTTTTGTTCCAAGAATCAAGAGTGGTTTTGTTCCAGGCATCAAGGTGGATTTATTCCAAGAATCAAGAGAGGTTTCTGTCAGGAATCAGAATACGTTTGTTCCAGGTAGGAATGTTGCATTGTTAGTCACCAGTAGGACTGTGCTGGGTACCAGATTGGTTTCGTTCCGACTGACTGTCAGCCATTTTGTTCCAGGTGTCTACCTAGCGTTTTCTAATTAACACAGTGGCTTTCTTCTTCCGGCAGGGTCGTTTTGTTCCTGGTACCATCTTGGCAATGTTTGTGGTTCAAGACTGGCTATGTTCCAGACCTTGAACTGGCTTTGTTCCAGGTTCCAGTGGTTCAATACTGGCTATGTTCCAGACCTTGAACTGGCTTTGTTCCAGGTTCCAGAATAACTTGTTCCGGGTATGGGAGAGACTCTGGTCTTTGCTCCAAGTACCACAGTCGGTTTGTTTCAGGTAGCGGGGCGGTATTGTGTCTGGTCGCAACGTGTTCCAGCCACAAGGCAGTAAAACAGGCAAACACTATAAATCTAGGCCGTGTAGATGTCTGCAGAATATCACTAGTCAATGGACGCCACGAAGCTCTTTTTCTTCCCGAATGGTCACACAAGCTGGTTTTTATTCTCGTATTTTGTTTTCAGAGAAGAGGAAGGAAGGGGGTGGGGGGGGGGTGGGGGTGGTATTGGGACACTGAGGAGGGGGGAGGTGAGGGGAAGATTTACATATCCATCTGCCCCAGCCCTCGCTCCCCCTTCCTCAAACGACGCGGATTAATCGCAGTCTCCTATCGCCGCTTGCACTTCCGGCGGATGTCCTTCCGCGGAGCATTCTCCTCTTGAAATAACACGAGACAGAACAACGAAAGATGACGAACAAAACAAAACAAAAAACATGAGAAGAAGAAGAAGAAGAAGAAGAAGAAGAAGAAGAACTGCACACGGAAAAGGAAAAGAACTGGAAGTAGAAACCAATCTGGAAAAAAAAACCGGCCTGGCATTAATTCAGGGGAATCAGAACAGAACGAAATGGAATGGCCATCGGATTCATATTTTAAACGACTGGAGCGCCAAAGGGAAAAATATGAAGAGAGAGACAGAGAGAGGGGAGGGAGGAGAGAGAGAGAAAAGAGAGAGGGGAGAGAGAGAGAGAGAGAGAGAGAGAGGGGGGGGGGGGGAGATAAACAAAAAGCTCGCCGAAATGACAAAAAATTGTATTGATTAAAAGCGGGACAGGATGGGGAGAGAGAGAGAGACAGACAGACAGGGCAGACAGAGAATGAGAGAGAGAGATAGAGATAGAGAGAAACGATAATGAAGATGGTGATAATTGGATGATATGGTGACTAAACCAGAGACCATCATTTTGGAGAGAGAGAGAGGAGAGAGAGAGAGAGAGAGAGAGAGAGAGAGAGAGAAGGGGGAAAAAAAAATTTAAAAGAAAATAAAGAAAGACGCGTGATGAAATGGAAAGGGCGTTAATCCGGGTCCCCCGCTTGTGCCTCAGGCAGAATTCCATCCTCATTTGGATGGGGGGGGGTGGTGAAAGGGGGAGGGGGAGAAGAAGGGGGGGAAGGTCTATGGAGAAGGTGGGTGATTTTGGTGATTTTGCTGGCTTAACACTTCAATTGGATTTTACATCGTGAGTGTGTCGGGGTACCCGTGTGTGACGTGACTCTGGAGAGAGAGAGAGAGAGAGAGGAGGAGAGAGAGAGAGAGAGAGAGAGGAGAGAGAGAGAGGAGAAGAGAGAGGAGAGAGAGAGGATGGGCGTGGAGAATAAAGAAAACGTTTTCGGAGGAAAATGGGGGGGGGGAGCGCGAAGAGGTGGGGTAGGTGCGAGAGGAATGGAGCGATGGGGGAATGACAAACGTCAGTGCATCCTTTTGTGTGTGTGTGTTGTGTGTGTGTGTGTGTGTGTGTGTGTGTGTGTGTTGTGTACATGTGTATGTGTGCGTGTGCAGTGTGTGTGGCAAGCGTGCGTGTGTGTGTGTGTGTGTGTGTGTGTGTGCGTGTGCATTTTGTGTGTGGCAAGCGTGTGTGTTTTTGTGTGGGGTTTTGCGTGCGTGCGTGCGTGCGTGCGTGCGTCGTGCGTGCGTGCGTGCGTGCGTGCGTGTGTGTGTGTGTGTGTGTGTGTGTGGTGTGTGTGTGTGTGTGTGTTTTGTGTGTCTAACTCCGTGGGGTTTGCATTGGAAGGAGCGCGTGTGAGAAATAACGTGCGTTTGTTTTGTCGGTGTTTGTGTAAGAGAGAGAGACAGGTGACAGAGAGAGACAGAGAGAGAGAGACAGAGTGACAGAGAGAGGAAACGCGCGCGCACACACAAAACGCGCACAGACAGACACACAAAACCACAAAACACACACACACACACAACACACACACACCATACACACACACACACACACACACACGAACGCACGCACGCACGCACGCACGAAAGCCCCAAACACACCCACACGCATGTATGCAGCACACACTCACCCCACGCACGCACCTATGTAGCACGCCGCACGCAACGCAAGCTAGCACACACACGCACACACACCCCACACACACACACACACACACACACACACACACACACACACACACACACTCACACACACACACACTCACACACACACACATGCAGATACATGCCAACACCTTGCTCATTCGCACGCCCAGGATGAAGATAGGCAGAAAGAAACGGAGCAGGACAGAGGGAGGGAGGCGCAGAGAGGGGGAAGGGGAGGGGGGAGTGAGAGGGAGTGAGGGAGGGAATGAAGGACACACACACACACACACACACACGCACACGCTTACACTCACACTCAACACACACACACACACACACACACCACACACACACACACACACAGACGAGACACAGACGGACAGACAGACAAACAGAGACAGACAAACACGCAGACAGACAGACGGAGAGAATGAGAGAAGGCGAGGCCTGAGTGAGCAACAGAGAGAGAGGAGACAGACAGACAGACAGAGAGAGAGAGAGAGAGAGAGAGAGAGAGAGAGAGAGAGAGAGAGAGATAGAGAACATAACCTTGTGTCTTTTTGGCCTTCCACGCTGCGCTCACTCGTTCTCCCCAGACACAGCGCCGTTCAGGAGCGGCGTAGCGTGATGGGTCGCCCTCTGGAGACAGGGCCCCCTTACAGACCGCCCGAAGAGCCAGCCAGGGAAGAACCACAACAAACAGACAAAATACAAACAGTAAACATCCAGAACGACACGAAGGGAGAAAACAAAAGAGAGAGAGAGAGAGGAGAGCGAGAGAAACCCAATAAATTAAGCTAGAAAGGAAGGGCCGTTGGGAGAGGGGGGAAGGGAGGAGGGTGAACGGAAAAGAACGCGAGAGAGACGGAGAGAGAGAGGATGGGAGAGAGAGGAGAGAGAGAGAGAGAGGAGAGAGAGAGAGAGAGAGAGAGGAGAGAGAGAGAGAAGGAAGAAAAAAAGTACCCCCAAACGTATTCATTTTCGAAAGGTCTTTTGTATTTTTACCGCCTGACTTTCTTCTTCTTTTTGGTTGGAATTTTCTTTCTGTCGTTCTGTCTATCTTTCTTACTTTTTCCATTCATCCAGTACATTATCTTTGTTTGTTTTTCTTTGATTGTTTTTTTTTTTCTTCCGTTCTTTCTTTTTGTTCCTTCGTTCTTTCCTTCTTTCTTTCACTTTGCATAGCTTCTTTCTTTCTGTCTGTCTTTCTTTCTTTCCTAATGGTTTTTTTTGTGTGTCTCCTTTCTTTCTTCTTTTTAAAATATTTTTTCTTGTTTCTTTATTTATTTGCATGCTTCCGTTTAATTCTTGTCGTCGTTCTTTCTCACTTTTTCCATTCTTTCATCGCCTTTAAAAAAAAAAATTCTTGCATCCTTTCTTTCTCACTTCTTGTCTTCTTTGTTTTATTTGTGATCCCTTCCTTCTTTGTTCCCAACTGTCTAACTTTCTGTATTGTCTTTGTCCTTTTTCTTCTTTCTTTTTTTCCTTTCCTTTCTGCCTTTGTCCCTTTCCCCGCGTTTTTTTTTTCCTTTCTTTCTTACTCTCTTTCTTTCCTGCTTCCTGGCTTGGTTTCTTTGTTATCCAAACAAGTGACGAACTTCATCACGGGGTGTCTAGGATGTGATACTTTCTTTCTTCCTCTCTTCGTTTCTTCTATGTTCCCATACTTTCTTTCTTCCTCTCTTCGTTTCTTCTTTGTTCCCATACTTTCTTTCTTCCTTTCTTCGTTTCTTCCCATACTTTCCTTCTTCCTTTCTTCTTTATTCCGAATGACTGCCACAGCCCAGCCGACCACGCGGAACCTTGTCAGGGGCTGTCACCGCTCAGAGGAAAGAACTTTTAGGAAGAAAAAAAAAAAGCAGGGAACATTTATGTAGATATTTATATGGAATCCATTGCACGACGCTGATGTATTGACATAGGCAATGGAATCCATTGCACGACAGCTGATGTATTGACATAGGCAATGGAATCCATTGCACGACAGCTGATGTATTGACATAGGCAATGGAATCCATTGCACGACAGCTGATGTATTGACATAGGCAATGGAATCCATTGCACGACAGCTGATGTATTGACATAGGCAATGGAATCCATTGCACCACAGCTGATGTATTGACATAGGCAATGGAATCCATTGCACCACAGCTGATGTATTGACATAGGCAATGGAATCCATTGCACCACAGCTGATGTATTGACATAGGCAATGGAATCCATTGCACCACAGCTGATGTATGGACATAGGCAATCGAATCCATTGCACCACAGCTGATGTATTGACATAGGCAATGGAATCCATGGCACGACAGCTGATGTATTGACATAGGCAATGGAATCCATGGCACGACAGCTGATGTATTGACATAGGCAATGGAGTCCATGGCACGACAGCTGATGTATTGACATAGGCAATGCTGATGAAACTAGACTGTGCTATGGGTGCCATACATCCCACTGAATTTTTTCTTCCCAGTTTATCCCCCCTCCTCCCCCCCCCCCCCCCCCCCCCAAGAAAATGGCCGCAGGGTAACAATAAATCAAGGCAAAGTAAGCCCGACAGCAGTAAGAAAAGTAGGGAAAAGTGACCCAAAAAATGAGGTGAAAAAAATGGAGGAAATAGAAAAAAAAAAGTTTCAAAAAAAATAAGGGGGAGAGATAGAAAGATCGTAAAAGTAGGAGAAAATTCGTAGTCAAGAGTGTAGACTATCACGTAAAGAGGAGACGAAAAGGGGGAAAACGCAGAGAGAACAATTTTTTTTAAATATATAGAAATGCAAACAAAGAAAAGGTAGAAGAGAAGGAGGCAAAAGGAGAAAAAGACAGACGTAGAAAGAGAAAAGTAAGTTGGAGAAGAGAAAAATTTAGGAAGGAAGGAGAAAGAAAACAGAAGGAAATGGATATAAGAAGAGAAACGGGTGGGGGGGGGGGGGGGGGGGGGGGGCGGGGACGAGGGGGGGGGGGGGGGGTAAGTGAAAAAGTAGAGAAAGAAAGAATAAAGGAGAGAAACTAAGAGAGAAAGTAAGGTAATGTCATGTTGTTTATAGCCCAGCCGACCGCAAAGGGCCATATCATGGTTGTCACCGCGTTGAAGTCAATCACAGGTCATTCATTCACAGAACCCTTTAAAATGCATCTTCTAAAGACACACCTGAAACGTTGTTAACAATCTTTCCACTGTAGAATCTCAGATCAGATGAAAAATGTTAATGTCTTTCAGAAATTCAAAGATAACATCAGGTGGAACATCTCTGAACAAGGTTTTCATGGAATCTGCTGTAAAATGTTAATGTCTCACATCATGCAAGCCCCAACACTCTAAAAGAATATGTTTCATTGTGGTGTGAGTGGTACATGACATGGAATGCACCACGGAGCTTCTTTTCTCCTTGAAAGGTACGAGTGAGTAAAACACGAATGGCCGGTGTGCAGCCGGCCTAAAACCCGTTTCTTCCTTGCGACCATCAAGAGAGAAGAGAAAGGAAGAGAAAAATTGAAAAAGGAAAAAAAAAGGAAGTAGGAAAAAAAACGGACGAGAACAAAGTCCAGGAAACTGTTAGGAAAGGAAGGGGAAGCAGGGAAATAGAGGAAGTAGGGAAATAATGGTTAAAGGTACGGGGGGGGGGGGGGGGGGGGACAGAAGGGAAAGGTTTAAAGAAAAACAGGACTCATAGAACAAAACTCGAAACGGCCTCAAAAGGTAGAACCAGATAGATAAAAAAAAAGACAGGAAAAAGAAGAAAGCGTAGAACTGTGTAAGAAACGAGTAGAAAACAAAGTAGGACGAAAGGAAAGGGGGGGGGGGGGGGGGAGTAGATGAGTAAAGAAAACAAAGGAGGACAAGAAAAGTCAATGCGGAAAAAAAAAAGGGAAAAAAAAAGGAAGATAGCGAGATTGGACAACGCAGGAAAAGGGATGAAAACAAGATTGGACAATACAGGAAAAGGGAGAAAAAGAAGATTGGACAATACAGGAAAAGGGATGAAAACAAGATTGGACAATTTCAGGAAAAGGGAGAAAACAAGATTGGACTACACAGGAAAAGGGGGAAAACAAGATTGGACAAGACAGGAAAAGGGGGAAAACAAGATTGGACAAGACAGGAAAAGGAAGAAAAGATTGAACAACACAGGAAAAAGAAGAAAAGATTCAACAACACAGGAAAAGGGAAAAAAAACAAGATTGGACAAGACAGGAAAAGGGAGAAAACAAGATTGAACAACACAGGAAAAGGGAGAGAAAGCAAGATTCAACAACACAGGAAAAGGGAGAAAGCAAGATTCAACAACACAGGAAAAGGGAGAAAACAATATTGGACAAGACAGGAAAAGGGAGAAAAACAAGATTAGACAAGACAGGAAAAGGGAGAAAACAAGATTGAACAACACAGGAAAGGAGGAGAAAGCAATATTGGACTACACAGGAAAAGGGAGAAAACAAGATTGAAAAACACAGGAAAAGGGAGGGAAAAAAAGATTGGACTACACAGGAAAAGGGAAAAAACAAAGTAGGAAAAGTGGGGGGGGGGGGGGGGGGAAAAAAAAATGGAAAAAAAAAAGAAAACTTAAAATGCATAGAAAAGAACGTAGGGGAAAAACATAAAAAAAGGTGGGGGGCGGGGGGGGGGGGGGGGGGATTTTCAAAACAAATTTGGGACAATGGGGAGAAGGGTTTAAATAAAAAAGGGGGGGGGGGGGGGGGGGGGGGGGGTAGAAATAAAAGGGGGGGGGCACATAAAAAAAAAAAGTACAAAAAGGTACAAAGGGGGACAAAAAAAAAAAAATTTTAAGTAAAAAAAATTTTTAAAAAGTGGGAAAATAAAAGAAAATTTGGGGGAAAAATAAAGAAAAAAAAAAAAAGGGGGGGGGGGGAGGGGGGGGGGGGTTAAAAAATAAAACCAGAAAAAACCAGAAAATTTGGGAAAAACTAAAAGGGGGGGGGGGGGGGGGGGGGGAGAAAAGCAAAGTACGACAATAAAAGAGATGGTTAAAAAAAGAAACAAAGGATACCCGGGGGGAAAAAAAAAAGATAAAAAGAAAAAATGGGTTTAATAGAAAAAATTTGGGAAAAAAGGGGTTTAAAAAAAAAGTGAGACAACAAAAGAAAAAAGGGTTTTTGGAAAAAAGGGAAAAAGCAGGGGGCAACAAAAAAAAAGGTAGAAGGGTTTTAAAAGAATTTGGGCAACTTAAAAAAAGGTAGAAGGGTATAGAAGAAGTAGGGCAAAATAAAAAAAGGGTTTGGAAGGGGTTTTTTAGAAGAAGTGGGCAACATTAAGAAAAAGGTAGAAGGGTATAGAAAAAGTAGGGCAACATAAAAAAGGTAAAAAGGGTATGAAAAGGGGGTTTAGGGGCAACATAAAAAAAAGGGTAGAAAGTATGAAAAAAAAACCCGAACAACATCAAAAAAGCAAAAAAAAGGAGAAGAAAAAAAAAAAGAAAAACAGGAGAAAACAAAGGGGGTAAAGGTAAAAATTTTAAGCATGAAAAAAAACCCAAAAATTTTAGACGTATAAAAAAAAGTAAAATACGTAAAGAGAAAAGGAAATTTAAGGTTGTTGTTTTTTAAAAAAGTAGACAATTTTAAGAAAATGCGGGAATCTTTAAAAAAAAAAGTGTTTGGTAGAAAAGGGGAGGTAGAACAACCAAAAAAAAGGGGGGGGGGGGGGGGTTAAACAAAAGTTTTGGGGGGAGAAGAGCAAGAAAAAACCCCCCGCAGAAAATTTTGTGGGAAAGCACGGGAAAAACTGTAAGGGAAAGTTAAAAGATAGAAAAACATGTAAATCACTTCAAAACAAGGGGGGGAAAAAGAGAATCACAAAATGAGCAAAAGGGTAGAGAAAAATAGAATGTGGGGGGGGGGGGGGGGGGGGGGGGGGGGGGGTTTTTAAAAAACGTCGAAAAAAAACAGAGAAGGTTGGGATTTTTGGAGTGACGGTCCACTGTATTCTTTTTATTTTTTCATGTTTTAAATTTACCCTTTTAATTTATTTATTTTTTTATTCATTTATCTTTATTTATCAAATTTATATATTTTTTTTATTCCTTTTTGTATTTTAATTGCTTGTTTTTATTTTTGATGCCCGGGGCTGTTTTCTTTTTGTTGTTTTGTTTGTGTGTGTTGTGCGTGTTTTGGTGTGGTGTTTTGGGGGGGGGGAGGGGGGGGGAGAGAAAGGGTTTGGGTGTTTTGTGTGTTTGTGTGTGTGTGTGGTGTGTTTTAAATTTTTGCTTCGTAAATTTTTTGGGTGTAATTTTACATATGTTTATGGAAGGAAGATAGGTGGGTGGGGGGGTGTGTGTGGTGAGGGTGGTAGTGGGGGTTTTTTGTTAAAACCCCCCCAACTGTCACTTTTTTGTTGTTTTTCGGGGGTTCTCGTGACCGAAAATCGAAAAACCCAAAACCCGGCCTCGGGGAAATGTTTTTTTAAGTTTTTTCTGGCTTTCCAGTTAAATTTTAAAGGGGGAGGGTTTCATTTTGTTTTTGTGCTCTCTCTCTCTCTCTCTCTCTCTCTCTCTCTCTCTTTTTGTTTTTTTGGGATTTGATCACTGTTTGTCCCTCTTTGTGTGTTTTGGTGTGTGTGGGGTGTGTGGTGTGTGTGTGCTTTGCGTGCGTGGGGTGCGTGCGTTTTGTGGTGTGTGTGTGTGTGTGTGTGTGTGCTTTCTTTGTCTGTCTGTGTCTCTGTTTTTGTCTCTGTCGTCTGTTGTCTGTCTTTTGGTCGGTCTGTCTCTCTCTCTCCTATCCCCTCTCTTCCCTCTCTCTCTTTTTTCTCTTGAGTGTTTTGTTTTGTGTGTCTGTGCGGTGTCTGTTGTGTATCTGTATATTGTCTGTCTATCTCTGTCTGTCTGTTTTGTTTTGTCTGTTTTGGGTTCTGTCTCTGTCTCGTGTCTTGCTCTCTGTCTGTCTTTTCTCTCTCCTCTCACTCTCTCTTTCTCTCTCTCCCCCTCTCTCTCTCTCTCTCTCTCTCTCTTCTCTCTTCGAATGAGTCTTTTTAAATGGTGAAAGAAAGTTTAATATGATGCTATTTTGATTCACCAAACACAAAGGCAATTTTTATTTTGGGTTTTTTGTACCCCGAAAGTTGTGAAAAGTTTTCTGTTAGTTTTGTTTGCAACTCCCTCCCCTTCCCAATGGGTTGGGCCTTTTTTTAAAATTAAAATTTCCTCTCTCCCCCTCTCTCTCCCCTCTCTTCTCTCTCTCTCTCTCTCTCTCTCTCTCTGTGTATGTGTGTGTGTGTTGTTGTGTGTGTGTTGTGTTTTGTTTTGGGGTTTTATGTGTGTGGGGGTGTGTGTGTGTGTGTGTGTGTGTGTGTGTGGTTATGTGACCGATCGAATTTTAAAGTTTCCACCCCGTTTTTTTCTTTTTTATAATTTACGGTGTCTTTGTACTCCTTTTCCCCAAATTATGCCCGTCTCTCTGTCTCTCCTGTCTCCCCCTGTTTCTCCCTCACTTTCTCTCTCTCTCTCTCTCTCTCTCTCTCTTTTCTCTTCTCTCTCTCTTTTCTTTTCTTCTCTCTCTACGTGTGTGGGTGTTGTGTGTGTGTGTGTGTGTGTGTTGCGGCGTGCGGCGTGAGTCCCGTGCGTGCGTGCGTGCTTTGCGGCGGGGCTTTGTGGGGGTGTGTGTGTGTGTGTGTGTGGGTGTGTGTGTGTGTGTTTTTCTCGCACACGTACACGTTTTTGTGTGTGTGCATGCGCCCACAAAACACCCCAAAAAGCAATTTAAATGCTAACTGCCTTTACTTTAACCTTTTTTCTGCCGAGGCTTTGCAATTGTTAATTTAACAAAAACCCACCCCCACACCACAAAAAACCACAACAAAACACAAAAACCCCAAAACCACTCGGGCACACACGCACGCACGGCCGGGCAGTACGCACGCACGGGACGCACGCACAACAAAACACACAAAACACACACACAACAACCACAAACACAAACAATCAGCCACCCACAAACTCAATAAAAATTTAAAGCACCCGAAAGGGCCACCCCACGCCATTAAGGCGGAGTCAAAACTCCCGCAGTTGTTGTTTTCCGGTGCCCAAAAGTTTCCAAACCGTGTGAAGGGGGACGGCTTGACAGTTCGGGACAAAAGGAGGGGGGGACGGGGCTTGAAAAAGCCGGGTCGGAAAATTCCTTTCTTTTTTTCCTTTTCGATGATTCTCATTTCCCAAAAACAGTTCGCCCGTTCGTGGGGAATACTCTGCCCAATCCTGTCGTGGCTTTTTGACGGTGTCAGGGGGGGTTTTGTTCGGTCCAGCGTTCGGTGGAAAAGTTGAATTTTTTTTTTTTTTTTGGAGGGGGGAAAGGGGGGGGGGGGGGGGTTTGGCGCGGGTTCTGTGAGCTACGGAACTTTGCCGCCCAGGGGCTTGGTTGAAAACGTTTGTGCGACCCTTTCGAGGCTTTTTTGGCATGGGTTGATGGTTGAAGGGGGTTTCGGTTTTTTTGGGGTGTGGGGAAAAGAAAAAAAAGGGGTTTTACGTGGTGTGTGTGTGTGTGTGTGGGGTGTGTGTTTTGGTGGTGTGGGTTGCGTGCGTGCGTGCGTGCGTGCGTGCGTGCTTTGTGTGCGTGCGTGCGTGGTGCGTGCGTGCTTTGTGTGTGTGTGTGTGTGTGTGTGGGGTGTGTTTAGGGTTTTATTTGTGGGTTTGTTCAGCCCCGCATTTAGCTTTATCTCTGTGTTAAAGCAGGTGAATTTTGCATTTCTTACTGTGTTCAGCAGCTGCAGTAGCATTATCTCCTGTGTTCGCAGCTGCATTTAGCATTATCTCACTGTGTTCAGCAGCTGCAGTAGATTATTCACTGGTTCGCGGGTTAAAAGTAGCTTTATCTTACTGTGTTCGGGCAGCTGCAGTGTTTATATCCGGTGTTCGGGCAGCTGCAGTTGCATTATCTCACTGTGTTCAGCAGCTGCAGTTGCATTATCTCACTGTGTTCAGCAGCTGAAGTAGCATTATCTTACTGTGTTCAGCAGCTGCAGTAGCATTATATCCTGTGTTGAAGTCCCTTTCGGTCCATTTATCATCGTCGTACTTTCTTCAGGGAAAGAGAAGAAAGACTGATTACCGGCAGCGTCACGAGTTATTTGTCTTTTTCTTTTTTTAAGCACTGCGCTACGAGAAGGGTTCTTGCTAACACAAACAGAGTGTTCTTTCCATTGTGCAAAGTTATTTTTTTGTTTGTGTGTTTGTTTGTTTCTTATGACAGCCCTCGCCCGTTCTTCATGTCCGGCTTCTCCGTTCTAACTTTGGAACGTCCACCTTCCACTGTACTCTGTGGAATGGCCTTCGACAGGGAGTCATGGAGAGATACATGTCCACCTTCCACTGTACCCTGTAGAATGGTCTTGGACAGGGAGTCATAGTGAGATACATGTCCACCTCCACTGTACCTGTAGAATGGTCTTGGACAGGGAGTCATGGTGAGATACATGTCCACCCTCCACTGTACCCTGTAGAATGGTCTTGGACAGGGAGTCATGGTGAGATACATGTCCACCCTCCACTGTACCCTGTAGAATGGTCTTGGACAGGGAGTCATGGTGAGATACATGTCCACCCTCCACTGTACCCTGTAGAATGGTCTTGGACAGGGAGTCATGGGTGGAATACCACAAATAAAGAGTTGAGCAGATTCTCTGTTGCCCACACCGATCTAAAACCTGACGCCCAGGTTGATGTCAAAGACCTCTGGCGGAAGAAATAGAACTCGGAGACAGAGAACAGACTCGTCCAACTCTGTCCAAACCTTCAAAAGTTTTTAAAGAGTCTTTTTTTAATGAGTGCCAGTTGCGGTCGTAAAGAAGAAACAGTTTTTGTGCCGTGTGCACACAAGCCACTCCTCTAACGCCCACACATATCTTGTAAAAGGTGAAGAAGCTCCGTGGTGCGTTCCTGGTGATGTTTCGTTCACTGTTAAAGCATGTTCTTATGAGAGTGTT
>CM031620.1:8669387-8674387 GCA_018398815.1 Conus ventricosus | reverse complement strand
TTGATGCCACCCTTTAAGGTGGGAGAGGGTGGGAGGGCCAGGGAGTGGCGTGAGTGGGCCATGTGTGTGGGTGGTGGGCTTCGAGGGCAACCACGAGGAGGAGGAGTGGGAAGGTGGTGTGGGCTGCATAGGGAACGTTTGTTTGTTTTCTTAGTGCCCACAAGGGTTGTTGACCCCTTTGTTGTGTGTCTTCTGATTGGGGGGCGATTGGGGGGAGCCCACATGGGTTGGGGCCACTTTGTGTGTTGTGTACTTCTGTTTGGGGTATTGTGGGCCCACAAGGGTTGTGCCCCTTTGTTGTGTGTCTTCTGATTTGGGGCATTGTGGAGCACCACTAGGGACTGTGCCCTTGGTTGTGGTTTCTGTTTTGGGATTGGGGAGCCCACAGGGTTGTGCCCCTTTGTTGTGTGTCTTGATTGGGGAATTGGGGGAGCCCACAAGGGTTGTGCCCTTTGTTGTAGTGTCTTCTGATTGGGGATTGGGGAGGAGAAGGATCTGGGGGAATTAGAGAGAGGGAGGAGTAGAGACAGGGGTGGGGGGGGAGGGGGGAGGGAGGGCGGGAGACAGAGTGGGAGAGGCGGGAGAGATAGAAGGAGGGGAGGAAAGAAGGGAGGAGATAAGAGACGGGAGGGAGAGGAGGAGAGAGAGGGGAGAGGAGAGGAAAGAGTGATGAGAGGAGAGAGGCAGAGAACACACACACACACCACACTACACACAACACCACCACACACAACACACACACACACACACACACACAACTCTCACACACCACATCCCACCACACACACACACACACACAACACACACACACACACACCACACACACCACACCACACACGCTCGCGCACGTACAAACACTACACACAACACACACACACACACACACACACCACACCACACACACACAACCACACACACAACACACAACACACACACACCAACACCACACCAACACCACACCCTCACACAAACACACACACACAACACACACACACACACACCCATCACACACACTCACACACCACACACACACACACCAACTCTCACACACACTGAACACACACACACACAACACACACACACTACACACACACACACCACACACAACACACACACACACACAAAAGGGTGAGAGAGAAATCAGGGGGTATGGTTGACACAAGGAGAGAGAGAGGGAAGAGAGAGAGACGACCAAGACGACAGAACAGACCGGACAGACAAACTGCGGGAGACAGGCAGGAGAGAAGAAGAAAAATGTTTCTATCACGGATTTACAGAAGTGGGATGCTTTTTCAATGGGATGATGTCATTAATTCAGATTGCCGCTCTCCGCATGCATTTTTTTTTTTCGCAGTTTATTGTGTCTTTACAGATACAAACCTCTCTCTTCTCTCTCTCTCTCTCTTCTCTCTCTCTCTCTCTCTCTCCTGCTCTCTCTCTCTCTGCATACCTGCATGTCGCCATAGATCGTACGCTTTCCGGTTTCTCTCTCTCTCTCATCTTCTCTCTCTCTCTCTCTCTCTCTCCTCTCTCTCTCTCTCTCAAACTCCATCTCCTTCCTCCGTCGTCCCCCCCCCCCCCCTCCCTCCCTCACCTCCCCCAGGCTTCTTTCAGAGTCATTTCCTTCTTTACTTTGCCTGCAGTTACAGAGGGCGAGCTCGGAGGCATCTGCAAATCAGTCTGCCAATTGTGTTCCTCCTCTGGTTCCCCTATTGATCCGGTTTGCCTGAGAACCGTTCCCCAAGATGTATCGTCTGCGCTCGGACGGTTACGAAGGATGAACAAGGATGAACAAACACAAAAATACCAGCTGCGTTGAAACATCTGTTCTATTCGTTTCGAGATCCGGGTTGTTGATGGTGGTGTGTAGTGGGTGATGGTGTTGTTGTTGTGTTCTGTTTTCTTCTTTCTCTTCGTCTTTTTCCTTCTCCTTCTCCTCCTCCTCCTCATCACTCTTCTTCTTCTTCTTTTTCTTCTTCTTCTTCTTCTTCTTTCGTTTTCTCCTCTTCACTCTCGTTTGTCTTTTTGTTTTTTTTACTTTTTCTCCTTAGTCTCTTCCTTGTCTTCCTTTGTCTCTTCCTGTCTTACTTTGTCTCTTCCTGTTCTCCTTTGTCTTCTTCCTTGTCTTCTTAGTCTCTTCCTGGTCTTCCTTTGTCTCGTCCTGTCTTCCTTTGTCTGCTTCTGTCTTCCTTGTCGGTTCCTGTCTTCCTTAGTCCTCTTCCTTGTCTTCCTTTGTCTTTCCTGTCTTCCTTTGTCTCTTCATGTCTTCCTTTGTCTCTTCCTGTCCTTCCTTTGTCTGTTCCTGTCTTCCTTCGTCTCTTCCTTGTCTTCCTTTGTCTCTTCTCTGTCTTCCCTTCGTCTTTCCTGTCTTCCTTTGTCTCTTCCTGTCATCCTTGTGTCTCTTCCTGTCTTCCTTGTCTGTTCCTGTCTTCCCTTCGTCTCTTCCTTGTTTCCTTTTGTCTCTTCTGTCTTCCTTTGTCTTCTTCCTGTCTTCCTTGGTCTCTTCCTGTCTACCTTTGTATGTTCTGTCTTCCTTCGTCTCTTCCTTGTCTTCCTTTGTCTTTCCTGTCTTCCTTTGTCTCTTCCAGTCTTCCTTTGTCTCTTCCTGTTTCCTTCGTCGCTTCCTGTCTTCCTTGTCTCTTTCCTTGTCTGCCTTCGTCTCTTCATGTTTCCTTCTGTCTCTTCCTTGTCTTCTTTGTCTACTTCCGGTCTTCCTTTGTTCTATTCCCTTGTCTTCCTTTGTCTGATTCCTGTCTTCCTTTGTCTTTCCTGGTCTTCCTTTGTCTCATCTGTCTTCCTTCGTCTCTTCCTGTTTCCTTCGTCTTTCCTGTCTTCCTTGTCTCTTCCTGTCTTTCCTTTGTCTCTTCCTGTTTCCTTCGTCTCTTCCTGTGTTCCTTTGTCTCTTCCTGTCTTCCTTCGTCTCTTCCTGTCTTCTTTGTCTCTTAATGTCCCCCATCCCACCCCCTCTCCTCTTCTCCTCTTTGTCCTTCATCTGCCGTCACGTTGTCTCCTTCTTGTTTTTCTGTTGTTTCCTGTTCTTGCTGTTGTTGTCGTTTGCCGTTGTTGTTCTTATTATCCTCTCCTCTCCACTCCCTCTCCTCCTTTTCCTCCTCCTACCTCCTCCTTTTGCTCCTCCTCCTCCTCCTCCTCCTTCGTCTTCATCATCATGTTTTCATCATGGATCACCACCACCTTCTTTTCATTTACCTTCTTTCTTTCTTTCTTCCCTTCCTTCTTTTTTCTTCGTCTTCTGCTGCTGTACATCTTCTGCCTTCGTCTCCTTCTCCCTCCTCTCTCCTCCCCCTCTCTTCTCCTTTCCCGCCCTGTCCGTCATCTTCGCCATCGGTAGATTATTATCAAAAGACCCCTGAAGTGAACGAAGAGAAAAAAGGAAAAAAAAAAAAAGAAAAAAGAAAGACAAAAAAAATAAACCACGCTGAACGCTAGAAAACATCCATCATCATTGCCCTCATCATCATCACCAAACATTACCTAACAAACATCTGCATCCTCTTTCTTTTTCTTCCCCCCCCCCCCCCCCCCTCCCCCCCTCCCTTCCCACCCTCTAGAATGCCGTCGGGCCGTGTTAACAAAAGCCCTGCTCAACGATTCCTGCTAATGAACGCAGAGCCGAGCGAGGCGATGATCACTTCATTTGCAACTCACGCGGAGCGCTCTCGTATTCGCTACCTCCTCAGGAATAAACTCGCGCGTGGACACGGCCATGATAAGGACACGCCGAGTCGGCTTGCAAATGGACCGCTTTCCGCCGCCCCGCCTAGACTGCACAGCACAAAAGCAAGGCGCTAAGTAGTGTTCGTGGCTAAGGACTCGATATTTATTGACAGGCGCAATCAGATTATTTTGAGAAGTTTTTTTTTTGTTTGTTTTTTATAATCATTGTGTCTGGAAAATTGATGTACCCTTTTTTACTTTTCCTATGCCCCGTAAGGTAATGCCATGTGGTTCTAAGCAGTCCAGATCAAAAATTAAATGAAACGGGATTTTTTTTCGTAGGAGAGGGTAACCTCCTGGCGCGAAAAAAACAGCGGCTAGGGTGTGTGTGGCGACAGATGCGAAGGCCTGAAATGTGACGTTCAGCTAAGGGTATGGTCATGTATTTCAAGTCGTTAAATGATGTCTTCAGTAACTTTAAAAAAAGAAAAGAAAAAACAACAACAATGTAATGATTGGAAAGGTGTTGTTTTATATTGATCCGTTTTCAGTTTCTTATCAAACTTTGGCTCGAAACTCAACCTGCACCTCAAAACGTTTAAAACCTTGGATTATAAACTTTTTGTGAATTGGATGCCAAATCCTCTAACTTCGGCGTGTGGCCAAACGATTAAAACGTCGTGGTGGGCAAACTGGGGGGTGGGGGGGTAGAAGAGTGATGATGAGGTGGAGGGGTAGGAGAGAGATGGTGGTGAGAGTTAGGACAACCTTAACCACGACGGCGTGCTGGTAAGGGCGGTCGGCTTGTGCCGTAGCGGATGAACCGTTCCCGGCAAAAAACAGGATTCGATTCCAGAACCGGTCTATGGGAGCCTCATCCATCCTCGTTCTTCTTCTCTTGGCAGGCCTCAGCTGTGCCTCAATTGGTGGAGGTGGTTTACGAGAGCTCAGGAGCGGGAAGGTGTTGATGAACCCCATTATCACATACCTGCCTTGTTGTCGTTTGTCCGCGACGCGTTTGTTTATCGTAAGATTCGCCCCCTCCCCACCCCCCCCCCACCCCCCCCCCCCCCCCCCCCCCCCCCCCCCCCCCACCCCCCCCCCCCCCCCCCCCCCCCCCCCCCCCCCCCCCCCCCCCCCCCCCCACTACCACCTGTTCCCCAGTAAGCCTCTCCACCCCCCCCACCCCACTCTCTTCTCATCTGAGGTCGGTCCCATGTGAAGCAAGGTGAGGCTAGGTGAGTGCGGAGGATATGGGTGGGGTAGTCGGCTGTGTGTTGCTCGTCTACAGAGAGGGAATGGTTACTGACTGGTCTTGGGAAGGT
>CM031620.1:8631887-8664387 GCA_018398815.1 Conus ventricosus | reverse complement strand
TTTGTTTATTCTCTCGTGCAGGGTATGTGGGATCTTTCGATGTGTTTGTCGGTACTTCAAATTATCCTTGCTTCGTCTATTCGATTTGTGGTATAATAAGCATTGTCTGAGAGAGAGAGAGGAGAGAGAGAGAGAGAGAGAGAGAGAGAGACAGACAGACAGACAGACAGACAGACAGACAGAGAGGTGTAAAAGTCCTTGCTGATAACGAAGGATTTATGGAGTCTTTAGCGTTCCTAAATCATTTTAAAGTTATCTAGTAAATGTTGAGTTTTTAGCGTGGCTGGATCCTCCTGACAGGTGGTGTAATATCTGTAGGATCCTCCAGACAGGTGGTGTAATATGTGTAGGATCCTCCAGACAGGTGGTGTAATATCTGTAGGATCCTCCTGACAGGTGGTGTAATATCTGTAGGATCCTCCAGACAGGTGGTGTAATATCTGTATAATCCGTTTAACCTTACTGGCCTTGCTTGTTGTCTGTTGCTTGATGTAGGAGTTGCCGGTACAGAGTCGCTCTGGAAGGCTGCCCAGTGTCGGTGGTGGTGTCTTTTGTCTTTATTTAATCCTCATCTTCTTCTTTCTTTCTTTTAGTGTCCACAATCAACATGTTGGTTATTCTGACACTTTTGTGTGTATGACCTTTTTTTTATCCCGCCATTAAGGCAGCCATACTCCAACTTCGGGGAAGGTGCATGCTGTGTGTAACGTGTCATCCATACAAAAGGCCAAACTGGTCTTCTCTTCCGAAATTTGGTGATGGGATTTGACGTGTGTGCAAGATGTTATGCGTGCGTTCACACACGGGACCTCGGTTTATAGTCTCATTCGAAGGACTGTATGGGAAATGGAGTCAGAACTAATGTTAACTCCGAGGGAAAAATCCCCCTGTACCGAACCGGCCCGGCGGAGATGCGAACCCCGCAACCCCAAGATTACGAGTCCGGCGCTCTACCAACTGAGCTATTCCGGCCCCGGTGGGGTGGGGGTTGTGGGTGGGGGGTGGGGGGGAGAAAGCTTTACAAAATCACGATGTGTTCAGCATCGCCATGTCATCGTTCAACGTTATGTAAGACTTGAGCTGTGTGGAGCGCTAAGAAACAGATTATTGGAAGTTAAACAGGGTTTGAGGTGAGTTCAACATGACTTAGTCATAATTACAAGTGATACAGGATGTACGATGTACTTAACGGTCGATAATGCGGCGTCTTAATAGCAGGAGGCAGAAGGTCTTTTGTGTTCGTTGGTTCGCCTGTCTGTCTGGTGTTTTAGGTGGGATGGAAATGATAGACAGAGAGAGACAGGCCCACCCAGACCTGTACATTTTGTGGCTTTGTGTTCCGGCCAACGTTTCTCTGTGATGTTTTTCCTTTTTTTTTTTCTTTTCCTTTTTTTTTCTTTCTTTTTTTTTTCGTCGGTGTACTAAACAAATTTACGGACTTAGTCCATAACTGGCGAAAAAAAAAAAAAAGGATGAACAGCTAATCCGAAAGAGGAAGCAGCTGTAAGTGTCAATGATGTGAAAAGAAATGAATGACATAATCCTAGAACGATCACAACAACAATAACAGCAACAGCAACAACAACAACAAACCCACAGAACAGAGCAGAAATTAACTGAAAAGAAAAGAAAGAAAGTTAGGAGCGGGAAAACTAGCAGGAGAGAAAAGGAAAAATCGAATTCTTTGAAAGAGAGAAAGTCAGCAGGATGGAAGAGGGGGGGGGGGGGGGGGGGGGGGGCAAGGGGGGCAAGGGTACAAAAAACCCAATACAAATAATGTAAAAAAAACAGAAAAAGGAAAGAACAGAGAGAGAGAGAGAGAGAGAGAGAGAGAGAGAGAGGAGAGAGAGAGGGGGGAGAGAGAGGGGGAGAGAGAGAGAGAGAGAGAGAGAGAGAGAGAGAGAGAGAGAGAGAGAGAGGACGGAGACAGAGACATAGAGAGAGAAGACAGCAAATAAAGTTGTGTTTTTTTTTTCCTTAATTGGAATCTAAACGGAACGGATGACAGAAAGACTAAAGAACAAAAAACAAACCGACGAACAAAGGAAGCCACAAAAACAAAGAAAACGAAAAGTAGCAAAGAGACTGCATTCACTGTGAACAGAGAGAGAGAGGGGGGGGGGGGGGGAGGAGGAGAGAGAGAGAGAGAGAGAGAGAGAGAGAGAGAGAGAGAGAGAGAGAGAGAGAGAGAGAAACTCACTGACAGATTCCCCACGCGGGGAGAGCCAGGCCGAAGAAGAACCAGCCGCTTTCCAAGCGAAACGAGGTGTTGCACCAAATGTCGAACGCGCAGCAAAGTTTAATTTTACATGAGGAAGACCACAGGAACCGCAAGTGAAGGCAGCGGGGTTGCTGGGGGGGGGGGGGGGGGGGGGGGGGGGGGGGGGGGGGGGGAAGAGAAAAAACCCGGGGTGGGAGGAGGATTAAAAAGGGAGGGGGGGGGGGGTTGGGGGAAGGGGGGAGAGAGAGTCAGTGCCCGCTGATGGTTTTTTTTGGGGGGGTTTTGTGAAAAAAAGACGTGCCCAAAATTTGTCTCTCGGCGTTTTCCTTAGGTTTTTCGGCGCCCGGGGAATTTCGTTTAAAAACAGGGCCTCAAACCTTGCCAGTCTTTTTAGGGGAAAAGAAAAGGACAAGACAGCCCAGCGACAGACAGAAACAAGTTTAAAAGTTTTTTTGTTTGGGTTGCCTCTTCTCTTTTCCTTCTCTCTCTCTCCTTCTCTCTCTCTCTCTATATATATTGATATAAATATATATTATATATATATTTTTATATATATTTTAAATAAAACAAAACAATTTAAAGGGATGCCCTTTAAAAAATCAAAAAAAGGGCTAAACCCGTCTAAGGAGCAAATCTTTTTAAGGGAAAAATATTATTAAAATTTGGAATTTTTAAAAATAAAACTAGTTTGCTTGTTATTAGGATATATATATTATTTATATATTATTTTATATTATATATATATTTATATTATAGTGTGTGTGTTTTTTTGGGGTGTGTGTGTTTGTGTTTTGTGTGTTGTTTTGTGTGTGTGAATCTTTTTTATTACACAGAGAGAGAGAGAAAAGAGAGAGAGAGGAGAGGAGAGTTCTTTTTTAAATTATTTTTTTTCTTTATTTCTTTTTTTTTTTTTCTTTTAAATTGCACCGAAAAAAAAAAAGAGCGCCCCACCAAAGTAGAGGGTACCTTGGTAACAAAGCGGCAGAATAAAATTGATAGTGGACAAAAATCTAACGAAAAAAAAACAGGATTGAACACAAAAAACCCGGGAAAAAATCTGCAAACTACCCTTGGTTTTTGGAATGGTGACCAAGACGAGTTTTCCATACAATGGTTTAAGCAAAAACCAAAAATTTTGGGTCAGTTTAACTCGCCGCCAGGGATAAAAACAACAACAACAACAACAAAAACAACACACGCAGTATGCGCGCAGCTAAAGGCAAAAAACTGCATGTTTTTTTAAAGTTTGTTGGGTAGTCATTTACCGATTTTCCCACGCCAACGGTTCGTCTTGATGATCTTGATCTGTCGCCCCTGGGAAAAATCTTTTTCCCATTAGTCCTTTGGGGGAAAAGGCCCCGGGTCGTGAAACTTTGGGGATCCTTAGGTTCGAGTTCGAAACCGCCGCGTTGGGTGGGGAATTTTCCCCCAGATTTCCATGGATTTGACTCCCTTTTTCCGAATTGTCCTTCGCGGGAAAACTATTTAAACCCAGGTGCCCCTGTGTGTGTGAACGCACGGGATACATCTTGCACACAGTAAAACACCCTTTACTAATCTTGGGAAAAGAGGGCCGGTTTGGCCAGTCAGTATGGATGGGGGAAAGTGTTTCATAATTATACCTGCCCCCTCCACGATGAGAGAATAAAGGGGTGTTTATTTCAGACTGGGAAAGGGAAAAGGGGAAATGATGGGTTTTGTGGCCCGCAGGAAACTCTTCAGTTGGGGTTTTACCCCGGGAGGCAGCCGTTTTTGTAAAACCCGGGGAAACGGGTTTGTCAAGTTTCCCTTTGACCCTTTGGGTGTTTAACCCACGATAGGTGCTAAAAAGTACGTAATGTTGGGTGTGGTGATGATAATAACAATGTTTTTAATTATAATAAATTTCATTATGATTTGATTATTATAACAAAAAATGTATTTAAAACTATGATTTGTTTAAAAAAGATAATAAACTGTTTAAAAAATGATGTTGAAATTATGAAAAATGTAAAGTAATAAAGATAATAATAAAATAAAATTTTAAATAAAAAAAAGAACAAAAACAAGCAAAAACAAAAACAATAAAAAGGAAAATCCACACGGGGAAAAAAAATTGGAAATAAGAGATGAGACTGGACCTTATCTCTGCCTTGCTTTTCCCCCCTTCGTCCTTGTAGGGCCCCGTTCGTCGTGCAGTTTTTTAACCCCCCAGGGGCCCGGGACAGCGTTTTTAAGTTTTCAATTTGGGAGGGCCGCCCCCTCGGGGTAAAAACCCCTTACGCCAGCTCTTTTGTTTGTCCGCTAATCAGGGGAGGGCGGGGCCCCCATTGGGCCGTACAAAACCCGTTTACCCACATGCTAATCCCCCGTGTCTGCCCCTTCAAATTTGGGGCAGTTTTTTTTCCCCTGTTAAACAGCAGCGAAACGTTTGGGGGAACAGGGAAACCCAAACCGCGAACAGCAGGCGAGCAGGAGAGCCCGTCATATCTTTAAAGGGTATGGTTTAAACCCTTCAATATGCGTGGGTGGCATCTTCACCAATGGAAGGTGAAAGGGCTGACCGTGGGGTTTGGGGTGATTTTGTAGCTCAGGGCCCTTGTTAACCTGGGGCCCCGAACCTCTTTTGAAGTCTCTCGTCTTTGTCAGGGGAAACCCTTCTTTTCCTTTAGCTTTTTAAAACAAGCCCCAGTTTGGTTCCCCCAAAAAAATTTTTAGATGTGGTGTGTGTCGGGTATGGACCAGTCCCCAACCCTCGGACACCTCAAGAAAGAAACTGGGAAAAGGAAAAGGGAAAGGCGAGATACTGAATTCCCCAGCTGATTTATGGGAAGAACCTATTTCTCGATTGGGGGTTTGTGGAAAAATGCCCCTTGGAAAAAATTTTTCTCTCTAAAACCCCCGTTAAAATTTGCCCCTGTCTCCCGCACAAACCCAAACCCGGCCCCTAAAATCAAATCGCTGGGGGAAAAAGGGTTTTTCAAAGTTCCGATTGTTTATGACCCTTGTTTCTTTTTCTTCTTTTTTGTGATGACCCCCGTTTTTGGGGGGTTTTTTTTTTTTTTTTTTTTTTTTTGGGGGGGGGGGGGGGAGGGGGGGGGGTTGTGACGTACGCGAGGCCCCTGCTCATTCCCTCTCTGTCTATAAAATCTCCGGGTGCCCCTCCCGTCCCCCCGCCGAATTTATGAAGGGTTTTGATGGGGGAGGTAAGGGGGGGGGAGGAGGGGGGGAGGGGGTTTGGGGAAGGTGGGGAAGGGGGGGGGGGGGGGGAGCAGTAAGGGTGATTTTATTAAAGAAAAAAAGAATGGGGGCCGGGAAATTAAAAGGGGGGAGGGGGGGGGGGGGGGAGGAAAAAAGGGGGGGAGGGGAGGGGGGGGGAATTTGTGGGATGTTGTGTGTGTTTGCATGCGTTTTCGGGCTTTTGTGTGTGTGTGTGGTGGTGTGTGTGTGTGTGTGTGGGGTTTTGGAAAAGAGTAGAGGGGAGGGGGAGAAAAGGGGGAGAAGAGAGAGAGAGGAGGGTATGTGTGTGTTGTGTGTACGTGTGTGTGTGTGTATTTTATATTTTATATTTATATAAAAATTTATGATCTTGTTTTGTGAGGTTTACTCGTTTCTTTTTTTCCCCTGACTGTTTTTTTCTCCAATTCAGTTGTTGGACTATGCTGTCAGGGGTTTGGTGTATTGGTATTGTTCCCTGAGGTTTGGGCTGGCGTTGGGCCGGGGGCGTGCTCAAAAAAACCGTTTTTTGCCCGCTCACATGTTTAAATTTATTTTGTTCGGTCCACTGGTACACTTGGGGGGTGTTTTTGTTGTTTTTCATGATTTACATTGTTCAAATCCCTTTTGAAACTTGCCCGAAAAGTGGGGAGTAATGGGCACACTTGTCTTAAACCCCAAACAACACACACACACACAACACAACCAACTTAATGATTTTCTTTTGAGATAATACAATTTTTCTTAACTGACCAAACAAAATGGCTTTTTTATTTGAACCCCTGGCTGCTTTTTCCCAGGTTTCCCCGTCCCCCCCAAACCCCCCAAAAAAGTAAATTCCCCAGTGAAAAGGGGTCGTGGATGTCCCCAAACCTGTGGCTTTCTTTTTCTTACCCCCCCCTTTCCCCATCCCCCCCCCCCCCCCCCCTTTCATCCCTCTGTCTCCCGTTCCCGTCTCTCTCTGTTTCAGTCTCACTGTTTGTTTTTCTGTCTGTCTTTTGTTGTCTGTCTCTTTGTTTTCCTTTTCTTTTGGTCTCGCTCTTTCTTCCCTACTCCCTCCCTTTTCTTAATTTTCCCCCACTCCCCCGTCCCTCCCCCTCACCCCCCCCCAGTTTTTCCCGTTTTAAATTTTTTTGTTCTCTCTCTCCCCCTTTTCTCTCTCTCTCTTCTCTCTCTCTCTTCCTCTCCCCTTTTCTCTCTCCCCTCTATTTGTCTGTCTGTCTGGGCTCTCTCACCCCCAAAAAACTCTCTCTCTATCATGTGATAAATTTCTTTGACGGGGAAAAGTCAAAAATCTAAGGGCCAAGGGAAAATTTCCGTATTTGTATTTTTAATGGGAAAACCTTTGAAGAAGTATCCCGTACAAGGGCTTAGGAAAAAAAACAATAGATAAATAATCTAACTTGGTCAAAAAAACTTAGAGTCTTTATCTAGAAACGTTGCAAGAAAACTACATCTTCTAAAAAGGATTAAGAACTTCTTAAATTTGCATGCAAGAAAACTATTTTTTCACTCTTATATTCAGCTATTATCGACTATGCCTCAACACTTGGGACTCAGCGAGCAAGAATTCACTCAAACACTAATTAGCCTTCAAAAAAAGAGCTGTCAAAGTAACATTAGGTCATCCATCTTCACTGGTAGATTCAGACTATAAGCAATCAGGCATTCTCCATTTAAAGCCAAACTTCTATACAATAAAGGACTCTTTATGCATAAGGTAACTCATGGAAATGCTCCACTTTCTCTAACAAATATGTTCACTTTTAACGACTATCGACATTCACATAAAATAAACCTCCCGTTCGTCTTGTTTAAATCTATACAAGTCTAGTCTGGCGTTTTCCCGGGTGGTTGGCTATGGAACCATATTCCTCAAGAACTTAAAAATCAATCAAACTTTAAAAAATTCAAGTCTAATTTTTCAAAAATATCTTATGATTGTCTCAGATTTGACTATACCCGAAAAATGTATTGTTTAATTCTCAATTCAGATTCAATTTAACAAATATGTGATGTTCGAAGTTGGACTCAATTTTACGCAAATTGCAGTGATCATCCTGTGCCATTAATGTGTTTTTTTCAAAGTTTTTCGTAGGTGTTTATCCATGTCTGCTTCATTGTATTTCTCTTCCTTTATCTCTGCCTTTCTTCCGCCAGTCGGTCGGTCGGTCGGTCCGGTCAGTCGGTCGGTCAGTCGGTCGGTTTCTCTCTCTCTCTCTCTCTCTCTTCTCTCTCTCTCTCTCTCTCTCTCTCTCTCTCTCTCTTCTCTCTCTCTTGCCTTGATCATTTTTTCTCGTTGTTGTTGTTGTTGGTGGTGGTGGTGGTTGTTCATTGGTTTCTTTTCTTCTTTCTTTTTTTTTTGTCAAAGGTTCCCATGCAAGGAATTGTTGCATTTTTTCATGTATTTGTTTGATTTGCTTTTTACTATATATCGATTTTTTTCTTGCCCAGAGGGCTGGATGTAAAAAAAAGTATTCATGCTTAATCCACTCCTCTTGAAATAAAATTCGTTCGTTTCGTTCTGTCTGTCTGTCTGTCTGTCTGTCTCTCTCTCTCTCTCTCTCTCTCTCTCCCCTCTCTCCTCTCTCTTCTCTCTCTCTCTCCCCCACATATTGATTTTTTTCTTGCCCAGAGGGCTGGATGTAAAAAAAAGTATTCATGCTTTAATCCACTACCCTCTTAAAATAAAATTCGTTCGTTCGTTCGTTCGTTCGTTCTCTCTGTCTGTCTGTCTGTCTGTCGTCTGTCTGTCTCTCTCTCTCTCTCTCTCTCTTCTCTTTTCTCTCTCTCTCTCCTCTCTCTCTCTCCTCTCTCGCTCTAACAATACCATAGATAAGAATTAACTTTCATTTACAGATGATCGAAAAGAAAGAAAGAAAATGCAAAAACAAAAAAAAGAAGAATTAAATGACAGTTAACGAAGGGACGTAATCTTGAGGTATCATGGATTCCAACGGACAAGGCAGATCACCACATATGAAAACTGTCAGAGTGGCCAAACTTACTTTGAAGTAACCCAAATATTAAAAAGAAAAAAAAAAGGAAAAAAAGAAAAACACACACACACACACACACACACACACACACACACGAATAGATATATAAAATCTAACCAATCCGCTATATTCAAGAATGTAACGGCATGGCGGTAAACCGGCGGAGCGCCTGTCTAATGGGACATGAATGTCGACCGTCGTGTCTCACTCGTGATGGTGTCATGTGTGTGGCTCGGTGGGAGTGGTTTTGGGGAAATCGCTGTACGAGCGTATGTTTTTTCGTCATTCCTCTTTCTGTTTCTGTTTGCACCTCCTTTCGTTTGGTTTGGTTTGGTTTGGTTCTCTTTCTTTTCTGTCTGTCTGTTGCTGTCTGTCTGTCTGTCTCTCTCTCTCTCTTTTCTCTCTTTTCTCTCTCTCTCTTTTCTTTTCTCTCTCTCTGTTTGTGTCTCTCTCTCTGTCTCTTTCTCTGACTCTCTCTCACTCTCTCTCTCTCTCTCTCTCTCTCTCTCTCTCTCTCTCTCTCCTCTCTCTCTCTCTCTCTCGCTCTCTCTCTCTGACTTTTTGAATGTCATACAGATAGATGGCACAGAATAAATTACGCAAGATTTAGGTTGAGAACTTTAGGTTTTAATGCGAACAAAAGATGGTTTGAATGTGAAACATCCACAGAATCTCCTTGTCCTGCATGTAGACACATTATTGATGACGAAGAACACTTTCTGTTCCACTGTGCTGCTTATAATGAAGTGCGGACAAATTGTTCACTTTTCCAGTTAGATATAGCGAAAAGACAAAATGTTGCTGTCTTGTTATCATCAGATGATGAACTTGTAATTAAATCAGTTGGGAAATTCATCGCAGAAGCATTGAAAATTAGACAGATGGAAGATAGTGAAATTTAAGATAGTGCATTTTAAGAGATATCTGAATGAATATTATCATTCATCGCAAGTGGAAGAGATCAGTAGATACATTGTTATCATTTGATCGAGTGGATGGTCGAGACAGTCTGTTTTTGTTGGTTGTGTTGTTTTTGTTTTTTTCTAATTGCATTACTCCTGTGCGTGAGGACATAAGGAAATGTTATGAATTTATTTGTTTTTAACTTTTGATTTGGTGCACACTAGGAATGAATGTGTACTATTTGTTTGCAGGAAAGCAAGAGGGAAATGTTATTGTTCTGTTACCTCTCCCCCCCTTGTCAAAAGACCTGTTTGGTAATGACAATAAAATATCAGTGTCAAGTGTCTCTCTCTCTGACTCTCTGTCTCTGTGTCTTTCTGTCTGTCTCTGTCTCTGTCTGTCTGTCTCTCTTTCTCTCTCTCCTCTCTTTTCTCTCTTCTTTCTTCCTCTGTCTGTCTGTCTGTATGTATGCATGTCTCACTCACTCACTCTCTCTTCTCTCTCTCTCTCTCTCATCTCTCTCTCTCTCTCTCTTCTCTGTCTGTCTGTCTGTCTGTCTGTATGTATGCATGTCTCACTCCTCTCTCTCTCTCTCTCTCTCTCTCTCTCTCTCTCTCTGTGTATGTATATATGTATGTATGTCTCTCTGTCTCTCTCTGACGCTATCTGTCTCGCTCTGTCCTCTCTGTGTCTCTCTGTCTCTGTCTCTGTCTCTCTCTCTCTCTCTCTTCTCTCCTCTCTCTCTCCCCCTCTCCCCCCCCCCATCCTCTCTCCCCCCCCCTCCTCTCTCTCTCCACTCCGGCGATTGTCTATTCCGCTCAACACAGAAACAGCAAAAACTAGCTACCCATTGATAATAACCGACGACTTACAAAACAACATCCCCCCCCCCATAACTGTCGAGCCAGCCGAATGCCGCTTGAACTGGTGTTAATCCAATCCTCCTTGTTCACTGAAGCGAGGGGCCTGACGAACCTTAGCTCCGCCCCCCCCCCCCCCCCCCCCTCCCCGCCTCCCCCCCCCCCCCCCCCCCCCCCCCCCCCCGCCCCTCCACCTTCCCGCCAAATTGTAATGCTTCTCCTCCCATAAAATCAAATCAAGCTTTTCGTCGCTGATTCTCCTCCCGGTGAAAAAAAAAAGAAAAGAAAAGAAACGCGATGAAATTAAGTTACGGAGAGAGCAGTCAAACTCTCTCTCTCTCTCTCTCCTCTTCTCCTTCCCCCCCCCCCCCCCCCCCCCACCTCTGTCCTCTACACCCCTCTCTCCCCACCCCCTATCTCTCTCTCTCCAGCCTTTCTCTCTCACAACTGAATCAGATCAAAATAACAGACGGCTATCGGAGACGAGGACGTCTTTCCATTGGACAATAACACAAACGTGACGAAACTGTGAGATTGCAGGCTGCGTTTTGCATCATTAATGTCGGCCCAACAGACTGGTCTTTGCACGGCATTAGTAGCATATATAAAAGCTCTCTGAGATGGGAAAGAAGGAGGGAGGAAGGGGGGGGGGGGGGGGGGCGTAAGGTTCGGAATGCTGAAGACTGTCGGCCGCTCATGAATATTCGAACTATTTGGTTGTCCAAACTAAGCATTGGTGAGTATCTGAAAGTTGCTAAATATTGCTGGCCAAGGAGAACGAGTTCTGTTTTGTTCTGTTTTTCGTGTCTGTTGCTATATGTGTATATAAGCAGAATTGTGCAAAAACCTACAAAACTGTTTCACGCAAATGGAACTTTGTGCTGCAAGAGACTCTGCTGCAGTTTGCATCAGGTCAAACTCCACTCCCACTGTGCATCAGGGCATACTCCACTGTGACTGTGCATCAGGACACACTCCACTGCCACTGTGCATCAGGACACACTGTACTGTCACTGTGCATCAGGGCACACTCCACTGCCACTGTGCATCAGGACACACTCCACTGCCACTGTGTAATCAGGGCACACTGTACTGTCACTGTGCATCAGGGCACACTCCACTGCCACTGTGCATCAGGACACACTCCACTGCCACTGTGTATCAGGGCACACTGTACTGTCACTGTGCATCAGGGCACACTCCACTGCCACTGTCCATCAGGACACACTGTACTGTCCACTGTGCATCAGGGCACACTGTATTGCCACTGTGCATCAGGACACACTGTACTGTCACTGTGCATCAGGGCACACTGTACTGTCACTGTGCATCAGGGCACACTGTACTGTCACTGTGCATCAGGACACACTGTACTGTCACTGTGCATCAGGGCACACTGTACTGTCACTGTGCATCAGGGCACACTGTACTGTCACTGTGCATCAGCGCACACTGTATTGCCACTGTGCATCAGGGCACACTGTACTGTGACTGTGCATCAGGGCACACTGTACTGTCACTGTGCATCAGGACACACTCCACTGTCACTGTGCATCAGGGCACACTGTATTGCCACTGTGCATCAGGGCACACTGTACTGTCACTGTGCATCAGGACACACTGTACTGTCACTGTGCATCAGGACACACTCCACGTCACTGTGCATCAGGGCACACTGTACTGCCACTGTGGATCAGGACACACTGTACTGTCACTGTGCATCAGGACACACTGTACTGTCACTGTCCATCCGGATACACTCCACTCTCACTGTGCATCAGGACACACTGTACTGTCACTGTCCATTAGGACACACTGTACTGTCACTGTGTATCAGGACACACTGTACTGTCACTGTGCATCAGGACACACTGTACTGCCACTGTGCATCAGGACACACTGTACTGTCACTGTGCATCAGGGCACACTCCACTGTCACTGTGCATCAGGACAAACTCCACTGTCACTGTGCATCAGGACACACTGTACTGTCACTGTGCATCAGGGCACACTGTATTGCCACTGTGCATCAGGCACACTGTACCGTCACTGTGCATCAGGACACACTGTACTGTCCCTGTCCATCAGGATACACTCCACTGTCACTGTGCATCAGAACACACTGTACTGTCACTGTCCATTAGGACACACTGTACTGTCACTGTGTATCAGACACACTGTACTGTCACTGTGCATCAGGACACACTGTACTGCCACTGTGCATCAGGACACACTGTACTGTCACTGTGCATCAGGGCACACTCCACTGTCACTGTGCATCAGGACACACTGTACTGTCACTGTGCATCAGGCACACTGTACTGTCACTGTGCATCAGCGCACACTGTATTGCCACTGTGCATCAGGGCACACTGTACTGTGACTGTGCATCAGGCACACTGTACTGTCACTGTGCATCAGGACACACTCCACTGTCACTGTGCATCAGGGCACACTGTATTGCCATGTGCATCAGGGCACACTGTACTGTCACTGTGCATCAGGACACACTGTACTGTCACTGTGCATCAGGACACACTCCACTGTCACTGTGCATCAGGGCACACTGTACTGCCACTGTGGATCAGGACCACACTGTACTGTCACTGTGCATCAGGACACACTGTACTGTCACTGTCCATCAGGATACACTCCACTCTCACTGTGCATCAGGACACACTGTACTTCACTGTCCATTAGGACACACTGTACTGTCACTGTGTATCAGGACACACTGTACTGTCACTGTGCATCAGGACACACTGTACTGCCACTGTGCATCAGGACCAACTGTACTGTCACTGTGCATCAGGGCACACTCCACTGTCACTGTGCATCAGGACAAACTCCACTGTCACTGTGCATCAGGACACACTGTACTGTCACTGTGCATCAGGGCACACTGTATTGCCACTGTGCATCAGGGCACACTGTACCGTCACTGTGCATCAGGACACACTGTACTGTCACTGTCCATCAGGATACACTCCACTGTCACTGTGCATCAGAACACACTGTACTGTCACTGTCCATTAGGACACACTGTACTGTCACTGTGTATCAGGACACACTGTACTGTCACTGTGCATCAGGACACACTGTACTGCCACTGTGCATCAGGACACACTGTACTGTCACTGTGCATCAGGGCACACTCCACTGTCACTGTGCATCAGGACAAACTCCACTGTCACTGTGCATCAGGACACACTGTACTGTCACTGTGCATCAGGGCACACTGTATTGCCACTGTGCATCAGGCACACTGTACTGTCACTGTGCATCAGGGCACACTGTATTGCCACTGTGCATCAGGGCACACTGTACTGTCACTGTGCATCAGGACACACTCCACTGTCACTGTGCATCAGGACACACTGTACTGTCACTGTGCATCAGACACACTGTACTGTCACTGTGCATCAGGACACACTGTACTGTCACTGTGCATCAGGACACACTCCACTGTCACTGTGCATCAGGGCACACTGTATTGCCACTGTGCATCAGGGCACACTGTACTGTCACTGTGCATCAGGACACACTCCACTGTCACTGTGCATCAGGACACACTGTACTGTCACTGTGCATCAGACATACTGTACTGTCACTGTGCATCAGACACACTCCACTAGTCACTGTGCATCAGGGCACACTGTACTGTCACTGTGCATCAGGACACACTGTACTGTCACTGTGCATCAGGGCACACACTGTACTGTCACTGTGTATCAGGGCACACTCCACTGCCACTGTGCAACAGGGCACACTCCACTGCCACTGTGCATCAGGACACACTCCACTGTCACTGTGCATCAGGGCACACTGTACTGTGACTGTGCATCAGGCACACTCCACTGTCACTGTGCATCAGGGCACACTGTACTGTGACTGTGCATCAGGACACACTGTACTGCCACTGTGCATCAGGACACACTGTATTGCCACTGTGCATCAGGGCACACTCCACTGTCACTGTGCATCAGGACACACTGTACTGTCACTGTGCATCAGGACACACTGTACTGTCACTGTGCATCAGGGCACACTGTACTGTCACTGTGCATCAGGGCACACTCCACTGTCACTGTGCATCAGGGCACACTGTACTGTCACTGTGCATCAGGACACACTGTAGTGTCACTGTGCATCAGGCACACTGTACTGTCACTGTTCATCAGGACACACTGTACTGTCACTGTGCATCAGGTCACACTCCACTGTCACTTGCATCAGGTCACACTCCACTGTCACTGTGCATCAGGTCACACTCCACTGTCACTGTGCATCAGGACACACTGTACTGTCACTGTGCATCAGGACACACTCCACTGCCACTGTGCATCAGGGCACACTGTACTGTCACTGTGCATCAGGGCACACTGTACTGCCACTGTGCATCAGGACACACTGTACTGTCACTATGCATCAGGGCACACTGTACTGCCACTGTGCATCAGGACACACTGTACTGTCACTGTGCATCAGGCACACTGTACTGCCACTGTGCATCAGGGCACACTGTACTGTCACTGTGCATCAGGGCACACTGTACTGCCACTGTGCATCAGGGCACACTGTACTGTCACTATGCATCAGGACACACTGTACTGTCACTGTGCATCAGGGCACACTGTACTGCCACTGTGCATCAGGACACACTGTAACGGTCACTGTGCACTCAAGTCACAACTCCAAGCCACTATGCATCAGGACACACTGTACTGTCACTGTTCATCAGGGCACACTGTAAACTGCCACTTTAGGTTGTAGTGCTCTGAAGTCGGAGCTTCTCTCCCACACAAAGTTTTCATTCCCAGAAGGGAAAATACCTTGCGTTAAGATTTTTTTGTCCAATGGAGAAAATATTTGACGGAAACAAAAGTCAGAGATATGTCTTTGGTACATCCATTCCTTGCCGTACCAAGAGTCTAAGGCAACGGTGGATTTAGAGAGTTTGACAGGCTTACATCAATAATAATATTATGTTAAACAAAATAGGGGGGGGGGGGGGGGGGGGGGGGGGGGCAAAATTCTACTTTAAGCTAAAGATTACATCCAAATACCTCTCAGATTCAAGAGGGATTGACGGAAAAAATGGATAGGAGAGTTTGGTGAGTGGAGAGTGAGTGTGTGGTGTGTGGGGGGGGGGGGGGGGCGGGGGAGGACCACAGATCCTTTTCAATTTATCCACGGCCTCGTTTCTCTAGGAAACCTCCTCATGCACGTTTAAGAAGTTCTGAGGGGAACAAAGTGGGGTTTGAAAATAACAACCACGAAAAAAAACGATTCTGCTCCTCTCACTCATCCACCCCCCCCCCCCGCCCTCCTTCTTATGCCAACGCCCATCAACCCTTCTGACCTTCAGTTTTCCCACCCCCCAACTTCTATGACCTTCCGCCTTCAACTCCCTCCTCCCTCCCCTTTGTCTCCCATGGAAGAGTTTTCCGAAATAAAGCTTCACTGTTTGGGGACATGGTAGAAAACAGTTTCCCATTTACACATACTTGTCATAGACGAAAGTCAGGAAAAAGTTCTAATAAATCAAAAGGCATGGAGGGGGGGGGGCGGGGGGGGGGGTGGGGGCGAGTAGTCAAAGAGAGGGGTTGGGTTGGCATAGAGATATCGGAATAGTGAAGTCTTTCACCAGAAAATATAGTAATCACTTTTTTAAGCATCAGAGAACAGGAAAAGGCCGAACTCTATGCCACTTACACCTCCCACCGAGTTATTTGGGCGAAAGTGGGCCTTATAGCTCCGCCTTTTCCCTGTGCGAAGAGAGAGAGAGAATCACCGGCAGACAGACAGAGAAAGAGAGAGACAGAGAAGAGACAGCGACAGACAGAGAGGCGGGGCCCAAAGAACCCAAGAAAAACAAAAACAAAACACACACACTCTTTCTCTCCCTCTCAATAATGACATAAAATCCGCACACGTTCATCTGACTAATTTCCACCTACAAACTTTTTGTACACGGGCTGAAATCAGATCACTTAATTTACGGCTCGCGTCAGTTTGCACCTAGCCAGTGCTGATTAAACGCACACACCTCAGTTGGGTTGCACCACACATTTGAAAAGTCTAGATTGCCATTAGATCGCCGGCAGTCGACGTGGCACGACCCGGGGCCGTCATTTTTTGTTTGCAGTCCACCAATCAAGAAGGCTTGTGGTTTCGTCGGCGCTCTATTTGTGACCACTGTGTTTTAATTAGTGTTATTATATAAAACAAATGGCTAAAACGTTACTGAAGAACAGTTTGTTAATCGAGGCCATAAGTTTTATTTTAACTGCATGTTAGAGTAATTTGATGAAAGATTAGTTGAGTCAGTCAGTGAAGCAAGCCAACCATATCACATTCTGCCCGACAGCCGGCGTTTTGCTAACACGTTCCTCTCGCTATACAGCGAGAGCCGCCTCTTACCTCTTTTCTTCAATGCGCTTAATCTGTAGAGCGAAGCATGTAGTAACTGGAGAGACTAATCTTAAAGGTTTGTTGGTTTAAGGAAATGAAACAAGAGTACCAGTTTTAATACGTGTTTGGCTATCGATGAGATTGTTCTTATCTAAAAAATGGCGCTGCATTGCTGAAAGTTGGCCTTGAAGCCAAACAATCAAACGCGTTGATTGTTGGGAGCTGGCATGAGACAGCTAAAGCCGACGTTTAAAAAACATGGCGTTCATTTCTTTTTTCCTAATTCTAACCAGTTCATCTCCTTTAAGTGTGCCCTCATGCAACGAAAGGCGATTTCGAATGTTCTGGCAAAAACAAACTAGATAGGTTTAGGCAGACCCTTAGTACATCTACCAGTATGGGAGAGGAGTAGTGTGTGGCTATCACTATCTTCATATAAATGCATCAAATAATCAATGACGGATGTACTACACCCTACAAAACAATGTGTAACAGAATCTGACACGAGCCGGAACTTTAACGCTAGCGAACGCGCGACCTTGTTCACACGCTCACGGCAAGCGAACCAAAACATCAATAAAGGGGGAGACTGGGCTTGCAAAGGTGTGGGTGGGGGGTGTATTCATTTCAGGTTGACAGCGCGCCAGGTTTCGTTAGCGCGGTTGTATTGTCATTGAAGGTGTGTGGTGTAAGTGAGAAATATTTAACTACAGGGTTTTGTGCAGGTTGGTTTTTGTTTATAATATATTGATCATGGCAGAACAAAGATAATGGGATATTTCTAAGCTGACAATACTTGACAGCAGTTGAGTACGATGCACAATTTTGTTAGTTGCTTTGGATGATTGGAGAGCGGGCAGCCCTCATATTCTCGCAATCTAAGTAGAGATTGCTCGGTTGTTGAATCCAATGCTAAAAGGTTTTCTACAGTTGGTCTTTCTTTCACAGAAAGTCTACTCTAACGAGGAAGGATATTGTATTTAATGTTTTCAAGCAGTGAGGGAGAGTTAGAAATTATTGGACTACTGCCCGTACACAGAACCAATTCAAAGCTCTCCAACACACTCCGCGCAAAGTCCGCAAGCAGTGAGAGAGAACCAGCGCTTCACCCTGAGCGTTCCAAAGTCATAGTGGCAAGCCGTTTCTTATAGCGCTCTACCCTATAGCCGTCAAAGGTCAACGAGTGCAAGCCGTTTTCTTTAGCCTTTATTTTTTTTACCCTAGAGCGGTCAAAGGACCACAGTGGCAAAGCCGTTTCTTCACTGAACGTAAGATCTTATTTTTAGATACCGCTATGCGAGGACGGTCGGTTTGTTTAGAGTTGACTGCGCTTGAAATTCCACCAAGCACTTCATGACTTTGAATATATTGCGTGATAACTGGCTACACTGCTTTGCTTCATCTTCCTGCTTCAACTTTTATGGCTGCCGCACACACACGCACTTCCCCCCACACCCCCACCCCACGCACTCACCGTCCCCCCTCCCCCACCCCCGCACGCACGTCCCCCCACCCCCGCCCCACTGCCCGCACGCAGCGTCCTCCCACCCCCACCCCACGCCACTGCACGTCCTCCTACCCACCCCCACCCCCCTGTGTACCCACACACCACCCACCCCCAAGTCACCCCAAGTTTCTTAATTTTTTTAATTGAAGTTACTTCTAGTTCTTAATAAGATCTTGAATTTAAGTTTTTTAATTAAGTTCTTGATCAAGTCATAATAAGTTTTCTTGATTAAGTCATGCCTTTAAGTACAACTAAGTTCGTATCAAGTTATCTTATAATTATCAACAAATACAATCTATTTTTTATCTTAAATAGCAATGCAATATAGTACCACCCAACACTCTCAAAAACGCGTCATCGTGAGGATGTCCTTGCTCAGGCGTTTTTCTGCAAAGATTTAAATGAATGAAGTTTTTAAATCCGAAGCAACCGCATTAATTACAATTCTGGTCTATATGGAAATGCTTTTATAGACTCCAGGGCTTATTATTGACATCATCATTTTATAATAGCGCCATGATCAATTTTTATAAAAAAATTAAAAATATTATTGCATTAAAAATGGATCAAAATGATCTTTTGTTATTGCGGTTTTGGCGTGCAGGTGACTTTTTCTGCATTAATGGTTCAGATTTTTTTGATTGCTTTTGTTTCTGTTGCAATTGTGTATAAAATTTATAGCCGCAATAACTGCCCCCAACAGACAGCAATGGCGCCAAAATGCAACGATTTTAAGTATCAATATACCATGAAGACTTTTGGGGCCCTTGTATCACATGGAGTATTTATAGCTGGCCAATGAATCAACTTGTTCTGGCGTTGGCGGGTAATGTTTTCATGATGAGTAATATTCTGGAACATTAATTTTTTTTTGTCTGTTCCCACTCTGCTAATTTTTCCTCTTCAACACCCAGGATTTTTAATTAATGGTCTCCCACCTGATTCATGTTTTCTGCTGATTATCTAGCTTGTTACTTTCTCCACCTATTCAGTGTTTTCTGTTCTATGATTTTCCAGCTCGTTCACTTGAGGAAACAAAATCTAAAAGATTAAAAGTTATTAATCCCATGATCGGCTTGCGACAATAATGTTCCAAATCTGTAATATAGATCACAGCCTATAGACTCTAATGACTTTGTTAAAACTATCTGCGTAAATCATAACGTAAGATCTTGTTCAGAAACAATGGGAGCAAAACTACTAGAAAGTTAGTGTACAAACTAAAACCGTTTGCCCCCACACTTTTCACCATTCTAGACCCCAGCAGCGCTTCAAACCAGTTATGATACTTTAAAAAATGTCTTGTGAGAACATTTGTTGAATCTGTCTATGCTGAATTCAGTTCCGAGGAACGTTTTGTTTCCCACATGCTGCCAAAGAATACAGCCTCACCTTTTAGGGGCATAATAGCTTGGCCATTAGCTGGTCATTCATAAGTTCAGGACTTTTTAGGCTGCCTTTGTATCTGTAGGAGATCATCGCTGTTCCAAGTTTTTTATAAAATAAAATATTTATTTTATAAAAATGAGCACCGCGACAAAACTATTGCCAACCTTGTAAGACCATCTGCAGTTTATTGGAAGGCCTACGTTGTAGGATACTCAATGCACGTAAAAAGCTTGTATAAGATGAAAACCAGCAGATCTTGGCAAACTAGACTTTGAGGATTCAGCAAAAGCTGATGCTAGCATTGGAAGCTTCGGTTGCCAACGAAAGATTTCTAGTCAAGAAGGAATAATTCCAGACAATAAAAAATTTACGAAAAAAATACATTATAAAAATGCCCCTCACTCGTAAAGATGAGAGGTGGCGCTCTGTGGTGAATGCGCTTGCTTTTAGCGGAAGAAATTTCGCATTTAGAAAACTGCGGGATGACGCGAGAGAAAAAGACATAACAAAGCTATGGAGGCAACTAGCATCTGCAACAGACTCCTATGAAAATCAGAGACATGAGCAGTTAGATTTTATTAATGACACACTTGAAAAAACAGGGGCATGTCAGCTTACACATATAAAATGTTGAACAAGTCAATAAAACACAATTATCTTGTAATAGGGCAATCACCAAATCTGAGACATTGCCCCCACCCACACATCGTGACTATTACAAACCATCAGAAAACAAAAAGAGCAATACATCGCGTTATTGTCGTTGGATGACGACGTGTAATTTTGTGCACATAAAATTGGCTGAGTAAAAAATGAACAAACTCTATTAATTCGCCAAAAGGATATTGGAAGGGTATCAACCAAAAGCAATTAAAAAGCTAAGCCAAAGCAGCTGGAGTCCAGTGAACAAACAGCAAAAGAATGGTTCGTCTAAACAAGACGATTTGGCAAAATTAATTACCCTGCACCTAGGCGATTACAGAGACCACACTTTGGTCAATACACTCCAACGACACGCCATCAAATGATCACTATATTTACCCTCTGATAGGATTAGACTCGAAAAAGATTAAAGAGTACGCAATACTCACAGCATTTGACGTAGCTTTCAGATACAAAGATCGGAAACCAAATATTAACACAAAAGAGTGCTTCTCTGCTGTTTTGCTGTTGCCAAACACCTGATCAATCAACGAGGCACTAAAACTAATCCCGCATGATTCAAGTCGATGATGGAAAAGAATTTAAAGGCCAGTGAATCAATTATTGTTGGAAACATAGAGTTACCATTAAAAGAGGCAATCCGGGAGTTCACAGATCACAGGCTTTAGTTGAAAACTTTAACAAACAGTTAGCCGAAAGACTTTTCACCTACAAGTATCACAGAAGCTAATTGACAACACTCGCAACACAGAATGGGTTAGAAAACTGCCCTCATTTTGGCGCGCAAGAATAATGAAGAATTTAAAGGGATAAAACCAGTACAAGCAATCAAAAGAAAACAATACATGTTGCTGAAGGAGAGTCTGTCATCTGGCAAACTATTACCATTGGATTGAAAGTAAGGTACCTTATTTTACCGGGGAAGCAGGAAGGGGACACGTCGCACAGGCAACCGATCCCATTTGGAGTGTTGATCATATGAAAATAAAAAGAATTGTAAAAATAATCCGCCCGGTATTATTTACGAGAAACTGACCCCAACAAAACAACCAGCTCCCAAAGAACTTTGTGAAAGAAGAACTGCAGATAATCCTCCGCCGGGCACAGTTCCGCTTTAATTAATTTTACGGTCCTCCAGTGCCCAATAGCAATAGAAAACTCTGATAACAAACACTCCGTTTGTGTTTTGTTCTATCCTAATGACTTCTTTCGTTACACAACAGTTGTGTTGATCTCATTAGATTATATCTAGTTTTACGTTGTCAAGATGAAAAGTCCTTATTGCCAAACAATGGCTTCCTTGTAATTGTCATGTGATATGTTTTGAACTGCACAACGCTGCGGGATTATTCCCTTTGCTTTCTTAAGATTTTCCTCCAGGCTCGAAATACAGTACATTTTCGATCTTAACCCCACATACTCCTGTGATCACCTTTCCAGATAATTCTCCTTCATCATTTCCTAAAACCTTCTTGTTATAATTGAATGTAAGCGAATCTTTAGGGTAATCAATGTATCATACCAACCCCGCAGCCCTTTAGCTACTTCGGTTTCATGTCTTTATAGATGTCTTCAGTAGAATATCAATAACAAACGCCTGTATCTGTGTAAAGTACTCTGGACATTCCGATACGAAGGTTTAAATAGTCATAAAGAATTCTAACATCAAAAGCTTTGATAATCAAAACAGTAAACCCAATAAAAACAGGATGTCCCAATTTGACTTTCTTTTTTTCATCAATATGCCAAAAAGGTGATCATAAATCTTCTAAAGTTCTCTGATAATCGTTTTGAAGTCAGCATAATTGCGTCGTTCTCTCCTGTTGACTATCTACATCTTTGCGCTTGTGCGGATTCTCCAACGTCTACCAAAACATCTGTTGTTCATCACTTGAAAAAGTTCATTTTCTGAAGCCTCGTGGATTTAGTTCTGAGATCAGTGTTCTTCATGATGTAGGTTTCTGAAACTGTTCGTGATCCAAAAGCAATTATGCGAATGAACTGTGTCAACTCAAGACCATGTCTTAAAAAAAATTGTAGATCTGTAATGGCAGACAGACTTTTTTTTGCCTCGAAGATTAATGCCCAAGTTAGGTGGTTCTCATGATCCATCTTAGAAATACAGCTGCTAATGGATAGTCCATTATGCAGTCATGGAGTTCATGAGGATATTCTAATTCAACTTCTAAATGAAGCCGCGCAGCGAAACAAGAAAGGCGTTTAAACTGTTCAACCACTTTAATGCCTTTTGAATATTATATCGTACCTGAGTACATTTTAAGAGTATGCCGTAATGGAAGTGATTGCCCATAGCCCAACCATACAGATGTTTTGCATCTTAAATACATGAGAAAGTTAGAACCTTTACTTGGATCATAATCATCTAGGTAAATGTTGTTTGCTTTTACAGTAATGATGCGACGCCATTCTTAATACCTCCCACGCAATCCGTTTTCAATCATCTGAATCAATTGGTAAATCTGACAATAAATAAATCTGTAATCCAGTAACCTTTAAGAACGCGTCCCAGCTCAACCCGGGCGCAGAAATATAATGCCAGGATGCTAAACTGTAATGTTTCAATGCAGGTCTTTCTAGAAATTTCAAAGACGTCCGCCAAAAACATACTCAGCCCTCAAGTAAGGAGTCATGATAGTCTCCATCGTTTTTACAATCTAACTTTTTGCCAACGCATCATGATCATGCTGGTAATCGATTCGCAGATGTCCTTATTCCCTCTAAGAACTAAAAAGAACGCGCCTTTAGTGAAGTTGTATCTTCGTCAAACCTTTGCCCAAACAGTTCATGTATTCATAAGGGTAAACCCCTACAACAAGAGTTGAGTCAAAAATATTTTTTCCGTTATTGTGCAGGACTTTAAGGCCATAAGGCTAGTGCCATCTAATGAACGCCATCAGTGCTGCAAAGGAGTCGTAGAAAGCCATGTTTATTAAAAGTGAAACACATTACTTTCTGGATGACTGTGCAATGCATGACACCCTAAAGTCGACGGTCTGACGCTTTCATTATAAGGTGAGATTCGTAACCTCGCAAGTTATGAAAGAATACAGGCAGCTTCATGTCCTTTGGTTTCAAACATCTAGGTGAAGATTGCAATTACTGTGATGCTGCTCCTCTGAATATCCACTAAAGAGATCATGGTCTCTTACTGTGGAGGATTTACACTCTTGGTCGTTAGCTCTAAACCGGCAAATCCAACGAATGTGTGGCTGAGTCAAAACTGTTGTTGGTCTTCAGGCTCCAATATGATATTCAGATACATACAGATTATTAGAACCGTCAATGCGCACGAATCTTGCCTGCAAGCGTTTAAGAATGTTTCAGCAGCAACTGGTCCCAATATAATTCTGGCCTGAATAAACGCCATCCGCCCTGACAATAATGAAGGCAAAAGAACAAATCTGATGAGTACACTTACTAACTTGTTTTTTTACGAAGTTTTTGTGGTGCTGCCCTTCATAAGGACAATAAGCGCCTCGACTCTGCGTCAACTACGTATGTGACTTGTTTGCAGTTTTTTCCAGTTTCTTTAAAACTAACTTTAGATCCTGGCGGGGGCGTAGTTAGTGTCGTCGGAATTTACAGTCCCTACAGAAACTTTTACAATGTTTTAATAGTCAAGCCGGCTTGAGCGTTTGGAAATCTAGTTAAACATTTTCTACAGAATTCTTGTTATGTGTTCATGTTTTGAAGTATGCCCGCTATAACTGCTCATTGTGCGTAGTCAATGTTAATGGGTGTCAGCCCTGCTGGCGAAAACTTAGGAGTAAGTCACACATGACTTTTGGCTGGTTCGCCTATTGTAGGACTGTTCATGGACACTTAATTGGCACAATTTTGTTTCCTCATCCCCACACTGTGTATACATTAAACAGGTAATTGGTTGTTTTGTTCTTCAAACAGATCAATTTGGTCCTAACACTAACAGAAAAGGAAATCCATGAAGTTAAGATCTTGGCGTATTGCCGAAAGTTAAGTCACTCTCACTGCGTGTTCGCGGCCCATGCAGCCTTGCAAGAACACACACATGAACACATTTGTTGTCTGATTTGTTTATGATTAAAACTGCTCTCTTAAAAAACCAACTCCCGAGTAGCGGAATGTAAGCCCTGCCTACAAAACGGCGCATACAAGCACAGTTAAATCTAATCTCTAGACTTCGCCCTCTGACCAGCAGAGCCTCTCATTTTAGCTTCTTCACGGGCCACAGATCAAACGTGTAAAGCAGTTCGTCCTGCCCCACCGATGTTGTTTAATCGTTTATGAGAAAGAATAGACTGTGTATAGTTGAGACCCAGACTCTAATTTTTCTCATTTATTGTTAACATAGTCGATAAAAACTAACTTACTTTAACTGGCGGTCTATTCTGTTAGTTGCCTAAACTTGAGAAATAGCATGAACAACGCTTGCCTGTACTTGTTGGTTCAATGACATCTAAATCAATAACATACATGACTCTTGATAAACGCTCTCTTCACAAGCATACTTCAAACAATCGTCTTGTCCTTCATATATCATAGCCATGCTGTCTTTCTTTTCTAAAGCAAAAATTGTATTTAAATTAAAAAAAAATACTTAATCAACCTCATAACCACGGACTTTTTTGCGCTTGGACACAAAACAAACGTAAAAACCCCATATTGGAGTTGTTACATTGAGCTGTTTCGAACAGAGTAAAAAGTCTCTTTTACTTTTTTAAGCTTCCTTTTTATCTGCACGGGGTCTGTCTGTTGAGGAAAACTTTTCCACCGCCTTTCTGTGAAGATCAAATTTTGTCTTTTGTAGACATCAAAATCGCCTGTAAACGATTAAATTCTTCATCCGAGATGATTGAGTCAACAAGCGCTTTTAAATATAGTCAGTTTGAACGAGCAAAGATTAGCTGTTATTAGTTGAAACCAAAGCCTGGTGCTTTGGAGTAGTTAATAATTTAGCTAGCAGCCACCACGCAAATGAACACAGGCCGAGAATCTAAAGACAAAAACCACCTAGAGGAAAAAGCTGCGGTGCGCCTAAGCCCGTAGCAAAGGACCAAACACTCGTACCAGCTGATAGAGCGTCTTATAGTCCGATGCTCCAGTAATTACATATGTAACAGCATTAAAGCAGCCAGAATACCTCGTTTGGCTTTGCAGTCAATTTGAAAGGTCCTTGCTCTAGTTTTTGTTGCATTTGTGTAATGTTTGTTAATCTGAAGGTTTTTACATCATGGGTTTCTATAACAAATCAGAATTGCCTGCTATTCCCATCTTTTGGCGGCGCTGTAGGCACGTTTTGGGATAAACCTGAACAGACAAGCTTTTTAATAAAAAAAAAATAATTTAGTATAGTGTTACTATCTTTTAATCTGTTTATTTTCAATATACAGCTGCGCATCTATAATAAAAACAAAGGTGCATTAAGCGTTTAACCAGCATCTTCATCTTTATCAATTTGAAAGTTTATTACGTCTCCCCAAGTTTCACACCTCACCGCTTCCATGTAACTGATAATCCCTGTTGACCTTAGGTCCAATCCATAAACCGGTATTTTTGATGTTAAATAATCATCAAGCCTAACATTGTGAAGATAAAATCTTTAGACACACGGTCTGGCTGTTAGACTTCTACCCCTCCCACCCCCAAACCAATAATCAAATTTCGTCAAAATGATGAACGGACTATAAGCCCGCTAGCGTAGATTTGTTTAGTACAACCAATCAATTGTACAATGCACATTCGCTATTTTATGATAAAAAACTTTTCAGCTTCCCTCTTTTGAACGGTTCTTCATCTTCGCACAGCAATAAAATACCTTAGCGATCTGCTGCGACACTAAAACTAAAATTCCATATATTGTCTGCCCTGCTTTCTATGGGATATGTTTTATGATGACTCACTCTTTCGTATATAAAATGCAAAATTTGACAGATAATTGTTTGTTCAATCAGCCTTGCTAAATAGGGTGCCTACCACGTCAAACACTAAACGCGATTGACAGCAATGCTGTTACTTTGCTTCGTGTCCTGATGATCATATAAACGCTTGTAATCATTAAAAAGTTAGATCATAAGACAATCTGTTCTTTTAATGCACCTTGAAAAGTATGGGGCATGCGCTTTTAACAACTCAAAATCTAAGGGAATGGAAAATCGAATTCGCATACGCAAAATATAAAGCTGCATGCTTCTTGTTGTCCTTTTAACATCTGCGGCGTCCTATTCTGTGTATTATCCATCATCATTATCAATTCCATTGCAACCAAAATGACAGCCCTTTCATTCTCGGTTAGCCTAGATCAGAATAGGTTAAAAATATTCTGCATGTGTAAAGAAAATATTACTTGCCCACAAGTTATTATTAGAAATTTTCTAACAATTGCCCGCCCCAGATACTGTACAACTGACCGTGTTGGGCAGTTGTAGAATCGACGAGCGCTATTTGAAAGTAAGACGCGCAGAGCCTGGCACAATCACGTCATTTGCTCCTAGGGTCTGTAAATTTGCCAGTAAGAAATTAATCTGCCTCAATAGTAAATAAGATTATATAGGAACTAGATAATAGTCCGCTTAAATTATCCCTTCACGCAACGGGATACTTTTCAATGCTTCTATGTGCGGGTCAAGATCAGCCATGTGCTTGTGACAATTTTTATAAAGCAAAATAAAAAATAATTATTTAAAAACATGGCAGAATTGAAGAAGAAGCAAGATTACTGAATGTTTTTTGATCCAGAGAACGACAGATTGAAATGATCCCTTTAACGACAGCATCGCTCAAACGCTCTCAATGCAGCGTGAAATTAACAGAAAGTACGGTCGGAGATTTATTACAAAATTTTTAGAACAAGATCCACCCGACTTTATAGACCAACAAGATTTTGAATTAAAGAGATGACATTTGTCTGTAAAAACCGATAATGGGCAACTTGTCTTCGGCTTACAACTAAACCCCCCAACCCATCAAAGTTTTTAAGCCTGGGTTCAATTAGAAATAGAACTCAGTGTGAAAGATCAAAACCGCCTTGCATTGCTAGACAAAATTAGATGCGTAGGCCAGTTACTAAACATCAAAACACACAACAAGAACTCCCGACAGATAACCAAATGCAAAAACATGGAACATAAAGAATTAAATCAATCATCAGGCTAAAAAAAAAATACAATAGAAGCAGAAACCAGTTTTTCAGAAGAAACAGCGTTAAAGACAATACACGACTTCCCTACGCCGCTACCTATGAAGAATAATTAGCCCTTGATCATGCCTTAAAGAACCATCAGAGGCGAATAAACTAACAATTTAGCAAAACTAGGTGAACTAGATGAGGGCATAAAAAAAGGAGAAAAAGAAAAACTCGTTGAGGCCTGATGACCGCCAAACTTAAGGACATGATCTTAAAGAAACAATAGTGCCCAAAACTAAAAGAACTTGAAACAAGAAGATCAGGCAAGACTAGAAGTGCTGTCTACTAACCTAAAACAATTACGAACTCAAGTGAGCAGAATAAGGAACTATCAAAGAATGTTTAATATGAAGACACGACACTACAAACGAATACGAAACAACTGTTTAGAGAGCACGAGTCACATTAGTAATGCGTTATAACAGCCTTAGGATTGCAATAAGTACCCAGGTGATGGCTAATTACAGGCGGCGGTGGAGGGAAAGTTCAGTGCCGACGGCCGCCGCCGATCTCGCCTCCGGCCTGATAACTCATGGTAAAAAATCAGCTTGATCATCCTTGGCGGATTATTAAAAAAATTAGCTGGTAAAGCTTATAGACTCTTTACCTGTATAGTTAGGGAGTATTTTAAGCTGGCTTTGTCTACTGCAAGGCAAAGTAGTTGGCGTATGGCCGAGAACTTATTGACATTAAGTTTACTCTTAATAGTAGGGTTAATATTTAGTAAGATAAAGACCAAGTAATCCTAGGCCAGTTAAACCAATAACAAGTGCTGTCTTTTTCATAATCATGGTCACGCGAACAGAGTCCGCGGAGCTTTGCTGAGTCTTCAATGAACTTTAGGGTTTGGACTACGGATTGGATGACTTAATCTTGGTTACTTTTTAAATTTTTGTAATATTACTGGTCCCAGAATTTATGTCGTTTTCCAACCTCAGTTCATTTCCAGCTAAAGAATTTCAATAATATATATTATTATTGGTACCTATCTGAGTCTGAGGTCAAGAAGGCAGCATGTATAAACCGATGCCAACAGCAAATCTACTTTCGATCTTTGCGTAATGTCAAACAAGTTGGTACCGTTATTAATAACATGAATGTAAATTCAACTGTAAATTAATGGCATCCTCAGTAAATTTGCTAATTATTGTTTTTGCGCGTCAAAGCCAGTAGAAGGATCAGTTATGCTCGATCTTGGCCTGTGCATGCGAACCTAGCAAACACCAACGAAAAGAACGAAAAGAGACTTATTATTCGATCCTAATCCCGCTCAATTAGGACCTTAAGAAGGTCTAAGATAAATGTTGTCCGATGCAGTTTTATGCTCTTGCTGTAGGGACCCAGGCTGAACAGTTTTTTTGCCTGAAAAGAAAGATTTGAAAGGATGATGCCAGACATAGATAAACTTTCTGTGCGTTGCCCCGAAAATAAAGGTCGCCTATGCCATGATTATGATCTAACAATTGTCTAAAGCCTGTCTATGATGTAAATATTGAAATTCAGTTTACAGATCCTATTCCAAAAGCCTTCATGTCTAATATGTTGCTGCGTGGATTAAACGTTGTCATTTGGTAAATTGCGCTTGCAGTCAGACACAAATACGTCAAAAGGTTGTAATAAAAAAATGAATCTTTACACAGACCTCACTCAACGGATTCATGGAGATTTAAATGAACGCAAACGCCACTCCACACCGCAGTTTATAGCGCGAAAACACAGCAAAAGTTTAACTGTTCTGATAAAACAGCAATCGGAAGACTAAACCACGCATTCTGATGTGGCGTTTTCAATAGGGGGTTAAGATAGCATCTTACAATGGAGTACTTCCACCTTTTTATGAAAGAGGCAGGTCTGGGACACAGCAAAGTACAAGAGAATCAGTTTGCTTATAATTTTAAGATTGTAGTGCGGCCCAACAGAATATTTTGCACCAGTATAATTTGAATGCACTCATTTTTATTTCGTTAAAAAAATGTATGTACCCACTAACAACTCAAGACCGTCCTCGTTTTTAGAACATGCAGTGAAAACAATAGGCGAACCAAAATGGTCGCACTCCATGAAATATTATTTACAAAAGACTTAGGTTTAATAAAGTGAATCCAGGAAGAAAAATAGCGTTTCTAAAAGTTGACAAAACATGAACAAATTTAGACCATTAACAATAGCAGATGGTTATTACGGGTTTTGGCTCACTAAAAGAAGCATAGAAAACATTTGAACATTACTCTTCCAACTTAACAATATGCGAATCTAAAATACAATGTTAACATACAAACCTGAAGAAGAAATAGCCCAATACCTTTTGATGTAGAGCTAGCTAAAATTTAGGCAATGAAGTCAGACAATCATAGATTTAAATAGTTACACCAAACAAAACCCTCATGAGGAGAAAATGCCGCTCAATCTGCATACATTCAATACTCTATGTTAATTTGGATGAGCTGAGCACTGAATGGAAAACTATAAACGGAAGGCCCTCAACTGTTTTAAGACTCTTCTCATCAGGGAAAGCTGCATCTTGCGATTATGAAATTAAACAATACCCCTAATTTACAGTTTAAAAGATTAAGATTGAGGGAGGGTCGGATCATTTAATAATAAAAAATCAAAGACAAAGCGGGAAAGTTGTGAAATGAGATAACCTGCACATTGTTTTGTGAAATAAAATAATACGCACTAAAACAATAAATCGGCGTGGCCAGAAGGAAACCAGGAGTTAAATTAGCTCCTGTGAGTGTAAAACCTTAGAATTAAAAGACCTGCAGACGTTGCGGACATTGAACAGAATGGTGAGATAGGCACATTGTAAGGTTTTTGAGTACACTAAAGATGGTTATTATAACGCAAAGAGGTTGACGACAACAAAAGGTTTCCTAAACTAGAACAACAACGCAATCAGAACAAATAATGTAGGCCAGTATGAATATAAAATAGTTCGAAAACCATACCTCAAATGGCACTTAGAACCATATTTAGAATGGGGAAATAAAATTTGAATTCATAATCCCATTACATAATTTATTGACCGCCAAAAAAGTTTCAGAAAAGCATTCACCACTGCCCATTACATGTAATCATTATACCAGACGATAATATTCGAAAAGAAATTGAAATACGCCGTATGGGAAAAAACAGTACATCCTCCAGACAGAAAAGAACAGTTGTAAAAAAGGGGGGGGGCTTCTCTACAAAATTACAGTCTTTCCCAAGCGGAAAATTATGAGAACACGTTCACATAATATTTGAATTTCTGTCTTTTAAAGATGTGAGAGGGATGGGGTTGTGGGCGTTAGTGATGACCTAATAAAGGAATTAATATTTGCTGTCAAAACTAGACGATTACACGTCTAACGATTGTTGTCGTCGTCTCACAATGTGCGAGGATATTCAGAACATAACAACAAGCTACAAATCACTGTTGACTAAATAGAAACAATCTTACAGGACTAAATTGGATTAATCTTACACATTTAGGCCTCATAGGGTTTTATTATACTGAACAAGTTTTGACGGAGAGTATGATAAAAATAATAACTGAATTAGATTAAACTCTGTTATAAAACTATGGAGCAGTTAAACTTTATGACAAAAACTCCTCATTGCTCATTGATTTGTGGGCAGACTGGTTGTGGAAAAACAATATTTATCCTCGACCTGTTACAAACAGTTTATCGTTATAATTTTAATCATATTGTGGTTTTCTGTCCAACACTTAAATGGAACAAAGCATATCATAATAGAAGGTTTATATGGACAGATGATGACATATATTTAGTTAATCCTAGCAATAAACTGAGTGAGTGTTTAGAACAGTTTTATAGACTGTTTGAAGGAACGCAGACACTATTTATTATAGATGACTGTTCGGCAGAAAGAGACATAGTTAAAAAGAGAAACACTTTGTCGAAACTAGCTTTCAGCGGAAGGCATGCTGGGATAAGTGTGTGGATTTTATGCCAGAAATATAACTCAGTTTTAAAAGACTTTAGAGAACAGTTAAAGACTGTAGTTTTATTTCACATGAAAGACAAAGACTCATTTGAAGAATGTTTGCGCGAAAATGATGTTATTGAAAATGACCAGGAAAAACAAAGGATTAAACAAAAACTAAAATCTGAAAAGTTTAGTAAATTAGTATTAAAAAACGGATAACCCTACGCAGTATGTTTGTTTGTAGGGTCGTTATTTTTTGGTTATTGAAGTCTTACTTGTCAGAGAACAGTAATATGCGCTTGCGTGTGTGTGTGCGTGCGTCTGCCCGCCTCTCTGTCTGTCTGTCTGTCTCTCTCTGTCTCTCTCTTCTCTGTCTGTCTGCCGGTGATTCTCTCTCTCTCTCTTCCGCCACAGGAAAAGGCGGCTTTAAGGCCACTTTCGCCCAAAAACTCGGTGGAGGGTGAAAGTGGCTTAGAGTCGGCCTTTCCTGTTCTCTGCATCAAGCTTTGGGATATATTTTAGCTTCTTTGCTAATCTTCTTCGTCTTCTCTGATACATGCTTGTCACATTACCTTTAAAAAAAAAACCCAAATCGTTCCCCTTCCCCCCTTCCTCCCTCCCGGCCATATCCGTGGTGTTTTGCGATCCATCGCAATCAGCGTCCATCATTATAAACCGTTCGGGATTCCTCTACACCAAGCCGTTCAGCGTTCACAGCCAAATCAGCCGCCATTGTCGGAAGGGCGGACCGACGCCCTGGTGTCCGGAGGTGACGTCAGAGTGTTTGGTTGATTTGATTTCATTGTGTAGAGAGTTACCACGACCGCTTCCGGAGGTAAATTCTAGCGGCAGAAGGTTTCTGCTGAGCTCACGACAATTGACTTTAATGCTAAACACAGATGTTTCAGGGAGATCGATTTTTTACACTGCTTGTTTATTGATTTCTTTGTTGAGGTTTGTTCTCATGAGAGTATATAGGATTTTCTTGAAAGGGGTGGGGGGCGGGGGGGGGGGGGGGGGGGGAGGTAGGAGGTGGGGTGTAGAGCGAAGCCCCTTTCTTTTCTATCGGTTTCTTTGTCTTTTACTCTTCTCTCTCTCTTTCCATTCTTCCCTCTCTCTCTCTTTTCTGTCCCTGTCTGTCTGTCTGTCTGTCTGTCTGTCTGTCTGTCTGTCTGTCTGTCTCTCTCTCTCTCTCTCTCTCTCTCTCTCTCTCCTCCTCTCTCTCTTCTC
>CM031620.1:8629081-8631787 GCA_018398815.1 Conus ventricosus | reverse complement strand
CAATGGCAGGTGGGCCGGTGGTGGGTTACAATGGCAGGTGCGTTTGTGAACGTTGGGTAGGTTTACCATGGCAGGTTCGTTGTGCCCGGTGGGTAGGTTACAATGGCAGGGTGCGTTGTGGCCCTTGGTGTAGGTTACACAGGCAGGTGCGTTGTGCCCGGCGGGTAGGTTACAATGGCACGGTGCGTTGTGCCGGTGGGTAGTTACAATGGCAAGGTGCGTTGTGCCCTGGAGGGGAAGGTTACAATGGCAGGTGCGTTGGTTGCCCTGTGGGTAGGTTGCAATGGCAGGTGCGTTGTGCCCGTTGGTAGTTACAATGGCAGGTGCATGTGCCCGTGCCCGGTAGTAAGTTTACAAAGCAGGGTGCGTTGTGCCCTGTGGTAGGTTAACAATGGCAGGTGCGTTGTGCCCCGGTGGGTAGGTTACCAATGCAGGTGCGTTGTGCCCGTAGGTAGGTTACACTGGCAGGTGCGTTTGTGCCTGGTGGGTAGGTTTCAATGGGCAGGTGCTTGTGCCCAGTGTAGGTTACAATGTCCGGTGCGTTGTGCCCAGAGGTAGTATCAATGGCAGTGCGTTGTGCCCTGTGGGAAAAGGTTACAATGGCAGGTGAGTTTGCCCGGTGGGTAGGTTCAATTGCAGGTCGCGATGTGGCCCTGTGGTAGGTTACAATGGCAGGTCGTTGTGCCCTGTGTGGTAGGTTTACAAATGCAAGGTGCGTTGTGCCCGGTTGTTAGGTTACAATGAAGGTGCGTTGTGCCCTGTGGTAGGATACAATGCAGGTGCGTTGTGCACCTGTGGGTAGGTTAATCAATGGCAGGTGCTCGTTGTGCCCGGTGGGTAGTTCCAATGCAGGTGCTTGTGCCCAGTGGGTAGGTTACAATGGCAGTGCTTTGTGCCCGGTGGGTCAGTTACAATGGCAGGTGCGTTGTGCCCGGTGGTGGTAGGTTACAATGGAAGGCGCGTTTGTGCCCTGGGTAGGTTACAAATGGCAGGTGCGTTGTGCCTTTGATTGGGTAGGTTACAATGGGCAGGTGCGACGCGTCTCAGTTGGTAGTTTACAATGCCATGTGCGTTGTGCCCGGTGGGTAGTTTACAATTGGCAGGTGCGTTGTGCCTGTGGGTAGTTTACAATGGCAGGTGCGTTGTGCCCGGTGGGTAGTTACAATTGCTAGGGCGTTGTGCCCGTGGGTAAGGTTACAATGGCAGGTGCGTTGTGCCCGGTGGTAGGTGTTACAATGGCAGGTGTGCGTTTGTCTCTGTGGGTAGTTCCAATGGCAGGTGCGTTGTGCCCTTTGGGGTAGGTTACAATGGCAGGTGCGGTTTGTCTCTGTGGGTAGGTTACAATGGCATGGTGCGTTTTGTGCCCGGTGGGTAGTACAATGTCAGGTGCGTTTGTGCCCGGTGGTAGGTTGCAATGGGAGGTGCGTTGTGCCCGGTTGTAGGTTACAATGGCAGTGCGTTGGGCCCGTGGTAGGTTGCAATGGCAGGTGCGTTGTGCCGCTGTGGGTAGTTACAATGGCAGGTGCGTTGTGCCCTGTGGGTAGGATTACAATGGCAGGTGCGGTGTCTCTGAGGGTTAGGTTACATTGGCAGGTGCGTTGTGCCCTGTGGGAGGTTACAATGGCAGGTGCGTTTGTGCCCGGTGTGTAGTCACAATGGCAGGTGCGTTGTTGCCCAGTTGGGTATGTTACAATGGCAGGTGCGTATGCCCGGTTAGTAGTTACAATGGCCGGGCCCGGTGGGTGGGTTACAATGGCAGTGTAGCGTATGTCGTGCTGTGGGTAGTTACAAAGGCAGGTGGCGTTGTGCCCAGTGGGTAGGTTTACAATGACAGTGCGTTGTGCCCTGAGGGTAGGTTAGCAATGGCAGGTGGCCCGGTGGAAGGTTACAAGGCAGGTGCGTTGTTCCCGGTGGTAGGTATACCAATTGGCAGCTGCGTTGTGGCCCGCTGGTAGTTACAAAGGGCAGAGCGTTGTGCCCGGTGGGTAGGTTACAATGGCAGGTGCGTGTGCCCGGTGGTTAGGTTACAATGGCTGTTGCGTTGTGCCCGGAGGGTAGGTACAATGGCATGTCGTTGTGCCCGTGGGTAGTGTTACAATGGGCAGGTAGCTTGGCCCTGTGGGTAGGTTGTGCAATGGCAGTGCGTTGTGCCCGTGGTTATGTAACAATGGCAAGGTGCATTGTGCCCTGTGGATAGGTTACAAAGGCAGGTGCTTTGTGCCCTGTGGTAGTAACAATGGCAGGTGCGTTTTGCCCGGTGGATAGATACAATGTCAAGGTGCGTTGTGCCCGGTGGGTAGGTTACACTGGCAGGTGCGTTGAGCCCTGTGGGTAGGTTACAATGGCAAGGAAGCGTTGTGCCCGGTTGGTAGGTTACAATGGCAGGTGCTTGGAGCCCTGTGTGTATGTTTACAATGGCCGGTGCGTTGTGCCCTTGGTAGGTTACAAGTGCAGGTGCGTTGTGCCCGGTGGGTAGGTTACAATGGCAGGTGCGTTGTGCCCTGATTGGTAGTTACAATGGCAAGGTGCGTTGTGCCCGGTGGTTAGGATACAATGGCAGTGCGTTGTGCCCGGTGGGTAGGTTACAATGGCGAGTGCGTTGTGGCCCGGTGGTAGGTTACAAGGCAGTGCTTGTGCCCGGTGGGTAGGTACAAAGGCAGGTGCGATAGTGCCCGGTGGGTAGGTACAATGGCAGGTTGCGTTGTG
>CM031620.1:8601581-8609081 GCA_018398815.1 Conus ventricosus | reverse complement strand
GGGGCTTTTAAAAGGGGATCTGAAACCGAATTCAATATTAATGTTAAGCCAGACTTTAGCAAAAGCGGATTTTAATCATGGCTTGGGCCACCCCCAAAATTTGTTGGGGCGTGCACAAAAAGAAATAAACTATGGGGGAAATCCCCCTTTTAACATCTTTCTCTTCGGGCCAGGGTTCACCTGGGGGCCCCTAAAAGAAAAGACCCTAAAAAAAGCATGGAAAACATTTATCTTAGCCATATTGAGGGCCTAATTTAAGGGGGGAAATAAAAAGGAATAACGACTCTATTGTCCTTACTTTTGGGGTTTTTGCTAGGTTGAAAGCACAGGCGAGACGAGCAAAACGCCCCTTTCAATTTTGGGCCGCGCAAAAAAAAAATTACTTAGAAAAATTTAGGGGACGCCATTAATTTACATTTGTTTTTCCTTTTCAAGTATAAAAAGGGTCCCAAAAAGTTTTCCCAAATTTTTCAAGATCAAAAGTAGACTTTGCTGTTGGCACTGGTTTAACTGCTGCCTTTGCCCTCAGCCCGATAGGTACAATAATAAACAAACAAAATAAAATTTTTTATAGCGGGAAAAGAAAAAAGGTTTGGGGAAAAAAGCCCATAAATTCTGAGCCAGTGCTATTAAAAACAATAAAAAAACATATGCCCCCCCAAGATTTAAGTCACCCAATCCCAAAGGGTCCAAACCCCCAAAAAGACTGTTGAAGACGCGGACTCTGTTCGCGATGCCCAGGGAATTTTTGAAAAGACACGCTAGTTGTTGGATTAACTGCCCTAGGATTACTTGGTTTTATCTTACTAATTAGAAACCCCAAACTTTTAAAGGGGAAAAAACCCATAAGTGCTGGGCCCCTTAAAGCCAACATTTTGCTTGCAGTGGGACAAAACCCCGTAAAAACCCTCCCAAATATACCTGGTAAAGAGTCTATAGCTTTACAGTAATTTTTTTAAAAAAACTCGAAAAGATGATCAAGTTTTTTTTTTTTCCCCATGATTTATAAGGCGATGGTGTGGAGGCACTGAACTTTGCCCCCACCCCCGGGCCTGTAATAGCCACCCACCAGTGAAAATTTTTTTTTTTTTTGCAAATCCTAACCCGTTAAAACCGCTTTCTAATGTGACTCCCTTTCTCTTTTAAACAGTGTTTTTATTCGTTTTTGTAGGCGTGTCTTCATATAAAATTCTTTGGTAGTTTTTTTCTTTTTGTTTAAATTGATTTTTTTAAATTTTTTTCGGTTTTTTAGACAACACTTCTAGTTTTTGTGGGTTTTGTCTTTAAGTTCATGTTTGTCTTTGTTCTATTTTTTTCCCTTTTAAAATCATCCTTAAGGTTGGGGGCGGGTTTGCCTCAGCGGTTTTTTTTTTTTCTTTTTTTTATGTCATTTAGTTCAGTTGTTTTTTGAAATTTTTTAATAATTCTCCTCGATGGTTTTAAAGCCCCCGGGCAAGGGCTTTTAATTCTCTTATAGGCGGGCCGGGTTTTTTTGCGGGGGCAGCGGTGGATCGTGTTTTAGGGTTTTTTAAAGCTGTTTCTTCTTTTCAGTGGGGTTCTTCAAATGTATTTATTATTCTATTGCTGTTGCCTTAAAAACTTCCTGTGGCGTGTTTTGTTTTGGTTATCTGTTGGGGAGTTCTTTTTTAGCGGTTTGACGTTTAGCCCAAATTTTTCGGACCTAATTTTGGTTTAGTAAAGCCCCAAAGGGGAAAAAACCCCGTTGCAGTGAGCCCCTTTTTCTAATTGTATTTGCCTACAAATTTGATGAGTTTAGTTTGTAAGGGAAAACGTTTCCTTTGTCGTTTTTTAAATACAATTGGGTTTTCTTTTTTGTTCCAAAAAACATCAGGGGGATATAGTTTCGGGAGGTTTTTGTCTTTTAAAATTTGGTATAATGATCTGCCTTTTCTTCTGTTAAATTCCCCGTCTTTGCGCCCCCTCTAAATTTTTCCGCAAAGAGAGCGCTGGCGGTGCTTGTTCAAAAGGAGTCCTTTTTATCCTGTCGGGGGTTTTTCTAGACACTAATATCATAATCTTCTTCACCCCCCAATTTTCCCCATGTTTTAAAAAAAATTAACTTTTTATTTTGTTTTATAAAAAAAGTCAACAGAATATGGCTCCCTTCCCTTTACCCCCCATAGAAATCTGAAAAAAACCCCCTTGGGCGTTTAAGGGAAATAAACCCGGGAAAATTTTTGTTCCAAAATTTTCCATTATTTGATTTCAGATAAATTTTTTACTGGGTTAAATTTTTCCCGACCTAGGGCGGATGATTTGATTTTTCCAGGCTCTGCACGGGGTTACTTTCAAAAAGAACTTGGGGTTTTCCCCAAAACCCGACCCAAAAAAACCCGTTTTCCAAAAAAAGGGGCCCGGGGAATCGTTAAAAAAATTTTATAAAACTTGGGGGGGAAAGAAAAGTATTTTTTTCCCCCAAAGCAGACATATTTTTAACCTATTCTGATCTTTTGGCTAAAACCCCGAATGAAAAAGGGAAATCTTTGGGTTTTAAGGAATCGGGGAATTTAAGAAACACTAAAAAAATTTTGAATAGGGGGCGCCAACGGGCCCCGATGGTAAAAGCAGCAAAAAAGGGTTTGCAGTAAGTTATGCGTATGGAAATCGGTTTTCCCTTTTCCCCCCGATTTTGGTTTTTAAAAAACGCCTGCTCCCTAATTACAAGGAGCATTAAAAGAAAATTGTCATAGAACTAACTTTTTAAAGATACAAACGTTATCCGATCACCCGACACCGAAGGGAAAATACAGCTTTTTTGAATTTTCGTTAGAGTTTGATGTTGTTCCAAAGATAAATTTTTTAAAAGGGTGAAATTTAGCAACAATTGGTCCCCCAAAATTTTGTAATTTTACGAAAACCCTGGTCCTCATTCAAAAAAACCCAAAAAACAGGGCAGGGCGTATATGGAAATTTTTAAATTTGTATTTGCAGTTTAAAAACGCTTTTAAGGTAATTTTTTTGCTGTGTGAAGATGAAAAAACCATTCGCAAGAGCAATTTAAAAAATTTTTTAATTCCAAAAAAACGAAAATACAAAGTTCGATTGACGGTTTTGTCCCAACCCAAATTTTATTTTAGGGGCCCTTTGACCTTATCCCTCATTTTTACGAAATAAGAAAAAATTTTTTGGGGGGGGGGGAAAAGGGGTAGAAGTCCAAAGCAGACCTTACGTCCCAAAAAATCTTTCACCTTCACAGGGTTTGGCTTGATGATTATTTAACATCAAAATACGGTTTATGGATTTTACCCAAAAGGGCAAAAGAGGATAATGGGGGTTTCATGGGAAATGGGGGAAAAAGGGTTTCAGACCCTCAAAAAACCTTCAAATTGGGGAAAGAAAAAAGAAGCCGTTTTAAAAAACCGGGTTAATGTACATTTGTTTTTTTTTAAATTGGGGTACCCCGCTGAATATTTAAAAGGGAAAAAATTAGACTTTGTAGAAATTTCTAAATTTTTTTTTCATTTTTTAAAAGCATGTCGTTCAAAATTTTTCCAAAAGTGCCTACAGCCCCCCAAAAAGTCGCCAAAAGAAGAGTAGTAGAACACCCCGAAATAAAAAACCCTTTAGAAATTTAAAAAACATTACACAAATGCTACAAAAACTAGAGCAGGACCTTTCAAAATACAGCAAAAACCAAAAGAAGGTATTTTTGCTGCCCTTTTAAAGCTGTTCCCCATGGTTTAAAACTGGGCCATCAACTATAAGTGCTGTATCCCCCGGGAAAAGTGTTGGTCTCTTTGCAAAGGATTTGGCGTACCCGCCGTTTTCCTCTAGGCGGTTTGTCTTTAGTTTTGGCCTATGTTCATTAGCCGTAGGTGCTGCTAGCAAAAAAATAAAAACTAAACTCCAAAAGCACACAGCTATAGTTCAACTAAAAACAGCTAAATTTTGTCCCTTTAAGCTGTTTATAAATAAAGCACTAGCTGACTCAAACATCACGGATGAAGAATTTAATCTTTTTACAGGCCGATTTTGATGACTACAAAAGACAAAAGTTTGATCTTCAAAAAAAGGCGGGGGACAAGTTTTTTTTAAACAGCCAGACACCGATCAGTAAAAAAAAGGGGAATGCTTAAAAAAAAGTAAACGAAACATTAAACTCTGCTCTAAACAGCTCACATTAACAACGCCAAAGGGTGTTTATACTTTATTTTTATGAGTCCAAGCACAAAAAGACTATCGATATTGATTAATTATTTTTTTGATTTAAATAAATATTTTGAGTTAGAAAAGAAACTCAGCATGGTTTAAAATATATGAAGGTCCAGACGAATTGTTTTGAAGGAATGCTTAAGGAAGAGCGTTTATCAAGAGCAATGAATGAATCAGTCTAGAAGTCATTGATCCAGCAAACGTAACAGGCAAGCGTTGCTCTGCTATTTCTCAAGTTCCAGGTAAACTGACAATAGACCCGCCATTTAAAAGTAATGTTAGCTGTTTTAAATCGACTATGTAACAATAAATGAAGAAAATCTAGAAGTCTGGGTCTCAACTAAACAACAGACTATTCTTTCCTCAAATGACTTAACACCCGGTTGGGCAGACCAACTGCTTACACAGTTGATGGGGCCCGCTGAAGAAGCCAAATGAGAGGTCTTAGTTGGTCAGAGGGCGAAGTCTTAGAGATCAGATTAAAACAGTCTAAGTATGCCCGATTGTTGGCAAGGCTTACTTTCCGCTGCCCCCAGCATTAGTTGCAAAAAAAGCAGTTCTAAATATAAAGAATACAGACAACAAATGTTTCATGGGGTGTGTTCTCGCAAGGCTGCATTATGTCGGCAAAAACGCAGAGAGAGTGTCTAACTATTGGGATTACATTAATGACTTAACTTTGATGGAATATCCTTTCCTGTTAGCGTAGATCAAATTGATCAGTTTGAAAAACAAAACAAACCAATAACTGTTAAGTCACACAGGGGATGAAGAAACAAATCTACAACCGATTAAAGTGTCCAAGAACGTCCAACGTTGGCGAGCCAGACAAAAGCCATGTTGACTTACTACTGATGTTTTCAACCGCTACCAACATTACACTTTGATACAAACAATGAGTAGACTAATGCAGCATACTTCAAAACAAAGACGTAAACAAGAATTCTGCAGAAAATGTTTAACAAGAATTCCATCTGTTCAAGCCGCGAGCGAACATAAGAAACATTGTAGTAGCCCAGTTGACTGTAATACAAAAACTAATTACGCCCCAGAAGGGAGTAAAGTTAGTTTTAAGAACTGGAAACGGATGCCAAAATTTTCCCCTATGTTTTTACGCAGACTTCGAATCACTCATTGTTCCTTATGAGGGGCCAGCGCCACAAAAACTTCGGAAAAACAGTCTTAATGAGTAATTTATCAGATTTGTTCATTTGCCTTCATTATTGTCAGTCGGATGGCGCTCATTCAACGCCAGAATTATAAAAGAGGACCAAATGCGGCTAGAAGATTTTTACAAACGCATGCAGCAAGTGCGTAAAAGATTGTTCTAATAATCTGAATTTATCTGAAATCATGATGACGCCTGAAGACCAACAACAGTATGACTCAGCCACTCACTTTGGATTTGTGGGGCGGCCTTTGTTGCCGCCGGTTTAGGCCTCTCATCAGACGAAGCCCAAACCAAAAGTAAGAGACCATGATCACAGTAGCGGAAGTTCAGAGGAGCAGCGCACAACAACTGCAATCTTCAACTAAAGTTTGAACCAAAGACATGGAAGCTGCCTATATTCCCTTTTATAACTTGCGGGGTTACGACTCTCATCTTATAATGAAAAGCAGTGGGCGACTCCTTCAGGGTGTCATGCATTGCACAGTCATCAGAAAAGTACATGTGTTTCACTTTAAATAACATGTCTTTTTATGACTCTATGCAAAAACATGATGGGGTCATTAAAAGTCACAGCTATTCCTTAAAGTCCTGCCCATAACAGAAGAATATTTTTATCCAACTCTTGTTAGAAAGGGTGTTTACCCTTATGGTACATGAACAGTTGGGAAAGGTTTGATGAAGACACACTTCCTCCCAAAGGCGCGTTCTTTTCTAGCTTAGAGGAAAGGACATCAGTGATTCTGTTACCCGCATGCTCAAGAAGCATGGCAGAAGTTAGAGTGTAAACGATGGGGGACTATCATGACTCCTACTTGATGGCAGATGTATGTTTGTTGGCGGAATATTTTTGAAAATTATAGAAAACCTGCATGAAACATTATAGCTTGGATCCCGCGCATTAAAATTTTTTGCACCCGGGATGAGTTGGGACGCTTTCTTAAAGTTTACTGGAGTACAGATTGATTTATTGTCAGATTTACCAATGATTCAGATGATTGAAAACGGATTGCGTGGAGGAATTAGTATGGCGTCGCATCATTACTGTAAAGCAAACAACAAATACCTAGATGATTATGATCCAAGTAAGAGGTCTAACTATCTCATGTATTTAGACGCAAACAATCTGTATGGATGGGCAATGGCGCAATCACTTCCATTACGTAACTTTAAAATGTAACAAGAAGACAATCCAAAAAATATTCAAAAGGCATTAAAGTGGTTGAGCAGTTTGACGCCGGGTCAACAGCATGGTTTCATTCTAGAAGTTGATTTAGAATATCCTCATGAACTCCATGACCTGCATAATGACTATCCATTAGCAGCAGAAAGTCTAAAGATGAATCCAAGAGAGCCGCCTAAACTTGTGCCTAATCTTCGAGGTAAAAAAAATTATGTCTGTCATTACAGACTTCTACAATTTTATTTAAGACATGGTTTGAAGTTGAGAGCAGTTCATCGTATAATTGCTTTTGATCAAGAACAGTTTATGAAACCATACATCATGAAGAACACTGATCTTAGAACTAAATCCACAGATGCTTCAGAAAAAGACTTTTTCAAAGACTATGGAAAATCCGCACAAGCGCAAAGATGTCAGATTGGTCACCAAAGAGAACGAAGCAATTAAGCTGACTTCTAAACCTAATTATCAGGACTTCAGAAGATTTCATGACCAGCTTTTTGGCATAATGATGAAAAAAAGAAAGTCAAATTGGATAAACCCGTTTTTATTGGGTTTACTGTTTTAGAATTATCAAAGCTTTTGATGTTAGAATTTCTTTATGACTACTTTAAACCCTTGTATCCAGAGTCCAAAGTACTTTACACAGATACAGATAGTTTTGTTATAGATATCCCTACTGAAGATATCTATAAAGACATGGAATTAGAAGTAGCTAAAGGGCATGCAGGATGGTATGACACATCCGATTACCCTAAAGATTCGCCTTTGCATTCAATTACTAATAAGAAGGTTTTAGGAAAGATGAAGGATGAATTATCTGGAAAGGTGATCAAGGAGTTTGTTGGATTAAGGTCGAAAATGTACAGTATTTCTAGCCAGGAGAAAACCATTAAGAAAGCAAAAGGAATATCCCGCAGTGTTGTGCAGTCAAACATATCGCATGACAACTACAAAGAAGCATTGTTTGACAATA
>CM031620.1:8582720-8601481 GCA_018398815.1 Conus ventricosus | reverse complement strand
AGACTTTTCATCATGATAACGTAAAACTGCGATCTAATCTACATGAGATCAACACAACGGTTGTAACAAAGAAGTCATTAGATAGAACAAACACAAAACGTGTGTTTGTTAATCCAGAGTTTTCATATGCATATGGACATTGGAGAACCGTAAATTAATTAAAGCGGAACTGTGTCTGGTGGGATTATCTGCAGTTCTTCCTTTACAAAAGATCTTTGAGGAGCCGGTTGTTTTGTTGTGTCAGTTTCTCGTAAATAATACACGGGCGGATTCATTTTTACAATTCTTTTTATTTCATATGGATTAACACTCCAAACTGGATCGGTTGCCCTGATGCGAGTGTCCCCTTCTGCTTCTCCTGGTAAATAAAGGTACCTTACTTTTAAACCAAACGGTAATAGTTTGCTGGTTGTACTGGAGTCTTCAGCAACATTTATTGTTTTTCTTTTGATTGCTTGTGCTGGTTTTAGCCCTTTAAATTCTTCATTATTCATTGCGCGCAAAACTGAGGGCAGTCTTCTAACCCATTCTGTGTTGCGAGAATTGTCAATAAGCTCTCTGTGATACTGGTAGGAGAAAAGTCTTTCAGCTAACTGTTTGTTAAAGTTTTCAACTAAAGCCTGTGATCTGTGAACTCCTGGAATGCCTCTTTTAATGGTAACTCTATGTTTTAACAATAATTGATTCACTTGGCCTTTAAATTCTTTTCCATCATCAACTTGAATCATGCGAGGATAAGTTAGCGGGCCTCGTTGATATATTAGTTGTATAGCAACAGCAACAGCAGAAGCACTCTTTTGTGTTAATGGTTCCGCATCTTTGTATCTTGAAGCTACGTCAATGACTGTGAGTGCGTACTTAAATCTTTTTCGTCTAATCGTATCATGGGGTAAATATAGAAGATCCATTTGATGGGTGTCGTTCGGTATTGTGTTCACAAAGTGTGGTCTCTGTATTCGTCTAGGCGCAGGTAAATAAATTTGCCAAATCGCTTGTTTAGATAACCATTCCTTAGCTGTTTGTTCACTGACTCCCGCTGCTTGGCTTAGCTTTTTGATTGCCGTGATTCCCTTCCAATATCCTTTTGGCGAATAATAGATTTTGTTCATTTTTTATTCAGCCAATATTATGCGCAACAAAATACACAACGGTCATACCAAAGACAATAAACCCGATTTCTTGCATCTTTTGTTTTTCTGATGGATGATAAAAGTCACTAAATTTTGGTGGGGGCAATGTCTCGATTGGTTTGCCCGTTACTAGATAATATTCTTTTATTGCTTGATCAACATCTTTAAATGTGTAAGCTGCATGCCCCTGTTTTTTCAGTGTGTTATTAATAAAATCTAACTGCTCAATTCTCTGCTTTTCATAGTGATCTTGTGCTGCGGCTAGTTGCTCCACAGCTTTGTTGTGTCTTTTTCTCTCACCGTCATCCCGTAGTTTACTAAATGCGTAATTACTTCCGCTAAAAGCAAGCGCATTCACCACAGCACCGCCTATCATCATTACGAGTGAAGCCATTTTTTATAAATGTATTTTTTTTTTTACATATTTATATTCTCTGGAATTATTCCTTGCTTAACTAGAAAACTTTCGTAGCAAATGAAGCTGTAATAATAGCGATTAGCTTTGCTGAATCCCCAAAGTCTAGTTTGCCAAGATCTGCTGGTTTTTTTTTAACAGGCTTTTACCAAGCATTGTGTATCCTACACTTAGGCCTCCAATAATGGCAGAATGGTATACAAGGTTGGTAATAGTTTTTCCGGTGCTCATTTTAAAAAATAAAATAATTATAATTAATAAAAAACATGAACAGCGATGATCTGCTAGAGCTACAGAGCGGCCTAAACCTCCCTGAGCTTATGAATGACCAAGTTGATGACCAAGCTGTTATGCCCCAAAAGGAGAGGTTGTATTCTTTGGCAGCATGTGGAAAAACAAAACAGTTCCTCGGAACTGAATTCAGCATAGAACAAATTCAACGGATGTCGCCACAAGACATTATAAAGTATCATAACAGGTATGAAGTGCAACTAGGATCAAGAATGGTAAAAAGTGTGGGGCAAACGGTTCTTAGTTTGTACACTAAACTAGTCAGTAGATTTGCTCCCATTGATTCTGAACAAGATCTTACGTATGATTTAACGCAAGATCCAGTTTTAACAAAGTCATTAGAGTCTCTAGGATGTGATCTATATTACAGATTTGGAACATTGTTATCGCCATTAATCATGGGATTAATTACTTTTAATCATATAGATTTTATTTCCCTTCAAAATGACCGAGCAGAAAATCAGCAGAATCAGGAAACACTGAATCAGAAAACATTGAATCAAGTCGAGAAAGTGACCAGTAAACATCCTGGGCGTGTTGCAGCAGGAAAAAGAGTAGCAGAGTTGAACAGACAAAGAAAATTAAAGTTACAATCACAGAATATAACTCATAATGAAAACATAACGCCAAAACAAGTTGATTCAATGCCAGCTCCAGAACAAGAACAAGTTAATTCAAGGGCACCAAAGTCTTCATGGAATATTGAACTTAAAACTGTTGCCATTTTTGGCGCCCTTGCTGCTGCTGGGGGCAGTTATTACGGTTATAAAATATATAAACAATGGCAACAACAACAAAAGCAGTCAAAAAAATCTGAACCACTAAATACAGAAGACAACAGCACGCCAGCACCGCCAACAACAAAAATTCATTTTCATGCATTTCAGATGGAATAATATTTTTAAAATTTTTTTGATAAAAATAGATCATGGCGGATTATTATTTGTTTAAAATGATGAAGTCAATAAATAAAGACATGGAGTCTATAAAAGACATTTCCATAGACCAGAATTGTAATCAATGCGGTTGCTTAGGATGTAAGAACTTCATTAAGATTTATGCTGACCGATCTCGCGCTAAGGGCGTTGAGCAAGACATCCTCGACGATGACGCGTTTTTTAAGGCGTGTGTGTACTATATTAGACATTACTATTTAAGGCAAAAACATAGATTGTATTTTTTTTTTATAATTATAAGATAACTTGAATAAGAACTTGGTTGTACTTAAAGGATGACTTAGTTATGATCTTGAGGTAATTTGAGTAACTTGAAGATGACTTAATCAAGAACTTATTAAGAACTTGAAGTAAACTTAATTAAGAACTTAATTAAGAACTTAATTAAGAACTTAGGGTGACTTGAAGTGACTTAAGTTAAGAACTTAAAAGTGACTTGAGTGTGTGCATGCGTGGGGTGGGTGGGGGTGGAGTGGGGGGAGGGGGGGGGGGGGGGGGGGGGGGGTAGGGGTGTGCGCGCACCTTTGATTATTTATAAGAAACGAATGTTCAGAATATAATATAGTTATTATCAGTAAAACAACAAAACAACAACAATAACAGCACACACGCACAAACATTTAAAAAATAGGGAAGTGCTTGCATAGGGAAATGTGAAAGGATTTTATGGTTTGCGGCTGTCAGTCTCTCTGTCAACTGAAGATTATTCAAAGCGGCCACCAAGTGCATTTATCAAAAGCTTGATTTAATAAACAAGACAGTTGAATAAAGTACACTCTGTGGCCGCTTGAAAAAGCAGCCAAAAAAGTTGAAGCAGGACGTTGAAGCGAAGCAGTGAAGCCAGTAATCACAGCAATATATACAAAGTCATGGAGTGCTTGGTGGAAATTCAAGGCAGTCAACTCTAAACAAACCCGACCGTTCATGCATGAACGGTACTATATTTAGAGCCACGTCAGTGGTAGGCCTGCAGTGGTCTTACAGTCGCGCGCACTGTTGCTAAAACGCCACACAACCCTGCCTCTAAACAAACCCGACCGTTCATGCATGAACGGTACTATATTTAGAGCCACGTCAGTGGTAGGCCTGCAGTGGTCTTACAGTCGCGCGCACTGTTGCTAAAACGCCACACAAACAAACATTGTATGACTAGGGCTGTGACAGTTGAGGTTCAGCCGGGATATTTGGAACTTTTGACCAGTAGTTTCTGTATTCTTCAATCTGTAGCATGTTTTCAATTTGCTTCAGTTTATTCATGATAAAATTGACTGGCAGACCAATATTGTAAAACTGAGGAAATGGTTGAAGTACTTTTGCAAGAGTACGTAGCTTGCGTACGTGAACATCTGAATATCCTGTTTTTTCTTTTAACCATTGTGCCCACGTTTCTTTCATTCTTCCTTCTTTTCTTTCTTTCTCCTGCCAGTTTTTGCACAAAATCAGAAACCGACCAAACTGAATATGAAACATTATTGTTTGGGCGTTCTGTCTTTTTAGATTTCTAATCCCTTTTTGCAGTTTTTCTATAATTTCATTTTCGCCCGCTGAGTGGTCAAAAAGAACAGAATCTAAAAAGGCTTTTCTTGATATGCCAGTACTGGTGTCAGCTTCATTTGCAACAAGATAATTGTGCAAATCTGTTGGAGAATCAAGCTCCGCCCTCTTTTTCTTTCTTCCTTGTTTTTCTTTGAATAAATCTTCCATCTTTCGTTTTGGCCTTTTTGGTAGTTTCATTGGGCCTACTGTTTTTGCCTTCTCAGCAATGTTTGCCATTTCTTCATGAAATAGCCTGTTCTCTTCAAGTACATTCTTTTCTTCTTCGGTCCACAATTCTGTTGGTGTTGGAGGTGGTAATGGAACATTGCAAGCTTGATCCATGTCAGGTAAAATTAAACTAGTTGCCTGCCTAGAATAATCTAACAATTCTTGATGAGCAGCCTGTGATTCAAGAAGTTCTCTATCTAATTCTGAAGAAATACTATCTTGAGACATTTGTGACATTTCGCCTTGTTAAATTAAACACTTTTCTCACTGAAAAAGCACCACAGCACAGCACAGCCTTCCAATGTAAAATGACAGACAGCTAAGGTTGGTTGTCAACATCAACAACTGGGCTGGGAGCGGATGTGGCGCCTTTTACTATCACGTGATTAAATCTTGGCTTATGGTTGGTAAATGCAAGAAACATGTTTAGATTTGTTTTGCCCTAGGCGGGAATCCTTATTGCGCCTTGCCAACTCATAAGACCCGACACCCCATTAAGTTATCAGGTGTCGACCATAACGGGTCTCTGCAGTAATCGAATAGTGCAGAGTCCTTAGGTAGGCCGGCAACTAGCAATTAAAGGCTTACCTGCCCCACCGTTTGTATATGGGGCGCGTTCAGCAACTGCTGCTTTTCCCCTACGTTACCCTATGGGGTGCGTTCAGCCACTGCTGCTTTCCCTAATAATCCTACACAGTATGTTTGTTTGTAGATAATCGTTTTTTTTTTGGTTATTGAAGTCTTACTTGTCAGAGAACAGTAAAAAGCTCATTCTGGAGTCGCCCGGTCGAAACTGGTTGAGACCGGGGGAGCCAGAATGAGCTTTTTACTGTTCTCTTGACATAGAGAGAGGGGGGTGAAGGAAGGGAAGGAGAGGAGGAAATGAGAAAGAGAAGGGGGGGGGGGCGGGGCGGAGACAGACCTTGATCAAACGGAGCGGGAACAGAGAGGGGGCGGGGAAAAGTAATGAGTCGGTGAGAGCGGAGGGGAGAGAGAGAGAGAGAGAGGTGAGAGAGAGACAGACAGACAGACAGACAGACAGAGACAGACAGACAGAAAGAGAGAGATAGACAGACAGAGACAGACCCAGACAGACAGACAGACAGACAGAGTTAGACAGACAGACAGAGACAAACAGACAGACGGACAGGTAGACAGAAAACTGCTTGAGGGAGAAATAGAGAAACCGGAACGCGAATAGAGATACTGTAAGAGGAAGGAGTGGGGAAGAAGAAGAAGAAGAAGCAGTGAGCTAGAGAGAGAATGACAAAGACAATGACAAAATGTTTAATGAGTCAGGCCTTCTGCCCATGCCAAGGGGAGGGGGGCGCAAAGGGAAATCATGTCAGGATACTACCTTGAAAATGAACATGATTAACATTCAAATTACCCTGCAAACAAAAGAGCAGGATTACAGACTTTGAATGCATCAGTTAGAGATGCTGCCAGTCTGTATAGTATACATTTAGTGTCACGCATCAATAACGATAAGCTGAAAATAGAAGGGTGGTCGTAATACTTTCGGGGGATGTATTTTTCTGTAACATTTGAGTATTTGGGACAAACGCATGTAAAATGAAGTTCACTTTCTGGGACACTCTCACAAAATGGGCGGTTAGAAGAGACGTTATTAGAATATCGGCACAGAGAGAGAGAGAGAGAGAGAGAGAGAGAGAGAGAGAGAGAGACAAACTCGTGTTCTCAGTTAAACTTTCTTTCCCTTTTTCATATCAAGTGTTGATATGACGGTTCGTGCGGATTGCGTCATTACTGGAATCATCATTATTAATTCAATCGTTGTTGTTATCAATATCATTGTCGTTGTTGCTGTTCTTATCATCGTCATCATCAGCATCAGCATCAGCATCATCATCATTAACATTATTGTTATACTCGTTATTGTTGTTGTTGTCGTCATCGTCGTCGCCGTCGTCATCATCATCACCATCATCATCATCGTCATCGTCATCACCAGTATTATTAGTAGTATTTTTGTTGTTGTTGTAGCCTGATAGCCCTAGTTATCGCTAATTTTGGATGATGTTAAACCCTAAAAAGCTTCTTTCCTGGCTGTAAAAAATATGCATCTATTTGATTCGAAGTATAAAAAAAAATCCAAGAATTCAATGATAACTGATCGAATTCAATTTGAGCACATATGGAGAGGTTCAATTGATGCGAATTGATTGAATTCGTGTCATCCAAGATGTGGAGAAGGAGAGAAACTGATATAGATATATAAGTCCGTTTAGCGTAATATAGAGCAGACGTTAAAGAACAGTGTCACAAAAATTTTCTGGCTCAGCTACAATACATGGAGAAAATTGGGGTTGAAACAGCCTCCACCGAACACCACCGAACCAGCAGTGCAGTGTCTCCTCACGTGGGTTACCTCTCGGCCACTCGATATTGATTGTCCCAGTGCTTCGCCAGTACCGAGACCGGAGACTGTGAGCGGGGTCGGTGTGAGTGGCATGAGGTTAATTTAATGACACTGCCGTCGTGCAGAACTTGAAACAGAAAAAAAAAAAGACGTGCGTTCTCTTTTCATCTTCTCTGTCGTCGCCGTCACTCTTGGTGTTTTTGTGATCCAACTCATCAAAATGGTTTCAATTCTCATTTCCTTGCTTGACGGCCACTGGGCAAGAAAGGTACTAGGGCATTTCCAAGTAACCTTAACAGATCTAGGAGGGAGGGACGGACGGAGAGAGAGGGAGAGAGAGAGAGAGAGAAGGTCAGAGAGAGTCACACGCACGCACGCGCGCGCGCGCGCGCGCACACACACGCACACACACACACACACACACACACACACACACACACACACACACACACAGAGTCAAACATACACACACACACACAGAGTCAAACATACACACACACACGCGTGCGTGCGCGCGCACATGCATACACACCATATACACACGCGCGTGCGCGCGCACGTACGTACGCACGAACGCATGCACGCACGCACAGAAAGAGAGAGAGATTTGGTCAGAGAGAAAGAGAGAGAAGAGATACTGGGAGAGAGAGAGAGGGAGAGAGAGTCACACCACACACACACACACACACACACACACACACACACACACACACACACACACACACGGGCGGGAGGGAGGGATGGAGAGAGGAAGTGAGACAGACAGAGGGGACAGAGAGAGAGAAAGGGGGGAGAAGGTCACAGAAAGAAAGAAGAAAGAAAGAGAAGGAGAGAGAGAGAGACAGAAACAGAGACAGGAAGAGAGATACAGACAGATAGACTGAGTCACAGAGAGAGAGAGAGAGAGAGAGAGAGAGAGAGAGAGAGAGAGAGAGAGAGAGAGAGAGAGAGAGAGAGTCACAGACAAACAGATAGACGTGCGCGAGGGAGAGAGAGAGAGACAGACAGACAGACAGACAGACAGCGACAGAGACAGAGTCAGAGAGTCACAGAGGCAGAGAGAGAGAGACTTCGAGAGAAACACATAACACATAACAGAGAAAGAGCCAACAGAGACACAGAGAGAGACTTGGAGAGAAACACAGAGAAAGAGCCAACAGAGACACAGAGAGAGACTTGGAGAGAAACACAGAGAAAGAACCAACAGAGACAGAGACTTGGAGAGAAACACAGAGAAAGAGCCAACAGAGACAGAGACTTGGAGAGAAACACAGAGAAAGAGCCAACAGAGACACAGAGAGAGAGAGACTTCGAGAGAAACACAGAGAAAGAGCCAACAGAGACAGAGACTTGGAGAGAAACACAGAGAAAGAGCCAACAGAGACAGAGACTTGGAGAGAAACACAGAGAAAGAGCCAACAGAGACAGAGACAGAGACTTGGAGAGAAACACAGAGAAAGAGCCAACAGAGACACAGAGAGAGACTTGGAGAGAAACACAGAGAAAGAGCCAACAGAGAGAGAGACTTGGAGAGAAACACAGAGAAAGAGCCAACAGAGACAGAGACTTGGAGAGAAACACAGAGAAAGAGCCAACAGAGACAGAGACTTGGAGAGAAACACGGAGAAAGAGCCAACAGAGACAGGCGCGGGAGGCATAGCAGGTGCGACTTTATCTGGCACCCCGTGGCGCTGGGTGGTGTCGTCAGTCTGACAGGGAAGATTGAGGAGGGGGTGGGGGCGGCAGCGAAGCAAGATGCTGGCAGAGCGGGCTGGGAAGCAAGGGGGTGGGTGGGGGGTGGCGGAGGGATATGATAGGAGACCTCATCATCATCATCATCATCATCATCATCATCAGCTGCTGTTGTTACTTGCTTGGCCTGTACGGGTTCTGTCCCCTGGCCCGCCTGGCCCGTTCGTAGTAGACCGGCACGGGTTATCGGACGTTGCGCGCTAGGCCCACTCCCCGCTGTCGGTTCAGTGAAAAGTCGAGAGGTCTTGTCTGTTTCTGTGTTGGTCTTTGAATTCTGTCTGTCTGTGTCTCGGTCTGTCTGTCTATCTGTCTGTCTGTCTGTCTCTCTGTTTCTTTCTGTCTCTGTCTGTCTGTCTGTCTCTGTCTCTCTGGCTCTGTCTTTCTCTCTGTCTCCGTCGTTTTCTCTCTCTCTCTCTCTCTCTCTCTCTCTCTCTCTCTCTCTCTCTCTCTCTCTCTCTCTCTCTCTCTCGATCACATACAAACACATACACACACACATACGCGTGTGTGCGTGCCTGTGTGTGTGTGTGTGTGTGTGTGTGTGTGTGTGTGTGTGTGTGTGTGTGTGTGTGTGTGTGTGTGTGTGCGTGCGTGCGTGCATGTGTACGTGTGTGTGTGTATGTGTGTGAGAGAGAGATACATACATGCATACAGACAGACAGACAGACGGAGACATGATGAAAGAAAGACACGAAAAAGACGAGACAGAGACAGAGAGAGAGAGAGAGAGAGAGAGAGAGAGAGAGAGAGAGAGAGAGAGAGAGATGCATACAGACAGACAGACAGACAGACAGAGACATGACGAAAGAGAGACACGAAAAAGACGAGACAGAGGGAACGAGCAAGAGAGAGAGAGAGTGGGGGAGAGAGAGAGAAAGAGAGAGAGAGAGAGTGGGGAGAGAGAGAGAGAGAGAAAGAGAGAGAGAGTGGGGGAGAGCGAGAGAGAGAGAGTAAAAGAAAAACGTACTGCGAGAAAAGAACGAAGAGAAGAGACTGAGGGGGGAATCTATAGGGAGAGGCGGCAAGGAGGGACGTGGATAATGAAGGAGGAGTGGAGGGGTGGGGGGGAGGCCAGGTTGGAGGAAGTGGCGGAAACCAAAGTTATCGCTGAACAACTGCACAGATAAACGACGGCACCGAGTTGACAGAACCCATAGCACAGAGGAGGTGCTAACAGTCCTACAGCACGCCTCCAAAGATAAGACGCTGACATGAGAATTTTGTAGCACCCCCCCCCCCCTCCCCTCCCCTCACCCCGCTCTCCTAGACATCCGTGATGTGATTCACAGTTAGATGAGCACCGCCTGTTGCCCAAAGTGTTAGGGAGGGGAAGGTCATGATGGGGGTGGTGGTGGGTGGCAGTGACATCCTTTGGCCGGGGGGGCCCTTAATTAAGAAACAGGGCGTAGGGGGTCTACTCTCAAACACAGGTCTGCATATCCTGTGGCAACTGTTGTCGCTGGCAGTAGTGGGTAAGTTCTGGTGTGGGGGCCGTCATCTGTCGCTGTCTGAGCTCTGGTTCCTATTGAACTTTACTTCACATTCGGGTGTTAGTCGGCCGACGATGGGCGTCGGTGTGTTTTGCCTCTTACCCACCACCAAAAGGCTGTCTTCAAGGCCTCCTTGATAATCGGGTGGCGATGGTCCTGTGCCGCGTGAGGCCGCCTCAAAGAGGGAGCAGGACGAAGGTCGCTGGAGCACTGCACGAGTCCCTTGTAATCTGTGGTCCACGCACACTACGGCCAAGAGGGCAGTTTTCAGCCCAACCCCGTGAGGGGTGCCCCCCATGCTCGGCCCAGAAGTACAGTATCCCAGCCCACGGTAATCGTAGTCAGGCAGCGTTCCATCGCCGATTGCCCCACATCTCCAGGAGCCATCCCCTAGCGACACAGGCTAGACCCGCCGTCACCCACATGGCTGGAAGTTTGGCTGCGCCGCCTGACACCGACCTCTCACCTCAGTGTCGCTAGCGCTCAAAGGAGACCTGCCACCTCTCCCTTGGTGTCCGCTGTTATGCCACCTCGCAACGAACTGTATTCTACGACGGAAGACCGGGACAGCTGCACTTGAACAAATCGCCGACACCACCATGATGGATGATGAGGTCTCCCTGGAGAAGCCCGGGTCCAGATGGATCTGCATTCAGTCCCATGCAGCAGCCAGGGGAAGGTTCGGAGTCTGGCCAGGCAGCAAAGACCAAGCAGCTTCCCCGGCAAGTTCTGCTTCGGCTTCGACGCGGAGGTTTGAGGCTCTGTCTGTGGCAGGTGGGACCAGGTGGGAGCTGCCCTGGAAGTGGAAGCCGATAGGAGGTCATCTTCATTGAAGAAAGCCGATAGGAGGTCATCTTCATTGATGAAAGCCGATAGGAGGTCATCTTCATTGATGGAAGCTGATAGGAGGTCATCTTCATTGATGGAAGCCGATAAGAGGTCATCTTCATTGATGGATGCAGATAGGAGGTCATATTCATTGATGGATGCCGAGAGGAGGTCATCTTCATTGATGGATGCAGATAGGAGGTCATCTTCATTGATGGATGCAGATAGGAGGTCATCTTCATTGATGGATGCCGAGAGGAGGTCATCTTCATTGATGGATGCAGATAGGAGGTCATCTTCATTGATGGATGCCGAGAGGAGGTCATCTTCATTGATGGAAGCCGATAAGAGGTTATCTTCATTGATGGATGCCGAGAGGAGGTCATCTTCATTGATGGATGCCGAGAGGAGGTCATCTTCATTGATGGATGCAGATAGGAGGTCATCTTCATTGATGGAAGCCGATAGGAGGTCATCTTCATTGATGGAAGCCGATAGGAGGTCATCTTCATTGATGGATGCCGAGAGGAGGTCATCTTCATTGATGGATGCCGATAGGAGGTCATCTTCATTGATGGAAGCCGATAGGAGGTCATCTTCATTGATGGAAGCCGATAGGAGGTCATCTTCATTGATGGAAGCCGATAGGAGGTCATCTTCATTGATGGATGCAGATAGGAGGTTATCTTCATTGATGGAAGCCGATAGGAGGTCACCTTCATTGATGGATGCAGATAGGTCATCTTCACTGATGGATGCCCTGTTGGTTCTGAAAGCCAGTCTGGGGACAAACTTGAGGAACTTGAGAGCAAAGCTGCAACAGACCTTAAACATGACTTCTGAGTTGACTTCAACGCGGTGACGTTATGGCCCTTTGCGATCGGCTGGGCTATAAGCAACATCACCATTACCTGCAACAGACCTGTACATAGAGAAGGACAGGTGGACGATTTGCTGTTGATGACCTTCCCACAATGGTTTCATGGAGAATGAATTTGCAGACGAGCTAGGTCAGCTGGGAGAGAGATTGGACTGTCCAGACAGTCCAGCCATCCTTTCATGAGCAGAAGACTCTGATCAAGGTCATCACGGGAGGCAGAAGACAGAGAGGGATGTCAGACTCCATGAAAACCTTGCCCAGAGATGTCACCCACCTGCAGGCCTGAGGTGATCTTGGAGTTTCTGAAAGAGATTCAAATTTTTCATCTGATCTCAGATTCTGCAGAAGGATTTTTTTTAAACAAAATGTCCGATCTGTTTTGAAGGTGTATTTTAAATGGTTGTGTGAATGAGGTTTTTTTTAATTAATTACTTGTGAGTCGACTTCAACGCGGTGAGAACCCTAATATGGCCCTTAGCTGTGGGCTGGGCTATAAGCAGCATTACCTTACCTTACCGAAAGGGATGTCAGACAGCCCCTGGGCAGATCAGACAAGGTCAACATCTTCAGACTTCGCACAGGACAAGCAAGACCTAGCAGCCATACACACAGCAAGCTAAAGATTGCCACTATCCCGGACTGCCAGAGCCGTTAAGGTAGAGAAGGCGGCACTGGGCGTTCAATAGGACTGCCCACTCCATCCTGATCTGACAGACAGAACAGGGCGTTGAGCGTTCTATAGGACTGCCCACCCCATCCTGATCTGATAGACAACAGGGCACAGAGCGTTCTATAGGACTGCCCACTCTATGCTGATCTGACAGACAGAACAGGGCACAGAGCGTTCTATAGGACTGCCCACCCCATCCTGATCTGACAGACAACAGGGCACAGAGCGTTCTATAGGACTGCCCACCCCATCCTGATCTGACAGACAGAACAGGGCGTTGAGAGTTCTATAGTACTGTCCACTCTATGCTGATCTGACAGACAGAACTGGGCGTTGAGCGTTCTATAGGACTGCCCACTCTATGCTGATCTGACAGACAGAACTGGGCGTTGAGCGTTCTATAGGACTGCCCACTCTATGCTGATCTGACAGACAGCACAGGGCACAGAGCGTTCTATAAGACTGCCCACTCTATGCTGATCTGACAGACAGAACTGGGCGTTGAGCGTTCTATAGGACTGCCCACTCTATGCTGATCTGACAGACAGAACAGGGCACAGAGCGTTCTATAGGACTGCCCACTCTATGCTGATCCTTCGAATGAGACTATAAACCGAGGTTCCGTGTGTGAACGCACGCATAACATCTTGCACACACGTAAAATCCCATCACCAACTTTCGGAAGAGTAGGCCAGTTTGGCCGTTGGTATGGATGACACGTTACACATGGCATGCACCCTGCGTGAGAAATGGAAAGACTGAAGGAAGTAAGGAAAATGAGTGATCGATATTGAACGATATTGACTGGATGGCACGGGAAACGACTGAATGAAGCGCCAGCTGGCAGCTCTTCAGTCGGCACTACCCAGGTAGGCAGCCCGTTGTGTAAACGAGTTGTCACACCAATGGGGTGCTGATATACAACTCGCCTCAGCTCAAGGAACTCGCCGACAACTCAACACCCACACTTCACGTCGGATTCAAAGAAAAATATAATTTCAACAATCTTCAATCACAAATGATGTAGTGTATGTCTGTATGCGTGATTATGAATATGTTTCTTTTTTCTTTTTACATGGTGTGATGTCTTGCAGTGTTCTTATCTTTATATCTCGCGTGACCCTTCGACGTCTGTTGTCCTCTCCCAGACGACGCTGACTGTGATGATTTGACCCGTCTTGCTCTTCTGGAGGCGCCACGTCCAAGACGGTCCAGTTGATAGACCCCAAGAGGCGTCAACCTCCAAGACAGTCCAGTCGGTCAGACTTCCGGTAGAGGTTATCAGAAGAACCAAGAGAAGAAAAAAAAACAAAAAGAAAAGCAGCAACCCACCTGCACAGGAGCAAGTGGCATCAGTGTCCTATTCCACGAGTAATCTCCCCGCAGCAGACTTGTTTGTGTATTTTATTTGTTAATATGAAAAGACAGACGTGACCACACAAATGCACACAACCTAGTGCGTAGTGCCATGTCTGCATGTGTCTACTGCGGTACGATGACGTAATAAATAAAAAGAAAGATGCAGATGGAACGATACATGAAATGAGAATGACCCCCACTCCACCCTAGGGCGCACTCTCCTCCATCTGCAATAAAGATGTAATATCAATGAATCAAGCCTAACCACGTCGGCCATAACTGTGTTACCGAACAATAAACTTGGGATATGAAAATATTTTAACATATGGATTTTGATGTACGTGCGACAATCTTCGCACAAAAAAAAAACTATACATCCATTCAATAAACCAATTGAACATATTCCCCTCTTGACTACCTTAGTCTACATAACAAATATAATAATATAAGGAGTGTGACTAGACTCACTGGTAAAAAGGTGGAGCACCGAGCGCATGCCCAGAGTTTCCTGACCGCCAGCGACACCAGCGTGCCAGAGTCCCTAGATGTCAGGTCAGGGTCGGTCCTCTGCGCGCTCGATTCGTGGTTTTCAGCACTAACCCGGGCCACGGTAATGTTGAGACTGATCGATTCGATGTTCTCAACGTCTGTGTTCCTCCGCTGACTTGCGGTATATGCAAGATACAACGTCTTCTTGAGTTCCGATTATTTGCCCGTTGACTGGCTGCTGCTTTCTCCCACGTCTCCAATAGCCTAACTGTCCTTTTTCTTTTCCCGTCATTTCCTTAGAGAGATGTCTTGACGACGATGCTTAGCAATGACACATGAAGATTTGATGCATCGTCGAAAAGCTGATATTACTTCTGTGGATTCGCAGCGCGATAAAATAAAAATAAAATACATACAAGCAGACGTGGTGTTTTGAAACTGCTTCGGTATGAGAAAAAAAATGATTTAAATTGCGAGTTGAGCAGCCTGGACAATATTTTGCGTCACGGCATACGTGAAGAGCTGTGACGTAATTTGTGGTGACGATAAAAGATGCGGAGTCTATGAGGAAATCCAGAATTGGTCTCAGGTGTTTGGTCGAGAGGGCTGTCGCGTTACACGAGTGTTGATTGTAAAGCGCTTAGAGCTTGGCCTCTAGCCGAGAATAGGCGCTATATAAGTATTCATTATTATTATTATATTATCTGACAGACAGAACAGGGCACAGAGCGTTCTATAGGACTGTCCACTCTATGCTGATCTGACAGACAGAACAGGGCACAGAGCGTTCTATAGGACTGCCCACTCTATGCTGATCTGACAGACAGAACAGGGCACAGAGCGTTCTATAGGACTGCCCACTCTATGCTGATCTGACAGACAGAACAGGGCGTTGAGCGTTCTATAGGACTGCCCACTCTATGCTGATCTGACAGACAGAACAGGGTGTTAAGCGTTCTATAGGACTGCCCACTCCATGCTGATCTGACAGACAGAACAGGGCACAGAGCGTTCTATAGGACTGCCCACTCCATGCTGATCTGACAGACAGAACAGGGCCTGATGGGATGACCATACGCCAGAAGCTTGTTGTGATTCCTTGAGGAGAGCTCCAGAGGACAGCCCAGTCCATCTCAGTGACATGAACCACGAAGGTGACAGCGAACGCATGGAAGAAACATTTGTGACAGAAACTGGTTTTAAGTCAAATTTGGAAAGAGAAGGGGTCAGTTACCGCCAAGGACATAGACCAACAAGGTACAGGACAAGACACAACGCATTCCGACCTCTTGGTGTTCTGCTGTTGGTCAGTGCAGTCTTCTCGTCGCTCCCGACTTTCATCTTCCTGTTTTCTGAACTGACCAACTGACCTGTTGTGGGAAAGCCTGGTGGGAGAGGAAGGGGGGGGGAGGGGAGTTGGGGTCAAACATACTGCTGTTTTTGATCTGTAACACAAAAGAACGTCGTTCCAAGCACATGTGTGTGTGTGTGTGTGTGTGTGTGTGTGTGTGTCTGTGTGTGTGTGTGTGTGTGTGTGTCTGTGTGTGTGTGTGTGTCTGTGTGTGTGTGTCTGTGTGTGTGTGTGTGTGTGTGTGTGCGTGTGTGTGTGTGTGTGTGTGTGTGTGTGTGTGTGTGTCTGTGTCTGTGTGTGTGCCTGACTTGCTGTTCACGGCCTTATCGGGTCTCAATGCCTTAACACAGAGAACTCTTTTGCTAGGCCTGGACAAAGACTGAGATGAGGTTACTGAACCAAAGAGAGTGCAGTAGTCTTTGATTCTCGGCACACTCACTCCTGGTCACCCACTTACCTATCACCTATCCCAGGAGTCTTGAAGACCGTTTGGGCGCCACAGAAGACTTCACAACCAGCTTACTCCACTCTTCCAAGGTTGTCGGGGGGGGGGGGGGGGGGGAGGGGGGGGGAGGGGGGGGGGCTGTGGATAGAAGTAATGCCTTTGTTGTCTGGAAGCTGCATCCTAGCTGGTAGGGTGGACGGGCATCACTGGTCCTCATCCATCTCCTAAATCAGCAGAGCTGACCACTCAGTCTGTGCCATATCTTTTGATCTCCCTTGCATCCTTAAATGGATCCTCAAGCATAGGCTCAAAGATTGTCCCCTACATTTTATACTGTTTGCATAATGTTTTTAGTTTTTCAGCAACTTTTTTCTCTCCACACTTTCGTTTTGTTTTATTTATTACCTTTCGCTGGCTGCTTGGGGGGTGCTGTTGGATTCTTTTTGAACCCTTGGTGATGAGAACACCACAGAATTACGGACTGTGGTGTGTCTCTATTTGACGCCAAGAGCACAGACGCAATCAGCCGTGTCTCCCTGATGAGTCCGATCCAGCGGACGAAAGGCCTAGGAATAGGCCTTACATATAGATCTGCCGTCGAGAGGGATTGCGATGGTTCCCTCATGCAGCTAGTGAAAGGTTTTCATATTCATTATATACATTTTCTTCATCTTCGTTTATTTATTTAATTTCAAATCTTTGCCAAGTCATTACTATGATGATGGAAGAATTGTTAACCTGCACTTGTTTCCCCCACTACTTAATTGTTCACCATCTCCTAAATCTCTGACGTGCTGGCTCCGAGCGCCACACCCTGGTACACCGCTTCAGCTGGCGGGCTGAATCACGTGAGGGGGTGATGTTGACATGGCATCAAAGGGCGGAAAAACTCCTTACTGAGTCGGGGCCGGAATAGCATCGGACTCGTAATATTGGGGTTGCGCGTTCGCATCTCCGCCGGGCCGTTTCGGTACAGGGGGATTTTTCCCTCGGAGTTAACATTGGTTCTGACTCCATTCCCCACACAGTCCTTCGAATGAGACTCTAAACCGTGTGGGAACGCACGCACATCTTGCACACACGTCAAATCCCATCACCAACTTTCGGAAAAGAAGGCCATTTTGGCCGTTGGTATGGATGACACGTTACACATAGCATGCACCTTCCCGAAGCTGGAGTATGGCTGTCTTAATGGCAGGATGAAAAATAGTCATACACACAAAAGTGTCGGAACAATCAACATGATGATTGTGGACACTAAAAGAAAGAAGAAGAGTCAACGGCCAGGGCGGAAGGGCTGTACCACCCAGCCTCACGGCTACGTGTCCGCCCGCGACCAGGGCGAGCTTCTGAGTTGGAGGACGTGGTCTATGGTCCATCCTGGGGAGGGATGGGCTCCGCCAGGTGTCAGCTGCCCAAGACACGCCACACGAAGATGAAAACCAACTTCCCTGGTACCCCAGCCGACTCAACGATTCGGTCTCCCAGGGCAAGTTAGTTGGTGACCTCCATAGGCGGACGAGAGTCTGACAAAGAAGACATGAAGTGGGAAAAGGAGGCGAGTTTGCCGTTCTCCCCCCCCCCCCCCCCCCCCCCCCCCCCACCTCCGCCCCCCCCCCCCCCCCCCCCTCCCCCCCTTCTACTTCTTTGATGAAACAGACAGCCTGCATTTGTTTCGTTCTGTGACTGGCATCCATTTGGAGTTGTTTTGGGGAGCATCGGGGGGTGTAGGGTAGGGGGGGAGGGAGGGAAGGGGAAGAATGAAGCAATATGTTGCAGCGCACGCGATATGAAATAATGAGCGGCGCTAATGACAAGCAGGGCGGGAGGGCGTACGTTGGCCGTGAAATGCGACCCCGTCAGGAACATCATTCATGGAGCACCGGTATCACTGTCACCTCCCCTCCCCCCTCCTCTTTCCCCATCCTCAACCGTCATTACACTGCTAATCCCGCAAATTCAGGGCGAGGGGAGGGGACCAACAGTCTTGAAACAGTATTGCAATTTTTCTGGCTTCTTGTGTTTTTCTTTATATTATTACAAATGAAAGCGTCTTTCTCTCTCTCTCTCTCTCTCTCTCTCTCTTTCTCCACAAACATCAGGATGAGCGTTACAGCTTTTATTGTTGCCTTGATTTTGTCTAAGATGGTGGTGGTGGTGATGAAATTAGTCATATCAGTATTCAAATGGCAGATGTCTTTCATAGCTTTTTGTGTGTGTGTTTTTTTCCCCCTCCTTTTTATTTAATTTGATTCTGATTCGAATGAATTTTGTTTCACATAATAATGGTGACTGCCCTCCTTCTTCTCCCCTCATCCTGATTCCGACGAATCCTCCCCCATATCTCTCCTTTTCCCTACTTCTCCACTCCCCATTCATTTCTTCTGTATCTTTCTCTACTTTCTGTGTGTGTGTGTGTGCATGTGGGTGTGTGTGCGTGCGCATGCGTGTGTGTGTGTGCGTGCGTGCGTGTGTGTTGTTGTTGCCTTTTTTTAATTCCTGTTGATATAAATATTTCTCTCTTTTTTGTGATTCGATGCAGCCAAAAGTACGTGGCG
>CM031620.1:8567720-8572720 GCA_018398815.1 Conus ventricosus | reverse complement strand
TGTGAGGGTTTTTGGGGTTGTGCCTAGTCCTTCCTCCATCGCATCCCCCGGGTTGACAATTTTTTGGGCGAGCTTCCCAGGATTTTTCGGGCCCTTTTTTTATAATTTTTCAACTTCTCAGAGGGGAAGCTGGGGGGTTTCAAGTTTTGTAATCCAAAACAAGGTGTTGTTTTTAAGTTGTTCCCCAATAGTTAAATACAGGCTTGGCATGCTTCCAAAATTTTGTTAATATAGGCTTGGCTTTTCAGCCCAGAGTACTTATTCGCACAGATTGCCTTAATGCCTAAAGTTGGGTCAGGGCCAGGCGTTTTATAAAAAAAATTACTTTGCCCCAAGCAAAATTATCATTCTAGGTTGTGTTTTAAACGTCACTCTGTCGGTAACCCCAGTTTGGCGCGTGTAAAAAAATTTTTTCAAAAAAAAGAAGATATAATGGGGGAAGAAAAAACCCCCCTATTGAAAAACTTGGAGCATCGCTCGGTTTAGGTTTTGGGGAGAAAGTGCGGCATTCGCAAAACCAGCAAAAATGGAAAGGATAGCGAGCGAAAGACCCTTTTGCAGAGAAATACATTAAAAAGAGCAGGAAAGGGTTAAGTAGCAAACCAAGAAACTGAAAAAATTAAAAGCTAGGGGAAACGCGGGAAACAGAAAGTCAGCGCGGGAAACGAAAGTTGAGGTTTCGTTAGGTTAGAGAGAATGAAAATACAAAGGGAGACCAGTGATGGTAGTTCACTTTCCATGACTCTGTGCGCAGTTACACCCCCGCCCAAAAAGGCCAAAATTCTCTGAAAAAACAGATTCGATTGTGCAACACAGTCTTTTTGAAACTTTTTGTGACGGTGGGGTTTGGGCTCAGAGATTTGGGGCAGTCATTTTGTCACGCTTTTGAGGGAAGGGCATTACAATTTCACGCGTTCCCAGCAGACAAAAAACTGTTTTTGGGTGCGTGAAGGAATCGTTTGATGAAGGGATTTGCCCTCAAAAGGAAGGACAGAAAAAAATTTTCGTTCGCTTTTGAAGCGGGTTTGAAACGTACACTCTTTGGGGGTGCACGTTTAATCCTATTTTGAGAAATGGTTAGAGTTGAGTGGACAAAGAAGGAGTTCGTGAATTGAAAAAGCGGGTTATAAAGGGAACAAATTTTGTCGGTTGGGGCCCTGAGTTAACTAAAATTTTGAAAGAGGCACCCCAGAGACGCAGGGGGTTGTGAAGTTCGCAGGGTTTTATAGAGGGGATTTTGGGGCATAAGGTGCAGGAAAAACGGGTGCCAGGCCAGGTGAAAGAGTGAAAGGGAGACTGGGGGGTTTTTGCACGCGAAAAACCAGTGGTGGGCAAAAGGAGGAAAAGGACAATGGGTTTTTCATTTGTCACAAAAAGGACATGGGGCGGGGGTTTTTCGCATGGGTCCAAAGCAGCCCGCAAGAGGGGAAAAAGGGGCCCCGGGGGGAACGACCTGCAGGGAAACCAAAAGGGATCCAACTGAAGAGGGGGGGAGTGCACCCTTTGGCTAGCATGGACACGTCATTGTCAGGGATGGGGGCCTGGGAGTGGTTCGTCCCTTAAAAAGGGGTGGATTGGCCCAGAGGGTGAAAGTGTTTGAGACACGGTTGTTCATGTGGTGATTTTAGAACAATGCTGGTGGAAAAAGGGGGATTGGAAGGGCAATCCCAAACCCGTACTCTAATGATGGCACTGTGAGGGGTTTCCCGTTGCTAAGATAGAATACTACCCCTTTACTTCTAACGAGTTTTCTGCGTTGGGGGAGAAACCCCCCCCTGATTTGTCTTGGAAATACCGGGCCAGGGACCGGGGACCTGAGTTGTTTATGTACAGGGGGAGCAGTTCAAACAAAGCAAGAAGGGGAAAAAAGGTTTTATAAACCCGTTAGTCGTTCCCGCAAGGAAGCAGGGATAGATGTGGCCCGATAGTTTTGGGCGCGGGAAAAACCCTTTGCTCGGAAGTCTTGGGGGGTTGGCAAAAGGGGAGAGAAAAGGTGGTTGAGGAGTTCCCTTTTTTAATGGAAAAGGGGGGGTTGACCGGTGTTTTACCAAAAAGGGGGAAAACGGGAAGGTGACAAATCAGTTTGAGGGACCGCATGTTATTGTGACCTGTATTCAGTGGGCACGGTCGCTCTGGCGGGTATCTCGCCCAGCAAACAGTGACAATCTTTGTTTTCATGGGAGGAGCAAAGGCAACATAAAAACGGTTCTGCATGCTGTGACTGGTCAAAGGCACCCGAGGGGGGAAGGGAAGGCGCTTTTAAACAGCTCCTTAATTTACACACAAATTTAGGGGGGTGGCTGTTGATTGTTGGCCCAATCCGCCGTTCCAAAAGGGGGCACAGGTTAAGAGCCTGTAAAGGGTTTCAAAGGGGGGAAAAAATTTGCAGAAGGCTAGGGGCGTTAGAAGAAACAAAAACAGGAAAGGGAGGAAAGCAATCCCACGGGGGGAGATCAAATCCCGGTACTGCTTCCCCGGGGGCACAACAAGCTGTGATGCATTGGAAGGCCCTTCACCCTCATGAAAAGGTCGGCGGGGATTACCCAATTGGTGAATGGGAAACTAAAAATTTTTCCCTGCGAATTTTCTCCCCAAAAAATTCAGCGTGAGGGCTCCAATAGGCGCAGCGCAATCATGTTGAGGTGAAGGACCCAGCGAAAAGGGGAGTTTGTTGCCCAAATTTCCAAAGAGTCATACAGGGGTGTGTACTTTAGAAGGGCGAAGGGAGTTCCAGGTTTTGTTGTCAGAGGCGACACAAACAGAAAAAAGGGAAAAAATGGGGAAATGATGAATTCAGGAGACCAAGACCAAAACAAAGTCAGGAGTTGTAGGTTTTATTGGTTTCATAGGGGGTTTGTTCCAAAATTTTGCGCATCACGGTCCTCCAGTGTTTGGTCAAAGGAGGGAAACCCGGGATGGTTTTGAGGGGGCAGGCGCGAGAAGCCGCGACGGGGGGTTGGAAAAGGGCTATTCCCCCCATTTTAAGCTACCGGATATGCAAAACCCTTTTTGTTGCGGGCAGGCATCAGGTGGGGGATGGTCAGTATTGTTGCAGGGGGCAAGAAGGGGTCGAGTTCCCCGGAGGTATGTGCAGGGAAGTTGGGAAAAAGTGTGAAGAAGGGACGCAATGTAGAGAAGGGTGTTTAGCTGTCGGGGGGCCGTGAGAAGTTCCCCAAATACTTGTAGGGGAAAAGTTTGGATAGAGACAGTCATCAACCACTCAAATTTGCAGGGGGGTGCAGCTGAAAAAAAACGGGTTCTGGGGGGGGGGTTGGGGGGAATGGCACGCGCCCTAAAGGTTTTTGAGTGCAGTACTTCCGGCGACAGATTTTCGGAGCCGGGCTATTTTAAGTAGCGTAGTTTGCAAACTGCAAATCAGGGAAGCAGTCTATCCGGGGTGCTTTGTTATAAAATGGTTGATTACAGTTATGTTGATTGGGTAGGGGTTTTTTCCATTGGCTATGGTTCTATTTTTGTGTGGACTTTTTCATTTTTCTTTGTGAGACTTGTTATGTGAAAAGTAGTTTTTGCTTTGGGGCTACAGCGCTTGTGAGGATGCTTTTTTTTTCAAAATTTGGGGTGGGTTTTTCAGTGAAGTGTCTGGGTCGTGATCATATTATATTGTGCTTTTTAAAGAATTGTGAAGAAAGATATGACAAATCCGCGGCAGGGGGAAATTTCATAGGTGGCAAGAGGCGATAAATGAGTCGAAAAAATGCAAGAGCGCACATCAAAGATAACTCATTGGAGTGGACACTAAGGATATATTTTATAAAATTTTTTAAAATTTGGGTTGTAAAGATTTTTCAAACTTTTCACGTGTAGCTGTGTGTCAGCAAATTCGGTTGTTGTCTTTTTTTTACGTTTGTTTTGAGACAATGCGGTGCAAGTCTTTGAAGGGGGAAAAAATTTTCATGGACAAAAATAAAACAACCAAAGTTGGGTCCGTCGCCCGCCAGGTTTTTTTGGACATAGCCTAACTCAAATATTTGGGGGGGCCGGCAGGACGGCCCATGGTCGGGCCCGCCCAATTAGCCATAGGGGGGAGGTGGGGGGACGGTCGTCACCAAAGGACTAAGTAGCTGACCGAGCCTCGAGTCTGGTCAAACGAGTCTCGGGCGCCCGGATAGACCACCGGCCAATTTGAGAAGGGGGTAAACCTAATCTTCCACGGAACGCATCGGCCCCCCTAACATCGGAGTGGTTTACCACTCTCAACAGGTTGGGCCAGATGCTACCTTTTTCACCAGGCCACGTTTGGTCGACTCGCCGGGAAAAGGGGGAGGGAGAAAGGGAGTGTGTGGTGGGGGGAAAACAACCTAATCAATTAAATGACCAATTGACCCCCCAGAGGAAGGCGTGTAGGCGTGACTGTCATGTTTGTTTTCCAAAGGAATTTGAGGGGGATAACTTCGGTCGAGGCGGGAAAAATACACCAATTACCACCCTGGACCGAGGGGGGGGATAAAAATAATGGTATGAGAGAGAGGGAAGAACAACGGGGGGGAAAAGGAGATGAGGTGGTTCTGGGTGTAGTCTCTGCACGAGAGAAAGGGGAGGAGATGAAGAGAGGAGGAAGAAGAACGAACAGAGAGAGAGAGAGAGAGAGAGAGGTTCTGAGTGTAAGCTCTGCAGGAGAGAAGGGCAGAGAGAGAGAGATGAGGAGAGAGGAGAGAACCAAGTTGTAGCATTTAGCACCATAGATAGTCTGCAGAAGAAGGACTAAAGAGGGATGTGGAGAGAGAAGAGTTGCTAACTAATGAAGAGAAAAGGAAAGAAAAGAAAAGGAAAAGAAAAGCAACCATGTCCATTTGATAGAGCAGACTAGAAGAGAGAGAGAGAGTGCAATGCGTTAATGCAGGAAGAAAGAAAGGAGAATAGATCGATGTTGATATTCACTGTTCCATCTGAAACCGGGGTTCGACCTCATACCTGGCAGCGTCACTTCGTCAAGCAGAACCACAGACCAACGCCAGTGCCAGCAGTCTAACCTGACCAGT
>CM031620.1:8532720-8555220 GCA_018398815.1 Conus ventricosus | reverse complement strand
GCACACACACACACACGCGCGCGCGCACGCATGCACGCACGCACGCACGCATGCACGCGCGCACACACACACGCACATACACACACACTCGCAACATGCGCACGGATGCACACACACACACACACACACACACACACACACACACACACACACACACACACACACACACACACATACATACACACATGCACGCACGCAGAGAGAAGAGAGAGAGAGAGAGAGAGAGAGAGAGAGAGAGAGAGAGAGAGGAGAGAGAGAAGAGAGAAAGAGAGAGAGAGAGAGAGAGAGAGAGAGAGAGAGAGAGAGAGAGAGAGAGAGAGAGAGAGAGAGAATGAAGTTTGAGAGAGTGACAGGAAAGATGAAACTACTAGCGCAAAATTTCCTGAAGTCTGGGATACTGATTGTTCTGGAAAAAAAATCCCCCCGCATTCCCATGGGGGTGATATTGTTTTGAGGGGATACAATTTTAAGTCCCAAAGCTTGCACCCGAAGATCGCCAGGGTGCAAACAGGACAAAGTATTTTGAGAACCCATAAAAAGGTATTCTTAGTGTTGAGGGGTCATAAGCAGTCACCCTGACAGAGCTTCGTATCAGGGAAGGGCAATGGATGTCCATACATGTAGGGAACGCCTGCACATATGAGGTCCATCAGCCTGGTGTCGCCCTAGGGTCAGACTGCATACAGGGTGGTGCAGGCATGTTAATTAGAGAGTCCACAGACGTGAGTGTGCAAGCCTTGGTGTGGGAGTGTCTGAGTGTGTGTGAGTGAGTGAGTGAGAGAGAGAGAGAGAGAGAGGAGAGAGAGAGTGTGTGTGTGTGTGTGTGTGTGTGTGTATGTGTGTGTGTTGGTCTTATTGTTGTTGTTGTTGTTGTTGTTGTTGTTGTTGTGTGTGTGTGTGTGTGTGTGTGTGTGTGTGTGAGAGAGAGAGGAAAAGCCGTGTCCTTAAGCGGTGGTCAGGAAATAAGAAATGGCCCCCAAGGTATAATCACCGTGGGGGAAGGAAAGCTGTGTTCTTAAGTGGCGGACTGGAAATGAGAAATTTCCCCCACGATATAATTACCATGTGCAGTCAACACATTTAAGTACTTGGGGGCAACAATCTCAGATGAAGGATCAAGACCTGAAATCATCTCAAGAGTCGCTCAGACCACAGCTACGCTATCTAAGCTAACGCCTCTTTGGAGAAATAAAAACATCTCCATCAGCTCAAAGATTAGACTGATGCGATCCTTAGTCATGGCGATATTCTTATATGCTTGTGAGTCATGGACGTTGAAATCAGACCTTGAGAAAAAGATCCAAACAATGGAAATGAGGTGCTTCAGACGACTCCTTGGCATCTCATACAGAGATCACATCAGCAATGTGGAAGTTAAAAAGCGCATCGAGAATGAAATTGGTCCATACGTCGATCTCCTAACCTCAGTAAAAAGATGCAAACTGAAATGGTATGGACACATCACACGATCAACAGGCCTTGCCAAGACAATCATGCAGGGCACAGTACCAGGACAAAGGCGAAGAGGTCGACAAAGGAAAAGATGGGAGGATAACATCACGGAATGGACAGGCCTGCGGCTGAGAAATACATTGCGGAGGGCAGAGAACAGAGAGGAATGGAGAAGGATGGTTGTCACTGCTTCAGGGGTGCCCCCACGGACCGACGTCTAAGGGACCAAGTCAAGTCAAGTCAAGTCAAGTGGGAGGGAAAACCCATGTCCTTAAGCGGTGGTCAGTAAATAAGAAATGCCCCCCAGGGTATAATTACCATGGGGGAAGAAAGCTGTGTGTTGATCGACTCCGCCAGTGGCAGACAGCGAGCACATGGTGACACAGATTGTGCTGTGTTGTGCCCCACGCAGCGTGACAGCCCTTCCACGCTTCACAGACCGCTTCAGTCATGGATGGTCTCCCTTGGCTGTTACACGTCATGAGTGTGAAGACTCCACAAGGAAGGTGTACCAGTCACAGGTCGTTTCGGTTGGTGAGGTACTGGAGGAAGGGGAATAAAGCAATTACATATATTTTCTTCTTCTTCTTCTTCTTCTTCTTTCTCCTCCTCCTCCTCTCTCTCTGTCTCTCATTCTTTCTCTCCTCCCCCCTCTCTCTGTCTCTCGCTCTCGCTCTCTCTCTCTTCCATCCCACCCATCTTCTCTCTCATAGAATGAGATCACAAAGACCTCTGCAGACAGGGAAGGCTTTCCTTTGGAATAAAAGAAACGATCGTTTATCTTTCACATGGAAAACTGTGCACATGTAGACACACATATGTGCAAGCATGTTAGATGCACGCGGGCACACACACACACACACACACACACACACACACACACACACACACACACACACACACACACACACACACACACTGTCTCTCTCTCTCTCTATCTCTCTCTCTCTATCTATCTATCTCTCTCTGTGTCTCTCTGTCTCTCTCTGTCTGTCTCTCTCTCTCTCTCTCTCTCTCTCTCTCTCTCTCCACACACACACACACACACACACACACACACACACACACACACACAACACGCACCAAGAAAAATGGACTGGGTAAGATAGGCACAGACTCAAAGACAGAGAAAGGGAGGGAGGTGGGTGGGTGATCAGGGGAAGGGGCAAGACAGAATAAACGAAGAAGTGAGGGGAACTGCCAAGCAGAGGTTGGGAGCGACAAGGGGGGAGGGGGGGGGGGTAGAATGGTGGGTAAGGCAGCAGGGACTAAAAACCGAAGCTGATAATGAGGGTTTGTTCCCGATCGACACTTTTCAACATGCACTTTTGCAAAGTTTATCCCTAGGGTATAACTAATCGGGGAAGGTTGTTTTTGTCGCTGGAGGAGCCGGTCAGGAGCTAAGAAATGTCCTCCAGGGTATAATTAGCATGTGGGAGGGAAAACCCATGCCCTTAAGCGGCGGTCAGGAAATAAGAAATGCCCCCCCCCCCTCCCCAGGGTATAATTACCATGGGAGAAGGAAAGCTGTGTGCTGATTGACTCAGGCAGTGGTGACACAGATTGTGCTGTGCTGTGCTCCACGCAGTGTGACAGCCCTTCCACGCTTCACAGGCTGCTTCAGTCATGGATGGTCTCCCTTGGAGAGATTCAGACTCATATGATTTATTCATATAATAGGCTAAGGCCCCTAACGAAGGGGGATGTGAACATTCATGGAACAATAGTGATAAGCAGCGGAATTGAATTACAGAACGAAACACGAACAATTTAAAGAAATGCCAAGAAGTGAAAATGTCTCTACACTTAAAGGCTCTGAAAAAAAAAACATTGAAAGATGTTAACAATTTCAGCAGAAGTAGATGAGCAGAGTAGGCTCAATTTGTGTTGCTGTAGTTCTTTCGTTTTCATTTGTACTTTTTTTTCTTTATATATTCGAGCGTGTACATGTATAGCGTGTTCTGCTCCGTTTTCAAACGACTGTCTTCATGGGTTTACTGACTATCGAAGAAAGAGTACATGTGAATACAAAATCACCATCAGAAATAGAGAGTTAGTGTGAAATGACTTTTTAAAAAAACATGCATGCTGTTATCACGGAGATGATCTGTTTATTATGATTTTGTCGATGATGACAGATGCTAACAATCGTCATCATCATCTTTACAATTATTATTATCATTATTATTATTACTGTTAACGTTATCATCATCATCATCATCATTTTTTTCACTATCATTACTATTGTTATCATTGTTATTATCAATTACTGTTGACATTCTTTCCGTTAATGTTTCTTCTTCTATTGTAGTAGTGATTGATAGTTGTTGTTTTTATGTAAGTGTTGTTTTTGTTCATATTGTTACTGCAGTTTTACACACAAGAAGACACTGTCTCGTAGCTGAAAACAAGCATGGCATATGACACGATGCTATCAAACTGGAAACCCGTGGAAAACACTCCCTGAAACACATCCCAAGAGAAGCAAGGCTACCATACTGCCAATGAAAAGACAGGAGTTCCTTTGAAAGGAATGGAACTGTCAGCCAGTGTGCAGAAGGACCCATTTCCGCCAGCCGCTGTGGCACGGAGGCTGTGGCATCGCGGTTTCCCAGTGAGGCTGCAGAATGCACACAGCAGTAGCTGGACGATGGTGTTTTCTCGCTAGTGGGCTTTGCAGCCATCAAATACGGGCAGGTGCACCCATGGGAACACTCCTGTGGAGGTACTGTCGCGTCACATCCAGTGGCCATTACACAGAGGCATCTGCCAGGGAGCAGTTATGTCCCTTGATGCCTTAATGAAAGGTCCTGTGGGTGCCTGCTTCCTATGTGGACACAGCGCAGGCTTCCAAGGGTGGTGCAGGATTGCTCCCAGCTGGTTAGTTCGGCAGTTGAGGACAGTACTCACGGGGTACCATCCGCACCAACGGGTGTATCTTTTTCTTGTTCCAACCGGCCCCAAACCACAGCTGAGTTTGCTATGGGGCTCAGTTGGGAAGACTGGGACCACACAGTTAGTTAGCCATTAAGTGGATGCGTCTCTGAGAGTGGTGCTCAAACTTCCTGACCAACACTGCGGGTGTCTGTATCTCTCGGGCCTGATTGACGTCGGCCTTATATTACACCGCTGTCACGCAGTCTCAGACCAGAATGGAACTCTACAGCATCATCGTCATCATCCTCATCATCGTCATCATCCTCATCCTCGTCATCATCCTCATCCTCGTCATCATCCTCATCCTCGTCGATCAGCATTGAAACAGAAGTTTCCAACTCGGTGGCCCTTCATGCCCTGCTGTCATGGTGACGTCAGCTTCGCCTTCCTGCCCACGTCAATGCCTTCAGTGCTTTGTAGTCGAGGTCGCGGGTTCCGGCAAGTTCATGGAGACCGTGGATGAACTGACGTCCCGCAGGAAGAAGAAACTCGGTCACGCCGGCTCCGCCATCAAGCGGTTATGGTCGTCCGTGGGGGCACAGTGTATGGTGTCCTTGTGTCTTTTCCCTCCAAACAGGCGCCACTGAAAACCATCGACTTGGTTCATCAGCAGTGCAGTGTCTCCTCTGGTGGGTTGCCTCATGACGACTTGACAGTGACTGCTCTCTGTGGATTGCAGGTGCCAGTGCTTGCGGTAGGACAAACAACCAGAGTTTCATTGTGCGGGGGGGGGGGGGGGGGGGGGGGGTGGGGGGGGGGTGGGTGGGGGGGTCAGGAGGGGTGGAAGAGACCAGAATGCGCCGCGTGGGGGGTAATTCCATCTAGAGTAGCACGGAAGAGGAGACAGACAAAAAAAAGAAGAAGAAAGCAAGAAAAAAAAAAAGTTCCCGATTCCATCCTCTGATTACCAAAGCTACTGTGTGTGTCGAGGGGTGGCGGGGGGGGGGGGGGGGGGGATTGTGAAGGAGGGAGATGTGTGAGGGATGGGTGACGGAGGAACTGTAAATGCCATACCAATTCATGAGCACCAGGAGGAGGGGGGAGGGAGGGAGGGGTGCGGTGGGAGGGGGGTGTGGGGGGAGGGGGGAGGGGACTTAGGACGTTATGTGACTTCCTGCGTACACACATTTCAGCAAAGCCGGAAACCAGAGAGAAAGAGGAGGGGGTGGAGAGAGGGACTGGAAAGAGAGACTTAGTTTGGGCCGTGGACAATTCCCCGGAGAGAACGCCTCGGAAGTATCCAGCCTTCGTCTTTGGCATAATAACAGGAAGGGAAAGGAGCCCTGTGGGAGGGGGGGGGGGGGGGGGGGGGGGGGGTCGACGGTGCTGTAGCCCAGGCTGAATAGTATTATTCTTGGACCGGCGGATGACCTTGGACCTGAGGTCACGTCGGTGAGAAGGTCACTCTGTGGAACAATTGCCCCCCCCCCCCCTCCTCTCTCTCTCTCTCTCTCTCTCTCTCTCTCTCTCTCTCTCTCTCTTATTCTCTCTCTCCAATTACTGGCTGCCAAAATGACCGACACACATTTTCGGCCCAGGGATCGTCTGTGTCCGTGGCCGCGATTGATTGGTGACCGTTTCCGGTGTGGCGACTTCCGGTGAGGCTTTTCCTTCTTTCTGTTCTTCCGGTCACCTTTCATTTCGTTTTGGTCCAAGACTTAGCTTGGTTGGTCGGTTGGTTTGGTTTGGTTTGGTTTGGTGTTTGACCATTCCTCTTCCTTTTCTTGATAATTTTCAGAAATGTAATTAACATCCTTACGCTCGTAATTTGTTTTTCTGTTTGACAGGGGTGGGTGGGGCAGAGGAAGGGGGCTGAGGAGGTTGCATCACACTCCAGTACTTTGATACTTCTGCTTGCGTCCAAAAGACAGTGTATTTTCTTCATCAGCGGCTAGCCAGGTTTGAAGCGGGTGTGTGGTGTAGATGAGACAGGATTGGGTGTGTGGTGTAGATGTGACAGGATCGGGTGTGTGGTGTAGATGTGACAGGATTGGGTGTGTGGTGTAGATGTGACAGGATTGGGTGTGTGGTGTAGATGTGACAGGATTGGGTGTGTGGTGTAGATGTGACAGGATTGGGTGTGTGGTGTAGATGTGACAGGATTGGGTGTGTGGTGTAGATGTGACAGGATTTGAAGGCGGAACCAGGATCCGTGAAGCAGAAATATAACAGCTTCCCAACTCATCATAAATTTTGTAATAATACCGTGTACGAATAAATGACAGTCTCTTAAGTAATATTATTTTCATAGAAAAACAAAACTTCCTTATCATCTAAATGTTAACGTTTCGTAAATTGACACACCTTTTTTTTTAATGGAAGGTAACTCTTTCAACTCGTGCTTGGTGTTATCTCCCCTGACAGGAAAAAGATATGTTTTTAGGATCCGGTCGACCCTGGCGGAAGTGTGCGCTGTCTGGAGTGCTCGTGCTTGGTGTTATCTCCCCTGACAGGAAAAAGATATGTTTATTAGGATCCGGTCGACCCTGGCGGAAGTGTGCACTGTCTGGAGTGCTCCGTGGGGTTTCAGACATTGAACGGTGGCACTGTGGATGGGCAACTGGTGGGCTGTCATCCTCGTTGTCTCAGGAGACAGTGGAAGATGCTGGGGTCGGTTCCTTGTTCAGCTGCGGCGCCTGCTATGGCCGTACAACGCAGACCTTGTTCCTGCTGTTGCTGAGTGTGTTACGGCACAAACTGTCGCCGGCGACAGTTTCTTGTTGTTGTTTTTTCACGGACATTAAGACGCAATATGTCGCCTCCGGTATATGTTGTCGCTCAGGTGACAATTTGTGCCAGGAGTACTTTTTTTTTAATTTCCAATGAAAGCGTCTCAACACATCGTTCATTTTTTCACTTAGATTTTTTTCCCTGTGTTGGTCGTGACTTGGTTCACCGTGTCCAGTTTCATTAACATACTAGCATTGTGGAGACTGGAACTTCAGACATCAGAACCGCTGCACGGCGCACCACCCACTGACCTGGATGTCCTGTTTGTGCTGTTCACTGGCATCTACGGCATTAAAGAAATGTAAGTTCAAAGTGAAGATGATGGTGGTCGGGTAGTAGATGCACAAACTGTAGTGTAATAAACCATTGTCAACAGCGCTCTCTGTCACCTCCTGGTCACAGCCAGTTTTATGAACAACAAAAAAGCTGACTAATCGTACAGATTTCACTGCTTGGGTTGTTAATCGGCATCTCGAGCATTATGAATCAAAGTTCAAAGTAAACATAATGGTGGTGGGTCAGTACACGCGTTTTTATCACAACCAATCTTATGGAAATATGTTCAGTAACTGTTAAAGCACACACACACACACACACACACACACACACACACCGATGAACGGACAGACAGAAGAACGGACACGGCTATCCTTGCACAAAATGTGTAGGAGCGACAATAGGTGCCAGGACCACAATATGACCCATAAGGTTAAGACACGTACTGTCACCAGCGACAATGTGCGCCGGGGCGACAGTTTGCGTCGTAACATGCACGCGAGCGTCACGTGCGGTTGAGGCGATTCTGACGCTGTTCTCTGCTATTTGCAGCCTGTTCCCTCGTGGCTGCTGGTCAGTCACTCCTCGTCTATGACTGCTGCCTCTGCTGGCCGAGGTCAGCCGTCCTGGGTTCCCAGTCTGTTGAAGAGATGCCCATGGACTTTATGTCAAGTTTTCAACACATCCTTTAAAAGCGCAGCGTGGATCCACTGGTCTTTTGAATCACAATCAGGACTAGGGTTCCTCAGCATTCGTATGTCAGACAATGCGTAAAGGATATTTTTTTAAGCAAATAAGATTCAAATGAATAAATAAATTGATAAACATGAAAACAAACCCGAATCCCTGCAGATGGTAAACCGAGGGGAAATGCAGGCAAGAAATCCTCTTCACTCTCCACCCCACTTCTGACCCCCCTTCCCCCTCCCCCTCTCCCCTCTCTCCATCCCGTCCCGACGCCAGTTTCAATGTTATTAAAAGACAGCTGACGATATTTAGGATTGTAACCAAATAGGGGAAAACCTTTTTGTTCTTGAAAAGAAAAAAAGTACATAACCGTGTTCAAAATACGCATTCAGTGTACGTCATGATAACTAATCTACGGACATCCTGGAAAAGGTCCAGGCTTAGTCTCACACCCTTGTGGCCGTAGCGGCAGGAATTGTCAGAGGCTCACCTGGCCGGGCACGGCATGCGAGAAGACGGAGCCCATCTCTGTCCTTCAGCCGCTTTTAGCCTTCCCAGAACCGAATCGAGTACCCCTTCACTGCTGGGAGGAGAGATGGGGGTTTCAAGCCGGAAACATCTGACCCCACAGGTGATTCGAACTCTAGACCTGTAGCTCTGCAGGTAAACGTTTTAAACCAATTGACGACGGGCCCTGTAACATCTCTAAGGTGAGCAAGTTTCAGCTGTACTGAGGGCGCCATGTGTTGCTTTTACTTTTTACCCTCAGATCAGCAAATTTGAAAATTAACACCCCCCCCCCCCCCCCCCCCCCCCCCCAAAAAAAAAAAAAAAAAAAAAATATATATATATATATATATATATATATATATATATATATATGCAGCAAAACCTACACGTTCAAACATCCTTTTAGTAAATAGACATTACAGAGTGGACAACTAATGCCCACTGTAGACAGTATGTAAAATTATTTTATCTAATCACCAGAATAGAACAGAATACCGGGCGTGTTACGAACTGTTACCAGAAAAAGTGTAAAAACTCTTTCAAACAAGGGGAAGAAAAGGTCAATTCAGTTCACTTTGCTTAGAGCCGAAGCGGCCACGAGCGGCCATATCAGGGCTGTTGAACAAGGGGAAGAAAAGGTCAATTCAGTTCACTTTGCTTAGAGGCGAAGCGGCCACGAGCGGCCATATCAGGGCTGTTGAACAAGGGGAAGAAAAGGTCAATTCAGTTCACTTTGCTTAGAGGCGAAGCGGCCACGAGCGGCCATATCAGGGCTGTTGAACAAGGGGAAGGGGGGGGGGGGGGGGGGGGGTCCAGAAAGGTAGAAAAGATCATGACAGCGGTAAAGACTCACAAAATAAACCGGAATAGCTCAGTTGGTAGAGCGCCGGACTCGTAATCCAAGGGTTGTGGGTTCGAATCTCCGCCGGGCCGGTTCGGTACAGGGGATCTTTCCCTCGGAGCTAACATTAGTTCTGACTCCATGTCCCATACAGTCCTTCGAATGAGACTATAAACCGAGGTTCCGTGTGTGTGAACGCGCGCATAACGTTTTGCACACACGTCAAATCCTATCACCAACTTTCGGAAGAGAAGGCCAGTTTGGCCGTAGCATAGCATGCACCTTCCCCGAAGATGGAGTATGGCTGCCTTAATGGCGGGATAAAAAAAAACGGTCATACACACAAAACTCCACTCCCTTTGTAGGGTAGATGGGATTAATGCTTGCCTGTCCATATAGGGAGTGTCCGCAGGAGTATCAGCCTGCGTACGCAGAAGAAGAGGAAGAAGAAATGACTAGCACAGAGCTTCCTAGAGGCGAGGATACGTTTGCACCAAAATACCCCCCTTCCCTCCGACATCCCCATGGGAAGGGGAGGGAGGAAGGGTGGGGGATAGGGGGAGGAAGAGGGCGAAATTCATTTCAGAAAGCCAGAGCATTGTCTTCATATAAACGAGAACAGAAAATAGAGAAGACGCACTCTTATCACGACGACCGAAACACAGTCAGATTGTCCCCCACGTGAATGGAGTAGAATAAACACATTAGAAGGTTAGGTCCCCTAGCTCTGTGTCACCAAGGGCGGTAAAGCTGTTAGAAGTTCACTGTCCTCACCATGATGGAAGGCGGAGCCCATTTCTCTCCTTTCGCGGACATACCCTTTCCTGACCTGAATCTCGTACCCATTTATTGCTGAGTGGTCTACAGGGAGGGTTTTCAAGCCGGAAAAGTCCGACGCTACGAGTGGTTCGACACTCTGCTCCCTGGACAAACGCTCCAACTATATGACTACGGCATGTCAAAAACTCCTCCGAAACACTCCGTGTGTTTAAGTCACTAACTACCCAAACGCTACGAGAACAATTTTTCAATATTCTCTAGAGACTTACAACCCAATAAAAAGTATAGACAATTTCAGTATTTGGAGCAGACCTTTTTATCTTTTTTTTTTTTCCGTCGAAGATGGGTGAGGTGGGGGGGGGGGGGAGTAAAGGAGGGGGGGTGGGGATGAGGAATCCCCAATTCTGTCTAGATGTTTGGAGTTGACAAAGTTTGTTGATCGATGATGGACGAGCGTGATTGGGAATGGGGAAGGGAAAGCAGCAGAACATTCTTTCGTCTACTGAACGAAGTGCGCTTGTCGGTAAGTCCTCGAAGCGGTTGAGTAGGGCGAAGTGCTGTAACCATAAAAGTCCTTAAAGCAGGACAGGAGAAAGAGGGAGGAGTGGAAAGGGGGTTGACAGCACAGGCGGGATGAAAGTGTATGTGGGGGTGGGGGGGGGGGGGGGGTAGAAGTGGCAGAAGCGATAGAATGTATTTTGGCTCAGCGAACAAGTACACTGACCGAGAAAGTTATTGACCGAAGGGGGAGGGAAGGACGGTGGAGAGGGTTTGGGTGGAAGGCCATAATCGGTACATTGTCTAATTGTTGATGCTGTGTTTAGATATGATGTTTGTGTGTGTGTGTGTGTGTGTTTTGTGTGTGTGTGTGTGTGTGTGTGTGTGTGTGAGGGGGGGGGAGGTTGTGCCTCTGGTGTGTGTGTGTGTGTGTGTGTGTGTGTGTGTGTGTGTGTGTGTGTTTTGGGGTGTGTTGCGTGCGTGCGTGTGTGCGTGCGTGCGTGCATGCGTGCGTGTGTGTGTGTGTGAGTGTGTGTGTGTGTGTGTGTGTGTGCGCGCGCGCGCGCTAGTTGATTGTTAGTTGGCTGGTTTTTTTTCCATGAATTTTCAAATTCTGGAATTTCCCTTTTAAGGGGCTGTCAGACTATATTTTTCAAAAGTAGGTCAGAGTTTGGAGAGAGTGGGTCGGAGATAGGTAGGGGGTGCTGGGGGGAGAGGGATAGGGCACTTACAAATCCCCGAGGGTAGATAGGTAGGGGGTGCTAGGGGGAGAGGGATAGGGCACTGACAAAGCCCTAGGCTGCTGTCCTATTCATTGCCCCTCTACTGGCATAATTGTAGCCACTTATATTTGTTTCTGTATTGTGAATCGTCTTTGTCCCCATATCTTCACGTTAAATGTTTTATCTAAGCAGCAGAACGAAAGTCGTCAAATGTGTTGAATGTACGGAAATGTAGCAATAAAGAATTTGATCTACGTTACCCCCGAATATGGAATGTGGCTACCTGAAAGATACTATTAAAAACGATTACATGCATATTCAGTGTGAACCTCAGACGTCTAACCAGGGAACAGCTAGGGGGTGAAGGGGAGAGAGAGAGAGAGAGAGAGAGAGAGAGAGAGAAGAGAGAGAGAGGGGGGGGGATAGAGAGAGGAAGGGGAAGAGAGAGAGAGAGAGAGAGAGAGAGAGAGAGAGAGAGAGAGGAGAGAGAGAGAGAGAGAGGAAAGGAAAGAGGGGAAGGAGAGAGAGAGGGGGGGAGGGAGAGAGAAAAAGAGAGAGTGAGAAAGAGTAGAAAGTAAGAGAGACAGACAGAGATGATGATGAGAATGATGAATTCACGTAAATGTAACAATGCTTCATCATGAGCGAGCACAAAGCCGAATGCATGAGAGGTGCAATCCCGCTATGTAAGCGTGCTGCCCCCTTTTCAGCCGACTGCCTGGGGAGGTTTCTAGCATGCGAGGATGTGGTTTTTGACAGCAGAGCGGCGTTTAGCATGGTGGCAAATGAGTTTGACGTTCAATTCAGAGCGAGGTGTGAGCTTTACATAACAACCCTCACGAACCTGAAAGAAACTGGCTGGCCAGTGCTATTTCCAAATGGAACCCTTTTGTTTGCAAAGTCATTCACATATTCACATCAGCACGTGAATGTGGCTGCCATGAAGAACAAATCGTCAGCTTGTGTACTTCCACTTGGAATGCTTCCCAGAATTCACCTTGGCTTCAGCTTGCTTGAAAACAACTTGAGATCACTCCACGTAACACGGGCAGCTCAGAAACCGAAGGACCGCAGCTTAATTAACCGACATCACGTGTTGATAAGAAGAATATCATGGTTTGCATGCTTCGTCTGGTTACGACCTCAGTTTGTGTGTGAAACATTGCAACAGAAAGACTGAATATCTTTCTTTTTTTGTTGATGTGAAGAAGAAAAACCAGTGAAGACGCCGGGATCAGGATCCACAATTCCGCCAGACGAACGAACGGCTACCGAAAAAGAGTCGCCTGCCTGCATGATTATACGACCTGAAACGAGATCTTCCCGCCAATTCTCGTGCCCAGCGAGACTGCGCCAGACAAGGGGAGATAGGCAACAGTAAAACTTTTAATCTGTTTTTTCAGCTCACGTGCACACAACGGCTGCACCGCTGGGGGGTGGGGGGTGGGGGGGATGGAAGGCGGTGAGATGGGGGGGGGGGTAGGGTGGTGGTGGTGGGGGGGGGGATCATTTGACCTTATCCTCTCTTCCTACCCTCCCCCCCCCCCCCCCCCCCCCCCCCCCTCCTCCTCCCGTCTCCCGTAACCTATTCCTGAAAGTCTTCTGGGAGTTAGTCGCGGGTGGAAAGGTTCCCTTCTTCTTTTACTTAGTAACTGCTGCAGTAATGAGGTTTGGTACGCCGGGCGGGGATTCCTTCTTTTACCTAGTATCAAGAACGGTAACAAGTTCTGTACCCAGAAGGGCGTTTCGTCTGGTGGATAACAACTTCCGCAGTAATAAGGTTCAGTATGAAGAGAGAGAGAGAGAGAGAGAGAGAGAGAGGTAAATAATAAAGTTTGGTATTCGGGGGAGCGTTTTTTTTTTCTTTTACATAGTAGCTATTACTCTGAGGAGGAGGGGGTGTGTGCTTTTGAACATAGTAACAACTACAATAACAGGTCTGGTATCCAGAAGACTATTTTTTCTTTACATGGTAACAAGCACAGTAATAAGAGTTGGTGCCCAGAGGAGAATTTTTCTTCTCTTTTGCATAGTAACAAGTATAGTAATAAGTTTAGGTACCCAGAGGAAGATTTCTCCTTTTACATAGTAACAAGTACAGCAGTAAGTTTCGGTACCCAGAGGAGGATTTTTACTTTTACATAATATGAACAAGTACAGTGATAAGGTTTGGTACCCAGAGAAGAATTTTTCTTCTCATTTACATAGTAACAAGTACAGTAATAAAATCTGGTGCCCAGTGGAAAATTGTTCTACTCTTTTTACATAGTAACAAGTACAGCATTAAGGTTTGGTACCCAGAGGAGGATTTCCCCTTTTACATAGTGACAAGTACAATAATGAGGTGCGATACCCAGTGGAGGATTTGTACTTTTACATAGCAACAAGTACAGTAATAAAGTTCGATATCTGCATGAGGATTAGTTCTTTTACATAGAAACTGGTACAATAATACAGTTTGGTAACTAGAGAAGTATTTCTTCTTTTACATAGTTACAAGTACAGCAAAAACAATTAGGCACCCAGGAGAGGTGGGGGGGGGGGGGGCTTTTAACAAAGGAACAATGGCTGTAGCAAAGACAGTTCGCGCCCAGAAGAGGATCTCTTTCATCTGTTTTCATTGTAACATGGATAGGAACAAGGACAATATACCCCCAGGAGAGGAATGTTTTCTTCTTCTGTGCTTTGGATTTCGGACAGCAACAAAGATAAACTAAACCCAGTGAAGATACGTTTACTTGTTTTATATTGTGACGAGGACAGCAACAAGAACAAGCGACACCCAACGGAAGACCTGTTCCATCTTTCACATTACAAAAAAGCACATCAACAAGGTAAGCCACACTTAGCGGAAGATCTTTTTCCGTACGTAAGAAGGACAACAACCAGGACAGCTTTCACCCAGAGGATGATCGTTTTCATCTTTTACATTGTAACAAAGACAGCAGCAAGGACTTGCATTGTAACAACGACAACAGCGAGGACAACATCAAGCCAGTGGAGGCTTTTTTCCCCATCTTTTACATTGTAACGAAGGACAATCCACACCCAGTGGAGAGTCTCTTCTATATTTTACATTGTAACAAATGCAGCAACAAGGACAAACCAAGGCTAGCGGCGTCCCCCCCCCCCCCCCACCCCCCATCTTTTACATTGTAACAATGACAATCTACACTAGCGGTGGATTTCCCCCATCTTTTACATTGTAACAGGGACAACCTACACTAGCAGCGGATTCCCCCCCCCCTCCCACCCCCACCCCATCTTTTACATTGTAACAAGGACAATCCAGACCAGCGGTGGAATTTTTTTCTCCATATTTTTACATTGTAACAAGGACAGTCTCGACCAGCGGTGGAATTTTTTTTTTCTCCATATTTTTACATTGTAACAAGGACAATCTCGACCAGTGGCGGATTTTTTTCTCTCCATGTTTTTACATTGTAACAAGGGGACAATTTAGACCAGCGGTGGAATTTTTCTCTCCATATTTTTACATTGTAACAAGGGACAGTTTCGACCAGCGGTGGAAATTTTCTCTCCATATTTTTACATTGTAACAAGGGCAAGCTACTCCCAGCGGCTGGCGTTTCTTCTTTTCATATTTCTTTTCCATTGTTAACAGGGACCGCAGCAAGGGCTAGCGGCTGGTTTTCTCTCCCCCCCCCCCCCCCCCCCCCTACCCCCACCCCCATCTTTTACATGGTAACAAGGACCGTATCAGTGACAGCCTACTGCCGGGGAGGTGGGGGGGGGGGTGCACAATGCCGCAGGACAGGGCTCATCAGTATTCACAGACACAGAGGTCTCTGTGGTCACCCAGTGGACCAGCCTTCTCTCGCACATGTCCAGGCACGTTAGTCTGCAACCAACCCCTCCTTTCTTTCTTTACATGCTTTTGTGCTCTGTCTGTCTGTCTGTGTGTGTGTGTCTGTCTATCTGTCTGACTCTCTCTCTCTCTCTCTCTCTCTCTCTCTCCTCTCTCTCTCTCTCTCTGTCTCTGTCTCTGTTTGTCTGTCTCTCTGTCTCTGTCTCTGTTTGTCTGTCTCTCTCTGTCTGTTTGTCTCTCTCTCTCTCTCCTCTCTCTCTCTCTCTCTCTCTCTCTTCTCTCTCTCTCTCTCTCTCTCTGTTTGTCAGTCTCCGTTCTCTCTCTCTCTCCTTCTCCTCTCTCTCTCTCTCTCTCTCCTCTCTCTCTCTCTCTCGCTCTGTCTTTGTTTCTCTGTCTGTCTGTCTGTCTGTCTGTCTGTCTGTCTGTATCTCTCTCTCACTCTCTCTCTCCTGTCTCTCTCTCTCTCTCACTCTCTCTCTCTCTCTCCTCTCTCTCTCTCTCTCTCTCTCGCTCTGTCTTTGTTTCTCTGTCTGTCTGTCTGTCTGTCTGTCTCTCCTCTCTCTCTCTCTCCTCTCTCTCTCTCTCTCTCTCTCTCTCTCTCTCTCCTCTCTCTCTCTCTCTCTCTCTCTCTCACTGCTCCAACCTCTCCTTCCAATCATCATATCAAATACTCAGCTGACGGAAAACAGATTAGAATTATAAAACGAAAACTTTTTTTTTTTTTTTTGAAATCCTCAAACTGACACTCTTCGTCAAGAATTCCAACAGCCTGACACACCAAGAACCCTCATCCACGACTGTGGAATCGGACGTTTCCTGCAGAAACCATTCCTAGGTCAAGATCCTTCATGACATTTTCACAATGTTGGATCCAACAGAAATAACTCGTCGTAAACAAACCGCCCGCCCGCCCGCCGCCGCCGCCGTGAGAATGCAAACAATGTTGCACAGTCTCCTCGCTCACACAAAACTGAAAGTCATAACAGGATGCATGTGTGTACGCTTCAGATGGATGGGAGGCTTGTAGTTTGAAGTACCAAAGAGCATTTGATTTAAAAGCGGGCCAGAATAGCTCAGTTGGTAGAGCGCCGACTCGTGATCCTGGGTGGCGGGTTCGAATTTCGGTACAGGGGGGCTTTTTCCCTCGGAGTTAACATTGGTTCTGACTCCATTTCCCACACAGTCCTTCGAATGAGACTATAAACCAAGGTTCCGTGTGTGAACGCACGTACAACATCTTGCACACACGTCAAATCCCATCACCAACTTTCGGAAGAGTAGGCCAGTTTGGCCGTTGGTATGGATGACATGTTACACATAGCATGCACCTTCCCCGAAGATGGAGTATGGCTGTCTTAATGGCGGGATAAAAAAAACGGTCATACATACACACAAAACTCCACTGCCTGTCTATACAGGCAGTGTCCGCAGGAATATCAGCCTGCGTACGCAAGAAAGAAAGAAAGAATTTGATTTAAATGAGAGAGAAGAGAGAGAGAAGAGAGAGAGAAGAGAGAGAGAGAGAGAATAAAAGATGAGGACTCGAGTGCGCACCTCATCAAGATCCAACGGATCCAGGATCGTCCCCTGTATCTGGATCCTTACCATGGATCTGCAATAGAAAAAAAATAACGAGCTGTTTACAGACATTTACGAAACTGTACTCTCGAGCAAAATTTGGAAAGAGAGGGGGTTAGTAACCGCCAGCGACACAGACAAACAGAGTACAGGACTAGACACAATGCATTTCGACCTCTTGGGTCTTCTTCAAGCGAAAACAAATAGCATTTAGGACAGTGACAAGAAGAACATGTAGCCACTTAGCTTCGCTTCTCCTGTTCGTCACCAAATCCTAACTGTACTCTCGAGATTGAAGAGGCACATTTAGACCTGACGCGTGTAGATTTCTCTGCCGAGTGCTTGGTTTACTAACCATGGTTCTCAGTCTGTCAACTCTCGAGGGAGGGGGGAGGGGGGGGGGGGTTAATGTCCCTAAATGTCAAGTGTGTATGCAGGATCTGACCGAAAAGCTTTTAATGTTTTGTTCTGTTTGTGTTATGTTAGATATATATAAATCATTCACTGTAGCACTTTCTCCCCTTTTGGTGGTGGAAATGTTGTATGTAAGAGAAAAGACAAACAAAATGCTGCTCTCCCCGGCGGGGAAGTGAACCCGGGTCTCCCGCGTGACAGGCAGGGATACTAACCACTATAACTACCAAAGAGCTCACAGGACTTGGTTACACTTAAGGTTATAAACCGTTATTGCTTAAACTGTACATCACAACATTATCATTTATAGCCGCTAGTAACGGCTGTTCTGGTGAAATAAAACATCGGGCATCATCCGTGACCCATAATGAACATATCTACAACTTTTCAGAAAAAAATCGGTCCAGCAGTTTTGTCTGGCGAGTGGAACTCATTTTGACTATGGATACACACACACACACACACACACACACACACACACACACACACACACACACCACACACACCACACACACAGCATTTCTTTGTTCCAATTGTAAAGTATTCCCTGTTCTATAAGAACTGGGAGTACAAAATCATTTTAGACAGAGAGGTGAATACATGTTGAAAGATTATTGGCAAAAAAAAAAAGGAGTAGTTTAGATGAATTGTATGAATGTCGTGTCACACAAAAAGAACATGGCTGCCGATAGCTCTCATGTTCTTTCAAAAAAACTACGATGGACAACCATCTGGACGAAGATTCCAAATTCCAAGATTCAAAACAAATAGAACTAAAAACAGTCTCGTTCCCAGTTCCATCGAACTCATGAATCAAAACTGAACTTTCAGTAAGATCCGGATCAGAGATTGTGTGTGTGTGTGTGTGTGTGTGTGTGTGTGTGTGTGTGTGTGTGTGTGTGTGTGTGTGTGTGAGTGGATGGGTGGGAGTGGTTGGGTGGGTGTGATTTGTGATTTATTAAAATATAGATCCATAAAACATGGTTTTTATGGCCACTCAATTTCCCTTGGGAGATAATTAAGTGTTCTTGTCTTGACTTGACCATATAAACCCGGTACTAAATGCCGCATTTGTGGAGTAAACCTATCACCGAAAATCTGACCTGGAGAGAGATGGGCTCCTCCAACTTGGCTTTCTTCCCAAGAAATACCGCAGGGAAGAAGACAACACAGAGATCATACCCAAGTGCGTTAAACCGTCAGGTGGCATTAAGGACCCACCATACGGAGATCTGATGACGTCAGTCACGAAAAGAAGACTACGTTGATGTGTAAATAGCCAACCAGTAGAGTAACTCATGCTCCCATGGTGAAGTCAATACAAGCCCATAACTCTAAAGGAATGCAGCTTGCGACACTGAATCGGCTAGCAGACAGGACAGCACAGAGCATCCCTGCCAGGCGATTCGCTGTGGTGAGCACCGTTCCTTTGGAGTTATCGGCGTGTATTTAGTTCATCGTGGGAGCAAGAGTGACCCTGCTTGTTTGCTGTTTACTGTTCCCTGCCTCATTTCCTATTTGCTTACGTCGATGTGGCCATGTACAAGATCCAGTGGCCTTGCTGAAACAACCCTCCAGGGAACTGTTGAACGAAGGAGACTGGGTGGAAGACGTCAGGAAGTAAGCAAGATTGCAAAGCATTTAAACGCACTCCCGGTTTATCTTCCTGAAAAACGTCACAATCAAACATGCGTCATAATGTATTTGACGTCACAATCAAACATGCGTCATAGTATTTTCGTCACTGAAATATTCCATAAAGAGTAGAAACCGTTTCGGTCCGTCACTGCCGTTAGTGACGGCTATTCTGGTAAAACAAAACATCGGGCATCATCCATGACCCATAATGAACATACCTACAAATTTTCAGAAAGACGGCCCAGACGTTTTGTCTGGAGCGAGTAGAACACATTTCGACCACGGACAGACACACAGACAGACAAACAGACAGACACGCAGACAGCATTCCTTCGTTCCCATTGTAAAGTACACCCTGTTCTATAAGAACTGGGAGTACAGAAAAAACGATGGGCTAACAGCATTGCAGAGCGGTCATGGAAACCATTTGCAAGAGACCCAGACCTTGGCTCACCGCTGGCAGACCTGGAGGAGCCTGGTGAACTGTTCATCACTGTGCTGCCCCAGTGACTCTTCATCGAGTAAAGGGAGTGAGAGGAAAGGAGGCAATCATCCTGGGCTCACGTTTTATCTTCTTACCGAGTTGCGTTCAAAATGGTCCACTGGTCCGTAAGTTGTTCTGTTTTGTTCGTAATAAAAAGACAAACTAACAGATGATGGCGAAAACGTAACAAGCCAAGAAGGGAAGTAATCCTGTCATTTGCAATGACCGAGGACAATCGATGCACAAAGCAAACAATCATTCGCGCCTCTGATTGAAGCGATGTCCCTGTCCTCGTCAATATTTGAAAGAAAAAAAAAAAACCAAACAAACAAACAATTGAGGAGGCGTTTAGCTTGTCATTTTGTCCGCTCAGGAGCGTGTTTGAGCCTTCACATTAGAATGCGTTCTCTTTCTGTGTGTGTGTGTGTGTGTGTGTGTGTGTGTGTGTGTGTGTGTGTGTGTGTGTGTGTGTGTGTGTGCGCGCGCGCGCGCGCGCTGTATCTTCGAACAGAATAAATGAAAACCATTTCGGAATTCTATAACTTACTCCCTCCCGTGGAATGTATTTTCTTCTGATTCGAAGAAGTTGGATAATGCAGCCTGTGTATATATATACACACACCTTTTGTACAAGTTTGGCCAAAGGTGCATGTCTGTGTAAAGTACGGAAAGAGGGAGAGAGAGAGGGGGGGGGGGGGGGCAGGCAGGCAGGCTGGCAGGCAGGCAGGTATAAATGCAGGCAGAGAGAGGGTGGGGCGGGAATGGAAAAATACAGGCACACAGAAGACAGATAGCAAAAGGAGAGAAAGAGAGCGAAGAAGGTAGGGGTGGGGTTACAGAGAAAGAGCGAGCGAGCAAGCGAGAGACAGACAGACAGACAGATAGATGGAAAAAGAAGGAGAGAGAGAGAGAGAGAGAGAGAGAGAGAGAGAGAGAGAGAGAGAGAGAGAGAGTCAGACAGACAGACAGACAGACAAACAGACAGACAGAGAGACATACAGACAGAGACGAACAGACAGACAGAGAGACAACCAAAGACAGAGAGCGAGAGAAGAGACGGAGACACAGACAGACAGGCAGACAAAGACTGAGAGACGGACGGACGGACAGACAGACAGACAGACAGACAGATGAAAACCAGATACGGACCCATCACTTTGTAATCTACCGGTTGAAGAAGAACCGATGATACACGAAGATCCAAAAGGACATCCTTCAGCCGTTTATTCATGAGTCGAAGAGTCTGTTCTACACCCCTCCGCCTCCTCCTCACCCGCCTCCTCCTCCTCCTCCTCCTCCACTCTTCTGCCGTCTGTCTTCTTTCCCTCTTTCCCTCTTTATCGCCCGCATCTTCCGGTCTGATCCTAATACTTCACAATGAAAACTTTTACTGGAAAAATAATGATGAATGCATTTCGCGTTGAGGAGACTTGAATGTAAGGGAACGAACTGTGAGATGAGGGGGAGCTGGAAGAAGAAAGGGGAAAAAAGGATCGAAAGGAGGAGAGAGAAGATGAGGGGGAGAATGAGTGTGGGGGGGGGGGGGGGGGAGGGACATAGAGAAGGAGGCACACCACACACACACACACACACACCACACACACACACACACACACACGCACGCACGCACGCACGCACGCACGCACGCACGCGCGCACACGCGCACACACACACACACACACACACACACACACACACACACACACACACACACACACACACTCACGGGCACCCACGTCTCACGCACGCACGCAAGCACACACACACACACACACACACACACACACACACACACACACACACACACACACACACACACACATACACACAGACAACACACACACACACACACACACACACACACACACACACACACACACACACACATGCACACAGACCCCATCTAATATCTCTTTTGGTGAACAGACATTAAAGTAAACAACTAACGAAGAGAGACGGACAGACAAAGAGACAGACAGACATACAAAGAGACAGACAGACAGACAGACAGACAGACAAAGAGACAGACAGACAGACAGACAGACAAAGAGACAGACAGACAGACAGACAAAGAGACAGACAGACAGACAGACAGACAAAGAGACAGACAGACAGACAGACAGACAAAGAGACAGACAGAGAGACGCGGTGACCGAAGGGGGGTTGGGAGGGTATGAGAAGGCAACTTTCTAGTGGGGGTGGGGGCTGGGGTTGGAGGAGGGGGGGGTTAAGAATGAAGAGAAGATGGAAAGTTTGTGAGGCAAAAAGACACAGAAAGAAGAGAGACACGCGCGCACGTGCGCGCCCACACACACACACACACACACACACACACACAGAGTTTGGTCTTTGGCGGCTAAAACGTCAGCGACACCAAACGTGTAACGGCAACCCATAATTTGACAGAGTGAAAAAGAAATTGACACGGTCCTCTCACCCTGTCAATTAGAGGACGTGTCTGGTTTGGGTTCAAAGGGACATAACAATGGCCGAACAAATTAGAGAGGATTTCCTTTTTGACCCTCGGCCTTAAAGACACTATCTAACCTGTCTGGAGTGAAGTGATGAGGATTTTTATTTATTTATTTTACGGATGTAAGCTGAATTGGAAACCAGTCTGTGTTTGTTTTCCACTTTCCGATCGTCGAATTTTTGTAAAGGGACTTGCGATTGGTAGGGACAGAAGCTGGAATTCGCTTGTCGCTAAACCATCGTTGATGCTTATTTTACGTGCGTCGCTTCCGTGATATCTTCTAAGAGCATGTCAATTTTTACCTTTCAGTATCTTTTTCCTCCTCCTCCGCTCTTTTCCTCCCCCTTTTTTCTTCTTCTTCTCCTCCTCCTCCTCCTCCTCCTCCTCCTCCTCCTCCTCCTCCTCCTTCTTCTTCTCCTTCTTCTTCTTCTTCTTCCTCCTCCTCCTCCTTCATCACCTTCTTCTGGTCTCTTGATCCCCGTCTTTCTCCCCCTCTTTTCTCCTCCTTTTTCTTTTTGTTGTTGTTCTTCTTCTCCTTCACCACTTCCCCTCCTCCTCCTCTTCCTCCTCCTCCACCTCCTCCTTCACCTTTCTCTTGGTCTCTTGATCCCCGTCTTTCTCCCCCTCTTTCTCCTCCTTTTTCTTTTGTTG
>CM031620.1:8525220-8527720 GCA_018398815.1 Conus ventricosus | reverse complement strand
TGCCTTAGAGGCGAATCCTGGCCGCGTTCTCAAGCATCGTCAACTCTCGATTTTTTTGTTTGTTTATTTGTTTTAGTTTGTTTTGGGTTTTTTGTTTGCTTGTTTTTAACTGTGCTGCCTGAAATCTACTTAGTTTCTACTTGGGTTCCGAGTCATGGGTTCCGCACCTCTCAGCCAAGGACTGAGAATTCATGTGTACGCTGTCGTCTGCCATAAAGGTCATTCATCGTGAGAGCCATCCAAACACGATTAAAGCTGAAACAACGCAGAGTTGTGCAAAGAAACTACCGACATGATTTACATCTTAATTGGTTTGTAATTACATTTTCAAGAGGCATCAAAACGAGATTAGAAGGGTACAGTGGTTAACAAACTCGGTGCAGATGTTAGGGAGTGAATGATGTGTTTTGCTTTGAAAGGAAGGGTGATATGATCTATACCTATCAAGGTGAGGGATAATAATTATGAAAACATCAAAACTATCGACTTTTTCAGACAAAAAAAAATGTACACTCGTGTGTTATCTATTCCGCGTCTTGTGTGTGTGTGTGTGTGTGTGTGTGTGTGTGTGTGTGTGTGTGTGTGTGTGTGTATGTGTGTGTGTGTGTGTGTGTGTGTGTGTGCGTGTGTGTGTGTGTGTGTGAGCGAGCATGTGAGAGACAGAGACGGAGAGAGAGACAGAGAGAGAGAGAGAGAGAGAGAGAGAGAGAGAGAGAGAGAGAGAGACTTAACGTCAACAACAAAACTGCAAAAGTACCGTTTTCCATGTGTTAGTCTTTCACTAGTGGCATACCAGGCATCTATGTTTGTTTGTTTGTTTGTTTGTTTGTTTGTTTGTTTGTTTGTTTGTATTTTCCTCTCTCAAGAAACCCGATCAATCGTCATTTTTCAGACACGTCAAAATCTTTTCACGAATTCCAGCCTCTTTTCTTCGCAGCCATTTTGTCTGTCGTCGTTTTACGCACATATAAATGTCTACAGACTCCTCTCTCTCTCTCTCTTCTCTCTCTCTCTCTCTCCTCTCTCTCTCTCTCTCTCTCTCTCTCTCCTCTCTCTCTCTCTCTCTCTCTCTCTCTTCTCTCTCTCTCTCTCTTCCTCTCTCTCCTCTCTCTCTCTCTCTCTCGTCCCGTTCTTCTCTCTCTCATCTCATTTGTTCATACTCTCTCATGTATAATGTGTGTATCAGTGTGGTCGCGCATACACACACCAGTACATACACATACGCTCGCACCCATGCTCGCATATACACATGACAAATACACACACACACACACACACACACACACACACACACACACACACACACACACACACACACACACAAGAAGAAAGAAAGAAAAAGAGGGGAGGGGTGAGAGAAGGAAAGGAAAGAAAAACGAAAAATAAAAATGATTTTTTTTTTAATCCACCCAAAAAAAAAGGAGAAAAAAACTAGCAAAACAAAACATTAATTTTTATCGGATTTGCATTTTTTTCAATCATCCGCTTCGTTGGTGATTTTAAAAAAAAATAACATTCTCACAAAAGCTGCGCCGCTGACAGATATAGAGTCCTAACGCCAACCTCCCGTTGTCACTTGACCACTAGGGGGTTGACTTTAGTCCCCCTCCATTTCAGTGTACTCTTCCCCTGTCGTTGTGTTTGTTGATGTCATGACCGAGGCTGCGGTTGCCGCACTGCAGTCGTCATCAGCGTCATCTTCATCAACCACTCTCGCTTCATCGTTGCCTGCAGGGGGGGGGGGGGGGGGGGGGGGGGGGGGGGGGGAAGCTTCCAACTTCTCCAACCCGACGATTGTGCGTTGACAATATAATCTAGGTCAGTGTTTGACTCTTCATCTCTCCGATTCAGTTCTCCGCCTGAAACAGCAACTGCTGTGGTAGAGTGGTTAGTGCCGCGAGCTGCGGGCTAGGGGGGTGCTCGTAGGTTCGAGCTCTGTCAGAGCTATCTGTTTGCGGGAGTCTTCGGTCCCGGCTGGGCCTGAACCTGGAGAGAGGGTATGATGGGTTGAATGGGAAGACTGGAACCATGTAGTTGAGTTTGATTCTCTTCGTGGATGCTACTCCGAGAGTGGAACCATGTAATTGAGTTTGGTTCTCTTCGTGGATGCTACTCCGAGAGTGGAACCATGTAATTGAGTTTGATACTTTTCGTGGATGCTACTCTGAGAGTGGAACCATGTAATTGAGTTTGATTCTCTTCGTGGATGCTACTCCGAGAGTGGAACATGTAATTGAGTTTGATTATCTTCGTGGATGCTACTCGAGAGTGGAAGCATGTAATTGAGTTTGATCTTCTTCGTGGATGTACTCCGAGAGTGGAACCATGTAATTGAGTTTGATTCTCTTCGTGGATGCTACTCCGAGAGTGTGGCTCCAATTTCCTGACCAACACCGCAAGTGTCTGTATTTCTCGGGGCTTGGAAGGTGGCGGAGTGTTTTTATGAAAAGGAAGCGTAAAGTAACAACCCTGACATCTACTTCCTGACCCGCTTTGGGAG
>CM031620.1:8507964-8510464 GCA_018398815.1 Conus ventricosus | reverse complement strand
TATATATATATATATATATATATATATATATATATATATATATATATATATATATATATATATATATACATACACATTTTTCATCATGATCCCTAAGTATACACAACGGAAACAAGGTAAAACAGATAAATTTATGAAAACATATGGTACTCCTAATGTTCTCTCCCCAATAACAATTCTTCTCTTTTCTTCAAGGCATAGAAGATATACATCGCAACAGAGCGAATTACGTCCCTTTTCTCATTTTGCAGCAAAAACTTCAACAATGGTCCGTGTACATTTGTTACATATTTCATTACATACTTATTTCTTAAATCTTGATATGATGGACATTCCAGCAAAAAGTGTATTTCATCTTCAGTTTTGACACAAAAAGGGCAGCTTATTGAGTCATTTTTGTATCTGTCGTGGACTTTTATATCACAGATTCCTAGTCGAAACCTTACAAGAACTTTTCGAAACTTTGGGATTGTGATATCTGCAAGATACTTTTCAGGCTAGAGAGAGAGAAAGAGAGAGAGAGAGAGAGAAGAAAGAAAGAAGAGAGAGAGAGAGAGAGAGAGAGAGAGAGAGAGAGAGGCTGCGGAACAAGAGCGGCAAGGAATCGGGGTGGGGAGGGGCAGGGGGAAGGAGGTAGAGGGAAGGAGGGGGGGGTTAGAGAGAGGGGAGAAATGTGTATGCATGGAAAGAGTGCGGGGGTGAACACGGTGTGCGTGTGTGTGTGTGTGTGTATGTGTGTGTGTGTGTTGTGTGTGTGTGTGTGTGTGTGCGTGCGTGCGTGTGTGTGTGTGTGTGTGTGTGTGTGTGTGTGTGTGTGTGTGTGTGTGTGTGTGTGTGCGCGCGCGCAGGGGCGAAGCTGGAGAGCGGGGGTGGGGTGGGGGGGGGGGGGGCGAGAGTGCAGTGAGAATGGATATGTCTATCCCTCAGTTTGCTCTTTGACGTCATATTATGCCCCCTTCTCCCTCCCCCCTCTGAAACTGTTTTCTCTCTGTCTCTCCGTCTTTTCTGTCTGTCTCTCTCTGTGTCTGATTCTCTCTCTTTCTCTTTCTGTCTGTCTGGCTGGCTCTCTCTTTCTGTCTGATTCTATCTCTTTCTCTGTCTGTCTATCTGTCTTGCTCTCTCTTTCTGTCTGACTCTCTCTCTCTCTCTCTCTCTTCTCTCTCTCTCTCTCTCTCTCTCTCTCTCTCTCTCTCTCTCTCTCTCTCTCTCTCTCTCTCTCCAAGGTGTCGGAAACTGTAATTTGTTCATATCAACCTTTAAAAATAGATTAATAGAGTGTTATAAGCAGGAATGGCATTTTGACATAACAACAAGAGATAGATTCTCTTTTTATAGTTCATTCAATTCGGCGTTATCTATTAGTTTTCATCCAGCTACAGTAAAACATGTTCCTGTGCGAAATGCTTTGACAAAATTAAGACTTGGTGTCTCATCATTGAAACCTCATCGTTTACGACATTGTCAAAATGTTTCAGGAGAAAATTTGAACTGCCCATTTTGTTTTGTTAGAGAAACGGAAATACACTTCATTTTAGTATGTCCGAAATATAAGGAACTAAGGGAAAAGTATATTCCCGCCAAGTTCTATAAATACCCATCATGTTTTAGATTATCAATGCTTTTGGCAAACCAGAATAGTATCGTAATAAATAATCTAGCAACATTTATATTCAAATCATTACAATTGAGACGGCTTTTCCTGATTTAAAAGAATTGCAAACCAGTTTCAAATCATCTGGTATTCCAGCATGTACTTTTGCTTTCCCATTGGTGAACATGTTCTTATAGTATGACTAATGTTCGACATGTTACACTATAATTGTTGTCATATTGTACTTTGAACTCAACTCCCATGATATGGGCTGTAGGCCTAATCATTAAATTTCGTATTCGTATTCGTATTTCGTATTCTCCTTACTTCTCAAACCCCGAACAGATTTGTTCCAAGTCTCTACCCCCTTCTCCCCCCCCCCCAACCCCCTCCCTCCCCCCCTCCCTCCCCCCGCGTTGAACCCAAGTCTCCTCAACGAAACACACGGTGATAAAAACAGGCAGTCTATGAGACCCGGCAAGAAAGGCGGAACTAAAACCACAACAAACTAACAGTCCACTGCTGTGACCCTCGTCCACATAGGATGGCACCAGAACCTCGCCGCCTTCTTCACGTCTGACTCTCACTGAGGAAGAAAAAGGCTTCTGGAAAGAGGAGAAGGAGGAAGAGGAGGGGGGGGGGGGGGGGAGAGGAGGAGGGGCTGGAGCAGGAGGAGGATGAGGAGGAGGAGGAGGAGGAGACCTTCGGGGAGTATCTCCCACTCAAAGAGATGAAGAGTGCCGGAGAGGAGACGGGGGTCCTTTGAAGGTGGAGCGTAACTGGACGGGAAGATGCTCTGATACAACGCAAAATGCAACCATGCAGGAGTTCGGATGAAAGATGTCACATTTGTTACATTTTTCGTGCATCTTGTACGAAAAAAAAGAAAAGATCGTGACAATCGTTACA
>CM031620.1:8492964-8502964 GCA_018398815.1 Conus ventricosus | reverse complement strand
TTCGATTTCTCAGTTTATTTAAAGCAAAAATGATTTCTTCTTTCGATATAGGGCGATTTAAATGACCATGATTATCGTCGTCGTTATCACTCTCATCTCCTTGCCCTATATCGTTGTCAATGTCATCATTTCTTTCAAGCAATTTCTTAAAATGTTGAAACCAATTTTCCAGACTGATATTGTTTTCGGGGTGAATTCGTCTTTTCTGAATTTTGCGCATTGTCTCCCAAAACTCCTTTTGGCACTTAATGGAGGCGACTAATGTATCTAACATAATTCTGTTAAATGCTTTCTCTTTTTTCTTCAAAAGATGTTTATAATTGCGTCTGGCATTACAGTACTCAACGTGATCAGGTATAGATAAAGTTCGACGGTATTTAATTAACAATTTACGTGCATTTCTTTTACTTAAAAGTTATGGGTGGGTGAACGTGTTGATTCTGACCACATGAGAGAGAGAGAGAGAGAGAGAGAGAGAGAGAGAGAGAGAGAGAGAGAGAGAGAGAGAGAGAGAGAGTGTGTGTGTGTGTGAGTGTGTGTGCACGTGTTTATGTGTGTTACGTGTGTGTATGCATGTGTGTGTGCGCGCGCGCGTGTGTGTGTATGTGTGTGTGTGTGTGTGTGTGTGTGTGTGTGTGTGTGTGTGTGTGTGTGTGTGTGTGTGTGAGAGAGAGAGAGAGAGAGAGAGAGAGAGATAGAGAGAGTGTGTGTGAGAAGAGAGAGAGAGAGAGAGAGAGAGAGAGAGAGCGAGAGAGAGAGAGAGAGAGAGAGAGAGAGAGAGAGAGAGAGAGAGAGAGAAAGAGAGAGTAAATGTGTGTGTGTGTTTGTGTGCGCGCGCGCGTGCGTGCGTGTGTGCATGTGTGTGTGTGTGTGTGTGTGTGAGGGGTGCGTGCGTGCGTGCGTGCGTGCGTGTGTGCATGTGTGTGTGCATGTGTGTGTCCGCGCGTGCGCGTGTGCCCCTGCTTGTGTTTAAATGGGTACGTTTCTCCGCCCACGTGCATACCAGCGGTCGTTGCAGCAAAGCCCTGGAATCTCTCTGGCACGAGGACAACGGTGGGGCCCATAAAATGGAAATCCCTCCTCAGCAAAAACCCTCCTCAAGCACTGCATAAAGATCCCCCCAATGACACTCACAACGAGCCCGGGCTAACTGGTCGCTAATGACGCCAACAAACAAAACGGCCTCGCCGAGAAAGACAATTCCCCTTGCCTAGGCCACACACCTCAAAGTGGCCGTAACTTTCAACTAAAGAGGAAGAACGAAACGAGCAAAACGCCCACCCTACGACAACTAAAAATATCCCGAGTGTTAAGAATAATGCTTAGCGAGTCCGTCAAGAACAAGGACAAACAGGTTACAAGACAAAACACGACGCGTTTCGACCCCTTCTCTCTTCTTCAGGCAAGACAAACAAAGCCCATTTTGCGCCGTATATGAGAAGATGCGTGACTGCTCCTTCTTCGCTTTCATTGTCCTGAACGTTGTTTTATCTTGCCTGAAGAAGACCGAAGGGGTCGAAACGCGTCGTGTGTTGTCTTGTAACTTGTTTGTCCTTGCTTTTGGTGGACTCACTGAGAATTACTTATAATATCCATTTTCCCATTTACTTCATCTTCCACCCCCCCCCCCCCCCCCTTTTTTTTTTTAAATTTCAAATCTTTGCCAAGTCATTACTATAATGATGGAAGAATTGTTAACTTGCACTTAATTGTTCAGCATCACTGAAATTATTCTTAACACTTGGGATATTTCTAGTGGTCGTAAGGTGGGCGTTTTGCTCGCTTCGTTCTGAGAACTATTCTTAAAATTCGTTTACATTTCCGCATGCAGTCGCCTCACTAAGAAACTACCCAAGTGTGTTCGGGTGGAAAATGGAGAGGGAGGGAGGGAGGGAGGGATATATACACGCTGCAGGGGTTGGTTTGAGTGGTTGAGATGCAGAGGGGTGGGGATGGAGAGGGGATGGGTACGCTTGGGGAGGAGGGAGGGGAGTAGGAGAGGATGGGTGGGTAGACGGAGTGGGGGGGGGGGGGGGGGTAACTCCTCGCTTCACACGTCATTTCAACCCTAAGGTTCGGGGGAAACTGGGGTCGAACTTGCTAACTAGCTGTTTGTGGATAGTCATAACCCGACCTTTCCAACGGCCGAGAGGTCAATTCTGAGTCCAGTCCCTTTGATTTATGACCTAGTCGACCACACAAAACCCTCTGAAGACAAAACTAAACAAGACAAAACACCATCCTCATCGGCCGATTCAGGTAATTATAATTATTACAATTAATATTATCATTGAGAGTAACTTACAAAGCAACTATCTTCGGTTAGACACCAAGCTCTAAGCGCTTACAACATATGATCTATTTTACACAACGGGCTGCCTACCTGGGTAGAGCCGACTGAAGAGATGCCTACTGGCGCTAATCATTCGTTTCCCGTGACATTTAGCCTAATATCAGTCCCTCAGTTCTTCCACTCATTCCCGCCATGTTCAACGGAGGATGCTATGCTATGTGTAACGTGTCATCCACTCCAACGAGCAAAACTGGCCTCTTCCAAAGAAAGTTGGTGACGGAATTTCACGTATGTGGAGGATTTTACGTGCGTTCAAACACGAAACCTCGGCTTATGGTCTTGTTCGAAATAAAACTTTTCGGAAAAAAGAAATCAGAACCAGACCCCAACCCCACCCTCCCTTCTTCACGACCCAGCGGCGATTCGAACCCGAAACTCCAGGATCAACAAAATCACGAGTCTGGTGTTCTACCAGCTAAGCTATTCCGGCCCCAGGCCAGTCAAGACAAAGCAAGACAAGACAGAACTGAGAAAGAAAAGGGGTTAGTTACCGCCACAGACGCAGACAAACAGATTACAGGACAAAACACCATGCACTTCGACCTCCTGTGTCTTCTTCAAGCAAAAACAAACAACAGGACAACCGAAGAGAGTTTACTAAACGTGTGATTCAAGGCTGAGGAAGGATAAATTATATTAATCGTCATCGTCCATTACATCACGAATCAACGTGTGTGGCCTCCGCCTACCCCCCCCCCCCCTTCCCCCCGCCCGACCCCTTTCATCCGCATCTAGATCTTTTTTTCATTACTGTTGTTGATATGTTGCAGTTACACGTTCTTACTGGCAGCGGTATTGATTCCTCAATTGTGTATTGCCCCCTCCGCACGCTCCCCCCCCCCCCCCCCCCTCCTCATTTCTTTTCCTGGACCGTCCCTTCTTCGTCATAGTGTTTGCGGTGTTCTTCTTTCTTTGTGTCTCTCACTAGGATCTATCCCGTCATGTGATGGAGTCTTCTCTCTTGTGCTCTGGTCCTCACTAGGATCCATTCCGTCATATGATGGAATCTTCTATCTTGTGCTTTGTGCATCTCACTAGGATCTATTCCGTCATGTGATGGAGTCTTCTTTCTTGTGCTCTGGTCCTCACTAGGATCTATCCGTCATGTGATGGAGTCTTCTCTCTTGTGCTCTGGTCCTCACTAGGATCTATTCCGGCATATGATGGAGTCTTCTATCTTGTGCTCTGTGCATCTCACTAGGATCTATTCCGTCATGTGATGGAGTCTTCTCTCTTGTGCTCTGTGTATCTCACAAGGATCTATCCCGTCATGTGATGGAGTCTTCTCTCTTGTGCTCTGTGTATCTCACTAGGATAGATCCCGTCATGTGATGGAGTCTTCTCTCTTGTGCTCTGTGTATCTCAATAGGATAGATCCCGTCATGTGATGGAGTCTTTTCTCTTGTGCTCTGTGTCTCTCACTAGGATCTATCCCATCATGTGATGGAGTCTTCTCTCTTGAGCTCTGGTCCCGACTGGCTGATCCCTATGTCGCTGACAATAGTTGGAATGTCAGACGCCGATGATTTCTTGTTTTTCCATGTCGATGAGTCAACTTTCAGCGTCCATCTATAAACATGTTAGCATTACAAACGACAACGACAATAACAACAAAAACAACGACAACAATAAAAATAACACTACTAATGATAACAACAACAACAACAATATAATAATAATGATAACAATAACAACGATGAAATAAAAACATTAAAATAATAGGCTCATGTATACTAACACACACACACACACACACACCCCAAAACCACACACCACCACACCACAACCTCTTCTCTCTCTCTTCTTTGTGTCACCCCAACACACCCACACACACACAACCACACACACACACCCCAACACCCCCAACCACTTCTCTTCTCTCTTCTCTCTTCTGTCTCAAAAACACACACCACACACACCACACCACACAAAAACCCCCACACACACAACACACAACTGTTCTCTCTCTTCTCTCTGTCTCACACACACCAAACCACAACCACACACACACACACACAACAACAACCCCACCTCTCTCTCTCTCTCTCTCTTTCTCTCTCTCTCTCACCACCAACACTCACTCACTCATCACTCACTCACTCTCTCTCTCTCTCCAAACAGAACAGCACACACAGACCAAACCACAACCCAGAAACACCCACAAACACACCAACAGTCACCACACACACACAACACAACACACACACACACACCACACACCACACACACACTCACACACACCACCACACACACTCACAAGACAACACACACAGAGGCCCAATCGGTCGAATGATCCCTTTTTTACCCCTGCCAAACTTAAAACCAAAAAAAAATTTAAACGGGAACAAAAGCAAGGGAAGGGGGGGGGGGGGAAATTAAGAGGAAACCGGAAAAAAAAGGAAAATCCCTTGTGGTTTGAGACGTTTTTCCCCTTTTTTCCCCCCTTTTTTGCCGTTTTGGTGTTCCCCCCCCTCCCTTCAAAAAATTTTCACCCCCACTGCCAACCCCCCCTTTCTTTCCTCTTTTTCTCCCTTTTCCTTCCTCCTCGTCGTCTTTGGTGTTTGGGGGTTTTTTTTGGTTGTGTTGTTTTTTTTTTTTTTTTTTTCCCCTCCTTCCTTTCGTTGCTGTTGTTTGGTTTCTTGTGTGGGGGGGGGGGGGGGGGGAGGGGGTGGGGGGGGGGGGGAGGGAAAAGGGGGAAAGGAAAAAAGGGGGAAGGAGGGGAAAGGGGGGGAAAGGGGAAGGGGGGGGGGAGGGGGGGAAGGGGGAAGAGGAGAAGGAGGAGGGGGAAGAGGAAAAGGAAGGGGGGGAAGAGGAGGAGGAGGGGGGAGGAGGGGGAGGAGGAGGAGGGGGGGAAAGGAGGAGGGGGGAGGAGAGAAAAAGGGGAAAGAAGAAGGAAGAAGGGAAGAAGGGAAAAAGGAAGAGAAGAAGAGAAGAGGAAAAAGGAGAATGGGGGAGAAGAAGGAGAGGAGAAGAAGAAGGGAGGAAAGGAGGGGAGGGAGAAGAGGGGAAAGGGAGAAGGAGGAAAAGGGAAAAGAAGAAGGAAAAGGAAAAGAAGAAGAAGAAAAAGAAGAAGAAGAAGAAGAAGAGAAGGAAAAGGGAAAAGAAGAAGAAGAAGAAGGAGAAAAGAAGAAGAAGGAGAAAAAGAAGGGGGAAAGAAAAAAGAAGAAGAAGAGAAGAAAGAAGAAGAAGAAGAAGGAAAAGGGAAAAAAGAAGAAGAAAAAGGAGAAGGAGAAGAAGAAAAGAAGGAGGAGAAGGAAAAAAGAAAAAAGAAGGAGAGGGGAAGAAAAAAAAGGAGGGGAGAAAGAAGAAGAAGAAGGAGAAGGAGAAGAAAAAGAAGAAAGAAGAAAAGAAGAAGGAAGAAGAAGGAGGGGGAGAAAAAGGAGGAAAAGGAGGAAAAAAAAGAGGAGAAGAAGAAGAAGAAGAAGAAGAGAAAGAAAGAAGAAGAAAAAAAGGGAGGAAAGAAGAAAGAAAAAGGGAGAAGAGAAAAAAAAAAAGGGAGAAGAAGGAGAAGAAAAAAGGAAAAGGAGAAGAAAAAGGGAGGAAGGGAAGAAGGGGGAAGGGGGGGAAGAAGAAGAAGAAGGAGAAAAGAAAAAAGGAGAAGAAGGAGAAGAAAGAAGAAGAAGACGAAGACGAGGGGAAGAAGAAGAAGAGGAAAAAGAAAAAGAAAGAAGAAGAAAAAGAAGAAGAAAAGAAAAAGAAGAAGAAGAAGAGGGATGGAGAAAAAAGAAGCAAAAGAAGATGGAGATGGAAAAAGAAAAGGAAAAAGAGGAGAAGAAGGGGGAGGAAAAGAAGAAAAAGGGGAAGGGAGGAAAAAGGGGAGAAGAAGGGGGGGGGGGGGGAGAAGAGAAGAAGCAGAAGAAATTGTGTGATGATTTTGGGTTTGTTGTTAGGATGATATGATTAGAGAAAATGATGACGACGACGCGACGCGAGACGACACGATGAAAATGATGATGATAACGCGATGACGATAATGGTGATACGAGGAGGGGGGGAGGGGAGGAGGGGAGGAGGAGGAGGGGAGGGGAAAAAAATGTCTGAGGACCAATTGTTGGGGGAAAAAAAAACCAAACAAAAAACAAACAAACAAACTTGAGCTCCCATCTGACAGAAGAAAAAGATCCCCGTTTTCCGTGTCGCTGAACCGCTCCCCACGGCGTCCCAAGTCGCGTCAAAACCGAACCAGCCCGAAGTGTACGATTGTCTCTGGGGTATTATCAATTGTAGTTTTTTTTTTTCTGGATTCCCCTTAGAATTCCAGGGGTTTTCATGCCACGGAGTTGGGGGGGGAAAAAAAGAAAAATTTTATTATTGAGTTTTTTTTGGGTTTTTTTTAGGGGAAAGGAGAGAGAGAGAGAGAGAGAGAGGAAAAGGGAGAGGAGAGAGAGAAAGGAGGGAGAGAGAGAGAGAGAGAAAAGGAGAGAGAGAAAGAGGGGGGGAGGGGGGGGAAAGACAAACGAAGATGAACAGAGTAGGAAGGGATTTGTTTATTAAACCCCAGGAAATTTAGAAAGATATTCAAAATGATTTTTTCCCGCCAATTCAAAGGGATGTTAGAGAGAGGGAGAGAGAGAGGGGGAGAGGGAGAGGGGAGAGAGAGAAAAGGAGAGAGAGAGAGAGAGAGAGGAGACTGAGAGAGACAGAAAAACAGACAGAAAAAAGAAGAAAGACAGACAGAAAGACAACAAAAAGAAAAGACGCAGAAGAGTAGGCGAGAAAAATTTGAGAGAGAGAGAGAAAAAGGAGAGAGAGGAAGGAGAGAGAATTGAGGAGAGGTGGGGACAGACAGACGGCAGACGGACAGAGGCTAGGCGAAAAAATGTAGAGAGAGAGGGGAGAGAGAGAGAGGAGAGGAGAAGGAGAGAGAAAGAGGGAGAGGAGAGAGAGAGCGAGCGAGGGGAGAGAGCAATGGAAAATATGGAGAGGGAGAGAGCCGAATCAGGAGAGAGGGGGAGAGAGAGAGGAGAAGGGGGAGAGAAGGAGAGAGAGAGGAGAGGAGAAGAGGGAGAGTGAGAGGGGACATCACAGAGAAAGAGGGAGGGGAAAGAGCGAGAGAGACGACTACAGGGGGGAGAGAGGAAGAGTGAGGGAGACAGAAATAAGAGAGAAGAGGAGGGAGAGAGGAGAGAGAGAAGGGGGGACGAAAAGGGTGGGGGTGGGGGGAAGGTATTTTTTCCAAAAGGCCCTTTGGCCCCTCGTGAAGGGGTGATCTGGAAATTTTGATTTTTTACACTTTAAAAACTGTTTAAAATGCTTTCATTAAAAGCAAGAAAGATCGCAATTAAATGCTTTGTATAGGTAATGGAAGATTTCTGTTGTTGTTCATTTTTGGAAAGTAAAAAATAAATTTTAATCTGAAAAGTGGAAATTTGTAGTTTTTTTAAATGTTTACGTTTCTTATTTCTTTTTAGTGAAGGCACCGAACAAATGCATTCATCTTCTTTCTCTTCTTTAACAATGGACAAAAACAAATCAAAGGGGTATGTTGTTTGTATCGATCTTGACAGCAATATCTGAAAATACCGTCTGAATCTTGAATATCTTGTGGTCTGTCTGATTTAACGTTAATGTTTTATCGTTGCTATTGGCAAAAAAAAAATTTATATACCTAAAACTGTCACATTTTGACATGAAAATCCCATTTTGCCATCTGCAAAATCAAATCTTTTTTTTAAAAAAATAGCGGGGTGGGGGAGAGAAATGAGGGAGAGGAGGAGGGGGAGGCGAGGGGGGGAGAGAGAGAGAGGGGAAAAGGAGAGGAGAAGAAAAGGAGAGGAAGAAGGGAGAGAGAGAGAGAGAGGGGGGGAGAGAAGGTCAATAGGTGGGGGGAGGGGGCACGGAGGTGGGGGGTGGGGAGGGGGGGGGGGGAAGGCGAGGGGGAGGGAGAGGGGGGCAGGGGAAAGAGGGCGGACACGTCCAGTAGGCAGGGCCGTTTCACCAAGTCCTTCCGCTCCAGTCAGTCGTTGATCACACTGATCACGACGACCCCCTATCACCACATCTCCTACCCCCCTCCCTCACAGGGTGTGTCCCCTCTACCCCCCCCCCCACTCGCCTTCTCTTGGGGGAAGGGCAGGGCCGGAAAAAAGAAAAGAGAAGAAGAGAAGGGGAAAAAGAGGGAGGAGGAGGAGAAGAGAAAAAGAAGAAGAAAGAAAAAGAAGAGAAGAAGAAGAAGAAAAATGAAAGGAGGAAAAAAAAGAAGAAGAAAAAAGGGGGGGAAAAAAGGGGGGGGGGAGGAGGGGAGAAAGGGGAAGAAAGAAGAAAAGAAGGAGGAAAGAGAAAGGGGTAGGAAGTGGAAGAGAAAGAAGAAGAAGAAAAAGAAGAAGAAGAAGAAAAAGAAGAAGAAGAAAAAGAAGGGGATGGGAGGAGGGGGTGAAGAGGGAGAACAAAGGGAAAGGAAAGGAAAAAAAGAGGGGAAAGGGGGAAAAAAGAAAGGAAAAAAAGAAAAAAACAAACAAAAAAAGTAAAGAAAAAAATCAGAAAAGAAAAAAATGAAAATAGGAATGAAGGAAAAGGAAGGAAAGGGAAAAAGGAAGAAGATAGAAAGAAAGAAAGGAAGGAAGAAAGAAAATAACAGAAATGAATCGGCCGCTCTCCCCGCCTTTTTTCAGCTGATTGGCTACCTCTCGCACAGATAAGGGAAAAGGGAAAGGGAGGTTGGGGGGGGGGGGGGGGTGTGGGGGGTGGGTGTGGGGGGGGGGGGGGGTGGGGGCGCTTTGGGAGGGGAGGGGGGAGAGGTGTGGGGGGGGTTTCGGGGCTTAGAGAATGTTCTGCCTTTCCCCTCCGTTTTTTAAGCTGGGTGATTTTTGGGGATTTCAGTGATGCTGCTCCGTGGTGTTTCTTTTTTAGTTGGTTTTCAGCCCCGGGGGACCAGAGGGCGCCCAGAGCATCAGTTTTTTTTTCCCAATCCCCACCTCCCCCCTTCCTCTTCTCCTCCCCCCGTCTTAGTTTAAGAAAAAGTCAATTTGTTGATTTTGTTTCTCTTTTTTTTTTTTAAATCATCAGTGTCGTTAATGTCCCAAAAAAGAAAAGTAGGTTTTGGTTTTTGGATTCAACATTAGAAAAAGGTTATAGGGTAGGGAAACAAAAATTACTTGGAGAATATTTCGACAGGGTGCCCGTCTTTTTAGCCACGTGCTGTTGTGGCAGCGACCTGGTGAGGGGATGTTGGTGGAGTGAGCAGTTGTTGGGGTTGATTTAGATAGGGGAAGTTCAAAGTGTGAAGATCTGCCGAAATATTCTCCAAATAAAAGGTTGATTCTGGTCCTATAACCATTTTTTATGTCCTAAATGTCTTTAAAATTTGTGTATTTGTCCTTATTTTGTCCTTGTCGTTTTGTTGGCCCCCAAGGGCCCCTATAATGTTGTCCGCACAATAGGCAAGTTGGGCAAACCAAGGGAAATTAAAAACGAGGCAAAAAAAGAGAAAGGGAAGGCCCGCGGCAAAGGGGAAAGGGGGAGAAGGTGCAAACCCGGAAGGCAAAGGGAAGGGGATATCAAGAAAAGACAGGCAATGTTGTATAAGGCAAGGAAAAAACCAAAGCAAAACAAGGCAATCAGGCAAGACAAGACCGGACAGGGAAGGCGAAGCAGGGGAGGGAAGGGAGGAAAAAGGGAAGGGAAGGAAAAGCAAAAGGTGAGACAAGA
>CM031620.1:8485464-8487964 GCA_018398815.1 Conus ventricosus | reverse complement strand
TATTCGCAATGATCATATCATAATACAACATTGGAGCTTACTTATAGCGAAAAAGATGTTTAAAAAGCACAATGATGAGTTTATGTACTTATCGTTTTTTATAGTGATACTGGACGTTTTTACATGGTCCATTATAGTCAAATTTATAGCCCGCAAAAGTGACAAAATCATATTTCATTATATTTTCTGTAAAACGGCATGTGGCAAAAAATTTCCTTTGTCCTTAAAAAAGTGGGCGAGACAGTTGATATCTTTGCTACTTAGTTTTATTTGATACAATGCACTTCTTTCCGATATTGAAATCGCTTTATTATGGCATAATGGTTCGGCAAGAAGTTCAGTGGAGTTTTGTAATAAAAAAAACTTATACGCATCAAGAACTTCAGCCCAAAACTGATTATACTTAGTGAATTTGGAAACGAATTCTGGACCATATTTTTCATAAGCGACCACTTAGGAAAGTATAAACAACAAGAATATTTCGCTATCTAATGAGTTGACATCTCAGCTTTACGTATCCAGGGACAGCTTCAGAGATAAACAAAAGTTTTTAGTTCAGGAAGACCAATGCCGCCATCTTTTATACTTTTATGTGCAGTTTTTCGGTTAATCTTACTGGTTTCTTATTCCAAACAATTTATAACAAGCCTGTTGACATGTTTGGAAAAATATGTCTGGTGGGTTTGGTAATAATAACCAGTGGTGTGTCAACTTTGAGAGGATAAGAGATTTTAATATTGCTACCCTACCAAGGGGTGTTAACTGTCGTTTTACCCAATTTGAATAAGTGTTTGACATCTGCTAGTCTTTCCGAGTAATTTATCTACAACATTCTTTCAGGTCATAGTGAACCAATTCCTAAAACTCGGAATTTAGATGGATTCCATTCCATACCTAAGTGTTCCATAAACGGATTTCAGAATTTTTCGCTTCTCACAGCCAAACGACATTAGTTTTTCCTACATTCACATGAAGGCCTGACACAGAACCAAACCTGACAAGGACACCATCTTTGTTTGTCTATGTCCTTGGCGGTACTAACCCCCTCTCCTAAATTTTATTCATTTTCCGCCTCAGTCACTCCGTTTTGAACTCATGAAATGAAGAAACAAAAAAAGCACACAACGGGGAAATTACAAACAACATTTCAAACCACATAATTTCAAACATATGAACCGTAAATTACTCAATTTACAACATAAGAAATAATAAGAAAGTAACGTTGATGCATCAATTTCAAATGCCGTGAGAGAGAGAGAGAGAGAGAGAGAGAGAAGAGAGAGAGAGAGAGAGATGAGAGAGAGAGAGAGAGAGAGAGAGAGAGAGAGGAGAGAGAGAGAGAGAGAGAGAGCTTTTATTGTAGCACAGAGTTTCCATCAGATGCTTTTTAGTGTTTTTGAAATGCCTGTTTCGATGGACATGATTTTAAAGAGGAAGACAAATGATCCATGTGATTCCTCCCAAGTATACAAAACTTGATTTATAAGATTGCTTCGGGGTCTGGGAAAAGACAGTTTTAATATGTGTGTCTATTTTCTATTAAGCTTTCGATGAGTTTCTTCGGAGCTGATCCATTCATTACACTGTACATGCAAAACTTGAAAAGCATTTGTCGACGCAGAGTCTGTCCTTAAATGGAAAGAATATTTTAGAGTTCTATAATCACTCCTTCTCTAGGTACTAGATTTATCATTATCCCATAAAGCTGATGCATAAACTGATAACAGAAATGATATGCGTATGAAAAATATCTTCCTGCAATGAAGATTTAGAAAACTTTTGATTTTTGCAAGTTGATATATTCTTTTGGAAATACGTTTTCTAAGATAGCAATGGGGTAAGAGCAAGGTAAGTCGAAGTCAATGATAACTTCTCAGACTTTATGCGACGTTACCTCTTCCATTTTTGTCCTTGGGCATATATAATGGTGCGAATGAGGAACTCATTTTCTGCCGCTTTTGCCGTGTTGTGATATACATGCATTTTGTTTTATTAGCATTGAGGGACATATTGATTCATTTCTGTCCATGTAATCAGCTTGTTGATGTTTGTCTGCAGATTACTATACTACAGTTTTAGTAGGATTACTGGTTGGTGATTGTAATGAGGTCATCATCAGCAAACATTTCACAACTACATTGTACATGCAACGGAAAGTTATCCATATAAATAGAAAAAAAGCAGGGGCCCTATTACTGACCCTTGTAATTGCAATTGTAATTGTAAGCGGGAGTAACTTTGATCTTTTGGAATTACTTTCAAAAAGGTTGTTGACGATCATAGAGAAAAGAAGTGTAATAATTTTCAAAGGCTTGATTCCATACTTTGTAACACTTAAGCTTTTTCTTTTGTCAGAAGTGACTGGTTGACAACATCAAATGCTTTTGCAAAATCTACGAAAAGAATTCTAGTAAGGTGGTTTGCTAATATTTGTAAGACATCTATGGATGAGATGTATATGAGAAGTGTCAAGACTGTATTTTTTCTCCCAACACCTGAT
>CM031620.1:8445464-8455464 GCA_018398815.1 Conus ventricosus | reverse complement strand
TAAGCAAGACAGACAGAGACAGAGACAGACAAGACAGAACAGACACACATCTACATCGTATGCTCTTAAAACACACAAAACACCACCACACCCCACACCACACACCACTCACCCCACCACACACCTTTAATGCGAAAGTGATAAAGTGACTTTCCCCATTTTGTTTTCTTGCAAATTTCTATTTCAAATTTCGCAGTACTTTTGATCTGCTTCTCTAACCCCCACCCCACCCCCCCCCCCCCCCCCCCCCCTGCCCCCACCCCCACCTTCTTCCCTTAACTGGATTTCGTAGCGTAGCGTAGCCCCAAACACACGACGAAGATGACTCCTCTTCATACAGATCGTCCAGTCTTCAACGACAATAGGGACGAGAGAGCATTGGTATGGCTTGACCATATTGTTCTCCCTCCCCCCCCCTCTACCCACCCTTCCCTCCTCACTGTCCCCTTCACGCTCACCACACCTTCCTCCACGACCCTGGGACAAAAACATCTTGGCCGAAAATAGCCGGGTAAGGCTTATGTTCTCCCTCGCCCTTACCTCCCTTTTTCGGTGGGTAAGAATATTAGCGTAAAATATTTAGGGGAGTATAGGTGGGAGAAAGCTATTAGAACTTTGAAAATCGATCGCCCAGTTTTTGATTTGTTTTTAACTCTTTTCTCTCTCTTCACAGAGAGAGAGAGAGAGAGAGAGAGAGAGAGAGGAGAGAGAGAGAGAGAGAGAAGAGAGTTTTAGTTCTTAAAGTACTAGGTAACGATGTCGCCGAAAAGACCCAGACTGATATTCATCTAAAACTCACTCGATTATACGGACACAATGTCTGAACAATAAACCATCTGAAGATTAAAGCCCCCTCCTCTCTCTCTCTCTCTCTCTCTCTCTCTCTCCTCTCTCTCTTCTCTCTCTCTCTCTCTCTTCCTGATTCAGTAGAGTATAGTAAACATTAAGTCTGAACCAAGGAGGGGGCACAACGGTTACTTCCCATTTGGTCTACTCCATTTCGCCTACTCAGAAATGTGTGAGCACGACTTGGCCTAACGGCCTTCGTTCATTCGTCCTTCGTCTCTCTCGGGCTTCCCCCTACTCAAATTTAAAGCCACGATTCGTTTTTGGAGTAGAGGGGGACAGGGTTTAACCCCCAGGGGGGACCCTTTTGCGTATGGTCAGTAGGGAAAATAGACAAATTTTTGGGAGTAGTAGACGAAAGGGGGGAGGTTTAGACGAAATGGGTTGTCCCCCGTCCCAAACCCCTGTATGGGGTTTGTACTTCTGTGGTGTGGCCCCCTTGATTTTTGCTTTACGCTGCCTCGCGCGTAACTGCACGCACGCACGCACCACACCAAACACACACACCACACAAACCCCCCCACACACAAAACACCCACAAAAACACACCTTTTTTTGTTTTTCCCCAAAAAAACCCGGTTTAATTCTGTTACACCTTCTTTTATTTGGTTTGTTTTTCTCTTCGTCCGTTTTTTCCCTCCTTTTCATCCTGCCTCCTACTTCTCACACCCCTTTGTTTAGGGCCCCCTTCGCGGTCGGCGGGGGTTGAAAAGCAAAAAATTCTTTTTCTTTTTTCCTGTCGGGTTTCTGTCTTCATTTTTTTTAAATTTAAAAAACATCCATTTTTTCTGCAGAAATTAAAATTAAACCCCCGAAACCCCTTCCCAATTTATCTCCCTTCCATTTTTTTTATCACAACCACGAATTTTTTTGGGTTGAAAAAGCCTTAATCTCCAATCTTTTAACCCTTGTTCAGGGGAAACCAGTGCAAGTAATCATCATTTTCACACACACCAGACACAACACCACACCCCCGACAAAGGGAAACACACCACACACACACCCCACAAAACCACACACACCCACACACCACATACGCGCGCGCCCCCCTTTTCCCCCTCCCCTCCTCCCTCCTTCCCCACCCCTTAAACCCTTTCGGGCCCCCAGGGGAAAGCTGACGTAAAAACCCCAAACCCAAAGCCCCCCCCGGGTTTTCCCGGGGGTTCCTAAATTAAGCCCTAGGGTTTGACGCCCCCTTTCCCCAAAAGGGGCGCGCGCGCAGGCTGGCGGGCTCCGTGCGGCCTTTCCACAAGGGAATAAATCCCCCGGGGGAAACGAAAAAAAAGGGGGAGCTAAGCGGACGGGGGGTTTTGGGAAACCGAACCGAAGAAAATTTCGAATTTCGGGGGAGAGAGGGGAAAAGAAGAAAAAGGGAAGGGGGGAAAAGGGAGGGGAAGGGGGGCCGGAGGGTGGGGATAGGGGTGGGGGGGGGGGTGGGGAGGGGGGTTGGGGGGTGGGGGAAAAGGGGGGTCGGGTCCGAAGGGCCCACAAATTTGAAAAGTGAGTTTGGGTCACTTCTTTTTAACGGGCGGGGGGAAGGGGGGAGGGGGGAAAGGAGGGGGGGGGGGGAAAGGGCGAGAGGAGGGGGGGGGGGGTGGGGGTGGGGGGGGGAAAGGGGTGGATCACCCAGTAGGAAGGGAAAAGGTTTCGGGAAGGGTGCGGGGTGGGGGTGAAGGGTGAAAAAAGAGGGGGGAAAGGGGGGGGGGGGGGGGGGGGTGAGGAGGAGGGAGGGGGGGAAAATTTTGGGTGGGGAAAAAAAAAAAAAAGGAAAAAAAAAAAAAAAGAAACATTGAAAAGCCCCGGGGCGGAGTTTTTCCCGCTTTGCCTAAAAAGCTTGCAAAAGTGAGTGAGCCCCCCCTCGCCCCTCCCCAAGTCCAAACCCGGGAAAAGGGACGTATTTTGCTCACGCGAGGGGCTGGGCGGGCCCCGGGCCCCAATTTGGGGGAAAAAAAATGCCCCCCCCCCCCCAAACCACCCCCCCCACCCCCCCCCCCCCCCCCCCCCCCCTAAGGGAAAAGGGGGGCCCTTTGGGGTCTCCCGGGCCCCTTCGCCCCCCCCCCCCCCCTTTCCTTTCCCCTCCTTCCCCCTCCCCCCAACTTTTTCCTCAAACCCCTCTCCCCCGGGCCCTTTTTTTCCCCTAAACCCCCCTCTTTGGGCTACAGACCCCCCCCCACCCCCCACACACCCCCCTTTTCCCTTTTTCCTCCGCCTTTTCCCCCTTACCCCTCGTGTCATTTTATATTTGTACAATCATCGGAGGGGGGAAAAACGATTGGGCCTTGTAGAAAGTTTGCCTTTTTTGCTTTTTTTTTTTTTTTGGTCTGTTTGGTTCAAGTGTACTTTATCATCATTATCATGATCAATTCATCGTTGTCGTCGTTGTCGTCGTCGTAAACATCTTTTCATCATCTTTGTCATCATATCCGTCAATTTTTCATTTATTCATAGTGTATCAACATCTTTATTTGTCATCAAAAATTTATATTCCCTCATCGCAGCGCATTTATTTTTAATTTGTCGTGTCACAATCATAGTCCCATCATCGTCAGATTATCATCATCTCAAACATCCCTCTTTATCATCATTTTATCATAAACATATCATCATATCGTAAACATTTCAATCAAACATCTTTATCATTCATCATAAACCTCCTTCGTTTGTGTCGTCGTCGTCGTCCTCTTCATCATTTTTCATCATCTTTTTTATCATTCGTCATCTATCTTTGTCTTTTTCATCTTTTCTTATCATCATCGTCGTATCATCGTCATCATATCGTGGGCGTGGTCGTCATTTAAAACCCCTTTTTTATCCTTTGGGCCCCGCCATTTACGTTTTTTTCCCACACCGCGTGCTGGGCGTCCCCTTCATTTTCGCTATGCGGATGGGGCTTTCCCCATCACCGCCCCCGCTGTCGTTTCCCCTTCATTGCGCTATGCAGGATGGGGTTCTCCCCATCACCGCTGTGCTGTCGTTCCTTTTATTGCGCCCTTTTCAGGTTTGGGCTTCTCACCATTCCCCCCTGTGGGTGTCGTCCTTTCTTTTCGCTATGCGGATGGACTTTTCACCCTCACCGCTGTGCTGTCGTCCTCTTCATTGGCTTTGCAGGAAAGGACTTCTCACCATCAAACCCCTGTATGTCGTTCCTTTAAATTTCGCTATGCAGGATGGATTCTCACCATTTACCGCTTTACTGTCGTCCCCTTCTTTTCGCTATGCAGGATGGACTTCTCAAATCACCGCCCGTTTGTCGTCCCTTCATTGCGCTATGCAGGATGGACTTCTCACCCCCAACCCCTGTACTGGGCGTCCCCTTCTTGGGCTATGCGGGGTGGCTTTTCAAACCCTCAACCCCTGTATGTCGGCCTCTTCATTGGGCTATGCAGGATGGGGTTTTCCCCCATCACCCCTGTACTTCGTCCTCTTATTGCGCTTTGCAGGATGGGCTTCTCACCCCTCACCGCCCCCGTAATGTCGTCCTCTTCATTGCGTATTTCAGGATGGGTTTTTTTTCCTCAGCGAAAGTCATTTGCCCCCAAAATTTCCCAAAAATCCCCGAAAAAGAGGGGATGAGAGAGAGAGAGAGGAGAGAGAGGAGAGAGAAAGAGAGAGGAGGAGGAGAGGAGAGGAGAGAGAGGGGAGAGAGAAAGGGTTTAATTTGGGGGGGGGTAAAGTAGATAGGCAGGCAGGGGAGAGAGACACAAAAAGCAACGTGAGCCCGGGGGAAAGTTTTAAAAAAAAGAAAAGAGAGAGAGAGAGGAAAAAGAGGAGAAGGGACAGAAAAGGGAGAGGAGAGGAGAGAGAGAGAGGTGGGTGGGTGGGGGAAAGTAGGTAGCGCCAGCGGAGAGAGACACAAAAAGGGCAAAGAATGAGAGAGGGAGAGAGAGGGGGGGAGAGAGGAGAGGAAAAAAGGGAGGAAAAGGGGATTAAAAAGGGTTTAGAGGGGAGGAGGGGAGAGAGAGAGAGAGGGGACCCGCAGCAGAGAGGGACAGAGGACAGAGGAAAAGGAGAGTTGGGGGGCTTCCCCTTTAAAAAGAGAACCAATGGGGGTTTCCCTTTTTTCAAATTTCATCCTGTAGAAAAGGGGCTTGGACAGGGAGGATAGTTTAGATACTTTTCTACCCCCCATTGTACCCGTAGAAAGGTCTTGGAAGGGGGTCATGGGGAGTACATGTCCCCCCCTCCACTGTATCCTGTTTGAAAAGGCCTTGGCAGGGGGTATGGAGAGTTTAATGTCCCCCCCAACTGTTTTCCCGTAGAATGGCCTTGGACAGGGGAGTCTGGGGGATAATTTCTGGAACCCGGCCAAATTTACAAAGGGCAGTGAAAGCAAGGGGGAGGCTGCTGTGCCTGGCCTTTTTTTTAATTGTGACTGGCTAGGTTTACTTTGGGTTTGGGGGTTTTTGTACGGAATTGGAAGGAAAAACCCGGAACCTTTTGTTTTGCCCCCCAAACCCGATCTGGCCCTTGCCTTTTTCCCCCTCATCAACCCCCCCCTGTTTGGGGCTTTTTCCCTCCACCCCCTTTTTCCCCAAAATGGGAAAGTAAGGTTTTATTTTAGGGAAATCGTGACCCCCCTTTTACCAATATGGGGAAAGTTTAAAGGGTTTTTTTCAGAGTAAAAACGGCCCAAACCCCCTTTTCCCAACTTGGGGGAAATTTTTTTTTTATTTCAGTGTTTATCTTATCCCTTCTTCTGGGAAAAATTTTTGGGCAATTATTTCCCCTTTTTTTGTCAAACCCAAAAATAAAAGAAAAACCCAAAAAAAAAAAAACTGGGAAACCGACATCAAACTTTTCCGCTGTTCACAGCCAAAGCCCGCCCCCAAGGGCCATTTCAGGGCTGCCCCATCGTTTAAATCCTTTTTTACATGCCTGTTCTAAAACCCTTTTAATAATTTCCTGTTTAATCCATTCAATTCATGGCTGTTTAATTCCATTCAATTCATGCCTGTTTTAATCCCTTCAATACATGGCCCGTTCTAAACCATTCAATGCATGTCTTTCTAATCCCTTTGTTTCATGTCTGTTTAAAATAAAATAAGGCGCTCAACCGTTCCCCTTTCTTTCAAACATAAATCCGAGCGTCTTTAAAAACCCAATTATTTTTAAAAAACAACAAAACAGCGACAAAAAAACCAAATTCCCTATCACGTCGGAAACATTGTTCAAAAAAGCCCTTGAATTATAAAAAATAAAACAAAAAAAAACAAAAAAAACAAAACAAAACAAAAACAAAACGAAACCCCCCCCCTTTCCCCCCCCCCCCCCCCCCCCCCCCCCCCCCCCCCCCCCCCCCCCACCCCCCCCCCCCCCCCCCCCCCCCCCCCCCCAAAAAACGGGGTCGGAAACGGTTTTTCCCCCCCCCAGGCCTTTAAAAAGAACGACCCCGGCCATTTTCTTTTAAAGGGGTTTTGAGGGCAAAAAAAATTTTTTTCCTTTCCCCAACCCCTTTCCCCTTAATCCCCCCCTAACAATTCCCCCCCCGGGCCCCCCCTTTTCTTCCAAAAAAAAAAAAATTCAAGGAACCCCCCTTCCCCAAAATACCCCCCCTTTTTCCCCGGGGGGGGTTTTTTCTTTGACGCCCCGAGTTTGCGACAAGAGGGGGGAGGGGAGAGGGGATGGGGGGTTGGGGGGTGTGGGTTTTTTTTGTTTTGTGTTTTTGTTTTGCGTTTTGTGCGTGTGCGTCCGGGTGTGTGTGTGTGTGTGTGTGTGCGTAGGTCAAGGATGGGGCCCCGTTGGAGAAGGGGCCCGAAATTTTTGGGAAGCGGACCATTTAAAATTTCCCCCCCCCCCTTTCCCCCCCTCCCCCTTTTACTTTATCCTTCCCCCCTCCCGCCCCCCCCCCCCCCCCCCCCTCCGATCCCCCGCTAACCCCCTTTTTTCGGGGATCCTTTCTAACCCGGCTGTCTCGCGGTCGAAAAACCCCCCCCCCCCCCCCCCCCCCCCCCCCCATTCGTTTAGTGTCTTTGGGCAAATTCATGGGAGGGTTTTATGAACAAGCATGAATAAAATGGTACCCCACCCTCCCCACCCCTTTAAAAAACACTCCCCCTCCCTCTTTTTCTGTCGAAAACGTCCCCGGTTTTAAAAGTTCCCCTTTGATTCCCCCACCCCTCCCCGTTTTTGCTCCCCCATCTGGGTTGTATGTTTCGGGCGGGCGTGGGGCGCGTGTATGGGGGCGCGCGCGCGCGCGCGCGGTGTGTGTGTGTGTGTGTGTGTGGTGTTTGTGTGTGTGTGTGGGGGTGTGTGATAAGTGTAAGTGAGAGTGTGGGTTGGGGTGTGTGTTTTGTGTGTGCGTGCGTGCGGGCGTGCGTGGGGTGCGTTGGGGTGCGTGCGCGTGCGTGCGTGAAAAGGTTTTTTGATTTAAAAAATTTTTTTTTTCAATCGCAATTGCTTTGAAAGCATTTTACCCCTACCAAAAACCCGCAATATGCTTTTGAGGTATCAGCCGCCGAAGCAAAATGGTTTGCCCTCGCGGGGAAACCCCGGGTGGGAGGGCGTGGGTTTGAATTTCCCCTCAAACCATGAGGGATTTTTCTGCCCCGACCGGCTCCTACCAAAAGTTGAGTTTGCTTCGGCCAGCTGGGGGAAAACTTTGGGGCCAACCCTCGAGTTTCATCCACTTAAGGATGCGTCATGAGAGGTTGGCCCCAAAATTTCCCCGACCAAAAGCTTCAGTGTTTTTTATCTCTCGGGCCGGGGTTTACGCCGGGATGTTTTTTGAAAATAAGCGTGAGTTCAGCCCTGTTATGCTGTCCGCCAAAAAAGAAACAGTAGCATAATCTGCATCATCCCCTTTTCATTTTTCTTTTGGCCCTTTTTGCCTGCTCTCAAAGGTGCCTCAGTTTCGATGTCCTCTAAAACCCCTACCCTTTGGGTTTTAAATTTATTGGGTTTACCCCCCTATCGGGGTCCATGGGGGTTTTCGTTGGGGCGGACGTGGGGGGCAAACCTCCGGAGGGCGAGCTCACTCACGGGCCCGGGTCTGCGATGAGCAAACATTGCCGGGCAGTTTGGGGGGGGGCTTGTAGGTGGTGTCCTGCGTTTTTGGGGCTAGAAAGGCGCAACGAACAGCACCGAAATGACTCGGCAGGGGAGTGCAGTGTCTCCTCCCGGGGGGTTGCCTTTGGACGAATTTGGGCCTGCCCGTTCCCCCGTGATTGCCGGTGGCCGGGTTGTGGCTGTGGACGTGGGAGGGGGTCAGAATGAGCGGCGTGGGTGCACTGCCACTGAGGTGGCACCGAAGATGGAACAGGGGAAAAAAAAAGTCGAAGGCGGGACACACAAGTTCTGCCTGCAGTTCTGGCATTTTACAGCACATGTTGAATTTCAAAAACGTTTACTTCTTCTTTTTTTTTCAGAAAATAACCGAGTTCAAATGTTGTTTGATTTACCTTTTTTTTCTGGTCAAACCATAATATTCTCTTTATCAATGTTTGCTTTCTTGTTTGTTCGGTTTTCGTTCATACACTATGGACAACTCGTTCAAGATTACGTAAAGAGCATGCTGGCAAGAGAACAATCGAACGACTGAATGAATTGTCTTTTCTTTCATTTATGTATTTTGTAAGAGGCAAAAGCGGAAAAAGCACCAGTCGGCTTTCCTAATCTGGAATTCAAATGAAAAATATAGAAACAAAACAACACAAATATGATGTCATTTATGCGAGACAGAGAAAACAATGCAAATTAAACGAGGATAATTACTAGAGCAACAAATATAAGGGGTATCGATATAATCAGGAGAAAAAGGTCAATATGTACAAGAGGGAAAGAGAGATGGAAGGGGCGGGACTAGAGGAGTGCAGAGTGCCGAAAGCGAGAGAGAGAGGAGAGATGAGAGATAGTAGGAGAGTAGAGAGGAAGAGAGGGGGGGGGGGGAAGAAGTGGAGAGAGGAAGGAAGGGTCGGACACACTCACCCACACACTCCACATCCATCCACACTACCTCACACTCACATCACACACACTCACCTCTACTCGCTTGTGCCGTGTGCGACGCGCTCGCGTGATTCGGTTGCAGTTAACGATGTGACATGCATTGACATTCTCTCTCTCTCTCTCTCTCTCTCTCTCTCTCTCTCTCGCTCTCTCTCTCTCTTCATCTCTCTCTCTCTCTCTCTCTCTCACACACACACAACACCACACACACACACACACACACACACACACACACACACACCACACACACACACACACGCACGCACGCGCGCGCAGACGTGGGTGCATACAGTCAACAATATTTTCTACAATTACATGGTTGTTGTTCACAGTGACGATGAAGATGATAATGGTGACGACGATAAGCAATAAATGTATTTAACAAAAAGAAGCAATTATCCCCAATACAGAAACAAAAACAAAGAAAACAAACAATAAGTTGCATATTTCATTTACATGAACAAAGCAACGAGGACACATATCAAAACTGCTAAATCGAAAAGTCTCTGCAAATTAGAGTGCACTCTATAGGTGCTTCTATTGTCTACTAAAACAAAACAAAGCAAAACAAAATTACAACGAAACAAAACAGTATAGTATAAGCAAGAGAATCTACGGGACGCTTTCGAAGCTCTTTACATGAAAGTCGACAGTGAAAGTTACACATGTTATGTTTGGGGCCATGCCATTTTCGCAGATTGGTTTAAATCACTTTTATTCAATAAACAAGTTGACAGCCCTGGTCCTGGCTCTTGAAATGATTTCGAAATCCAACATACAGATTTCCTCATTTTGTGAGACTCCCTTTCTGCACTGGAGGCCACTGCCGGCCGTAACCTCTAGCACCCTCAACTGCTGAAGTTATTCGAACTGTAGGCTACACCTCTCTGAAATCAGACAGATATAGCATAGTTTTTGCTGGGGTTCCCAGCCATGTGGGCATTCGAGGTAACGAAATGGTTGATGAACTTGCCAAATTGAAACAAAAAGTTGTATATTTCATTTACATAACAAAGATAAGAACGGGTGTAAAACGAGTGGCCTGTATGCAGTTTGTTATCCGTGTGCGTCCGTCCAAACCTGAAAGTTTTTTTTTTAGCATGTTCCCGAGGAGGCCGTAAAGAAGAAACAGTTTTGTGCCGTCTGCATACAGGCCACTCGTTTTAACGTCTTATCTTTTAAAAGGTGAAGACGCTCGTGGGTTTTTCAT
>CM031620.1:8424931-8437431 GCA_018398815.1 Conus ventricosus | reverse complement strand
CTCCATTTCTCTGTATCGTTTGGGTGTGTGGTTGAGGCGTAGAATATTGCTATGTTTCTCTCAGCTCCATTTCTCTGTATCGTTTGGGTGTGGTTGAGGCGGTAGAATATTGCTATGTTTCTCTCAGCTCCATTTCTCTGTATCGTTTGGGTGTGGTTGAGGCGGTAGAATATTGCTATGTTTCTCTCAGCTCCATTTCTCTGTATCGTTTGGGTGGGGTTTTGGGGCGGTAGAATATTGCTATGTTTCTCTCAGCTCCATTTCTCTGTATCGTTTGGGTGTGTTTGAGGCGGTAGAATATTGCTATGTTTCTCTCACCCATTTCTCTGTATCGTTTGGTGTGGTTGAGGCGGTAGAATATTGCTATGTTCTCTCAGCTCCATTTCTCTGTATCGTTTGGGTGTGGTTGAGGCGGTAGAATATTGCTATGTTTCTCTCAGCTCCATTTCTCTGTATCGTTTGGGTGGTTGAGGCGGTAGAATATTGCTATTTTCTCTCAGCTCCATTTCTCTGTATCGTTTGGTGTGGTTGAGGCGTAGAATATTGCTATGTTTCTCTCAGCTCCATTTCTCTGTATCGTTTGGTGTGGTTGAGGCGTAGAATATGCTATGTTTCTCTCAGCTCCATTTCTCTGTATCGTTTGGGTGTGGTTGAGGCGGTAGAATATTGCTATGTTTCTCTCAGCTCCATTTCTCTGTATCGTTTGGGTGTGGTTGAGGCGTAGAATATTGCTATGTTTCTCTCAGCTCCATTTCTCTGTATCGTTTGGGTGTGGTTGAGGCGGTAGAATATTGCTATGTTTCTCTCAGCTCCATTTCTCTGTATCGTTTGGGTGTGGTTGAGGCGGTAGAATATTGCTATGTTTCTCTCAGCTCCATTTCTCTGTATCGTTTGGGTGTGGTTGAGGCGGTAGAATATTGCTATGTTTCTCTCAGCTCCATTTCTCTGTATCGTTTGGGTGTGGTTGAGGCGGTAGAATATTGCTATGTTTCTCTCAGCTCCATTTCTCTGTATCGTTTGGGTGTGGTTGAGGCGGTAGAATATTGCTATGTTTCTCTCAGCTCCATTTCTCTGTATCGTTTGGGTGTGGTTGAGGCGGTAGAATATTGCTATGTTTCTCTCAGCTCCATTTCTCTGTATCGTTTGGGTGTGGTTGAGGCGGTAGAATATTGCTATGTTTCTCTCAGCTCCATTTCTCTGTATCGTTTGGGTGTGGTTGAGGCGGTAGAATATTGCTATGTTTCTCTCAGCTCCATTTCTCTGTATCGTTTGGGTGTGGTTGAGGCGGTAGAATATTGCTATGTTTCTCTCAGCTCCATTTCTCTGTATCGTTTGGGTGTGGTTGAGGCGGTAGAATATTGCTATGTTTCTCTCAGCTCCATTTCTCTGTATCGTTTGGGTGTGGTTGAGGCGGTAGAATATTGCTATGTTTCTCTCAGCTCCATTTCTCTGTATCGTTTGGGTGTGGTTGAGGCGGTAGAATATTGCTATGTTTCTCTCAGCTCCATTTCTCTGTATCGTTTGGGTGTGGTTGAGGCGGTAGAATATTGCTATGTTTCTCTCAGCTCCATTTCTCTGTATCGTTTGGGTGTGGTTGAGGCGGTAGAATATTGCTATGTTTCTCTCAGCTCCATTTCTCTGTATCGTTTGGGTGTGGTTGAGGCGGTAGAATATTGCTATGTTTCTCTCAGCTCCATTTCTCTGTATCGTTTGGGTGTGGTTGAGGCGGTGAATATTGCTATGTTTCTCTCAGCTCCATTTCTCTGTATCGTTTGGGTGTGGTTGAGGCGGTAGAATATTGCTATGTTTCTCTCAGCTCCATTTCTCTGTATCGTTTGGGTGTGGTTGAGGCGGTAGAATATTGCTATGTTTCTCTCAGCTCCATTTCTCTGTATCGTTTGGGTGTGGTTGAGGCGGTAGAATATTGCTATGTTTCTCTCAGCTCCATTTCTCTGTATCGTTTGGGTGTGGTTGAGGCGGTAGAATATTGCTATGTTTCTCTCAGCTCCATTTCTCTGTATCGTTTGGGTGTGGTTGAGGCGGTAAATATTGCTATGTTTCTCTCAGCTCCATTTCTCTGTATCGTTTGGGTGTGGTTGAGGCGGTAGAATATTGCTATGTTTCTCTCAGCTCCATTTCTCTGTATCGTTTGGGTGTGGTTGAGGCGGTAGAATATTGCTATGTTTCTCTCAGCTCCATTTCTCTGTATCGTTTGGGTGTGTTGAGGCGGTAGAATATTGCTATGTTTCTCTCAGCTCCATTTCTCTGTATCGTTTGGGTGTGGTTGAGGCGGTAGAATATTGCTATGTTTCTCTCAGCTCCATTTCTCTGTATCGTTTGGGTGTGGTTGAGGCGGTAGAATATTGCTATGTTTCTCTCAGCTCCATTTCTCTGTATCGTTTGGGTGTGGTTGAGGCGGTAGAATATTGCTATGTTTCTCTCAGCTCCATTTCTCTGTATCGTTTGGGTGTGGTTGAGGCGGTAGAATATTGCTATGTTTCTCTCAGCTGCATTTCTCTGTATCGTTTGGGTGTGGTTGAGGCGGTAGAATATTGCTATGTTTCCTCAGCTCCATTTCTCTGTATCGTTTGGGTGTGGTTGAGGCGGTAGAATATTGCTATGTTTCTCTCAGCTCCATTTCTCTGTATCGTTTGGGTGTGGTTGAGGCGGTAGAATATTGCTATGTTTCTCTCAGCTCCATTTCTCTGTATCGTTTGGGTGTGGTTGAGGCGTAGAATATTGCTATGTTTCTCTCAGCTCCATTTCTCTGTATCGTTTGGGTGTGGTTGAGGCGGTAGAATATTGCTATGTTTCTCTCAGCTCCATTTCTCTGTATCGTTTGGGTGTGGTTGAGGCGGTAGAATATTGCTATGTTTCTCTCAGCTCCATTTCTCTGTATCGTTTGGGTGTGGTTGAGGCGGTAGAATATTGCTATGTTTCTCTCAGCTCCATTTCTCTGTATCGTTTGGGTGTGGTTGAGGCGGTAGAATATTGCTATGTTTCTCTCAGCTCCATTTCTCTGTATCGTTTGGTGTGGGGTTGAGGCGGTAGAATATTGCTATGTTTCTCTCAGCTCCATTTCTCTGTATCGTTTGGGTGTGGTTGAGGCGGTTTCCACACTAGAGGAGGGGAGGGGGGAGAGAGGTGTTACGCCTCGTAAAACTGTTCATTCTTGTTTGTTCTGTGTGCTTCCTGTCTGTCTGGGTACTAGGTGAAGTGCTGCCGCGAGCAGCCGTTAGTTTGGAATTCTGTTCATTGCTTCACCCTCGTGAGAGCGGAGTTTATTCCCCCTTGTTTGCATCGAAAGGTAACAAGATTAGGATGACGTTCGAATGATTGGTTTCAGAATGAACAGTTATGTTCTCTCTCTCTCTCTCTCTCTCTCTCTCTCTCTCTCTCTCTCTCTCTCTCTGAAACAGACAACATTTTTTTTGTACCAGAACAGCCCGCACGAGCTTTGGTGTAAACGCTTTCGATCCGAGGTTGATGCTTTTAGTCATATCGAGCAACGCACTGTCTTCTGCCTAGCAACGCACTGTCTTCTGCCTTTCGCCTGTGACATACGTTTGTAAGAAGCAAATTTCGAAGCTGTTTCGCGCAAATGATCGTTTCACGATGTCCTATGGCTTGGGGGGGGGAAAAAAAAACTTTTCTCCCTGTAAACCATTTGTGCCTCTTCGGAGTGCGTGTTACGCCAGGACCCACCATCGTGTGACACAGTTCTGACGAGGCCTGCTGAGTGCTGTGTTTTGATTGGATCAGGTGGTGAAAGGGTGACAGACGGGAATGTTACAGTCGCAATGCAGAACGGATCTGGGTTTAGTCTGAAAACAGTCGGTGTTGTCTGGGATACACGTCAGATAAACACTGGATTATTGTTTGTGATACAGATGTCACTTCAGCGATCTTGCTTGAGGTGTGAAGACAGATGCTGCCATGTTAGGAAACAAACAGTAACCGTACATAAAATAGATGTTAAGGAAAAGCCGTGGTTGCATAACCAGTGTGGACGCAGCAGACGTTTGTCAGGGCCGCTCAAGTGAGCGTGATGGCATGAATATTACCCAAGCGGCTGTTGTTTTGTAAATCTTTGCTGACAGTACCCTCTCCCTCCGTCATCCACCTCCCCCTTCTTCGCCTCTCTTCCCGCATGACTCTCATCCTTAATCCCCTTCTGTCTTTTGCTCGCGTGCGAGCGCGCGTGTACACACACACACATGCGCATGCACGCACACGCACGCACATACACGTGCACACACACATACGCATGCACGCACACGCACGCACACACACGACACACACACACACGGCACACATACGCATGCACGCACACGCACGCACACACACGTGCGCGCGCGCACACACACACACACACACACACACACACACACACACACACACACACACACACACACATATATATATATATATATATATATATATATATATATTATATATATATATATATATATATATTATATATATATATACACACGCGCGAGAGAGCACATGCATGCACACACGTACACACACACAAGGTGCGCGCACACCTTCAAATAGGAAGACATACTAGACCTGCGAATTCAGAATCCAAATCAATCTTTTAGAAATAGCAAGTCAGATAAACTATAATGAATGAATGAATGAATGAATGAATGAACGAATACATTAGTAAATGAGTGAATATAGAAAATATGTCAACAAACGACTAAAGAAAATCAGTAACGCAGAAGGGGCGCGCGGGAGAACATAGACCTCCAGTACAGTCCAAGTCCAGCGGATCCCGGATCAGCCTTTGATCCAGATCCGTGCCCCCACCGTCCGTCTTGTTGCCAGTTTTCATTCAGTTTCGTTCAGCCGTCTCTGCATAACCTTGCTCACAGATGGGAGATGGGAGGTAACTAATCAATAAATTGATCGTAAGAACAAACAAAAAAAAATACGGGGAGGAAAGAACGAGAAGGTGGGTGGAGATGACAACAACAGAAGCCAACAGCAGTTTGAAAAACAAAAATGCGTACCAGTTATTGACCAGCGAAAAGAAACAGGACAGGAGAAGATCATGAGTGGAGTGGACATGCATCTACATAAGATGCCTAGACTGGAGTCCAAAGTGTCGTTTGTTTGGTGTGTGCTCTTTCTTTTGTCCTTGTGGGATCAATGACCAGTTAAAAATGCACCCAGCCACTCTGGAATCCAACCAGATATATTGGTTTCTCGTAACAGTCCAAGGAAACCCAGGATAGAAGTAAGAGGACGGAAAGATGCCGTAAGGAAGATTGTAGGCATGTATTTCTCAAATAACTTGCCCGCCGGCTCTCTCTGTCTCTCTCTCTCTCTCTCTTTGTTATTCGGGGTTTACCCTTGCAAGGCGATAGGCTTATTTTGCGCATGCGTAAATGATGTAAACAAAAGCCGGAGAATTGTATGGCGCCGGATGAAAGGTCTCCGCTGTGTATGTGGACGATAATGCGATGAGGGGATTGAGATAGGAGGCATGAAGGTCTCCGCTGTGTATGTGAACGATAATGCGATGAGGGGATTGAGATAGGAGGCATGAAGGTCTCCGCTGTGTATGTGGACGATAATGCGATGAGGGGATTGAGATAGGAGGCATGTTTTGTGTGCGAGTGTCGACAGCATTTGTGTTATGAGTTTTGAGAATGATGGTGTATATACTTACATCGCGTTCGTGGGGAAGAATGTATCAAGAAGTATTGATGTGTAATTAAGATAGAATTCTGCATGTACATACTGTCATGGAGGAATGCTTGGTTGCAGTCATGGTAAATTTTGTTCTGATTATATAAAATTGATTTACCTCTTGTTGTGTATTCATGTGAATAGGCTGATGGCCTCACATTAAAGTCACGAGTCTCTCCTCTCTCTTTCTCTCTCTCTCTCTCTCTCTCTCTCTCTCTCTCTCTCTCTCTCTCTCTCTCTCTCCTCTCTCTCTCTTTCATTTTGTTTCATTTTATCTGTCTGGATGTTTTTAAAAGATTGATTTGTATTCTGAATTTGCAAGTGCATTTTCTTCCTCTTATGCATGTGTGTGTGTGTGTGTGTGTGTGTGTGTGTGTGTGTGTGTGTGTGTGTGTGTGTGTGTGTCTAGATTTAGCAAAGTTTATTAACGTTGTTTTCCCTTTTGGCTGGCCTTTACCATGTGCTTTTCTCAGACTTGTCAGAATATTGAATTTAGATTTTTTTTTCCCTCTGAATGCAATTACATTTTTAATGTTTTCATCTAGAACCTTGTGAGTTGGTTTTTCCCGCATCTGCTGGTGCAAAACTTCATCCATTTTGATTCCGGTCTTACAGATTCTTCTTTTCAATTTAAGCCATTTGCTTCACATTAAGCTCAGACTAAAGCGCACACAGTTGTTCTTGCATCGTTCTTCTCGCTCTTGGTACAACATTGCAGGTGGCAAACTTGATAACAGGTTCATTGATCGAGTTTTCTCATCATCTCTTAAGCCATTCGTGTTTCCAAAGCATCTTTGATGGGTGAGATTTGAAACTCGCCATGCAGGAAACAGAAATGGCCCTAGAGATGACATAGAGAATCCGTCAGTTAGGTACTGCTGACAGTAGAGCCTACCTGGAATGCTCAGAGACGAGTGGAGACATGTACAACCCTGAAGACAATGCAGGAGCAATGAGATAATGTTGGGACATTTCCATGGCGCTGAGAGCTGTGTATCACAGAGCCGACGGGAATGTGGTCTGACGAGTGATTTACACGGCACTTGGGTCACACCGTCTGTATTGCTTGCGGATAAATCAGTTCGTGAGTCGGAGGTGCTTTTGAGTCAAAGAGAAGGTTAGGGGCAGGGGGAGTGTGGAGTGAGGGGTAGGAGGGAGTCGGATAGACAGGATTGTTTGTCTCCTTGCGAGTGTATTTCTGGAATCTTCTGGTTCCTCTGGTTACTCCTTTGTGTCTCCCCTCCCCCTTTCCTTGTTCTTTGAACTCGTTTTGATCTCTTCCTCCACCCCTTCACCACCTTCTCTTTACCACACCCCATGTCTTCTGACTCTCTGCAAGTCTTTGTTTCCAAACCCCTTGCCAACCTCTCTCTCTCTCTCTCTCTCTCTCTCTCTCTCTCTCTCTCTCTCTCTCTCTCTCTCTCTCTCTCTCTCTCTCTCTCTCTATCTGTGCTCTCTCTCTCTCTCTCTCTCTCTCTCTCTCTCTCTCTCTCTCTCTCTCTCTATCTCTGTGTGTGTGTGTGTGACCGTGTGCGTGTGTGTGTGTGTGTGTGAAACTGAACATTTTCCATACTTGAACAAATCACACCTGCACAGAGTTCAAATGTTCATGGAGTGGGACTAACCCTTTTTTGTGTGTGTCATGCTGGTGTCACAAAATAACATTTTATGCCAAAAAGAAGTGCGAGGACTCCTGCGTTTCACCAATGACATGGGTTTGTAGGAAGAACATCCCGAAGCTGTATCGCGCGAGCTAACAACATTCCACAATGAGCTTAAGCCAGGAAAATACGTTGTTTGGATTTGCCGTCATGAGAGCTGTTAAACATAGGACAGAGGCTGGCCTGACAATCAAAAAGCAAACAAGAAGTGAAAAGGCCTCCTTCCAATTGTTTACATGGTGAAAACTTGAAACGATCTGAATGGTTAGCAGGGTTCCACATAAGAGGCTGAGAGCTATGGACACTCTAAACCTTGGTTCCACATAAAAGGCTGAGAGCTATAGACACTCCAAACCTTGGTTGGTCGTACAGCCAGGCAGACAGCGATGAAGGACAGCTACCGGAGAGTTCTGTAGCGCTATGCCATGGTGCTGTTGACGTTTATCGTACGATCTTGCTGCAAAGCGAGACGACTGCAGATGGAAATCTAAACAAATCTTAAATAAATGTTGGCGAACCGCCAAGAGAAACGTGGACAAACGAGTCACAAGACAAAACACGACGCGTTTCGACCGCTTAGGTCTTCTACAGGCAAGATACAAACAGATAGGACAATGAAAATATACAGCGATAGCAATTGCACACATTGATGACGTAAACAATTTCTGTCACACAGGAGTCCCTGCATGTCCTGCACGCAGCATGGAGTTTCTTCTCGCAGCATATGGTGTTTCTTCTCGTAGCATGGTGTTTCTTCTCGCAGCATGGTGTTTCTTCTCGCAGCATGGTGTTTCTTCTCGCAGCATGGTGTTTCTTCTCGCAGCATGGTGTTTCTTCTGTCTCCCGTATGAAATACGTTTCCAAGGGTATATGTCAAAGCTGTTAGCCCAGAAACTCGTTTCACACACATACACATACATGTACGCGCACACATACGCACACAAGCGCGCACGCACACACGCGCACGCACACACACACACACACACACACACACACACACACACACACACACACACACACACAAGCACACACACACACACACACACACACACACACACACACACACACACACACACACACACACACACTCACTCACTCACTCACTCATGCATGCACATCATGCACACACACACATGCGCTTGCGCACACTCATGGCCCGTGCCCACACATCCATACACACACATGTGCACATTCACTACACACACACATACAATGATAAAAAAGGCGCAACCAATGTTAAGCAGGCACTCAAGGTCTGACCAGCGCGTTGGGCTAATACGTAGGTCAGACATCTGCTAAGTCGTTGCCACGGGACCCTCTTCTTGAATTCTCTCATCTTAGTTGTTAATTCATTCATCCATCAGCTTCAAATCATGTGCAGAGTGGTCTCAAAATTTAGCGGATGTGGTGTAGCGTATATGAACTAGTCCATCACACAGTGACGCTTCCTGGATAAAACTGAAACTGAAACTCGTTTCACCACGTGCTGTAGTCTGACAAAACATATTTCTGGCATACAGTGCCATGATCCGACGAGCAGCACTGCTGCTTGAGATGTTGCAGCGTTTCGCTTGACAATCAAACAGCAAACAAGAACTGGACCAGTCCTGTGTCGGGCTTTTAACGTGATAAAAGCTTTTGTTTGTGATCGAATCATTCCACTGCCACATAACCTGTGAGACGCAATATTGAAGACCGAAAGAAACAGGCACTGAGAGCCTAGCCAGCGGGTCTCACTGCTGTTCCATTCAGTGCATCAGTCGAGCTGGTCAGGGGTGCAGTACAGCAGCTTGAACGTGCAGGGTTTTGCCGTGGGTATTTCATCGTGTGACGTACCATACAAGAAACAGCTTCGAAACACTTATTGCTGTGAATGATGTGGACCTCTTTGGACTTGCTATTCTGCCTTGGAACACGATCATGTGACACTGTCCTCACTGTAAAACATTCGCGCCTCTTCAGAGTGCGTGTTACGCCAGGAATTAATATCGTGTGACACAGCCCTGACGAGGTTTGCCGAGTGCTGTGTTTTGATTGGATCATGTGGTGAAAGGGTGACGAACGGGAATGTTACATTTGCAATGCAGAACGGATCTGGGTTTAGTCTGAAAACAGTCGGTGTTGTCTGGGACACACGCCAGATAAATACTGGATTATTGTTTGTGAAACAGATGTCACTTCAGCGATCTTGTTTGACGTATGAAGACAGATGCTGCTAAGTTAAGAAACAAATATTCATCATACATAAAAAGAAAAAGAAAAAAAAATAAGCCGTGGATGCATAGCCAGCGTGGATGCAGCAGATGTTTGTCATCTGTTTGGGGTGCTCAGGCAAGCATGTTGGTGTGAAACTAACCCAACAGTCTGCTTCGTTGTGAATGTTTTATGCCAGTTCTCCCCCCCCCCCCCCCCCACCACCTCCCTTGCCCCATCCCAGCATCTACCACTCATTTCCTCTCTTCCCTCTTGCCTCCCCCCCCCCCCCACCCTCCACCCCCCTAACTCCTTCCGTCCTTTGCCATCCAGTGAGGAACTCTCTTGCGTTGCTCTTTCTCATAGCGCGTATTCGCTTTAATAGTTTGCACCATTTTGCCTGCAAGGAATTTTTTTTAAAAATGAATTTGATACATAGATGTTTACGAGCTTTCTTAATACACATTCCCTTCTCTCGTCTCTACCCTTGGTTTTCTCTGCTATTATTCTTTATGTGAAACCCATATATCTGGCTTGATTCCTGTGTCGCTGGGTGCATTTTGAACTGGTCATTTATCACACAAGGAAACGAAAAAGAAATAAAAGAGCGCACACACGAAATAAGCGACAATTTCGTCTCCAATGTCGACATCGTATTTCAATGCATGTCTGCTTGACTCATTATCTTTTCTTGTCGTATTCCTTTTCTCTGTCATTAACTGGTACGCAGGTTGTTGTTGGTTTTTTTCAAACTGCTGTTGGGCCTCTGATGTTGCCCTCTTCATGCCCACCCCCACCCGTCTTCTCCCCCCACACCCCGACCACGCACTTTTGTATTATTTCTAGAGATCTGTCTATTGGTTCTTTAACTGTGTCAAGGAGGGATGGCTTTACTGCCATCTGTCTGTCTGTGTGTTAGTTTACACGTCAACGGCTGAACGGAACTGAACCAAACTTGGTGGAAAGATGGAAGGTGGGGCCAAGGACGAGCCCATTGAAATGGTGTGCCGATCCGTATCAAAGGCGGATCCGGGATCCGCAAGACCTTGACTGAGATCTTCATTCTCCTATGCGCTCTTTGATGTTATTTGTTTATTTCATTTATTTATTTCCTTATTCATATTCTTATTATTTATGCCTTTCTTTCTTTATTCATTTGTTTCTCTATCTGTTTTGTTTATTTTGTTATTTATTTGTTTAATCTGTCGTTCTATTTCTGATCATTTGATTTGTGTTCTGAATTTGTGGGTGCATTCCTTCCTCTGAGAGTCTCTGTGTGTGTGTGTGTGTGTGTGTGTGTGTGTGTGTGTGTGTGTGTGTGTGTGTGTGTGTGTGTGTGTGTGTGTGTGTGTGTGTGCGTGCGTGCGTGTGTGTGTGTGTGTGTGTGTGTGTGTGTGTGTGTGTGTGTGTGTGTGTGTAGATTTAGCAAAGTTTCTTTACATCATTTTCCCTCTTCAATTTTTCTAACCATGTGCTGTTCTCAGACTTGTCATAACATTTAATTTAGATTTTTGTTGCCGTTGTTAATGGAATGCAGTTATGTTTTTACGTGTTTTCAATTAGAACTTTAGGTGTCTGTTGCCCCCCCCCCTCCCCCACCCCCTCCTCCCACCCCCACTCCTCCAGCTCCAAAGTACATCAAATTTTATTTCAGTTTCACAGATATTTTTTTTTATTTAATCGGTTTGCTTATATTGTACTCAGACTAAACCGCACACAGTTAATTCTTCTTCTTCTTCTTCTTCTTCTTCTTCTTCTTCTGTATCAGCAGTTGTTTTTCCCTCGTTGTTTTCGTTTTTGGTACAGCATTGCAGGTGGCATGTTTGTAAACAGCTTAATTGATCGAGTTTTCTCGTCATCTCTTTGGCTTTTCGTGTTGGCGGAGTATCTTTGATGGACGAGGTTTTTAACTCGCCTTGCTGTCAACACAAATGACCGAGGGGATTACACGGAAAACCCGTCTGTTAGGTACTGGTACCATTATACCCTACCTGGAATGCTGGCAAACGAGTGGAGACATCTAAGCAGCCCAAGACAATGCAGGAGCAATGAGATAATGTTGGGACATTTCCATGGCGCTGAGGGCCGTGTTGATACACAGAGCCGACGGGAATGTGGTCTGACGGGTGATTTACACGGCACTTGGGTCAGACCGCCTGTATTGCTTGCGGATAAATCAGTTCGTGAGTCGGAGGTGCTTTTGAGTCAAAGAGAAGGTGGGGGTGGGGGTGGGGATGGCGAGAAAGAGGGTGGGGGTGGGGGTTGGAGGATGCGGGACAGAAAGGAGTGTTTTGTCTTCTTTCTCGTGTATTTCTGGAATCTAGCGGTTTTCCGTTCACCTCCTGGCATCTTCTTCCCTTGTCCTTCAGCCTTGTCTTAATCTCCACCCCCACCTCCACCCCCCTCCCCACCTTCTCTACCCTGCTCTTCTTATCTTCTTTCATTTTTCTCCATGCCTTTGTTTCCAAACACTCTCCTCATCCCCATCTGATCCTCCCTCCCTCCCTACACTACATACGCATACACACAAACCACTAACATTTTACCACTGAAAACCAGAATTTTACAGTCCGTTTCATTCTGCTTAATAGTTCATAAGTTAAGTCGTAAGTTTCAAGAAACAGCCGGGTGTGAAGTTCTGACCTGAGGGGGGTCATGGTTTGAATGTGTCTGAAAGTGAATGGCAGGGGAATGTGGGTAAGAAAAAAAACCGAGAGCTTGGCAGTGGAGTGAACTTGAGCAAAGATTGGAGGTAACTTTTGGGGATACTCTGTAGGGTTTTCGGCGCTACGTCTGAGACAGCGCAATGGCGGAGATATTTGAAGGAGAAATGAGAGAGAGAGAGAGAGAGAGAGAGAGAGAGAGAGAGAGAGAGAGAGAGAGAGAGAGAGGGAGGGTAAAGAACCATCACTAATATTGTTGTACTTGTCCGTGTGAAATTCT
>CM031620.1:8409931-8417431 GCA_018398815.1 Conus ventricosus | reverse complement strand
GTGGTCAGAGTCTGTGAATGGTGCCGCCACACCATGCTGCCTTCCCCTCATTCCGCCTCACTTCCCGGCATAACGGTGAACAAGCAAGGCCTGACCGGGCCAGAGCCAGTTGGTTGGAGTTTTTTTTAACCTTGGGAATTGGATCGCTTTGTGAAACAACTCCACTGCTGTGGAAGACATGACCGACAAACTGAAAGTGAACCTACTCCCATCTGTCACAAAGTGCCAGCAAAGTCGGTCAGTCTCTTGGCTTGTTGATGACATTACTTTTGTTTAACAAACATGTGCACCAAAATGTTCCTGGACCCACAAATCAGAATTCAAAGTGCAGTCTTATTGAATACGCAATAGAATACAAGCAAGTGAAGTTTTCGACAAATAAGATGTCTTCTACAGAGGTTACAGACAGTAGACATTGGGAATGCGTAAAATACAATATTCCCAAGACAGTTAGTAGCAGCAGCTTGGGAGAATTGTTTTGTGTAGATGGATGGAGGGAGGGAGGGAGGGAGGGATTAATGGACAGATAGATAGACAGACAGACAGAGAGATAGAAATTGTTTCATTTCTGTGTGGAAGACATGACCAACAAACTGAAAGTGAACCCTCTCTAAATTTTTCATTTCTGTCAGTTGTGACCTCTGGAAAAGACTTTTTTTTTTCTTCTGAAATGCACAGAACAACGACATTGCCCCACCCCACCCCCACCTTCCACCCCCTCCTCAGTTATACGTACATGGCACATTTACAGTCTGTTAAAGCAGAGAACCTCTGGACAGTTCGCAAGGCGATCCCAGAGCTGGGATATTTCAAGTCGACACTTTGTCAGCCAACGGAAATGTCATGATGAACATTCAAATAGTTCAAAATCGTTGTTCCGTGTGTCTGTCATTGAAATGACATGATGAACATTAATTAGATTGCAGCAAAATCATTGTTCTATGGGTCTGTCACTTGAAATGACATGATGCACATCAATTAGATTGCAGCACATTCATTGTTCTATGTGTCTGTCACTTGAAAAGACATGATGAACATGTGTGAGTTACACATTTCCTAATTTTCCGAGCATCTTATATCCATTCTCAACAAAAGAGAACCAGATTAAACTGGTTCAACCAATGGAATCACTGGCACACACACATCACAACAACTTGCAACCAATAACTCCCCGAGTTATTGTTATTCCACCAATGAAATCACCTGTCACCTACACACACACACACACACACACACACACCACAGCTACTAGCACCACAATTCAAACTCATGTTCGACGCCCCGAAGCAACCCGTTGTACTAACAGCCCGGACTTCTCCACAAGCCAGGACTGATTCTTCAAGTGTGTGCTACACTCCATAGACAACAAGGTGCAAACCACTCAACAGGCCGAAACTTCCCCGAATGTTTCTCCCTCAGGACAAGAACGGCTCAATGGTCACCGTGCCCTGCCTGCAGGCCGACGGTCACCGAACCGTGACGGTCGCCTCACACGATCGCCTCTCCTCAGGCCTACTGGAGTATCCAGTGAATAGCCGGTGGTGGAGGTGGACGCTCTCCCCACCCAGGACCGGCAGGTCGACATGTACTTGTTACTATCCCCCTGGACATGTGGATCACTTCCCAGTACCCCTCCCTCCTTCAGTATACAACTCGGGGTATTCCCCTCTGGTGATGCCTGAGTTCGCACACTTGAAGAACCCCAGGAAACTGATCTCAACATCCCTTGATTTTCCTACAGGAGGGGGGAACATTCGGCCGACTCGTGACACAGTCTGTCACCGAATTGCTGAAATGAACACTCTGATGGCAGCGACATTGTCGGTCATGTTTCACGTATGACACAGACTGTTTATCTGTTAAACGATTCCACACATTCCTGCCTGTTCGGCACGGTCTGCTGACAGACCGTATACTGGACGCGGTTTTGGACGTGTTCGTTTGTCAAACTGCTCATTAATTCTTGGATGTTCTCCGGCAATTTCGTGAGTGCCGCCTGAATTCTTTCAGTGGCCGAAAGTGTGAGAAAGGAAGCTGTTGATAAGAAAAGGTAAAAACAAAAACCAGTGAGAGAAATCTTTCATGCAAAGGGGGGGGGGGGATATTCACTTCGCCAGTTCCTCAGAAAATGGGGCACTTTCCTGTCTTCACGCATCACCGCTGACGTCCATGCAATTCTCTCCCCTGGTCCAACTTTTTTTTTTATTACCTCCCTTCCCTTTCTGTCTTCCCCCCACTTACTGTCCCTCGCTAAGAGCGAAGCGAGTCAAGCGCTTTGGGTGGTCATTTATGGATGCTGGGAAGAGGGGGGGTGGGTAGTTGGGGGGAGAGGAAGGGATGGGAGAAGCGGCAGGGGTGTGTGTGTGCAGGAATTGTGTGGGAGGAGAGGGTACTGTGGAAGTGGTGGTGTTCAGGCTTAGGGACGTGTGCAGAGCCCCGGGTTGTCCGACTGGTTGATTGTTAGCCTGCGTCATCTTAGGGATCAAGATGTGTATGCGTGTTGTGTGTGTGTGTGTGTGTGTGTGTGGCGAGGGGGGGAGGGGTGTTGTATCGCGAAGGGATCTGATGCAGGCTGGGCACGGTGTAGGTCTTCACCTTCTCCCTCTCCTTCCCCTCCACCTCCCACCCCCCGCCCCCACCCCCACTCCCGCTCCTTGTCCCTCCCTCTATATTTCTTTGCCCTCTGTGGTTTGGCCAAAACCTGGTACTTTTGGGGGTGAGTTCTCAACCCCAAAAAAGTTCAGAGAAATAATGTAGGTCGTCGGTCCGAATTGAAGGCAGAGCTATTCTGGGTTTTTCTTTGTAATGTTCCAGTCTATTTTCAATACAGTCCCAGAGAAACTTGCAGCATGAAGAGAAAGGGGCCAGTGTGGTGTACATACAAAGACCGATACATAGGCGACTTCAATAGCTGTCTGGGAAGACTGCCAAACTCTGTGTGTGTGTGTGTGTGTGTGTGTGTGTGTGTTTCCGTTCACATGTAACAATACGTCAGTGCACGCATCACTATGCTCTGTTGTGGTCTATATTGGAGTATCAAAACTCGCATCATTCTGTTGCCATGCAGTCAACATCTCGCCCATTCCGCTCACCCACCCGCAACCCCTTTTCTATTTCATCTCTATTTATTCTGTAATTTGATTCTAGGTACGTTTTTTTGTACTCCCAGTTCTTATAGAACAGGGAGTACTTTAGAATGGGAACGAAAAAATGCTCTGTGTGTGTGTGTGTGTGTGTGTGTGTGTGTGTTTCTTTTCTCTTACATACAAAATTTCTACCACCAAAAGGAGAGAAAGTACTATAGTGACTGATTTATATATATACATATTTTGGTACTACTTACTGGGAGTACGTTTATATGCTTTGCATCTTGTTTTTTTTTTCCTACTGAATTGACAGAACATCGGGCGAGTTCACATAACAAAGAAACAACATTGCTAAGCACATTCGTGGCAATGGAAACAGCTGAACATGAAAGAACATCTGGCTGATCTGCATGATTTACGGATGCAAGAACACCAGGTGTGTTTTGGTTTGATGATGGGTATCAATTTATTGTCTTTTCTGCTGTTTGCAACCAAAAAAAAAAAATCATTCTTTCGAAACGAACAAATTTAACCGCCACAAGAAACAGTTCACTACCACAAAATGAGAAGCCAGTCATGCAGTGTGCTTATCACCATCACCATTATCATCCTCCACTTCTTTCTGTATGTCTGTCTGTCTGTCTGTCTGTCTGTCTCTCTCTCTCTCTCTCTCTCTCTCTCTCTCTTCTCTCTCTCTCTCTCTGTGTGTGTGTGTGTGTGTGTTTTTCGCACTTGTTGATTTGATTTATCAAGTGACTTAATCGTAATATCCAGGCATTACAGTGAAAAGAAAAGGCACTAGACTCCTTCAGTTTACAAAACAGCTGTCTCCCTTTATTCAACACACGCACGAGCGCATGTTCAAGCACACACACACACACACACACACACACGCACACACACACACACACACACACACACACACATAGGAAAAATGTACTTGCCACGTTTTTTGACATTAGAAAGGCATATGACCAAGTCTGGCATTCAAAACTTCTGAACAAATTGAAGTTAATAGGTCTCTCGGGGTGTATGTACAATTACTTAAAAACCTTTTAAGTGGTAGAACAATACAGACGAAGGTAGGAAATGTATATTCTAATGAAAGACATATCCAGATGGGAATCCCACAAGGAGCTGTGATAGCTCCTATCCTGTTTAATATTTTGATCCATGATCTTCCTAAATCATTATCAAAAAATGTTGAACTAGTACAATATGCGGATGATATCTGTATATGGATGAAAGTTACTTTAAAACGTCACACACCAGTTAGATCAATCAACTATATTAAAAAGATATATCAAAATGAACTAGATAAAATTAGTAGGTACATGACTGAAAATGGATTGGCCCTTTCAGCTGAAAAATCGCATATGGTTCTGTTCAATACTGGTTATGATCCTAATCCTCTGCCTTCATTTCAAATTGATGGATTATGCCTTGAATATAAAAAAGTCGTAAAATTTTTAGGAGTAAATTTAACTTCTAAATTGAGCTGGAATTATCACATACAAACTATTCTAACAAAAGCTAAGAAAACTTTAAATTTTTTGAAAATGGTGAGTCAACAATCATGGGGTAAAGACAGTAAAGTATTAACACATTTAGCTACTGCGCTTGTACGATCAAAATTATCCTATGCCCAGGAGACATTTTTCTCATCCCCAAAATGTTTAATTAAAAAGTTGCAGAGTATCGATAGTAAAGCTTACAAGATAGCTCTTGGTGTCCCGGTTCATACATCAACTTTAAGAACTTATATGGAGATCGGAATATTGCCTTTTGAAGAAAATATGAAACTTGCATGTGCAAAATATATTTTAAGAAGTCATACAGTACAAAATCTTAATACCACTGAAACTGAATTAAAATCAGAAATAAGTTTTCCTAAACGGGCACAAAATATCGATTCTCTAAAATCGATAGCCTCATACACATCCGACTTATTTACAAAAGCAGGCACTGCCCCTCAAAACGTAGCTCCTCGGGTGTCTTTTAGCACTATCCCGGAATGGGAACTTAGTAGAGCAAATTATGACATAGACTACACAAGTTTTAAAAAAAGTGATGGACCCTTGCTGCCAACGTATGCTAAATCACATATAAATGAAACTTATATAAATCACCTTAAAATTTATACAGATGGTTCTGTACTAGACAATCATTTGTCTGGTTCAGCATTCATAATTCCATCCTTAAAAATAGAGAAAGGTTACCACCTTGGTAAGAATATTTCCATATTTACTGCGGAACTTGTTGCCATTATTATGGCATTACACTTTCTTCTTGATTTTCAATTTCCTGCATTTCAAATACTACTTTGTGTTGATTCAAAATCAGTCCTACAAGCTCTAAAATTTTCGAATACAAGTGTGAGAGCAGAACTCATATCAGAAGTCTACCACTTAATTCATTTTTTGCATTTACGTGGTTCCTATGTCGATTTTTGTTGGGTTTTCCCTCACATTGTGGATTATCTGCGAATGAAAGGGTAGACCAATTAGCCAAAAAAGCTGCTATCACTGAGACTGATTTAACAAAGATATGCATTCCTTTATCCTTACATGAGAGTTATAGTCTTTTAAAAGACGTATCCTGGAACTCTATTTCAAATAAGCGAAAAGGCACCAGAAACAAAAAGGGGATATTATTTAACAAGATATCAGACAATAAAACAGGTATCAAGAATCTCTACCAAGAGTGGATTTAAAAAGTTTGATTTTTAGATTGAGGCTTGATGCCTTTAAAAACCAAATTCTGTAAACATGTGACTTGCATTTGTGGCCAGCAAATCACCCCGTTCCATCTACTTTTTTTGTGCGATAGAATGAAGCCCTACTTACCTGCTTGGTTGTTGAACACTGAACCGTCGATGTCAGCCTTTGAAGACGTTATACTCCAACGAATCAAACATTTTTGAAGTTGTTCATGGACAGATTAAGAGCCCAGTTAGACATTTACTTTAACGTCTATGTTATTTTTCCCCATCCTGGTGTTAGTTGCTTATTTAGTGTTTCTTTCAAAGTTTTGGATTCAGTAATGTTTAGGGGGTTTTTTTTGTTTTTTTTTTGAGGGGGGGTGGGTTTTTTTTTTAATTATTATTATTTTTTTTAATATTATTTATTTTATCTAGGCCTAAATGCATTATACATACCTATGTACGCCCAAAATCAACACCAACCGTTCGCACGCATACACCCCAAAACACCACATGCACACACACATAACACTTACATTCTGTCTAAGATCACTGTTAGGTGGATAGACGTTAAATTAAAGAACGAACGAACACACACACACACACACACACACACACACACACACACACACACACACACACACACACACATACATACACTCGCACGCACGCACGCACGCACGCACGCACGCGCACACACACACACACACACACACACACACACACACACACACACACACACACACACACACACACACACACACGTACGCATGCACACACGCACGCACGCACGCACACGCACACACACACACACACACACACACACACACACACACACACACACACACACACACACACACACACAAGACCTTCAAAGTTCCAGCCGAAGTCTCAATGCAGTCTGCAACTTCTTCCCCCTCCACCAGCAGTCAGTGCTGTGCAGAGAACGGTTCACCAACTCTTTTGCTCGTCCCATCCCCCGGAAGTCGCCATCCCTCCTCCTTGGTGCGACCAATCACGATGCCGACACACAGTTTGCCGACACCACGCCCATCTTGATCGTGAAGAAACATCCTCATTAGAAAGCAAGAATGGACATGCTTCCTTTTTTTTTTTTTTGGGGGGGGGTGGGGAGGGGGGGAGGAAGACAGGAAAGGGGAATGGTGCAGGAGGATGAACGGGAGGAGATAGGGGATGGGGGAAAATCATGAATCGAACTCTATATGGATGTGCACTGTCAGGAAATACGTTTTCCTCGTTAGAAAGAGGAATAGGCTGGGGATGTTGTCTTCAGGGTTCTTTTCGACATGTTGTCTGGTCGGTTCTCACCATCATGTTGTCTATATGGTTCTTGCCGTCATGTTGTCTGCATTGGCCTTACTATGATGTTGTTTGTATGGTTCTTACCATCATGTTGTCTCCATGGTTCTTACCATCATGTTGTCTCCATGGGTTTTACCATCATGATGTCGACAGAGTTCTTACCATCATGTTGTCTGCATAGTTCTCACCATCATGTTGTCTCCATAGTTTTCACCATCATGATGTCGACAGAGTTCTTACCATCATGTTGTCCACATAGCTCTTACCATCATGTTGTCTGCATAGTTCTTACCATCATGTTGTCTGCAGTTCTTACCATCATTTTGTCCACATAGCTCTTACCATCATGTTGTCCACATAGCTCTTACCATCATGTTGTCCACATAGCTC
>CM031620.1:8312431-8402431 GCA_018398815.1 Conus ventricosus | reverse complement strand
TTTTTCGTCCTTTTTCTCTCTGCCCCCCCCCCCCCCTCCCCCCTTCTTCCCCCGACTTCGCACCCCCCCCCCCCCCCCCCCCCCCCCCGCCCTCGCCCCATATCCTTCCCGAAAGAAAAGTCCTCACCCATCCCGAATTCTTCCATCTTGTCGTCAAACTACAGTGCTGAGAATGCCCAGTGGAGTCTGACAATCTGCAGACAAAAAGAGAACTGAGTGGACTGGGTCTGTGAATGGTTGCCGCACCAAACTGCCCTCACTTCATCTCGTCACACTTCCCAGCAGTGACCATTCTTTTTTGTTGGTGTTGTTACGGCGAATTAGCAAAGCTGGCAGGGTCTGGTGCAGGGCTGGCAGGGTCTGGTGCAGGACTGGCAGGGTCTGGTGCAGGGCTGGCAGGGTCTGGTGCAAGGCTGGCAGGGTCTGGTGCAGGGCTGGCAGGGTCTGGTGCAGGGCTGGCAGGGTCTGGTGCAGGGCTGGCAGGGTCTGGTGCAGGGCTGGCAGGGTCTGGTGCAGGTTTTGCCCTGAGAACAGCACTGCCTTTGTGGACCAAGTCCTCTGATGTGCAAGGCGCAACAGACAAACTGAGTGAACCTACTCACACTGTCACAATCTGCCAGCGAAGCCAGTCACTTGATTGGCTGGGTGCTTTGTTTACTGACTAGGTTTAAGCCGCGATACAAATGAACGCACACAAAAAGTGCAAATAAACAATTATCAAATACACAATGCAGAAAAGACAAGTACGTTTTCGACAGATATGTCTCTTTCAGACATGAGGAATAACAGACTTACAGACTGCAGAAAACAGTCGTTTACAGTAACCGTGTAAGTGGTATATGGCTCATTCCAGTAGAAAGATGCTTCAATCTCTCACTGACGACTATACTAGCAAATGCATCATATAGGATAAAGAATCTTTTCATCTTTTGTTTTTCTTTCAGCACTGGAAACGGCCTTCAAATCAGATAAAAGGTGTAAGAAGTACTCCCTTTTAAGGAAGAAACCTTCTCTACAGTAAGGCAAACAGTGCCCGAGTCATGATCTGATTAGAAAGAAAAACTCTCCCCAACCAGAAGAATGGGTGCTACAGTGTGATGAAGTAGACACCCATACAGGAAGCTGAAAAATCATGGTGTACACTCAGATAACTGTAACAGAGTTATCCAAGTAGCTGTCTCTGAAATACTGTGATGAACACCTACATAACTAAAACATGGTTGTTCACGTGCCTGTCACTGAAATACTGTGATGAACACCTACATAACTAAAACATGGTTGTTCACGTGCCTGTCACTGAAATACTGTGATGAACACCTACATAACTAAAACATGGTTGTTCACGTGCCTGTCACTGAAATACTGTGATGAACACCTACATAACTAAAACATGGTTGTTCACGTGCCTGTCACTGAAATGCTGTGATGAACACCTACATAACTAAAACATGGTTGTTCACGTGCCTGTCGCTGAAATGCTGTGATGAACACCTACATAACTAAAACATGGTTGTTCACGTGCCTGTCACTGAAATGCTGTGATGAACACCTACATAACTAAAACATGGTTGTTCACGTGCCTGTCACTGAAATGCTGTGATGAACACTTACATAACTAAAACATGGTTGTTCACGTACCTGTCACTGAAATGCTGTGATGAACACCTACATAACTAAAACATGGTTGTTCACGTGCCTGTCACTGAAATGCTGTGATGAACACCTACATAACTAAAACATGGTTGTTCACGTGCCTTTCACTGAAATACTGTGATGAACACCTACATAACTAAAACATGGTTGTTCACGTACCTGTCACTGAAATGCTGTGATGAACACCTACATAACTAAAACATGGTTGTTCACGTGCCTGTCGCTGAAATGCTGTGATGAACACCTACATAACTAAAACATGGTTGTTCACGTGCCTGTCACTGAAATGCTGTGATGAACACCTACATAACTAAAACATGGTTGTTCACGTGCCTGTCACTGAAATGCTGTGATGAACACCTACATAACTAAAACATGGTTGTTCACGTGCCTGTCGCTGAAATGCTGTGATGAACACCTACATAACTAAAACATGGTTGTTCACGTGCCTGTCACTGAAATACTGTGATGAACACCTACATAACTAAGACATGGTTGTTCACGTGCCTGTCACTGAAATACTGTGATGAACACCTACATAACTAAAACATGGTTGTTCACGTGCCTGTCACTGAAATACTGTGATGAACACCTACATAACTAAAACATGGTTGTTCACGTGCCTGTCACTGAAATACTGTGATGAACACCTACATAACTAAAACATGGTTGTTCACGTGCCTGTCACTGAAATGCTGTGATGAACATCTACATAACTAAAACATGGTTGTTCACGTGCCTGTCGCTGAAATGCTGTGATGAACACCTACATAACTAAAACATGGTTGTTCACGTGCCTGTCACTGAAATGCTGTGATGAACACCTACATAACTAAAACATGGTTGTTCACGTGCCTGTCACTGAAATGCTGTGATGAACACTTACATAACTAAAACATGGTTGTTCACGTACCTGTCACTGAAATGCTGTGATGAACACCTACATAACTAAAACATGGTTGTTCACGTGCCTGTCACTGAAATGCTGTGATGAACACCTACATAACTAAAACATGGTTGTTCACGTGCCTTTCACTGAAATACTGTGATGAACACCTACATAACTAAAACATGGTTGTTCACGTACCTGTCACTGAAATGCTGTGATGAACACCTACATAACTAAAACATGGTTGTTCACGTGCCTGTCGCTGAAATGCTGTGATGAACACCTACATAACTAAAACATGGTTGTTCACGTGCCTGTCACTGAAATGCTGTGATGAACACCTACATAACTAAAACATGGTTGTTCACGTGCCTGTCACTGAAATGCTGTGATGAACACCTACATAACTAAAACATGGTTGTTCACGTGCCTGTCGCTGAAATGCTGTGATGAACACCTACATAACTAAAACATGGTTGTTCACGTGCCTGTCACTGAAATACTGTGATGAACACCTACATAACTAAAACATGGTTGTTCACGTGCCTGTCACTGAAATACTGTGATGAACACCTACATAACTAAAACATGGTTGTTCACGTGCCTGTCACTGAAATACTGTGATGAACACCTACATAACTAAAACATGATTGTTCACGTGCCTGTCACTGAAATGCTGTGATGAACACCTACATAACTAAAACATGGTTGTTTACGTGCCTGTCACTGAAATGCTGTGATGAACACCTACATAACTAAAACATGGTTGTTCACGTGTCTGTCACTGAAATGCGGTGATGAACACCTACATAACTAAAACATGGTTGTTCACGTGCCTGTCACTGAAATGCGGTGATGAACACCTACATAACTCAAACATGGTTGTTCACGTGCCTCTCACTGAAATACTGTGATGAACACCTACATAACTAAAACATGGTTGTTCACGTGCCTGTCACTGAAATACTGTGATGAACACCTACATAACTAAAACATGGTTGTTCACGTGCCTGTCGCTGAAATGCGGTGCTGAACACCTACATAACTAAAACATGGTTGTTCACGTGCCTGTCACTGAAATACTGTGATGAACAATTACATAACTAAAACATGGTTGTTCACGTGCCTGTCACTGAAATACTGTGATGAACACCTACATAACTAAAACATGGTTGTTCACGTGCCTGTCACTGAAATACTGTGATGAACACCTACATAACTAAAACATGGTTGTTCACGTGCCTGTCACTGAAATGCTGTGATGAATACCTACATAACTAAAACATGGTTGTTCACGTGCCTCTCACTGAAATACTGTGATGAACACCTACATAACTAAAACATGGTTGTTCACGTGCCTGTCACTGAAATACTGTGATGAACACCTACATAACTAAAACATGGTTGTTCACGTGCCTGTCGCTGAAATGCTGTGATGAACACCTACATAACTAAAACATGGTTGTGCACGTGCCTGTCGCTGAAATGCGGTGATGAACACCTACATAACTAAAACATGGTTGTTGTTCACGTGCCTTTCATTGAAATACTGTGATGAACACCTACATAACTAAAACATGGTTGTGCACGTGCCTGTCACTGAAATACTGTGATGAACACCTACATAACAACATGGTTGTTCACGTGCCTGTCACTGAAATACTGTGATGAACACCTACATAACTAAAACATGGTTGTTCACGTGCCTGTCGCTGAAATGCTGTGATGAACACCTACATAACTAAAACATGGTTGTGCACGTGCCTGTCGCTGAAATGCTGTGATGAACACCTACATAACTAAAACATGGTTGTTCACGTGCCTGTCACTGAAATGCGGTGATGAACACCTACATAACTAAAACATGGTTGTGCACGTGCCTGTCGCTGAAATGCTGTGATGAACATCTACATAACTAAAACATGGTTGTTCACGTGCCTGTCACTGAAATACTGTGATGAACACCTACATAACTAAAACATGGTTGTTCACGTGCCTGTCACTGAAATACTGTGATGAACACCTACATAACTAAAACATGGTTGTTCACGTGCCTGTCACTGAAATGCGGTGACGACTTCAGAGAGCAACAGCATCGTGGTTCATGGATTTCTTCCCACATTCCTCAGCCTTGGTGGTTCTGGAATCATATGACGGTTGGGTACAGGATGGTCAGTAGTGATGCTTTTATTCCATTTTAGGCGAGGTCATATATTCCCTTCAGGTTTGCACTGTTTTACTGCAAAGCAATACTGGAATTTTCACTGGATGTGTTTGTGCTTCTTAGAGTTGCTCGCTGATGATGCTTAGGTGTTCTCCAGTAGTTGCAGACTCTGTAGCAGCGTCTTTACATCCTTCGAGTAGCGATCCTGAGAGAGAGAGAGAGAGAGAGAGAGAGAGAGAGAGAGAGAGAGAGAGAGAGAGAGAAGGAAGTTTGCAGACAACGGAAAGAAACAGAGAAGTAAGAGGAACCAATCCATGCAAACGAAAAGATTTACTCTGCCAGGTCCCCCCCCCCCCCCCCCCCCACCCACACAAAAAGGGCACCGTTTCCTGTCTTCCTGCATCACTGCTGACAATTTTACGTTTCTCAACCCCCCACATCCCTCACATCCATCCCATCCCTATTCCCGCCCCCTCCTCGACCACAATTTCCCCACCCATCCCCACACCATTTACTGTGTTGCACAACCAAAGAGCGAGTCAAGTCTATGGCTTTTGGTCATTCGTGAAGGTGGGGGAGGACGTGGGGGCTCGGGGGATGGGGGGGGGGGGTGTAGACGGAAGAGGTGTGCTTGAAATGGGGGAGAGAGGTGGAGGGAGAAGAGAGCATTGTGGGATTGGTTTTCCCGGACTAAGGCCGTGTGCAAAGCTCGCTGGTTGGCAGACCGGTTGATTGTTGACCTGCGTCATCGTTAGTTTAGGAGGAAGAGGGAGAAGGGGGATCCTCCCCCCCCCCCCCCCCCCCCCCGCCCCTCTCTCTCTCTCTCTCTCTCTCTCTCTCTCTGCACCGTATTTCTTCGCTCTGTCTGGTTTGGTTTGGCAAAACAGGGTCTACGTCTTGGAGCATTCTTGTACAAACAAGGTCAAGAGAAATGATGTTGGACAGTTGGTCTCATCATTGTATGCGAACTCATTTCAGGTTTTGTTATGTCTCTGTCTGTGTCCATATCGTCCCACACACAAAACTTGCAGCATAGCAAGAGAAACGGGTCAGTGTGTTTACGCCGTTGACTGCTCCATGTTGGCTAAAGATAAACAAAGAAGAAAAGACTGAGTTTAGGAATTCAGGAACTCTTACAGAGTTGGGGAATGTTTATAGGCAAGTTTATATTGCTTAGTATCCCACTGTGACAGGAATGTGTGCAAGAAACCTTCACACTGTCTTTAATATATTGATATTATTCCAGTTGTGTGGAGCCACAAATTAAGCACATCTTTTGTGAATTTGGAATGATAAAGAATAATGGTGCTCACAACCTTACGGGCAAGACTACGAAAGTGTGTGTGTGTGTGTGCGCGTGTGTGTGTGTGTGTGTGTGTGTGTAGGTACAAACTCAACTCATGTTCGCTGTTGTCAAGAAATTCACTGCTTTGAAATGAACAGTTCGATTTGTCTCCAGTGAAAATCCACTAACATGCTACATAACACGAGAGGTTGTTCATGTTTTTTTGCATCATCAACATCGTTATCATCGTCATCATCATCATCACCATCATTGCCGCCACCATCATCATACTTTTCCTCCTCACCATCATCATCATCATCATCATCATTTCGCTCGCTCTCTCTCTCTCTCTCTCTCTCTCTCTCTCTCTCTCTCTCTCTCTCTCTCTCTCTCTCTCTCGTGTTGTTTTAATGTTTGTTTATTGATCACTACTAAATCCAGGCATCACAGTCAAAGAATATATAAGATGGTTAACATGAACAGAAGGTTTCTTTTGACAGGAAAAGGAACATTCTTTTTAAATTTCCAAAATGGCTATCTCCTTTTGTGTAACACACGCGCGCGCACACACACACACACACACACACACACACACACACACACACACACACGCGCGCGCGCGCCCGCGACCTGCAAAGTTCCAGCCGAAGTCTCAATGCAGTCTGCAACTTCCTCCCCTCCACAGCAGTCAGTGCTGTGCAGAGACCGGTTCACCAACTCTTTTGCTCGTCCCATCCCCCGGAAGTCGCCATCCTCCTCCTTGGCGCGACCAATCAGCGATGCTGACACACAATTTGCCGACACCACGCCCAAGTGCAGCCCAGAGAAATGTCCTCGTTGGTAGCCAGTGTACCGAAAGTGTACAAACTTCTTTTTTTTCCCCTCCTTTGGTTGAGAGAAGAGGCAGTACGAGGGAGGGGAAGGGAAGCGGGGGGGGGGGGGGGGGGGGGGGGGGGAGGGGGTGATAAAAAGGGGGAGAGGGGAGAATTGTGGAACCAAGTTACGTAAAGAAAGTCTCTGTCTGCCAAGAGAGAAGAGGACTGGGATATTGTCTGCAAAGTTCGTGCAAGTCATGTTGTCTTCTTACCAGCATGTCCTGTTGTCATCTTACCTTTGCGTGTGTATTTGAGGGTGCAGGGTGTGTGTTTGCATATGTGTGTGTGTGTGTGTGTGTGCATGTGTGCGTGTATGTGTGTGTTCGCGCGTGCGCGCACACGTACGCGCATATGTGTGCGTCTGTGATTCTTTCCTGCACGCATGGTTCACATTTCCACCTGACGTTTTCCTTTCTCCTTGACGCTCGAATTCACATGCAAAGAGAATTTCGGAACTTCATCGTACACACAATCCATAAACACCACCCACTGCCCAAAATGAACATGATCAAATCCACGCTCTCGGGTGAGAATAAGAGGAGATTGGGGGGGGGGGGGGTATGCGTGAGAATGGTGGGGAATTTGGAGGGGGGCGAAGGTGAAGGGAAGGGGGAAATGTTAGGCGGTGAGGGGAGAGGGGGGGGGGGGGAGGGACTGCAAGGCAGGTGTGAATTGCGAGCGTCACGTGTTATCCAAAAGGAGCGATACAGTTGAAGACGTTGACATGATTAGTGATGATCTGGTGGACCATCCCTCATTGATAGCAGTGAGGGATGGTCGACAGTCGAGCGTAAATGCCTCTCTCTCTCTCTCTCTCTCTCTCTCTCTCTCTCTCTCTCGTAAGTGAAAAGTAAAACCCTAAATCCATCCCATCACAACCATAGCATCCGCAGTGCTTGGCATCATATACACGTAACATACTTATCAGCCCACCAGAAAAAAATAGGCTTGGGATTTTGTGTGTGTGTGTGTGTGTGTGTGTGTGTGTAAGTAACCAGTGTGAGGAAAATGCCAAAGAGGGGAGACAATTGCCAAAAAGGGGAGACAATTACCCAAGAGGGGGAAACAATTTAGAAACTGGACCGAACACAGTTAGAGAGCGGAAACAGTTCGATCAGTAAGCGCAGCAGACCGAGGTAATGGTCATCGTGTGGACATCTACCACAGGGGCAGGGCCCTGCCAACTGGGAGAACATGGCGGCGCAGTCCGGCACCATTCTGGCACCTTCCCACTGCAGTCCCTGGGGATGTGGAAGAGGAGGGAGTGGTGGTGATTGGGAGTGGCTTCCCTTGTTGAGAGAGAGAGAGAGTGAGCCCCACCATCACCCCGCCCCAACCCGCCCTCTCCCTTCAACCTTTTCCCCGTTTTATCTCGTTCGGTGCTGAAGTTCTTACGTCTGAGGTGACGATGAAGATGTCTAGTGTTGATGCAGGTCGAGAGAGACGTGGGGAGTGGGGGGTGGGAGGAGAAGGGGGTAACGTAGTGTGTTTTATCTCGAGTCTCGGCCAATATTTTCGCCAGTTTGCTGTTTAGGAGCAGTTGTGGTACCCAGGAAAAATGATTTTCACAGTCCTGAACCGTTCAACCTCCCCCCCTCTCTCCCTTCCGCTCCCCCCTCCCCCCGCCTCCTCACCTTCCGCCCCTCCCCTCCCCTCCCCCACCCCCCTCCCCGTCTTCAGAGTTCGCCTCCTGTTCCTTTTTTCCCGCTCTTTCTCTCTTTCCTCTTCCCGTCATAAACTTTTCCTTTCTCTTTCCTGTGTGAGCTTACCTTTTATCCATATGTAAATGTGTCGTTCTTTCCGTTATCTTAGTGTGTGTTTCTGGGGAAGTATTTGGTCTAAACAAACTTATTAAGACGTTGTGGCAGTATTGCAGCAACATAGCCCAATATATGAAGCTTTTGACTCCGTGTCAGTGGAAACTGGTTGTGACGCAGATGCTAACTTCCTGTAGAAAGGTTTGGTTTGGAATGAGGGCACGGTTGTGTCCCTTGGCTTCAGAGGAGGGAAGAAAAACTTGTTTTATCAGGCAGAGAGTGAAAGCCTCAGTGGACTTAGATATGAGCGCCGTTTGTTATACACGTGACGTGTCACGTGATAAATGTTTTTTTGTAAATAGAATCTAAATGAAACCGCAATTTTTGCGCTTTTGGCGCACCACGACCCGACTAGTCCTAAGAGCGATCCATCAGTCATCAGTTCCTTGACAAAGATGCCCCCCAAAGGCGTATTGTGGGTTGGCGTGCGACGAGATGAGAAAAGATGGGCCCTACACACGCTCTTTGTGGTCTATTAGATACATCGCTGACGCAGTATATGTTTTTGCATGGGTGTTTAGTTGCATCGTGTAGAATGCACAACATCGGGCAAAGAAAATTGCTTACTGCTTTGTGCTGAATATTTCCAGTTCATTTTTTTTAACGTTTATGTTTCTTTCATTTTTTAAAACTTTTGCAATGTGCACGACATGGTCATAACACGTAAACAACATGTGCGCCACCCAATTTTACATGCTACCTACAAGTCTAAGGCGTGTATGGGTTTCATAATTTGCCTGAAAGAGAGATTAGCGGTCAAACTGAGCTTGGTCCAACAATCGCTTCGCCAGTGCTTCTTCCACCTAAAAAACTGGATTCCTCCCGCATCAAAGTGTTATTAACTTTTTGATAATACCGTTATTGTGAGGTTCCAACGCTCAGAGTGATCTCCTTCTGCCGCCACAAGAGATCGATTGATAAAACCAGGCGCAATTCGTTTGTCCGGATTGGGCGTCATCCTGTCGTTTGGCTCAGTTTTGGAGAAATGGGTTGAGAATACTGAAGAGAGCCGTTACCAGGATTACTGCTGACCCGACTCAAAAACGGCCGTCATATTGACACACAGGCTGCTGTACGTGTTCGCCGGTGTTGTAGTATGCGTGCGAGACTTTAGGCCAATCACTGGAAACTGTACTGGCTAACCATTCATCGAGGTGACGTCATCTTGACGTATGATCTCAGCTTGGTGATGTTCCAAACTTAAACATGCTGACAGATTACATTTGTGACTGCCGATGGATGGTGATGTCACAATCTTATTGTTGACATTTATCCGCAGAGAAGGCGTAAATTGATTAAAACTCACAAGCTTGAAAGATCTTCCATTGCCATCGACGCGTGGTTTATCATTTTCACGCCCCCAGCCAAATGCTGCTATGTAATCTTAATGTTTTCGGGTAGTTTTGAGAGGGATAGTAAACGTGGAATTTGCTTTGATGTAGTTCTGAATTTCATTCAAATCACAAACTACAAATATTTGTACTTTACTTCTATCTTAAGTATAATATGAAATGTAAGCTATAAAGTATATGTTACTTGTTGTGTCGTAAACTCAAATGTAATTCCTTTTGGGGGTGGGTGGGGGATGTTAATATAAACTATCTGTTATTTGTTGTGTCGTAAAATCAAAATTCAATTCCATTGGGGGGGGGGGGGGGGGGGGGGGGGGTAAATCTCATGTACAATGATCATTTGTTATCATTAAGACGTGAATTTTTTCCCCTGAATTATTTCCCTGAAAAGCCTCTTTCCCCTATGTGTTCAACTCTCACCAGCTGCCAAGACTGCCCACGTGGTTTAAGATGGCTTTACCTCGCGCACTGTTCATCCCTTGGGTCTCTTTCACGCACTGAGTATTTCTTTTCTCACCATCTCACCTCGCGTACTGTTCATCCCGTGGGTCTCTTTCACGCACTGAGTATTTCTTTTCTCACCATCACTCTCTAATGCTGACCACGACACCAAAATGCTCGTGCGGCGCTGCGCAGTGGTGAACCTGTGACGAGGCCTCGTGACGTACCCAATGGAGATGGCCTCCCAGAATTCGCTTCGGCTTCAACTTTCTTGAAAACTAGCCGAGCCTGCAGGACGTGACATAGGCTGTTCGGCCTTCCACGGGCCGCACCTCTCTGACAGCACGTGTCGCTAGGAAGAGTATAGCGGCTTGCTTGGTTTTGTTGCTTTGCATGCCTGTGTTGAACCTTGACCTGTGGTGTGTTGCAGAACCAGATGACCCGCCCTGACCCCGCCACCTCCTCTGACCTTCCACCCCACCACCACCTCCACCCCTCGCCATGGACGACCTCCTCAACCGGAACGTGACGTCACATCCGCCCTGGGACGCCAACATGACGTCCCTCCTCTCCTCGCCCAACCGCAGCCACCACCCCCACCACCACCACCCCTCCCACACCCTCACAACGACTCTTCATCCTCATCCTCATCCTCCGCCCACGAGCTGAGCACTCTGGCCGAGGTGACGCTCAGTGCGTCTTCAACGCCACCGTCAACGCCACGGTCTGCGAGCTGCTGGACGAGGCTCAGGCGAGGCTGGTGGACGGCATCACCACCGGCCCTCCCACCACCTCCTCTCCACCTCCTCACGCCCTCCCCGGCCCACTCCCTGTGGCTGACCATCCTGCTAGGGGTCCTGGCCGCCGTGGTGTCAATCGTGACCGTGCTGGGCAACGTCACCGTGCTGCTGGCCTTCGGGCTGGAGCGCAGCATCCGGCAGCCCACCAACTACTTCATCGCCTCGCTGGCCGTGTCGGACCTGCTGATCGGCACCTTCTCCATGCCGCTCTTCACGCAGTACCTGCTGCTCAAACTACTGGCCGCTGGGGGCCCTGGCTGTGCGACCTGTGGCTGTCGCTGGACTGGACCGTGTGCCTGACCTCGCAGTACACCGTCTTCTTCATCACCATGGACCGCTTCCTGTCCGTCAAGATCCCCGCAAGTACCGCAACTGGCGCACGGAGAGGAAGGTAAGGAAGGTGGGTGGGATGGGGGTGGTGGTGGGGTGGGGCGGGGGAAGGAGAGTGTGGGGAAAGGGGGAGGGAAGGAGGTGGAGTGCGGGAGGTGGGGGGCTGGGAATGGGGTCGGAGGGTAGGGATGGGGACGGGGTCGGTGTAAGGTGGGGGTGGATGGGGAGAATGGACCGTTCTTTTTTCGTCTGAGAATCGTTTTTGTATGAAACGGGGCGGGGTTTTGCGCAGGCCCCTAGACTGGGATATGTTTGTGTTATCATCATCATCATTAGTATTATCATCATCATCATCATCATCATCATCATCCTTATCATTATCATGATCATCATCATTATCATCATCATTATTATTATGATTATCATCATCATCTTTTTTATTTTCTTGATAATGATGCTACTAATCATCATTATAATTATCATCATAGTCATGATAATGATGTTTATGATAATAGTGATAATGATCACAGCGGGGGATTACTTTCGAGCGTTTAATCTCTTCTCCAAGCTCCAAAGAAAAAAGCTCCACTAATCACTTCATTTACAATGACAAGCAAAACGCATCCACCCACCCACACCCACACACAAACGCGGGCGCGTTTTTGCTTGTTATATTACTGTGACGATTTTTTTTTGTTTGTTTGTTTTTTGTTGCTTTTTTTTCAGGAATACATTACTTTTTTTTATATTCATTGTTCGGAATAGGGACAAACGCATTTTGGGGGTGGAAGGGAGGTAACCCCAGAGCCCACACCCCCATCACCACCCCTCCTCCTGATCTGCGACCCGATATTGGTAGACAACACCGGTTGGTTTTTTTGACATGCAACATTTGTTTCCATGAGTCGTCTTTGCCCACGGGAAAACAGCGAAGCTTTTATCGACTCTTCCGACCATTTAAAAAGCGGATAGGAGACTAGCTGTTATTTACATATCATGTTTTGCGGAAAACTCGGGGATTATCTTTTTTGTATGTATTCATGCAGCCGGACTAGGGGAGCGAAAGATCTGATTGGGGAGGGGAAGGGAGGGGAAGGGGGAGCAAGGGTTACACACTCCTCTCCCCAACCCCAGCTCTTCAGAAATAGGAAGAAGAAAGAAAAGAAAGGGGAGGAAGAGAGGAAGGAGGGGAGTGTTTGCAGTGTCGGCTACCCATAATATATCTAGACTACCCATAATATATCTGGACTACCATAATATATCTGGACTACCAAGCGGGTTATCGTTTTGTTGAGGATAGTCTGGTTAGAAGACCCACCACCACCCCCATCCTCGACCCCCTCCCCCCCCTCACCATCACCCTCTTTCTACCCCCCCCCCCTCGGACCCCCCCACCCACCCCCCCACCTCCTTCGTCAGCGTCATCCGTCAAATCTTTTCTGCAGTTGTAGTCGATCGTAGAGTGGTTTCCCTTGACGTAATTATCAGTTGTAGCTGTTTCTAAATGCAAAAAAACAAAATGAAAGCCTGATGCCACGGGGGTAGGACTACCGGTAGCCCGACATAATGTTACAAATAAAGGAGACAGGAACAGTAACCCAACATAGGTATTGGTATTTACAAGTAAAAGAAAAAGGATCTTAACGAAACATATGCATGAATATAGAAAACGCTGGATCAAAAACACAACACACACACACACACACACACCCCACACACACACACACACACACACACACACACACACGGCGCGCGCCCCACGCACACGCGCGCGCGCGCACACACACACACACACACACACACACACACCCCAAAACACACACACACACACACACACACGTGTGTGTTTTGGGGGGGGGGGGGTGTGAGCGTGTGTGTGTGGGGTGTGTGTGTGTGTTTGTGTGTGTGTGTGTGTGTTTTTGTGTGTGTGTGTGTGTGTGTTGAGAGAGAGAGAGAGAGAGAGAGAGAATCGAAAACAAAACAAAATTATATTAATATTTGAAAATAAACGAGATAGTTGAAACAAAATATGAATAAAAAAGCATATATGTATCAATTTTAGAAATGAACAAGGCAGGATCGAAAACTTAACATGTGTATTAATATTTATAAATAAAAGGCACAGGATGACAAGAAAAGAAAAAAAAGATATATGTGTATATATTATAAAAAATAGAACAGATAGAATCAAAAACAAGTCATAAACATTGACATTTGTGAATAAAAAAGGAAGGTTCCAGGAAAAAATGTAAATTGATAATTAAAAAATAAAAGTGACACGATCAAAAGCAAAGCATATGTACGAATATTCACAAGTAAAACAGACGGGGTCAGAACGAAACAGAGATGAAGTTATAACGAATAAAAGTCACCGCACAAAGACGAAATTGAAACAATATAAAATAAAACAGAGATATAAACAGTAACATTGAAAGACACGCCACAAGATCAAGACGAAATTGAAACTGTCTGGTTCTTGATACATTTCTTACGTTGAGAGTTCACTTACCTTAATCATCAGTGCATGCAAAACAAACTTTGTCTTAAGTGCGACAAGTCTACAAGGAAATATTTTCTAAACATGTTCAGCCATTATTTTGGTCCCCATGTATCAAAAAAAAGTAACATTATTTGATTGGCACACAGACCCTGTGGCATTGAACACCGACAACTGTTTCCACCAATCGGAAAGAAAATTGACGGAATTCGGCTAATAAAAAAAAAAGGACATAATTAACATTTATGAATAATTGAGGCAGAGGTAAAAAAAAAACAAAAAAAAACACGTAGATAAGTTTAAACAGTCTAATTTAGCTTGCACGCACGCACACACACACACAACACACACATCGACAGAAACAGTATTGTCCTTTATGGCTAGTAGTTTACAAAGGAATGTTTTGCCTCGTCGAATTCAGTCATTTCCCACTACCACCACCACCCCCTCCACAACCTCCAAAGGAAATAGCATGCTCTGATTGGTCGAAAGAATCCTTGCAAATGAAACTCACCTCACCTTGCGTGCGTCAGTCAAGCGGCACGTGCAACACGTGGTTTCCGTGTCCTACTTTCTCCTCTGTCAACTGCGCCATATTGGAACAGTCCCGAGTGTGTCTTTACCTGAGAACGGCGTATTCCGGCAGTGATGACGCTGTCTTCCTTTGTCCTCTAAGACGCCATGTTCATTTTGTGTTCTCACGGGGTTTGGGCAAGACTGTGGGGGTTCTCCTAAGTCCAGTACCTTCGCAAGCTTTTGGTGAGTCTCTTCTGTCAGTGCTAGTGTTTTGGATCTAATCCTTGGCAGTTTTTGTGTTTAGCGGGGCCCGCCTCAAATGGTTAAAGCTGTCCCATTGAGGGGCGGAAGGTAGGTGGTTCGAACCGGTTTGGGGGTGGATTTTTATTTTTGAAACATTTCCGCGTTGGTGTAGGTGGGTTCCTGATTCAGTTCATGGAAGGCTAAGGTGGGAGGGAGAAAGTTCTTCAGCTCTGCTTGCTATACTAGTTCAACTCCGCATCCTATAAATAGTTTCAGGTCCACATGCCCTAAATGCTGTGTCACAGAGTGAACCAGAGAACTTACTACATACGGCCATTATGCAATGGAACTTTGAAAACCATCCATAATGTTTGTTTTCATGTATGACTATTTGAGTGGGTTTTTTTTTCTTTTTAATTGTTAAATGTATTTTTTTAGTAGTTTTTCGAGTATAGGGTCCGCTAATTTTTTAACACTTATTCCTCTTCAGACAAGATTATTTCTGTCCGTTGTGGGGGGGTTTTTTCTGTCAAAGACCGGAACGTTTAGTAGAAAACACTATGAATGTGCTATCAATGTCAAATGAACACACATGTTGGCAGTTTTTTCGACGATTTCGGCCTTAAATATTTGATAGAAAAAAAGCTCTCTTTCAGAAGGAAGTTATCCAATGGGATTTGGGAAGGGGTTCTGAACTGTCAGGTTCTCCTTTTTATTCTCCTTTTTCAGGATGTGATTTCCATTTGTAACAGGCCTGATTCATGTGCGTCATGGTCGGCTAGGCTATGAAAGAACATTAATGTACTTTTTTGTGTTGAGAAAAGTCAAATATGTCCTATTCATTGTGTCGGGCCAAAAATACAAAGATACAAATGAGGCGGAGTGGACAGTGTGGTTAAGAGTGCCATTCTCATGCTGGTCGAGTCCAGTGTGGTCAAGAGTGTCATTCTCATGCTGGTTGAGTCCAGTGTGGTTACGAGTGTCATTCTCATGCTGGTTGAGTCCAGTGTGGTCAAGAGTGTCATTCTCATGCTGGTTGAGTCCAGTGTGGTTACGAGTGTCATTCTCATGCTGGTTGAGTCCAGTGTGGTCAAGAGTGCCATTCTCATGCTGGTTTAGTCCAGTGTGGTCAAGAGTTCCAGTGTGGTAAAAGTGCCATTCTCATGCTGGTTGAGTCCAGTGTGGTCAAGAGTGCCATTCATCATGCTGGTTGAGTCCAGTGTGGTCAAGAGTGCCATTCTCATGCTGGTTGAGTCCAGTGTGGTCAAGGGTGCCATTCTCATGCTGGTTGAGTCCAGTGTGGTCAAGAGTGCCATTCTCATGCTGGTTGAGTTCCAGTGTGGTCAAGAGTGCCATTCTCATGCTGGTTGAGTCCAGTGTGGTCAAGAGTGCCATTCTCATGCTGGTTGAGTCCAGTGTGGTCAAGAGTGCCATTCTCATGCTGGATGGTCCAGTGTGGTCAAGGGTGTCATTCTCATGCTGGTGAGTCCAGTGTGGTTACGAGTCATTCTCATGCTGGTTGAGTCCAGCGTGGTCAAGAGTGCCATTCTCATGCTGGTTGTGTCTAGTGTGGTCAGGGTGCCATTCTCATGCAGGTCGAGTCCAGTATGGTCAAGAGTGCCATTCTCATGCTGGTTGGAGTCCAGTATGGTCAAGAGTGCCATTCTCATGCAGGTTGAGTCCAGTGTGGTTAAGAGTGCCATTCTCATGCTGGTTGAGTCCAGTATGGTCAAGAGTGCCATTTCTCTGCTGGTTGAGTCCAGTATGGTCAAGAGTGCCATTCTCATGCTGGTTGAGTCCAGTGTGGTTAGGAGTGCCATTTTCATGCTGGTTGAGTCCAGTGTGGTTAAGAGTGCCATTCTCATGCTGGTTGAGTCCAGTGTGGTTAAGAGTGTCATGCACATGCTGGTTGAGTCCAGTGTGGTTAAGAGTGTCATGCACATGCTGGTTGAGTCCAGTGTGGGTTAAGTGTCATGCACAGCTGTGGTTGAGTCCAGTGTGGTTAAGAGTGTCATGCACATGCTGGTTGAGTCCGAGTGTGGTTAAGTGTCATGCACATGCTGGTTGAGTCCAGTGTGGTTAAGTGTTCATGCACATGCTGGTTGAGTCCAGTGTGGTTAAGAGTGTCATGCACATGCTGGTTGAGGGCTGGGAAATGTTTTTATGCGACCTCTTTGACTTCTGAAGAGGACCTGTTTGTCGACAATTCACTAGTCTTTTGTATTTTATGATAAACAAAATGCAGAAGGTTGAATAAAATGTTAAAAGTGCAGATGTAATTGATTGAAGCAGATCCAGTGATAAGACCTGTGATTAAGAATGTTGAATGCTAAGATATGATTGACAAGCAACTCGGATAACTGCACATGCAAAATGAACTTTCTGGTATCCTGGTAGTTTGGGTTTTTTTTTCAATTTCACAAAGCGCCAATTAGACGTCAAGTGAAATGTGCAAATGTATGGCATTCTTACCTGAAAAGACAATATGCAGCCAGTGAACCTATTCAAAGAAGAATTACCAGTCTGCTGAAAAAAGTACTGGAATGAATTAGTTGAAAAAAATGTAACCACTTTCATTAAATGAACATTGACAGACGATTTAATTGACCCTATAAAAAGTTTCAGTGGGTCTAAATAAGACATTAGCAGAACTTTCAGTTTTATTGTAGAAAACATTCTGTATGGAAATGCTAGTGGGTCACATAAATGTTAGTTGAAGGGGGGGGGGGGGACGACTCCTGCTAACAGAATTGCACATGTATAGAATGAGTTTTCTATAAAGTTTCAATGTGTACCAGATACTAACACGAAGCAAAAATATTCTGGACATCGAGCTGAAAGATCGAGTGATTTTTTTTTTTTTTATCCTGTACAAATTCATGTATGCAAGTACAACCTCACGCTCACCAGCAGATGCATAGGCAAACACTGTTAAATGGGACGAGGTCAAGATTAAGTCCCCTTTAGTACTACTTCTACTTAAACTATATAAGCCTTAATTTGCGCCTTGTTGTATATTTTTGTACTTTTGGGCTATGATTCCGTTTTCTTGTAGTTTCCTAGCTAAACGAAATGTTAAGAGCTGTACTGAAATTCCGAGAGGATGTCTCTGGTCTGTGTTCTCACTAAATGAACAGTAAAGGGATGGAGATTCATATTCTCTCTCTCTCTCTCTCTCTCTCTCTCTCTCCTCTCTCTCTCTCTCTCTCTCTCTCTCTCTCTCTTTCGCTCGCTCGCTCGCGTCGACAAGCTGTATTCATGGTATACATGGGGTATTACATGCTAGTTCTCATAGGCTGTGGGCCTGTGCGGCAACAGTGGACGGCGGTCAGATTGCCATTTATCCTTCCCTCTTCTCTTTGGCCCGTAGCCCGAGCTATTCGTTGACCTCCTTCATTAGAGCTGGAATGCCAAATTAGCTGTGCCCGAGAAAGCGACATATCGGGGGGGGGGGACGGACAAGCGGGTACATGGTCAGGTTCTTCCCATTCGCCCTTTTATCCTTTTCGCACTTCCTGGGCGAATTGACCCCACTGGCAATACATGGCGCCACGATATTTCTCTCCTGCCAAAGGTTTCAGTTTGCCCTTGCTTTTTAGTTTTGCGTGGCGTGAATTAGAGAAAAGGTTGTTTGTGATTATGATCATGAGGGCGGGAGAGAGAGAGAGAGAGAGAGAGTGTGTGTGTGTGTGTGTGTGTGTGTGTGTGTGTGTGTGTGTTCGGTTGCTGGGAAATTAAGGCTGAATGCTGCTTTCATGGTGCGTGTGTGTATGTGCGCGCGCGCATGTGTGTGTGTGCGTGTGTGTGTGCACATTTATCCCCGTAGGAGAAGATAATCTGATGATGACGAAAAAAGCTTTTTGACTCGATCATGAAGGTTCTTTCCTTCAGTGGATTATCTCCTCTTTTGGGGATAAACGTGGATGATGCCCATATATGTGTGCGCGTTTGCAAGCGAGTGTGCGTTGACACGCTCGTGTGTGCAGGTATTGCGCGCGCGCATGCCTGAATGTGTGTTGCGCGCGTGTGTGTGGTGTATATGTACGTTTGTGGGGAATCTTCCCTTCTCTCGACCCATACAATTGATTGTTTTTCGTCGTCGAGTGCTGAAGCTGGTTTATTGAAACGAGTGGCACTGAATGTTTTCTGGACATTTTAGAGCATTTTCAATGCTTTTCTTTCATGTAGCTTGGTTGATGTACAGAACGATGGTAGTGTACAAGAGAGGAATACGAAGGAAATTTATTTCTATGTTGCATTGTGCCGTTTAGTACTGCATTGTGTTACATTGAACTGTTACTGTATTGAGTCGTATAACTCCATTGCTGCTGCAGATGTCTCTGTAAAAGTTCGATCTACTCTCCCGTACTATTTCTTTGTGTGTTGTTGGCCTTTGATATCTGGCAGAGTGGTCTGCTTCTAAAATGTCGTCAGGGTCAGCTCCCTTGTTGCGTGGGGAAAGTTTTCTTTCTTGTAGTCCCTCCCCCCCCCCCCCCCCCCCCCCTTTTTTCCCCCCTTCCCTTCCTTCTCTTCCCATGCATGATAAGAGCTGCTTTGCTTCGTAGAGCAATGTCAGTTTTGGTCCAGAGATGTCGGATGTTGTCTGAATCGTCTAGGGAACACGGCAGTGCTTCCAGATTTCTATGGCCCAATGTCGAAGACTGGACGGAAAGAAGAGTGCTGGACAAGGGGATGTAGGGGACGAAGGGAAACTTTCAACCATGCATTCCATGACGTGTGCTAAATGCAGGCTGCAAGGGGGATGGGGGGACGGGTGGAGGTCATCGTCTCGGCTGGAAGACAAGCATTTGGACCACTACCGTGCCTTGCGCAAGACCCGACCCACGAAACTGCCGATTCTTCTGCCTCCCCGGCGAGTGTTGTCTACTGTCTGCCGGGCTAAGTCTAACACCGTTGACAGGGGAGAAAACGGAGAACGAATTAATGAATGAATCAGCCTGTGTAGTCGGCCAGCAGGTGAATCCCGGCAACTGTTTCTGCCAATAGCAAGGAAGCTTACAAAATTCGACCAATCACGTCCCCCGACAATATCGGCTGATATTTATACATGAAAGTGACAGAGGAGGAAAAACAGAGACGACGTTTTAAACGGTGTAGATTCTGATTCAGATTGTTTCCGTTTGAGATTCCCATCGTCTCGCGCAAGAGCAAGTTCAATGTTGTTTTCAAAGGATAAAGGTGGGAAAGGAAACTCTTTGTAATTTTATGTTTAGCCATTGCTTGTCCGGACCCCCACCCCCACCCCGCAACCACCCCCACCACCCAAAACAGGAACGTCCTCTGGCTGACAGGAAGAGGTTTGGGCATTGCTTGTCCGGACCCCCACCCCCACCCCGCAACCACCCCCCACCACCCAAAACAGGAACGTCCTCTGGCTGACAGGGAGAGGTTTGGGCATTGCTTGTCCGGACCCCCACCCCCACCCCGCAACCACCCCCACCACCCAAAACAGGAACGTCCTCTGGCTGACAGGGAGAGGTTTGGGCATTGTTCTCCTGCTGGCCCAGTAGCATGGCTTGAATTGCCCATGATGATGATGGTGATGTAGGACGTGGAGGGGCAGTGATTGTAGCTATGGCCTGGGCGTTGCCTGCTGTTGTTTTTCTGCCGCTGTAACGGGAGGGCCGTCCGTCATTGATGATAATGATAATGGCGTGATCTCCCTTTCCGTTCTATTTATGGGTCAGCCGTCCACACAAGGCGTCTGTTCAGAGTCGTATCCGCTAAACGGGGAAAAAATGGGGGGGGGGGGGGGGGGGGGGGGGGGCATTTCTATCACGCGGCGCCGCGCGCTCACTGTGCGCGCGCGTGCGCACACAGACACCCACCCCACCCCCCACACACACATACTGTGTAAAATTATGACAAACTCGGATACGGAACTGTACGGCGCATGTAGAGCTGAGCTATGCTTAGTGCGCCAGTCGTTCCGTTTAGTTCTTGTCAGATTAAAAAGGGTTAAAGCTTCGTCTGAAACTACTTCAGTGCCATTGAATACCCGAAAAGCATTAGCAAATGGGACTGCATTGCGGGCAGCTTGTCTTCCACTCTCAGACGTTCACCGACTGGTTGGAAGAATGCAGCATGAACACTAGCTCCGTTAGACTGGAACTAACGTAGCATGAACACTAGCTCCGTTAGACTGGAACTAACGTAGCATGAACACTAGCTCCGTTAGACTGGAACTAACGTAGCATGAACACTAGCTCCGTTAGACTGGAACTAACGTAGCATGAACACTAGCTCCGTTAGACTGGAACTAACGTAGCATGAACACTAGCTCCGTTAGATTGGAACTAACGTAGCATGAACACTAACTCCGTTAGACTGGAACTAACGTAGCATGAACACTAGCTCCGTTAGATGGAACTAACGTAGCATGAACACTAACTCCGTTAGACTGGAACTAACGTAGCATGAACACTAGCTCCGTTAGACTGGAACTAACGGAGCGTGAACACTAGCTCCGTTAGACTGGAACTAATGGAGCGTGAACACTAGCTCCGTTAGACTGGAACTAATGCAGCGTGAACACTAGCTCCGTTAGACTGGAACTAATGCAGCGTGAACACTAGCTCCGTTAGACTGGAACTAATGCAGCGTGAACACTAGCTCCGTTAGACTGGAACTAATGCAGCGTGAACACTAGCTCCGTTAGACTGGAACTAACGTAGCATGAACACTAGCTCCGTTAGACTGGAACTAACGTAGCATGAACACTAGCTCCGTTAGACTGGAACTAACGTAGCATGAACACTAGCTCCGTTAGACTGGAACTAACGTAGCATGAACACTAGCTCCGTTAGACTGGAACTAACGTAGCATGAACACTAGCTCCGTTAGACTGGAACTAACGTAGCATGAACACTAGCTCCGTTAGACTGGAACTAACGTAGCATGAACACTAGCTCCGTTAGACTGGAACTAACGTAGCATGAACACTAGCTCCGTTAGACTGGAACTAACGTAGCATGAACACTAGCTCCGTTAGACTGGAACTAATGCAGCGTGAACACTAGCTCCGTTAGACTGGAACTAACGTAGCATGAACACTAGCTCCGTTAGACTGGAACTAATGCAGCGTGAACACTAGCTCCGTTAGACTGGAACTAACGCAGCGTGAACACTAGCTCCGTTAGACTGGAACTAATGCAGCGTGAACACTAGCTCCGTCAGACTGGAACTAATGCAGCGTGAACACTAGCTCCGTTAGACTGGAACTAATGCAGCGTGAACACTAGCTCCGTCAGACGGAACTAATGCAGCGTGAACACTAGCTCCGTCAGACTGGAACTAATGCAGCGTGAACACTAGCTCCGTCAGACTGGAACTAATGCAGCGTGAACACTAGCTCCGTCAGACTGGAACTAATGCAGCGTGAACACTAGCTCCGTCAGACTGGAACTAATGCAGCGTGAACACTAGCTCCGTTAGACTGGAACTAGGCAATGAAACTCTTTCCGCAATGCAGTGGTGGTCAGAAAACCAGAAGAACGGTGCTTATGAAACAGTAGTTCTGGTGAGTGACCGAAAAATGGAAATAACTAGCACAGAATTTCCAGCAGCCGGGGGTACCATTTATACTAAAGGGGTCCCATGGCATTCCCACGGAGGTGGAGGGGGGGGGGGGATGATGATGATGTCGACGACAATGAATACTTAATTTCATATTCGGAGGATAGTGACGATAATGACGATGTGTGCGATCTCTGGAACGAGCGACGGTCATCACCTGCTTATTGTCAGCACGCGCGCACACGCACACACAAACACACACACACACACACACACACACACACACACACACACACACACACACACACACACACACACACACACACGGCCCATGCCAACTCGCCCATACACACAAGCGTGAATACGCTCACCACACACACATACAGTGATGATAATGGCATAAACCAATGTTACGTAGGTACTCGAGGTCTGTCCAGCGCGTTGGGCTGATGCTGTAGGTCAGACATCTGCGAAGTCGTTGCCACGAGACCCTCTTCTCAAATTCTCTCATCTTAGTCATTTATTGATATATCCACCAGCTTTAAATCCTACACAGTGTGGTATGGAAACCCAGCGGATGTTGTTTGGCGTGTATGGACCAGTCCGCACGCAGTGAAGCTGAAACTGTCGGCGATGTTTTCTTGACCCACGATTGTTTATACGAGTGACGATGGTGGGTGCTCCAGGGTGTTTGCAGCCGTCGTGTGTGCGTGTGTGTGTGTCCAAATTTAATGGATCATGACAAGAATAATGAGGATCATAGTGGTTTGGGGTTACAGTGACGACGACGAGGTGTGGTTGTTTCAGACAGGGGCAATGGAACCCGTGACCTGACTGTTGCCAGGTGTCGGTTTTTCTTCACCAGAATGTCTCACCAGCCAGGTGTCGGTTTTTCTTCACCAGAATGTCTCGCCATGTCTAGTCCTGTACTCTGTTTCTCTGTGTCCTTGCCGGTAACTAACCCCCTCTCTTTTCAAATTTTGCTTCACCAGAATCGTCAGTGGACAACTACGATGACGATCATGGAGACGGCAAACAACTGAGATGACAGTGGTCTGCTCTCATGGTGACCACGGTTTCAATGTCCTGTCCACGTCTGTGGTCTTGATTTGATTCCGTCGGGGTCACTCGTATCGGAAGCACAGCTCTCTCACGTCGGCTCCGCTCCTAAGTAATTATGGTGTCGGTGGGGGGCTTAGTAGGTGGCGCCCTTCGTATGTTGGATCAGAACATGCGCCACTGAACACCACCGAAGTGACACGGCAGCAGTGCAGTGTCTCCTCCGATGGGTTGCCTCTTGACTTGATATTGACTGCTCCCTGTGCATTGCCGGTGCCAGGGCTGCGGCGGGCCAGGCTGTGGCTGTGGACGGAGGCTTGGAATGAGTGGCATGGGTGCAATGCCACCGAGATGACACCGGTGGGATGGGAAAAAAAGATGATGATGGTAATGAGGATGACAGTGACGATGTGTGGGCATTTCAGGTGCAAGTGATGGTTGTGTTCATCTCCTTGGGGTTGGTCAGCCAACGTGTTCCCCACTGCAACTGTAATTGTATGGGTACTGATGGAGACGATCATGGTGATGGTACCAATAATAACGGGAGTACGATTCTTTAAGGTCTGGGTGGTGGTGGCAGCTATTACCTGAGTATTTCCAACCGCCGTATAGTTCTTCACCACTCTATAAATGAACAGAAGCTGATGTTGACGATGATGATGATGATTCTTATGATGATGATAGTTCTAATGATGATGATGATGATGACGATGTGTTTGGGTGGTTTCAGGTCCGGGTCATGGTAGCCATCACCTGGGTGTTGCCCGCCGTCGTCTTCTTCACCACCATCATCGGCTGGCAGTACTTCGTCGGCGAGCGCAGCGTGTCCCCGAAGGCTTGCGAGGTAATGCGTGGCACTCTGTCTGTCCTGTCCGTCCGTCTCCTTGTCTGCCAAGTCGTCCGTCTCCTTGTCTGCCGAGTTCGTCCGTCTCCTTTCTGCCAAGTCGATTTTCTGGAACCATGTCGGAATAGAAATTTTCACGCGCATATGAAAGAACTATTAAGCAAAACGAGAAGAAATGTGTCGGGGTCGAACGAAAAAGGAAGAAAGGAAGTGTGAAACAAGCAGAGAGGGAATGAGCTATGTCGGGTTCCAGCATTGTCTGCAAACGATGAAAAGGATAGGTGACGTAAGGAGGAGAGAAATGATACACCAGCCGCCGTGGCGAAGTGGTTAGCGTCCCCCTGACTTCCGGCTGGGAGGTCGAAGGTTCGATTCTCACCAGTCATGTGAGATTTTTCTGCTCCCGAGTGCTCCTACTCGGAGTTGAGTTTACTACGGGCTCAGGTTGGGAAGACTGGGACCACACGGTCGAGTTTCATCTACTTAAATGGATGCGTCTCTGAAAGTGTTGCTCAAGTTTCCTGGCCAACACTGCAGGTGTCTGTAGTGTATCTCTCGGCCTGATTGACGCTGGAATACATTATGAGTAAGCGTAGAGCACAGCCCTGTCATGCAGTCTCAGACCAGAATGGAAATCCGCAGCATTATGTTTGCCCTCCACCTCATCGGTCAGCATGGAAAAAAAAGTCTCAAAATTCTGTGGCCCTTCATGCCCTGCTCTCATGGTGACCTGAGTTTTGATGTCCCCTCCACGTCTGTGGCCTTTGGATTCATTCTGTCACGATCGCCGGTATCGGGAAATTCATGGGGACTGTCGTTGGATGGACATAGTGGCGCCTTCAGGAGGAGGAGCTCACTCACGCCGGCTCCGCGACGAAGCAATTGTCTGTCAGCAGGGGCTTAGTAGGTGGTGTCCTGTCTGTCAGCAGGGGCTTAGTAGGTGGTGTCCTGTCTGTCAGCAGGGGGCTTAGTAGGTGGTGTCCTGTCTGTCAGCAGGGGCTTAGTAGGTGGTGTCCTGTCTGTCAGCAGGGGCTTAGTAGGTGGTGTCCTGTCTGTCAGCAGGGGCTTAGTAGGTGGTGTCCTGTCTGTCAGCAGGGGGCTTAGTAGGTGGTGTCCTGTCTGTCAGCAGGGGGCTTAGTAGGTGGTGTCCTGTCTGTCAGCAGGGGGCTCAGCAGGTGGTGTCCTGTCTGTCAGCAGAGGGGGCTCAGTAGGTGGTGTTCCTGTCTGTCAGCAGGGGCTCAGTAGGTGGTGTCCTGTCTGTCAGCAGGGGCTCAGTAGGTGGTGTCCTGTCTGTCAGCAGGGGGCTCAGTAGGTGGTGTCCTGTCTGTCAGCAGGGGGCTCAGTAGGTGGTGTCCTGTCTGTCACAGGGGCTCAGTAGGTGGTGTCCTGTCTGTCAGCAGGGGCTTAGTAGGTGGTGTCCTGTCTGTCAGCAGGGGCTCAGTAGGTGTGTCCTGTCTGTCAGCAGGGGGCTCAGTAGGTGGTGTCCTGTCTGTCAGCAGGGGGCTCAGTAGGTGGTGTCCTGTCTGTCAGCAGGGGGCTCAGCAGGTGGTGTCCTGTCTGTCAGCAGGGGCTCAGCAGGTGGTGTCCTGTCTATCAGCAGGGGGCTCAGTAGGTGGTGTCCTGTCTGTCAGCAGGGGGCTCAGTAGTGGTGTCCTGTCTGTCAGCAGGGGCTCAGTAGTGGTGTCCTGTCTGTCAGCAGGGGGCTCAGTAGGTGGTGTCCTGCCTGTCAGCAGGGGGCTCAGTAGGTGGTGTCCTGTCTGTCAGCAGGGGCTCAGTAGGTGGTGTCCTGTCTGTCAGCAGGGGGCTCAGTAGGTGGTGTCCTGTCTGTCAGCAGGGGGCTCAGTAGGTGGTGTCCTGTCTGTCAGCAGGGGCTCAGTAGGTGGTGTCCTGTCTGTCAGCAGGGGGCTCAGTAGGTGGTGTCCTGTCTGTCAACAGGGGCTCAGTAGGTGGTGTCCTGTCTGTCAGCAGGGGGCTCAGTAGGTGGTGTCCTGTCTGTCAGCAGGGGCTCAGTAGGTGGTGTCCTGTCTGTCAGCAGGGGCTCAGTAAGTGGTGTCCTGTCTGTCAGCAGGGGCTCAGTAGGTGGTGTCCTGTCTGTCAGCAGGGGGCTTAGCAGGTGGTGTCCTGTCTGTCAGCAGGGGCTCAGTAGTGGTGTCCTGTCTGTCAGCAGGGGCTCAGTAGGTGGTGTCCTGTCTGTCCGCAGGGGGCTCAGTAGGTGGTGTTCTGTCTGTCAGCAGGGGGCTCAGTAGGTGGTGTCCTGTCTGTCAGCAGGGGCTCAGTAGGTGGTGTCCTGTCTGTCAGCAGGGGCTCAGCAGGTGGTGTCCTTTCTGTCAGCAGGGGGCTCAGCAGGTGGTGTCCTGTCTGTCAGCAGGGGCTCAGTAGTGGTGTCCTGTCTGTCAGCAGGGGCTCAGTAGGTGGTGTCCTGTCTGTCAGCAGGGGGCTTAGTAGGTGGTGTCCTGTCTGTCAGCAGGGGCTTAGTAGGTGGTGTCCTGTCTGTCAGCAGGGGGCTTAGTAGGTGGTGTCCTGTCTGTCAGCAGGGGGCTCAGCAGGTGGTGTCCTGTCTGTCAGCAGGGGGCTCAGTAGGTGTGTCCTGTCTGTCAGCAGGGGGCTCAGTAGGTGGTGTCCCTGTCTGTCAGCAGGGGGCTCAGTAGGTGGTGCCTGTCTGTCAGCAGGGGGCTCAGTAGGTGGTGTCCTGTCTGTCAGCAGGGGGCTCAGTAGGTGGTGTCCTGTCTGTCAGCAGGGGGCTCAGTAGGTGGTGTCCTGTCTGTCAGCAGGGGCTTAGTAGTGGTGTCCTGTCTGTCAGCAGGGGGCTCAGTAGGTGGTGTCCTGTCTGTCAGCAGGGGCTCAGTAGGTGGTGTCCTGTCTGTCAGCAGGGGCTCAGTAGGTGGTGTCCTGTCTGTCAGCAGGGGGCTCAGTAGGTGGTGTCCTGTCTGTCAGCAGGGGCTCAGCAGGTGGTGTCCTGTCTGTCAGCAGGGGGCTCAGCAGGTGGTGTCCTGTCTGTCAGCAGGGGCTCAGTAGGTGGTGTCCTGTCTGTCAGCAGGGGGCTCAGTAGGTGGTGTCCTGTCTGTCAGCAGGGGCTTAGTAGGTGGTGTCCTGTCTGTCAGCAGGGGCTTAGTAGGTGGTGTCCTGTCTGTCAGCAGGGGGCTCAGCAGGTGGTGTCCTGTCTGTCAGCAGGGGGCTCAGTAGGTGGTGTCCTGTCTGTCAGCAGGGGCTCAGTAGGTGGTGTCCTGTCTGTCAGCAGGGGGCTCAGTAGGTGGTGTCCTGTCTGTCAGCAGGGGGCTCAGTAGGTGGTGTCCTGTCTGTCAGCAGGGGGCTCAGTAGGTGGTGTCCTGTCTGTCAGCAGGGGGCTCAGTAGGTGGTGTCCTGTCTGTCAGCAGGGGCTTAGTAGGTGGTGTCCTGTCTGTCAGCAGGGGCTCAGTAGGTGGTGTCCTGTCTGTCAGCAGGGGCTCAGTAGGTGGTGTCCTGTCTGTCAGCAGGGGGCTCAGTAGGTGGTGTCCTGTCTGTCAGCAGGGGCCGGGGCTCAGTAGTGGTGTCCTGTCTGTCAGCAGGGGGCTCAGTAGGTGGTGTCCTGTCTGTCAGCAGGGGGCTCAGTAGGTGGTGTCCTGTCTGTCAGCAGGGGCTCAGTAGGTGGTGTCCTGTCTGTCAGCAGGGGGCTCAGTAGGTGGTGTCCTGTCTGTCAGCAGGGGCTCAGTAGGTGGTGTCCTGTCTGTCAGCAGGGGGCTCAGTAGGTGGTGTCCTGTCTGTCAGCAGGGGGCTTAGTAGGTGGTGTCCTGTCTGTCAGCAGGGGCTCAGTAGGTGGTGTCCTGTCTGTCAGCAGGGGGCTCAGTAGGTGGTGTCCTGTCTGTCAGCAGGGGGCTCAGTAGGTGGTGTCCTGTCTGTCAGCAGGGGGCTCAGTAGGTGGTGTCCTGTCTGTCAGCAGGGGCTCAGTAGGTGGTGTCCTGTCAGCAGGGGCTCAGTAGGTGGTAGTCCTGTCTGTCAGCAGGGGCTCAGTAGGTGGTGTCCTGTCTGTCAGCAGGGGCTCAGTCGGTGGTGTCCTGTCTGTCAGCAGGGGCTCAGTAGGTGGTGTCCTGTCTGTCAGCAGGGGGCTTAGTAGGTGGTGTCCTGTCTGTCGGCAGGGGCTCAGTAGGTGGTGTCCTGTCTGTCAGCAGGGGCTCAGTAGGTGGTGTCCTGTCCTGTCAGCAGGGGGCTCAGTAGTGGTGTCCTGTCTGTCAGCAGGGGGCTTAGTAGGTGGTGTCCTGTCTGTCAGCAGGGGGCTCAGTAGGTGGTGTCCTGTCTGTCAGCAGGGGCTCAGTAGGTGGTGTCCTGTCTGTCAGCAGGGGCTCAGTAGGTGGTGTCCTGTCTGTCAGCAGGGGGCTTAGTAGGTGGTGTCCTGTCTGTCAGCAGGGGCTCAGTAGGTGGTGTCCTGTCTGTCAGCAGGGGCTCAGTAGGTGGTGTCCTGTCTGTCAGCAGGGGCTTAGTAGGTGGTGTCCTGTCTGTCAGCAGGGGGCTCAGTAGGTGGTGTCCTGTCTGTCAGCAGGGGCTCAGTAGGTGGTGTCCCTGTCTGTCAGCAGGGGGCTCAGTAGGTGGTGTCCTGTCTGTCAGCAGGGGGCTCAGTAGGTGGTGTCCTGTCTGTCAGCAGGGGGCTCAGTAGGTGGTGTCCTGTCTGTCAGCAGGGGGCTCAGTAGGTGGTGTCCTGTCTGTCAGCAGGGGCTCAGTAGGTGGTGTCCTGTCTGTCAGCAGGGGGCTCAGTAGGTGGTGTCCCTGTCTGTCAGCAGGGGGCTTAGTAGGTGGTGTCCTGTCTGTCAGCAGGGGCTTAGTAGGTGGTGTCCTGTCTGTCAGCAGGGGCTCAGTAGGTGGTGTCCTGTCTGTCAGCAGGGGCTCAGTAGGTGGTGTCCTGTCTGTCAGCAGGGGGCTCAGTAGGTGGTGTCCTGTCTGTCAGCAGGGGGCTCAGTAGGTGTCCTGTCTGTCAGCAGGGGGCTCAGTAGGTGGTGTCCTGCGTTTGTTGGGTCCGAACGGGCACCACTGAACTCCAACTAAGTGACTCGGCGACAGTGCAGCGTCTCTCCCGGGGGGTTGCCTCATGACAACTTGACATTGGCTGTTTCTGTGTATTGCCGGTGCCGGGACTGCGAGAGTATGAGCTGGGGTGCGACTGTAGGCAGAGAGCCGGCATGAGAGCATGGGATAATGCCACTAGAAAGGCACATACAACTAGACAGGAAGAAAGTTTGTTTCGTCTCATTCAGTAATGATGTGAGGCTCCCCTTGGAACCGAACCAATCGGTATTCAATCACTTCACTCATCTTCTTCACTTCTCATTTCTACGCCAACTTCTCTGCGAATACTCTTTCATAGGCTAACAACCATTATTTGTACAAAATCGATACTGATTTTTTCCACGTATTAAAAAAAGTGGAAACTCAAATCTGACGGTTTTGTCTCAAAGATTCCGGTTGCAAAATTCATCAATTCCTATCCAAATCTTATAAAATGATCTGCCTCCATTCTTCAAATCCTATCCAAATCTTATAAAATGATCTGCCTCCATTCTTCAAATCTATGTTGCAAGAGGGGCTCTGAACAGTAATACGGTCTAACCTGTTTTTCTGTATGCGTTGAATACATCGTTCCAGACCTTTACATTTCCAGATCAGCACCTAATTCATCGATTACTTCTGCGTTGCGACATAGTCGAATCTCGAATCTATGATTGTTTGATAGAATTTTACGAATTCAAGTCGGTGTCAATGCATCTCTTGTTTTTTTCCGATTCCCCCGTGATGTGTGCTTTTCAGTCGGTTTCCAATTTCTCTCTCTCTCTCTCTCTCTCCTCTCTCCTCTCCCTCTCTCTCTCTCTCTCTCTCTCCCCTCTCTTCCTTCCCTCCCTCCCTCCCTCCCTCATGTAACTCAAATGTTTCTGAATTTCAGCCATTACGTAACTTGACACAGCATTATTCCTGGCTGGATTGGAGAGCAGTATAAAGTGATATATAGTATATAGTGGAAGATTTTAAGCTGGGAGGGGTGTTGGGAAGAGAGGGGGGTGGGCGAGCGGGTAAAAAAAGTTGAGGGGGGGGGGGGGGGGGGGGGTGGGGGGGGGGGGCGGGGATAAAGGAAAGTAAGGGTTTCAAACAGAAAACAAGTGAACGAAGATTGGAAAACAATTGTTCAAAGTTGTTATTCATACAAAGTGAATCAAATGCTAAGGGCCGATTCCTAATTGAACGAAGTTTTAGATGACGACCCTAGTTCGTCTGGCAATTTCTGTGATCCTGTCTTTGACCTTAATTGCCCGATCTCCCCCCCCCCCCCCCCCCCAACTTCCCCTGCCCTGCCCTAGTTTCTCCGCTCCCTGTTCCATACCCCGCTCCCCCCTTGCTCCATACCCCCCCCCCCCCCCCCCACCATACCCCTGCCCTAATTTCTCGCTCCTCAGTATTCCACTTACTCCATACCCCCCCCCCCCCCCCCCCCCCCCCCCCCCCCCCCTGCCCTGCCCTATTTTCTCGCTCTTTGGTATTCCCCTTGCTCCATACCCCCCTTCCCACCCAACCCAACCCCCAGTTTCTCGCTGCACAGTACTTCCGCGGGTCCATACCCCCATCCCCTGTTTCTTCCTCCTTAGGTATTTTTTTCTCTAACACCACCCCTGTTTCTCGTTGCTCGGTATTCCACGTGCTCAATAACTTCCACCACCACCACCACCATTTTTCTCTTGCTTGTTATTCCCCCTGCTCATACTTATACACCCACCCCCACTCCCTATTCGTCATACTTCCCCACCACTTGCATCCCCTGCTCCTTGTGGCTGGGTATTCCCACTCTTCCATCCCCACTCTCCCCCCACCCTCACCGTTTCCTCACTGCACGGTATTTCCCCTCCTCCATATCCCTCCCCCATTCCCCTTTTCCTCGCTGCTCTTCTCCATACCCTTCCCCACCTATACCATCCCCTGTTTCTCGCTTTTAGGTATTCCACCGCTCCACAAACCCCCCCAATCCCCCAACTCCACATCCCCCATCCCCCTACTCCATACCCCCACCTCCCATCCCCCTGCTCCATACCCCCACCCCCCTGCTTCATACCCCCACATCCCCCATCCGCCTGCTCCATACCCCCATCCCGCTGATCCATGCCCCCATCCCGCTGATCCATGCCCCCACATCCCCCATCCCCCTGTTCCGCCACCTCCCCCTGCTCAATACATCCACATCCCAATCCCCTACTCCATACCCCCACCTCCCCCATCCCCCTGCTCCATACACCCACCTCCCTCATCCCCCTGCTCCAATACCCCCTCAACCCCAGCTCCATACCCCCTCATCCCACTGCTCCATACCCCCACATCCCCTGCTCCATACCCCACATCCCCTGCTCCATACCCCCTCATACCGAGCTCCATACCACCACATCCCCCTGCTCCATACCCCCCATCCCACTGCTCCATACCCCACATCCCCTGCTCCAGACCCCCTCATCCCCAGCTCCATACCCCCACATCCCCCTGCTCCATACCCCCGCGGCCCTCATCCCACTGCTCCATACCCCCTCATCCCCCTGCTCCATACCCCCACATCCCCCTGCTCCATACCACCTCATCCCACTGCTCCATACCACCTCATCCCACTGCTCCATACCCCCACATCCCCAGCTCCATACCCCCTCATACCACTGCTCCATACCCCCACATCCCCCTGCTCCATACCCCCACATCCCCAGCTCCATACCCCCACATCCCCCGCTCCATACCCCCACATCCCCCGCTCCATACCCCCACATCCCCCGCTCCATACCCCCTCATCCCCCTGCTCAATCACCCAGCTCCATACCCCCAAATCCCACTGCTCCATACCCCCTCATCCCCCGCTCCATACCCCCACATCCCAATGCTCCATACCCCCATATCCCCCGCTCCATACCCCACATCCCCTGCTCCATACCCCCTCATCCCCCGCTCCATACCCCCACATCCCCAGCTCCATACCCTCTCATCCCACTGCTCCATACCCCCACATCCCCTGCTCCATACCCCCTCATCCCCCGCTCCATACCCCCACATCCCCAGCTCCATACCCCCTCATCCCACTGCTCCATACCCCCACATCCCCAGCTCCATACCCTCTCATCCACTGCTCCATACCCCCACATCCCCTGCTCCATACCCCCTCATCCCCCGCTCCATACCCCCCATCCCACTGCTCTTTTCCCACTTCTTGGTATTCCATACCCCCTCATCCCCCGCTCCATACCCCCACATCCCCAGCTCCATACCCCCTCATCCCACTGCTCCATACCCCCACATCCCCTGCTCCAGACCCCCTCATCCCCAGCTCCATACCCCCACATCCCCCTGCTCCATACCCCCTCATCCCACTGCTCCATACCCCCTCATCCCACTGCTCCATACCCCCTCATCCCCCTGCTCCATACCCCCACATCCCCCTGCTCCATACCACCTCATCCCACTGCTCCATACCCCCACATCCCCAGCTCCATACCCCCTCATACCACTGCTCCATACCCCCACATCCCCTGCTCCATACCCCCACATCCCCCGCTCCATACCCCCACATCCCCCGCTCCATACCCCACATCCCCCGCTCCATACCCCCACATCCCCCGCTCCATACCCCCTCATCCCCCTGCTCAATCACCCAGCTCCATACCCCCAAATCCCACTGCTCCATACCCCCTCATCCCCCGCTCCATACCCCCACATCCCCAGCTCCATACCCCCACATCCCCAGCTCCATACCCCCACATCCCCAGCTCCATACCCTCACATCCCCAGCTCCATACCCCCTACATCCCACTGCTCCAACCCCCTCATCCCCCGCTCCATACCCCCTCATCCCCCTGCTCAATACAACCTCATCCCCAGCTCCATACCCCCACATCCCACTGCTCCATACCCCCTCATCCCCCGCTCCATACCCCCACATCCCAATGCTCCATACCCCCACATCCCCCGCTCCATACCCCCCACCCCCCCCCCCCCCCCATCCCCCACTGCTCCATTTCCCACTTCTTGTATTCCATACCCCCTCATCCCCAGCTCCATACCCCCACATCCCCAGCTCCATACCCCCACATCCCACTGCTCCATACCACCTCGTACCCCTGCTCCATAACACCTCATCCCCTGCTCCATACCCCCACATCCCAGCTCCATACCCGCTCATCCCCAGCTCCATACCCCCATATCCCCTGCTCCATACCCCCTCATCCCCCTGCTCCATACCACCTCGTACCCCTGCTGCATACCCCCATCCTCCCTGATCCATACCCCCACATCCACTGCTCCATACCCCCACATCCCCTGCTCCATACCCCCTCATCCCCCTGCTCAATAGCCCCACCTTCCCCCATTCCTCTGCTCTATTACCCCACCTCCCCCATCCCTCTGCTCAATACATCCGCCATCCCCCCCTAATCCACACCCCCCACCTTCCCCTGCTCCATACCCCCATCTTTCTCCCTTCCCCTGCTCCATACCCCCCATCCCCCCATCCCCCTGCTCCATACCCCCACCTTCCCCCATTCCCCCCTCCATACCCCCCCCCCCCATCTCCCTGATCCATACCCCCACCTCCCATCCCCCTGCTCCATACCCCCATCCACCTGCTCCATACCCCCATCCACCTGCTCCATACCCCCACATCCCCCATCCCCATGTTCTATATCCCCACATCCCCCATCCCTCTGCTCAATACATCCCCCATCCCCCTAATCCACACCCCACCTTCCCCTGCTCCATACCCCCATCTTTCTCCCTTCCCCTGCTCCATACCCCCCCATCCCCTGCTCCATACCCCCACCTTCCCCATTCCCCTCCTCCATACCCCCCATCTCCCTGATCCATACCCCACCTCCCATCCCCCTGCTCCATACCCCCATCCACCTGCTCCATACCCCCATCCACCTGCTCCATACCCCACATCCCGCATCCCCTGTTCAATTACCACCATCCCCCTGTTCAATACCCCCATCCGCATCCCCCTGTTCCGTACCCACATCCACCTGCTCCGTACCCCCACATCCCCCATCCCCCTGTTCCATACCCCCACATCCCACGTCCCCCTACTCCATACCCCCACATCCCACATCACCCTGCTCCATACCCCCACATCCCACATCCCCCATCCCTGTGCTCCGTAACCCCATCCACCATACCGCTGTTCCATACCCCCACATCCCCCATCCCCCCGCTCGATACCACCACATCCCACTGTTCCATATCCCTATCCCCCATCACCCTGCTCAATACCCCCACCTCCGACATCCCCCTGCTCCATACACCCATCCCCCTGTTCCATATCCCCATCTCCCATCCCCCTGCTCCATACCCCCACGTCCCCACCCCCCTGTTCCATACCCCCACGTCCCCATCCCCCTGTTCCATACCCCCACGTCCCCATCCCCCTGTTCCATACCCCCACGTCCCCATCCCCTGCTCCATACCCCCACGTCCCCATCCCCCTGTTCCATACCCCCACGTCCCCATCCCCCTGTTCCATACCCCCACGTCCCCATCCCCCTGTTCCATACCCCCACATCCCCCATCCCCCGTTCCATTTCCCCCATCCCCATCCCCCTGTTCCATACCCCCACATCCCCCATCCCCCTGTTCCATACCCCCACATCCCCCATCCCCCTGTTCCATACCCCCACGTCCCCATCCCCCTGTTCCATATCCCCACATCCCCATCCCCCTGTTCCATACCCCCGTACGTCCCCTGTCATCCCCCTGTCCCATATCCCCTGTCACCCATCCCACCCCTGTTCCATACCCCCCTACGTCCCCATCCCCCTGCTCCATACCCCCACGTCCCCATCCCCCTGTTCCATACCCCCACAGTCCCCATCCCCCTGTCCATACCCCCATCCCCCTGTTCCATACATCCCCCATCCCCCTGTTCCATACCCCCACGTCCCCCATCCCCCTGTTCCATACCCCCACGTCCCCATCCCCCTGTTCCATACCATCCACATCCCACGTTCCCCTGCTCCATACCCCACATCCCCATCCCCTGCTCCATACCCCACATCCCATCCCCCTGCTCCATACCCCACATCCCACGTCCCCTGCTCCATACCCCATCCCCCTGTTCCATACCCCACATCCCCATCCCCCTGTCCATATCCCCACGTCCCCATCCCCCTGTTCCATACCCCCACGTCCCATCCCCCTGTTCATACCCCCCGTCCCCATCCCCCTGTTCCATACCCCCACGTCCCCATCCCCCTGTTCCATATCCCCCATCCCCCTGTTCCATACCCCCCATCCCCCTGTTCCATACCCCACGTCCCCCATCCCCCTGTCCATACCCCCACGTCCCCATCCCCCTGTTCCATACATCCACATCCCACTTCCCCTGCTCCATACCCCACATCCCCTCCCCTGCTCCATACCCCACATCCGCCATCCCCCTCCCATCCCCCAATCCCACTCCCCCTGCTCCATACCCCCATCCCCTGTTCCATACCCCCACTTCCCATCCCCTGTTCTATATCCCGCCCCCCCCCTTCCCCCCATCCCCCTTGTTCATACCCCTATCCTCATCCCCCTGATCCATACCCCAACGTCCATCCCCCCTGTTCCATACCCCCATCCCCCTGTTCCATAACCCCACGTTCGCCATCCTCCTGTTCTATACCCCTCCCCCCCATCCCCTGCCCATACCCCACGTCCCCAATCCCTGTTCTATACCCCCATCCCCCTGTTCCATACCACCACACCCCCTGTCCATAACCCACGGCCATCCCCTGTTCTACCCCCATCCCCTGTCCATACCCCCACGTCCCAATCCCCTGTTATACCCCCATCCCCCTGCTCCATACCCCCAGTCCCAATCCCCTGTTCTATACCCCCATCCCCCCATACCCCATCCCCATGTTAACCAGTTCGATTACTGTCTAACCCATCCCCCTGTTACATGTCCTACAATGTTTCGTACCCCATATCCCGTCCCTTGTTACGTGTGTACAAAGAATTAACTGTGACAACATGAAGGCATGTGTTAACGTGTGTACAAAGAATTAACTGTAGACAACATGACGGCATGTTTAGCGTGTGTACAAAGAATTAACTGTACACAACATGACGGCATGTGTTAACGTGTGTACAAAGAATTAACTGTAGACAACATGACGCATGTGTCAGCATGTATACAAAGAATTAACTGTACACAACATGACGGCATGTGTTAACGTGTGTACAAAGAATTAACTGCACACAACATGACGGCATGTGTTAACGTGTGTACAAAGAATTAACTGTACACATGACAGCATGTGTTAGCATGTGTACAGAGAATTAACGTAGACAATATGACGGCATGTGTTAGCGTTTGTACACAGAATTAACTGTAGACAACATGACAGGAATATGGCCACTCGTGATCATCTGGCCTCTAGACCACCCTGTCAGTCCATCTGCTCCTTCAGGTGCAGTTCATGTCGGACCCCCTCTTCACCTTCCTGCTCACCATCGGCTACTACTGGATCACGCTGGTGGTGATGTGCGTGCTGTACGCCGGCATCTACAAGGTGGCGCTGGACCTCCAGCGGAAGTCGGACGCCAAGCAGCGGAAGTTGGAGTCCACCATGGAGTTGGCCGCCGAGCGGCGAGGTCTGACGGCGCGGGCCCCGTCCTCCTCCAACAGCGGCGGCGGCGGCGGAAGCGAGGGCGGCGACCGGGCAGCCAAGGTCACCAGCTACTTCCGCAAGCTGCAGCGGCCCAAGAAGAAGAGTCTCAAAGCCAACGACGCTGGTGAGACTGGGAGAGGATGGTAGGGGTAGGAAGATTGGGGGGGGGGGGGGGGTGGTTGAGGGGAGGAGAGAGAAGCGGGGAGGAGAAAGAGGTAGGGGGAGGGGGATATGAAATCTGGCCAACATTACTGGTTAAGTTCCGAGTGGGACTGAATTTTGATGTTGACGCCAGGCTCAGAGCTGGGAGTTTTGATCAGTCAGATAATAGATAGTGATGATGGCAAAGTTTTGGTGTTAGAGGTGAGAAATTTTGCCACTGGTGTTAGACGAGGCGTTTGGTGCTGTAACTTCTGATGATAGGCATTGAGCAGGGGGGGGGGGGGGGGGTTGAATATTTGACTACCAACCGTAAATTCAGTGTGAATTCAATTGACTACCAGTGCTAGACTTGGTTAGTTAATTCAGAATGGTAAGTTGCTTATTAATCTTGGGGTTTGACAGGGAGTTATAACAACTAGTTGCCTGCTGATGCGAGGCATGGATAAGAAGTTGTGAATGTTGGCTGCTGGTGGTCGGCTGGGACAAGACACTGCCAAACACAAGTTGCATCAGACTGTAGGGTTGGACAGCTGATGGTGGGCAGTTTGGAAAAAGAAGTACCCCATTGAGGCAAGACACGGGGAGGTTTGAACGATTCCATGGCGTTTGCTTCGAGGCACGGGGAGATTGGAACCATTTTGAAGTTGGCCACTGAGGGTAGACTTGGCCAAGGGGGTCGGGACTGTGAGCTGGCCACAGATGGCGGGTTTGGGAAGGGGGGTTGGAACGGTGATAAGTTAGCGATGGATCGATTGGTTTGAGCGGGTGGGATGGGGGAGGGCGGGGGTGTTGGAAAGGTAAGTTGGCACTTGATGATAAACACAGGGTCAGGGAGCTTTGAACATGTTCCACACCACATTTTCCCGGGCCCTCTTCAAATTCCACCGTCCCATCGCCTCCACACACGCACACACACACACACGCACACCTCCATTCCTGGGATGGTCAGTTCCCGTCGGCCATATTGCATAAGGTAGATTGTCGTCTCCAGCCCTGTAATTGGTGATTGATGTGCAAGACCACTGTGTGTGTGTGTGCGTGTGTGTGTGTGTGTGTGTGTGTGTGTGTGTGTGTGTGTGCGTGCGCGCGCGTGCGTGCGTGCGTCTTTGTCTAACCATCCGTCTGACTGCCAGGTGACGGCACGGGACTGACCGCCAGTAGCCAGAACAACGTGCCCCGAAACCAGGTGAGTTGGTTCCAAGATGTGCTGAGTCGCCTTGTCTTGTCTTGTCTTATCTTGTCCTGTGTAGTGTCGTTACAACCGGTTTGACATTTGCGATTGTGTCGCCTTTTTTTTTTTTTTTAATAAAGTGTCCCCGTAGGTTTGTGGTCGAGGCTTGTTGCTAGTGATGGCCGTGTCGAGGTCTTGGGTTCTTGCACGTGCGCTGCACACGTGCTGGACACAGGTCCTTGGTTGTAGCATTTCACCCGAAAGACTAGCGCTCAGACCACCCACCACCTAGGCTGTCATGGAAGGCGAAGAAAACAAAAATAGGCCGGTCTCTTGCTGGAAAGAAGGGACTGAAACGAAATGCGACTTCTTGGTAAAGAATATATCTGGAAAAATTGTAATTTTAGACATTCAGTATGATAACCATCTGCCATGCATTTGTTGGCTTTTTGTCAGCTTTGTAACAGTAAGTGTGGTCTCAAAAAGCTTCAAGGATGTCAATAGCATAGCTACGATGTCGGTAGTCTATGTTGCTTCCTTTTCAGTGATCTTATCGGATATTAACTTTTTTCCCCATGCGACTTCGACAGCTCTCGAGGGCTTTTGGAGGGCGGGGTGGAGAGGTTCAGCCAGGCTATAATGATAAAAAAAAGGTGTTTATACAGTTATTCAGTTTTTGTACTCCCAGTTCTTAAAGAACAGGGAGTACTTTAGAATGGGGACGAAGAAATGCTGTGTGTCTGTCTGTCTGTCTGTCTGTGTGTCCGTGGTCAAAATGTGTTCCACTCGCTCCAGACAAAACTACTGGGCCGATCTTTCTGAAAATTTGTTGGTATGTTCATTATGGGCCACGGATGATGCCCGTTGTTTTAGTTTACCGCTATAGCCGTTACTAACGGCCTGTAACGGTTTTTCTTCTTTACGGCATATCTCAGAAGTACTTGGCCTATCTTTGTAAAAATGAGCAGGTGCGTTCATTATGGGGCACGGATGATGCCCGATGTTTTAGTTTACCTCGTTATAGCCGTTACTAACGGCTGTAACGGCATGTAACGGTTTTTCTTCTTTATGGAATATCTCAGAAAGTACTTGGCCGACCTTTATGAAAATTAGCAGGTATGTTCATTATGGGTCACGGATGATGCCTGATGTTTTAGTTTGCCCCGTTATAGCCGTTACTAACGGTTGTAACGGCCTATAACGGTTTTGTACTCCCAGTTCTTAAAGAACAGGAGGTACTTTAGAATGGGAACGAAGAAATGCTGTCTGTGTGTCTGTCTGTGTCCGTGGTCAAAATGTGTTCCACTCGCTCCAGACAAAACTACTGGGTCGATCTTATTGAAATATTTGTAGGTATGTTCATTATGGGTCAAGGATGATGCCCGACGTTTTAGTTTACCGTTACTAACGGCTGTAACGGCCTGTAACGCTTTTTCTTCTTTATGGAATATCTCCGAAAGTACTTGGCCGATCTTTGTGAAAATTAGCAAGTATGTTCATTATGGGTCACGGATGATACCCAATGTTTTAGTTTACCCCGTTACAGCCGTTGCTAACGGCTGTAACAGCCTGTAACGGGTTTTCTTCTGTTTAGAATATAGTAAAAAGTACTTGGCCGATCTTCCTGAACATTTGTAGAAATGTTCATTATGGGTCGCAGATGATGCCCAATGTTTTAGTTTACCCCGTTATAGCCGTTACTAACGGCTGTAACAGCCTGTAACGCTTTTTCTTCTTTATGGAATATCTCAAAAAGTACTTGACCGATCTTTCAGAAAATTTGTAGGTATGTTCATTTTGGGTAACGAATAACGCCCGATGTTTTAGTTTACCGTTACAACCGTTACTAACGGCTGTAACGGCCTGTAACGCTTTTTCTTCTTTATAGAATATCTCAAAGTACTTGGCCGATCTTTCTGAACATTTGTAGGTATGTTCATCATAGGTCACGGATGATGCCCGATGTTTTAGTTTACCGTTATAGCCGTTACTAAAGGCTGTAACGGCCTGTAACGCTTTTTCTTCTTTATGGAGTATCTCAGAAAGTACTTGGCTGATCTTTGTGAAAATTAGCAGGTATGTTCTTTATGGGTCACGAATGATGCCCGATGTTTTAGTTTACCCCGTTATAGCCGTTACTAACGGCTGTAACGGTTTTTCTTCTTTATAGAATATCTCAGAAAGCACTTGGCCGATCTTTCTGAAAATGTGTAGGTATGTTCATTATGGGTCACAAATAATGTCCGATGTTTTAGTTTACCGTTATACTGTTACTAACGGCTGTAACGGCCTGTAACGCCTTTTCTTCTTCATGGAATATCTCAGAAAGTACGTGGCTGATATTTCTGAAAATTTGTAGATATGTTCATTATGGTCACGGATGATGCCCGATGTTTAAGTTCACCGTTAGAGTCGTTACTAACGGCCCATAATGGTTTTCTTCTTTATGGAAAATCTCCGAAAGTTCTTGGCCGATCTTTCTGAAAATTTGTAAGTATGTTCATTTTAAATCACAGACGATAGCCGATGTTTACCAGAATAGCCATAACTAACGGTTCCACCAGCCCAAGACAGTTTTTCCTCTTTATGGAATATCTCGCGCGTATTCAGGATAAACTGGGAGTACGTTTATATGCTTTGCATCTTGTTTGTTTTGGTTTTTTTTTGTTGTTTTTTTGGGGGGGGTTGTTTTTTGTGGCATCAGTTATCGGATCACTCGAGCACCTAAGACGGTGATCTTTTTTTCCTAATGCCAAAATCCACCTCTTCATTTTTTTGGTGCTTCACACTGTCCTCTTCATCTGCCAAAATAGGACAAAAAAAACAACAAAATTTCCACTACTAGCTTTTTGTACTCCCAGTTCTTATAGAACAGGGAGTACTTTAGAATGGGGACGAAGAAATGCTGTCTGTGTGTCTGTCTGTGTGTCCGTGGTCAAAATGTGTTCCACTCGCTCCAGACAAAACTACTGGGCCGATCTTTGTGAAAATTAGCAAGTATGTTCATTATGGCCACAGATGATGCCCGATGTTAGTTTACCGCTGTAGCCGTTACTAACGGCTGTAACGGCCTGTAACGGTTTTTCTTCATGGAATATCTCGGAAAGTACTTGGCCAATTTATAAGCGGTTTGGATGATCTTGTGACAAATCGGAGCCTCTGTCCATATGTAAGTGATGTAATGCTGAAAATGGATTAAACAACCGTTAAAAACCGTTATTCTGTCGTTATTTCTTATATATAGGTGGATTTTAATTAAATTTTGTATATAGAAAGGTTTTCACACACAAATGGCACTTCTATATAGTGTTTCAAAATTTGACCGTTAAAAACCGTTTTTCTTGACATATTGTCCGATTTGGATGAAATTTTATATGTACACAGGCTTTAGCCCACTGGGGACTAAAATACCGGTTTCAAAAGTGTATATCGTTATATAACCGTTATTTTGCCGTTACTTTTTTATATATTGGTGGGTTTTAATGAAATTTTGTATTTAGAAAGGTTATCACACACAAATGGCACTTCCATGTAGTGTTTCAAAATCTGACCATTAAAAACCGTTATTCTTGACATATTGTCCGATTTAGACGAAATTTGGAATGTACACAGGCTTTAGCCCAGTGAGGACTAACATACCGGTTTCAAAAGTGTACATCGGTTAAATAACCGTTAAAACCGTTATTTTGCCTTTATTTCTTATCTCACAAAGCACTTGGCCGATTTATAAGCGGTTTGGAAAACTGGGAGTACGTTTATATGCTTCGCATCTTTTCTTTCTTTCTGTCTTTTTTTTCTCTCCAACCAATCTCTTTCACTCCATGCATAGTCTGTATGTTCTTTAAAAATGTACATATTTTTGCTAATTTTAGTGTTTTTGCGTTTGATACAAAGTGTCTGGGTTTGTTTATGTTCTAATGTGTGGTGTACTGGCACTCTCACTCTGATAATGTGCTGCTTATACAAAGAAAACAACACAAGTTAAACAAAAGACTTAATTATTTTCTTTTCTTTCACTTTTTCCAAGAGACAGAGCGAGGGACGGAGAGAGAGACCGACAGACAGAGGCGGCATCGTAGAAATGAATGCAAAATTTGTTAATGTTATTTGTTCAGTTATATGTATGCATGCCAAATGTAAACTAGGTTCCGTGTTTTTGACTGCGTGTTTCTGGAAGTGTCGTTATACCTCGCGTTTTCATACCAACATTACTCTTTCACAACTATCAAACATTCCTGTCAAGTTTGGCGAGAAATGAAAGGGATAGAAGATGAAGCACTGTCGCAAAGGGGGTGTTAACAGGCAAACACACACTGCATGACATGCTTCAGTTCAACACTGTGTCCTAATGGGTCGGAAATGTACACAATGACCCGGTTCTCTGTCATCGGATTGTCTTCTCACTGATGCTGCAAAGAATATCCTTGGCAAAGACGATTCCCCATTACGAATACGTAGCGCGCGCGCGCGCGCACACACACACACACACACACACACACACACACACACACACACACTGATAGAATTTAATCGGCGTAATTTAATCAAGATAATTTCATAAAACGGTTGGCGAAAAATGCATCCACATAGAAAAGTGTTAATGTAGATAGCAACAAAGTAAATTTTCTGGAAAAGAAAAATTGATAGTAAACTAGGTTTGCCTTTGGTGTGAATAAACTTTTGGGATAATTGGAGATTGTGCATGGAAGGTCAAGGTACTTGGAGATTTGTAGAAGTACTCTCTAGGAGATTTGATTCTGTGTTCATGATAACAAGACCTTAGACACCCTGAAACTAGTCGCCGAGCGAACGTTGAGAGACATGCTCCCTGACCAGTCCCTTACGCTGACGTGTCTTGTCTTCCCCAGACGGCGGTGACCACCACGTCCTTCTCGGGCCGCAACAACCTGGCGGCGGGCGAGCTGCAGCGGCACGACTCTCTGGGCGGCGGCAGCGTGGCCACGGATGTGGGCGACAACAAGGACGAGGACCGCTCCTCCAGCCCAGCCTTCGCTTCCGATGACGAGGGCAGCAGCTCAGGGGCCACCCCGGGTAGCAAGTCGCCCAAGACCCCCGCTCCCTTCGCCAACAACCACCGCCGCTCCACCAAGTCGTCGCTTAACCCCAAGGCGGGCATCGCCGGCATCGTCAACACCGCCATGCTGACCACGCCCGAGTCGTTCCGCACGTCGCTGATGGACTCCACCCTGCCCGCCTCGCTGCTGGACTCCAGCGCCGTACCCGCCGCCACTGATCTGGTAGACAGCAACGTGTCGGAGCTGGTGGGCAGCGGGGTGTCCACCGGCTTAGTGGACAGCAGCGCTTCGTCAGGGTTCGTGGACAGCAGCGCCCCGCCCGCCGAGATGGAGGACGAGGCTGAGCCGGCCCCCGTGGCCTCGTCTCCTGTGCCCCATCTCATCGCCGGCCAGCCGCCGCCGGCCTACTCCCAGATCGGATTTCTGGAGGAGGGTGGAGATGCGGGCACCCCCATGCTGCCCCAGGGACAGTCGCTGAAGCCCAGTCACGGGGGGCCCAGCTACAGCTGTCTGGACACGCTGCTGGACTCCTCGGCGGAGACGGACCCGGGGGAGCAGTCGGACACGCTGTGTGTGTCGTCGGTGGCGGCGCCGCAGGACCAGTCGTGTCGGCCATTGCTGGAGTCCAAGGCTCCGGGCTGCCCCTACATCGACGAGAGCAGCTTCCTCAAGCTGAGCTCCATGGGCGGCATGGCGCCCCGCCCGGCCTCCGCCAACGAGGTCAACGTGTACGTGGCTGAGGACGGCGAGAAGGACTCGCCTCTGTGGAAGAGACGCAACTCTCTCCCGCTCCCGCCTCTCGGCTCGGACGTCTTCGACATCGTCCTGGACGATGACATCACGGACATGGCGACGACGGAGGTCACCACCTTGGCCTTCACCTCCAAGCTGAACGGGGGCAGGGAGGTGCCGATAGTGGAGGAGCTCCTGGACGATCAGGAGAAGGCCTCCCCTGGAGGCCTCCGTTGCGGGGCCGGACCTTTGCGCCAGCCTCACCCTGACGAGGCTGCAGAGACGGACTCCCAACAGCTGTCGGACCCCCGCCGGCCCCGAACCAAGGGCGACGGCAGGATCCACTCCTTCGTCAAGTCGGTCCGCTCGCGGAACAGTCGGCGGCGGAACCGTCGCGAGCGGAAGTCCAAGTCGGAGAACCGTGCCCGCAAGGCGCTGCGGACAATCACCATCATCCTGGGGGCCTTCGTGCTGTGTTGGACCCCCTATCACATCATGGTGTTCGTCATCGCCATGTGCGAGGGCTACAGCTGCATCAACCTGGGCTTCTACAACTTCACCTACTGGCTGTGCTACCTCAACAGCCCCATCAACCCCTTCTGCTACGCCTTCGCCAACGCCCAGTTCAAGAGGACGTTTCTGAGGATTCTACGATTAGACTGGCATAGAACGTAGGACCGGTTAACTCTGTAGTCGTGTACATAGTGTTTAGACCGTGTCCAAAAAAAACCACGCACACACACAAAAAACTTTGCTGATGGCCTGGCTTCCTTTTCTAGGTCTTGCTGCAAGGCCATGGGCCTGGATTTCCAGGTGAAGGCATGTGTTTCAAAACAGGTTGTCGTTTGTTACAGTGTGCACGTGCTGAAGACAGTGTTATCTGCAGTCCGGGTTGACGCGATACTGGTGACGGGGTTCGGATCCCGGGTGTTTTTCAAACAGTGGTTGGTGTGTGTGTGTGTGTGTGTAGTGTTCTCAGGCTTCCTAGATTCTTCAGCTGGCTCCACCTTGGGCGACGGCGGACACGAACTCAAAGTGCAAACCTTGGTGTTTTGTGTACAACTGTGGGGGTGTTTTGTACCTTAGATAACTCGATGTACAGCCATTCGCCTGATGTGGACATGATCGCTTTTATGCATTGGTCTCGGCCCTTTTTTTTTTTTCGTGTTGACGATTGGTTCTGCTTTTGTTGATCGAGTTGTTGTTGTTGATCGATTGTTGATGGACCTGCCGTATCATTGCCGCTTGCATTTCCGTTTCCGTGTCGACTGTACAAGTTGTGTGCCCCTCTCCTTCGTAACACGAGGGTCCCAGCTAATGAGACTGTGGCGAAAGGCAAAGGGGTGGTTAAGGTTTAGGTTTTCAATGTCCAGTAAGAATGTACCCGGTTCGTTGCACTTAACATGCGTTTTCTAGAGGCCGATTCGATTCGACATAATAATGAATGGAGGCGAGAATCGATTGCCTGCAATTTGAGAACTTCGGAGGTGGGGGGGGGGGGGGGGGGGGCTGCCGCTGCGATGTTTCACCCAAGTTTTTAACAGGCAATGCGATTTAGTTTACCGCTGAATGTAGGTGAATATGAAGAATAGGAGCGTGCTTTTTTCACGACAGTGACCCACAGATTTTTTTTCTTTTTTGGGAGATGGGGGGTGGCGGCGGCAACAGCTGAATACAGTAAAACAAAAAAAATTACTTTCCCACTGTCTGAAAAGACTCGGGAAATGGATGGTTTAAATTTCGTCTTGTTTTCCAGTTCTGTCTTGTGTTTATAATTAATACTGTACCTGAGGCAATGTGATTCATCGAAGTCTTTTAAGCCACGTTGCGATTGGTAGAAAGGATCGTTATTTCACGAGCGATGCGCTCCGTGGCACTTTTTTTATATTTTCATTAGGAGGGGGTGTGGGGGGTTTCATTTTGGCTGGCCTTTGACCTGTCCGGCTGCGGTTTTTTTTTTTTGGGGGGAGGGGGTGGTTAGCGTGTTTTCCCCCATGTAAAACGCGAAAGATTACCGTTTTGCAACGTACAAGCGAGTTGAAATTAATGATAAAAAAGAAAAAAAATGTAACTGGACCTGGTTAGACGGTGATTTGACGCTTGGATCGGACAATCTATGTGGGATGCTAATTTTTTTATCTACCATTTCGTCCTGAACTTTTACAGAACGGCCCTAAACCTTCTCCCTGCCACACAACAGCCCTAAACCATCTCCCTTCCACAGAACAGCCCTAAACCTTCTCCTTCCACAGAACAGCCCTAAACCTTCTCCTTCCACAGAACAGCCCTAAACCTTCTCCCTTCCACAGAACAGCCCTAAACCTCCCTTCCACAGAACAGCCCTAAACCGTCTCCCTTCTCCTTCCACAGAACAGCCCTAAACCTTCTCCCTTCCACAGAACGGCCCTAAACCTTCTCCCTTCCACAGAACAGCCCTAAACCGTCCCCTGCCAATAAGAAAAAAGAACTTGCGATAGGCTTGTCATTATGCCAACATGCGATAGGCTTGTCATTATGCCAACATGCGATAGGGTTGGCATTATGCCAACATGCCATAGGGTTATCATTATGCCAACATGCCATAGGGTTTATTGCATCAGATTGTCTTTTCCTCCCCCCCCCCCCCCCCCCACCCCCCCCCCCCCAAAGAAATGACGTTTCTCCATCGCAAACTGTTGATTTGACAGGGGCAAGTCAGTATCGACATAAACTGTGCAAAGTAACACATGTACAGAGAAAAGGCGAAGGCCGAAAGGAAGACGGATGTAATGCACAATACAACACTGCGATGGTGACTGCTGTGAGGGGGGGGGGGGGGGGGGGGGGGGGGGGGGGGGGGGGGGGGGGGGGGGGGGGGGGGGGGGGTATTGTGTTTGTCTGCTGTGACGTCTGAGAACGATATATTTATTGCGAATTGACTTGTCGGCTTTTGATGGGCGCATTACATCCAAGTTCCTTCACACTTCGCGTCATGTGTGTCTGGCACCGTTCTCGGTAAGGCTGGCGGTCGGGGTCATTTTCAAACTGACTGTGCATATCGTTTGTACGGCCGACGAGTGCTTGGCGAATCGACTGTCTGCTTAGCCAGTCACTACTCGCTGATTCGTTTGGTTGAGGCCATTAGCAAGGAACGCTGTGTCCCGTATCTTGCCAGTAACCCGCTCTCCCCCCCCCCCCCCCCCCCCCCCCCCTCCCCCTCTCTTTTTTGTTCCCAGTTGTTGTTTTTGGTCACGAGCATGTGTTGTGTGCATGTTGCAGGTGCTTTGATGACACCTGCTTGCCTGTTTCTTTTGCGTGCGTCTATGTCAGACCCTCCACCCACTTTCACGCTGGCAGGGGACTTAATCCCAATCCACAAAAACGGGAAACGGTTAAACACATCACGCGTACAATGGATGCACATGCCTAACACACACACACAAAAGAACCACTCACACGCACGCACGCCCGACTACCCGATCTGTTCTTAGCGCTTCCTGCCCCTCCCCCCCCCCCCCCCCCCCCCCCCCCCCCCCCCCCCCCCCAGTCTTTCACATGCATGCCCACGTGCGTGCGCGCGCACATACGAGCCAAAGTTCAGTGCAATCGCGTGCCCGTACCACCTCCTCTTCCCTCCTGTGTTGAATCGAAAACGCCATCACACCACCACCACCACCACCACCTTCACTTCGTTCATCTTCAAACGTGACGCGCGCGCGCGTGTGTGTGATCTTGTGTGTGTGTGTGTGTGTTTGGTCGCATTAAACTTGTTGATGCGTTCATCAGCGGAACAAACGGGTTGCAGTGTCGCTGCCGCTTCCTGCTTACAGCAGTGTTGGTTTTTTTTTTGCCCCGAAACCCAGTAGTGTTATCATCGGCTTCCCCCTTACCCCCTCTTTGCCGCTTCCTATCCTCGAAGATATGATAGCTGAGGTCCTGATTTGGCTCCTAGTAGTCCGCTGGACCCTATAAACACTAACTAACTAACTATCCTCGAAGTTCCTACCCCCTCCCTTTCCCCCCTTACAACTCTCCTCACTTCCTCTGTTTTACACGATTCGCTGTTTTTTCCCGTTCCCCGTTGTCTCGCTCACGATCCCGATTTTTAATGCTACCGTGATTATACGCACGAGATTTTTTTTTTGTACGTTATATCCCCAAACGCACCAGTTATCATGCGTAACAAAATGTGCATGCGCGTATTCGTACACCCGATCGCCGTTTGTTTTTAAGAGAAAGAGCTTGTGCGTTTTTAGAGGTGAGGAACACGGGATGTATGCGCGTAGGCTAAACCTTACGATCTGTAGCGCGTTTCGCGAAACTAGCAGTGTCTGAAGTGCGTTTCTGGAACAACTTAGCATCGTGTACTTTTCATTTTTGCGAATCGAACGATGACTTGGCTGTTTTTTTTAGGAAAAGATTCTGGAATGTGGACAAGTGCTTTTGTTTTTAAAAAAATCTACCATTAAAAAAAGTAAGGCATTGATGCGTTTCTGCAGAAATCAAATGTCGGTGTGTTGTTGCATAAAAAGAAAATGCATGCTTCATAGAGTCGTCGACACTCTTCCGTCTTCGGGAGACTATGGCGTGGCATCCGTTTGTTGGGTTGGTCTGCACTTTTGCGAATGGCTGTACAGTCCCGACTCGCAAGTGGCAGTCTCTGCTGCATTGGCTGCACGTGAGCGATGTCTGCTGCGGCTGTCGTTGCCGTTCCTTCCCCCCTGGCTCCCTTTGGAGCGAGGGTTGTGGTCCTCGCCTCCTCTGCTTTCTGTACGTCCTGTCTGACAGCAAGGCGCCAGGCTGGGCGGTCTTCTGCACAGCTTTCTGTACGTCCTGTCTGACAGCAAGGCGCCAGGCTGGGCGGTCTTCTGCACAGCTTTCTGTACGTCCTGTCTGACAGCAAGGCGCCAGGCTGGGCGGTCTTCTGCACAGCTTTCTGTACGTCCTGTCTGACAGCAAGGCGCCAGGCTGGGCGGTCTTCTGCACAGCTTTCTGTACGTCCTGTCTGACAGCAAGGCGCCAGGCTGGACGGTCTTCTGCCATGCTTGCTGTACGTCCTGTCGGACTGGGCGGTCTTCTGCACAGCTTTCTGTACGTCCTGTCTGACAGCAAGGCGCCAGGCTGGGCGGTCTTCTGCACAGCTTTCTGTACGTCCTGTCTGACAGCAAGGCGCCAGGCTGGGCGGTCTTCTGCACAGCTTTCTGTACGTCCTGTCTGACAGCAAGGCGCCAGGCTGGGCGGTCTTCTGCACAGCCTTCTGTACGTCCTCTCTGACAGCAAGGCGCCAGGCTGGGCGGTCTTCTGCACAGCCTTCTGTCCGTCCTGTCTGACGGCAAGGCGCCAGGCTGGGCGGTCTTCTGCACAGCTTTCTGTACGTCCTGTCTGACAGCAAGGCGCCAGGCTGGGCGGTCTTCTGCACAGCTTTCTGTACGTCCTGTCTGACAGCAAGGCGCCAGGCTGGGCGGTCTTCTGCACAGCTTTCTGTACGTCCTGTCTGACAGCAAGGCGCCAGGCTGGGCGGTCTTCTGCACAGCTTTCTGTACGTCCTGTCTGACAGCAAGGCGCCAGGCTGGGCGGTCTTCTGCACAGCTTTCTGTACGTCCTGTCCGACAGCAAGGCGCCAGGCTGGGCGGTCTTCTGCACAGCTTTCTGTACGTCCTGTCTGACAGCAAGGCGCCAGGCTGGGCGGTCTTCTGCACAGCCTTCTGTACGTCCTGTCTGACAGCAAGGCGCCAGGCTGGGCGGTCTTCTGCACAGCCTTCTGTACGTCCTGTCCGACAGCAAGGCGCCAGGCTGGGCGGTTTCTGCACGGCTTTCCCACGTGCTGACGTTGATGCTGCACAGTGTCATGTCCTCCTGGCGCAGGCACGGGCGTCCGGTCAGATGCTTATCGTACCAGCTGCATCAGTGGAAAGACCGCGTTTGGTATGGCACAGAGAGAGAGAGAGAGAGAGAGAGAGAGAGAGAGAGAGAGAGAGAGAGAGAGACAGACAGACCATAGGCCATTCGTAATTGAACAAACTTTTATTTCGCAAGCCTCGTTCGTCGGGTTTAACGATCTTGTCTTATTCCCAACATGTAGATGTCGGATCTTTTAGTTCGCGATCTAAGATCGGTGAAGTTCGCAAACATCGCCAGAACTGGGTTCGGGGTGGGAAACGGGTCGCTGTACATGCTCTTGGAAGTATTGGGATTCGCGCAAGGGAAATAAGCAGACAAAATTCTCCCATACACCAGTTTGTGATCGTCCTGTGTGATGGAAGTCACAAAGTAGTCTAAACATTTTCAGTCGGAAAAGCCGAAATATTACAAACTTACAATGCATCAAAAATAAATGTCGGCTTGGTTGAAACTGTTCCAAATGTAGCAAGTCCGTCAGGCTTTAACAGCGACTACTGATCAGCATCATTGCAGGCTGGGTTCCCTCCCTTGAGATGATTGTTCAAGCTTCGGTTAACGGTTCAGCAAACTAGATCGTGGATGGTTTAGTTCCTAGTTCGGCAAGCTAGACCGTGGATGGTTCGTTCAAGAACAGAATGGCCTAGAGTTTAATCACTGACCCAAATACAATGCAATGCACGCCGAGATTCTCCAAATTCTCCCCGTGTATGATTTCGGTGTTTTTTTTAACTTGTTGATCTGTACCAATATTGGAGAAAAGCAAACAGACATCGGAGAAACTTGTTGTTGCTTCACTTGATGAAAGCTGTTGTCCAGAGAGAAACGGGAGGAGAGAGAGCGAGCTGCTCTGTTGCCCTGTCGGCCTGCTCCATCTCGCTACAAGGAGGTGGTTGACTGCCAGTTCCGCAGATGTGTGTGCTTTACTCAGTGTTGGTGGGTGGGTGGTGGGTGTTTCCATCGTGATTTCTTTTCGGAACGCGAGCTGTAAAGAAAAAATCCATGCAATCAGCGTTTTCTACATGAAATGAATGTAGACTAGGCGTCGGCATATTTCTTACGCTGAAAGAGAATACGTAGGAGGGACGTTTCACCAGGAACCGTGCATTACGTCATCAGTAAACTAGCGGTTGTATTGGTTATGGTGGGAAGCAGTTGCTTGCTTGTGCGTTCCAGCGTTTCGCTGAAAGTGTGCATTAGTGAGTGCCATCAAAATACGGGTATCTGCGGTTCTACAGCGTTCCTCTAGGGGAATCCATTCACTACTCTAGAGAAATTGACAGAAATGTTGTCATCGGTTTTGGATCGTCTTACCGTGCTTGAACGGTCGGTGGAGGTTTTGTCTCAGAAATGTAATGGAGTTACATCCGGCAGCGTACAACAGGCTTCGGTCCTGCTGGTGAGGGAGGAGGTGTTTCGGTTGTGCAGGGTGCTGTGGATCAGAGGTCAGGGGTGAAGGACCGGAGGAAGGAGATGTCCCTTCGCTCGCAGGCCAATGGCAGCAGTGCGGGACGGGCACGCAGTGAGGAGCGTCCTTTTCGGACTCCAGACCCTCCTAAGGGAAAATCTCGAAGTCAGATATTTGGTACAGCAGGTTTCAGTCCGATAAGAGCCAATTCCAAGCATGGCAACAAACAACTTAGAAATTTATCAGGAGCATCGGCTTCTGATCTTGTCCTGAAGAACCGTTTTAGTTCTTTGGACAGTGAAGTTTCTGGAGAAGAGGGATGATAGATATTCTTTTAACAACCTAACATGGACATACTCCAGTGGAACATAAGGGGAGTTAAAGCAAATTGTCGAGACCTTGAGCTATTATTGACAGAGTGTAGATCTTCGGTAATTGCTCTTCAGGAAACCCTTTTAACTGCAAGTAAGAAGCATGAGATTCCTGGTTTCTCTTGCTTACTTAAGCCAGCTTCTGCAGACTTTTCACGGAGAGGCGTTTCTCTTTATATTCATAATTCGGTACTACATACAGAAATTCCACTTCAGACGGATATGGAGGCAGTGGCAGCTCGTGTCTTGTTAAACAAGGTTGTTACGATATGTTGTTTGAAATCACAGAAGATGGAGATAAATACAAAGAGTCAGTTGGATGGTTTAATTTCTCAGCTCCCTAGCCCATTTCTTTTATTGGGTGACTTGAATGGTCATTCTCCACAGTGGGGAAGTAACCGCACAAATTCTCAAGGGAAAGTTCTTGAAGATTTTATATCGGATCATGATCTCTGTCTTTTGAATTCAGGCTCACCGACCTTTTGTTCTCCTTCTGGTTCTATGACTCACTTGGATTTGTCCATTTGTGACCCTTCCTTATTTTTGGACTTAGAATGGCAGGTTCATGCGGACCTAAGCGGGAGTGATCACTTTCCGGTTTTTATTTCTTTTCCGAAGCAAATGCAGGAGTCCCCCGGGAAACATGGAAGTTTCGCTCTGCAGATTGGAGTCTTTATCAGCAACAGATTTTAAGTAGACTGCCTATGAATCTGTTGCGGAGTTATGATGATCCTGTTTTACAGTTCACTAAAGTGATAGTAGAGAGTGCTAAGGAAGCTATTCCAAGTCCCGTGATAAACCAAATGATGTTAAGACCCCTTGGTATGATAAAGAGTGCAAAACTCTGAAGGGTAAGAGAAAGGTGCTCAAAGACTTTTTACTAGGTTTCCTATGGTGGGGAACAAAGTTAAACATCAGGCGTGTAGGGCTAAGTGTCGATATACTTTTAAAACTAAGAAGAAAGAATCTTGGAAAAATTTCTGTTCAAATCTGTCCTTTAAGGTCAATTCAAGGAAAATCTGGAAACTAATCCGTAAGATTAAGGGAAAGTCGGCTACATCAGTTATAAAATGTTTGCAAATAAATGGATCGATTATTACTAATAAAAAGGAGGTTGCTAACTTGTTAGCTGCTACTATCCATCAAAATTCGTCAGCTGATCATTATTGCAAGGAATTCCAGCGTATCAAAAGATCAGCGGAGTCAAAATCTTGTTCCTTCGAGCCAGATAGTTCTGAGGATTACAACTGCGTTTTCAGCATGGATGAGTTAAAGGACGCCATTTTGAAAGCCAACAACTCAGCTCCTGGACCAGATGACATTCATTATCAATTTATTCAACATTTGCCAGCTGAGGGTTTAAATGTGTTGTCTCTGTTTAATCATGTTTGGTGTTCGGGGTATTTTCCACCTTCATGGAGAGAGGCGGAGATCATTCGGATCCTAACAACTATCGTCCTATAGCTCTCACTAGTTGCTTATGTAAAACTATGGAGAGAATGGTATATTCTCGATTGTTATGGCAGTTAGAACGTCTGGGGGCCTTAGATGCTTCCAGTGTGGATTTCGGAACAACCGCAGTACTACTGATCACTTGGTTCGATATGAGTCTTTTATCAGGAATGCTTTGATTAATGGAGAACATGTAGTTTCTATTCTTTTTGATTTAGAAAAAGCTTATGACACAACATGGAGGCACGGAATTCTTCAGGACTTGAAGGCACTTGATTTTATAGGTAATTTACCAATGTTTGTTGCTAATTTTTTGTCTAACAGGTGTTAGACTTCATTCGACCTTTTCGGTTCCTTTTGAGCAGAATGTGCTGATTTGATGTGTATCAGAGAGAAGTTCTTTTCCACCAGTGATTTATCGGTTCTTTTTCGTGAGATTTCAGTAGATCTTATTTTCTTTTTGGAAAGAGGTAAACTTATTTTATAAAATATAGTGTTTTAATAATGTATACAGGTGTCGCCGGAGTTGAACAGATAATTGTGTTTTTGTCCTCATAAATTTTAAACGATGTGTTAATACTAGTGTGGGTATTTGTATTTAGAGACTTAGATATGATAGCTGAGGTCCTGATTTGGCTCCTAGTAGTCCGCTGGACCCTATAAACACTAACTAACTAACTCTTGGGGAAACGATAGGAGTACATGCATTTAGTGTATCTTGAGAGAAAAGTGATCCATATATAGGGAATGAATCCGTCATCTGGAGAGGACACCCAAGTATGCATCTCTCTCTCTCTCTCTCGGCTGAAAACTATCACGTGTATTTTTCTCATTTTGTGATGCTGTACAGGTATTGATTCTCAGAATCGGACCGACTGGTGTGTGTTAGGACGATTGTTAATAGAGCTCAAGATGATTCCATTACATGGGACGTATGATCTGATTTGCTTGAATCACGTTAAGTGCACTTCGGGCGCATTTCTGCAGTACACTCATTTGGAATCATCTTGGTCTTGTTGAATCTGAAAAATATATTCAATGGACATGGAAGAATCGCTGTGTGGAGGCATTGGCTCATTTGAGCCGAAAAGGGCCACACGCTTCGGCGCATTTCATAGGAAAACTGGCATTATCCGATGCGTTTCGTAAGAGAAAGAAAGATGGGAAAGAATCGGAATCAGTCGTGCGTTCTAATGTAAAGCGTTTCACTAAAGTGTGTGATAGCGAGTTCCTTCAAAACGCTATTGTTTCTAATATAGTTCTTTTTCAAAGAGTGTATACATTCTGGCATCTGGACCCAAAAAAAAAGGGATACGTGCATTGGGAAAAAAATGGGAAAAAAATGATGCATCAGTGTCGATTTTTACCCTTGACAAAACCATCACTGTCGAGGCACACTCGATTCGCTCATAAAGGAAAAGGTGGGGGCAATGCATGTATTAGTTGGCATATTTGATCTGAAAAGGAAGGTGGGTTTCATTTGAAAACTAGTCTACTATCGTTTTTTTTATGTGTTTGGTACAGTTCTAGGTGAAAACCATTGCGATTTCATACCCAAACTTCATGCTTACTGGGCTCCCTTAGACCCAAGTAGGTGTCGTAGAAGAAACAAAATGCACCGGAAGGTGCGGGTGGGACCCCAGACAAGTATTGTCATTAACTTTCGAACAAACCAGCAGAGAGCAATCCTGCACCACCCTTGGAAGCCTGCGCTGTGTTCACATAGGGTGCAGGCACGCACAGCACCACCCTTGGAAGCCTGCGCTGTGTTCACATAGGGTGCAGGCACGCACAGCACCACCCTTGAAGCCTGCGCCGTGTTCACATAGGGTGCAGGCACGCACAGCACCACCCTTGGAAGCCTGCGCCGTGTTCACATAGGGTGCAGGCACGCACAGCACCACCCTTGGAAGCCTGCGCCGTGTTCACATAGGGTGCAGGCACGCACAGCACCACCCTTGGAAGCCTGCGCCGTGTTCACATAGGGTGCAGGCACGCACAGCACCACCCTTGGAAGCCTGCGCCGTGTTCACATAGGGTGCAGGCACGCACAGCACCACCCTTGGAAGCCTGCGCCGTGTTCACATAGGGTGCAGGCACGCACAGCACCACCCTTGGAAGCCTGCGCCGTGTTCACATAGGGTGCAGGCACGCACAGCACCACCCTTGGAAGCCTGCGCCGTGTTCACATAGGGTGCAGGCACGCACAGCACCACCCTTGGAAGCCTGCGCCGTGTTCACATAGGGTGCAGGCACGCACAGCACCACCCTTGGAAGCCTGCGCCGTGTTCACATAGGGTGCAGGCACGCACAGCACCACCCTTGGAAGCCTGCGCCGTGTTCACATAGGGTGCAGGCACGCACAGGGTTTTCCGTCGAGACGTCAAGGGACTTAACTGGTCACTAGCAGACATCGTCTAGTGGCCACTGGATGTGACGCGACAGAACCTCCACGGGGTCGTTTCCACGGGTGTCTCAGCCTTTCCTTTGTCCTGGAGTATCTGGCAACGGGGCACTCGAGCCTATCGCCGAATGCTCTGTCGCAAACCTCGGTCTGAAAAACTTGCTTTTTGATGACCCTGGCTTCTGCATCCAGGGTCGGTGAGATGTACGCCCTCTCCAGGGACCCACTGTCCCTGCAGTGGCAGAATGAGTGCTCCATCTCCCTGTCCACGTGCCCCGCTTTCTCCACTAAAACCGCCAAGCCCGAAGAGCGGCATCTGACGATTGAACTTCACGTTGGCCCCTTCATTTTCTGGTACCAGAGCCAAATGGTCGATGGTTGAGCAGGTCAACTGTCCTGGCAGAGCGCCGAAGGTATTCTTTCAGAGGACAGAGTCGGATTCCCGTGATTCGCGCTGATGGCGTAGGAGTCGTGGTGTAAGACCCAGACAAGTTCCTGGCTTAGACAGGTCGTCTGCCAGGCTTACGTCTTTGGCCAAAAACCTGACCCCCAGTGAGGATATCATGGCACACGAGGTCTCTGACCCCAGTGAGGATATCAGGGCACACGAGGTCTCTGACCCCAGTGAGGATATCAGGGCACACGAGGTCAGGGCTCTGTCCTAAGGCGGAATATTGCGGTTACCGACATTTCTCGTTCAGCAGGCAGGAAGAGAATGACCATCTTTGGCAGGTTCTACCTCAGAGACTCCGCATCTCCTACAAAGAACACAAGACCAATGATTATGTGCGGAACCTGGTCACCAACCTAGTTGGGCCCCACGAACCACTTCTGGCAACCGTCAAACGACGGAAGATGGCATGGTTTGGCCACGTCATTCGTCAACACCCTCTCCAAAACCAGCCTTCAAGGTACCGTTGAAGGAGGGCGCAGACGAGGACGGCAGAGAAAGAGCTGGTCCGAAAATATAAAGGATTGGACCAAAATGACCATGCCACATCATCTCACGACAGCTACCAACAGAAGAGCCTGGAGAGAAACGGCGGCTGCCTCATTACGTCCTACCAACGACCCCAGCGGTCAGGGGAATGAATGACTGACCGACTGACCTCAGACATGGCTCAGGACACAGAGGGTCTGGATTGTTTGGGAGGAGTAGTTGTGGCAGGCGAGGCCACCTTCCCCATGTCAATGTTCTCATTTTTGGCTGGATGAGGTGCGAGTTTTCCACGCACACAAAAAAAAAGTCGAAAGGAATTGTATAAGGTCAGATAGCCTCAGCTTTGGAATCTGCCAAAGTGCACTGAGACAACTGTAACCATGAGCCTTGGGGGCTGTGACGTTGAGACGTTCCCAGTCTTTGTCCAAAGCCATGAGTCCAGTGTATCGGCTCACTCTGGACTTGTTCCAGCAGGACTCCATCACTCGGCAAGAGTGAAACTTGTGTGTGCAGCCGTAGTAGTGCCTGATTAGTCTTTAATTCCTGTCCCCTTTAGAAAACAAAAAGAATGGTTGAATTGGGCTTTTAAAAAAATGAGAGAGAACTTATTGCTGTTACGCCATTTTAACCCTCTGCGTTGCACATCCATCAGGAAATAGCTCTGGGGTTTTGGACGCCATGACGGATGCCTGGGGGCAGTCCAGGGCATGCGTTCCAGGGCAGAGGTTCTGTAGTCTGCCCTGCCACTCACCGCTCACCGCCGTCAGCTGCGCGTTGATCATGGGCCGTGTGATGACACGCCGCCAGAACCCCAAGACAGTGGGGAACCTCCCAGTCCTCCGGCCCCGGCCCCGCCCTTCACCTCCCCTTGCTAAACTGTCAGCGGCGTCACGGTGTCGGTGGACACTGTGTCCACTAGGAATACATCGCTAAACCTTTGTTCTTTAGATTTTGATGCCGAACACGTTTATGGAGAGAGAGAGAGGTGATGATTCCGATGCATAAACCGTTCAATTTTTTAATTCTGAATAGTTTCGTTCGCGTATATTGAAATTGTGTCGCTACATAATGTCCAGCTGGGTTGACAATTGAAGGTGATACAATTTGGTACGTCATCGTCACCACACACATGGAGAGGATGGAAACGGTGTGGTAATGTCATATCCCAATGTCAGTATTTTGTCGACGTTTCAAAGTTTAATCACAACTCCCAGCCAGCTCCCCACCACGTTATCTGCGCAGCACATCTACTGCTGTCTTGATGGATTATCAGTGAAGCGGAAGTACGCTCCGATGAGTCGACGTCTGGGCTGCTGGGAAGGTTGCGGAGGGGAGAGGGAGAGGGGCGGGGCCGTCAATAGAGAACTTTAGCGGCGACTTTCGTTCCGTGACGTCAAACACGGCTTCCGCCCTACAGCCCCGCTGTTCTTCGTTGGCGTGCTAGCAGCGTCCGGAGTCGTCTGCTGTACTTTGGAAGAGTGGCGTCCCCTGTATTTCATCTAGATCAACAAATGTGCTCGTATGCACCGACACATTTCACGTAGACTACAAATAATTCCACATGGAGTATCATGTTCTACTGGAGTAAACAAAACTTTACAGATTCAAAGCAACCAAGGTTTAGGAGGCTTCATAGGCCTCCTTGGGTTTTCTATGACAAATAAACGACTGACTCCGAGTCAAGGCCAAACGTTCCGCCAATTTTGTTGTCGAATCGATTCAGCTTACATTTTACTTTGTAGTGATTCTTTTGGGCTTTTAGCACCGTGACATACCGTGTAATACAACAGGAAATGTGTAGACTAATGTTTGTTAACAAATTGGAAGTACAAATTGGAAGTACTTGCCGATTATAAAGCAGACAATTGGGCTCGTAAAGATCGCTTCCACGAGCGCCGTTAAAAACCCCGATTGAACGACGCGCTCAGCCGGCCGCGGCCTTGCTTGGCAAGGTTGCGCATGCGCACATCGCCTCTATGAGAGAAAAAGGGGATTCCCAAAGGACGCCGGTGGCTAACGCGGGCTGCTAAAGTTCTCTAATAACGGGATTACTTCGTCTGCGATAGCGATGACTGTGTGTGATGATGTTGGTTCATTGACGAATGAAAACGTGAAGGTGGTCCACGCACAATATAGTTCGTGTTATTGTTGTACAGTCCAGAATGTACGGTGGTACACTGGTAAAATTTTATATAGTTCGTGTTGTTTTACAGTCCAGAATGTACGGTGGTACATTGTTAAAATTTTATTTACAATCATTGTCAATGTTTCATTTATAGTCCATCGTCTGGTACAATGTCAACATTTCATTTACAGTGGAACATCGCCAATGTTTCAGTTATAGTCCATGATGTAAGGTGGAAGTGGATGCTTTATGTATAGTCCCGAATGTAAGGTGGTCCAATGTTGTCAACGTTTTGTTTATAGCCCACGAAGTACGATGGCGTGAACAATGTGGTCAGCGTTTAATTCGTAGGACAGAGTGCAAGGGCGTACACCGTTGTCAACGTTCATTTACGTTTAATTCGTAATACAAAATATAAGGGCGTACACTGTTAACGTTCATTTACGTTTAATTCGTAGTACAAAATATAAGGGCGTGCACTGTTGTCAACGTTCATTTACAAACCCAGAATGTGAGGTATGTCAACGTTTTGTTTACAGTATAGAATGTAAGGTGGTGTGGTACGATGTTGTCCATGTTTCATATACAGTCCAGAATGTAAGGTGGTACAATGCTGTCAACCTTTTTGAATGTAAGGGGGTACAGTGTGAACGGGCTTTTCCGTTTTGTGTGCGTTTCCTTTCTTCTTCCCTACAGAAACTACGATGGCGTGGTACAATCTTGTGACGCCTTACAGTCTGGCTGTTCATTCATACCCAACGTTTCAGTTACAGTGCAGAGAGCGAGGGGATGCAGTATCGCCAAGCGTTTGCGAGTTAGTGCAGGGTCATTTCCGCGTTTCGTGCCCAGTCCAAGACGATGTTTTCCATGGTGCATTCACTGATCAAGATGCGAGATTTCAGAATGTGCGATATTATAAATGTCCCATCAATTTGCAGTGCAAAATGTAAACGTTTGTGAACTGGCACAATGTTTTAACGTCACATTTGTTTCATTTACAGGCTAGAATGTGACTTTTTGGTTGTTGTTGTTCTCAAGTTCATCATGGAGGTTAGGATGCCATTTTTTTTTATGCCACAAAAGTCGCATTTTGCTGTCCGCGCTGGTGCAAACTTCTGACGAAAATGAAACGCGTCATTCATGCGTAGGCCTTAAATGCAGGTTAAACCCCGTATTTCTATCGGGCTTGCCGACACTGAACACCCCCTCCCCCCGATCACCCAACCTCCCCTTTCAACTATTTTTTTTTAATCCCATTTAAATGCCGGGGACTGCTTTTTGCTGCGCGTCCTGGGTGTGAAGTGGTGTGTATATCTTGACATAGCAACAGCGTTTTGAACTTTTCCATTGGTCGGTTTTTACCAGTATTGGGGGTGGTAAAGCCCGTTTGCCTGTATTGTACTTTTTTGTACGGGAAACCGTTCAATCGCGGGGTGCTGCACTGCCCGTTGTGATGGATGCGCGTGTACATATCGGTGCTTGTTGCGTGCTGTTATAATGTGCGCTGTTCTGAAACTTGCAGAGTTGTGTACCCAGTGACAGCCTTTTGCTTTCCACGCCCTCCCCCCTAAATCTGGATGCGTAGACATAAATGGCCAGTCGTGTTGGAATTTTTTTGTGGGGGGGGGGGGGGGTTTCAGCGTTTTTGTTTTTAAATCGTGCTGCAGCTCCCCTGAAGTGTATACATAGTACAAGATGCGAGTTTCCTCTTCCCCAAATGTCATGGCAGTTATTTCTCCTTGCTGATGGGGCATTGTGCATTATATTTAAACTGGAGTGATACTCTGTACAATTCAAAGTTATTTCGTGGGGGGGGGGGGGGTCAGTATGTCCCAGCGTGTGCGTGTGGGCGCGTTATAATCAAACTGAAGTGATGCCCTGTACTGTACAATTCGGAGTTGTTTCGTCCGGGAGGGGGAGAGAATCAGTGTGTCCGAATGAGGGGGGGGGGTGTTGCCTTATATTCCAAACTGAAGTGATACCCCTGTACAATTCGGAGTCGATTCGTCCGGAGGGGGGGGGGGAGAAGGAAAAAGATCAGTATGTCCCAATGGGGGATGCATAATATTTAAATTAAAGTGGTATCCTGTACTGAACAATTTGGATTAGTTCGTCCGGGGGGGGGGGGGATATAAGTATTTTTTAAAAAAATCGGGATGTCCTGAATTTATTTTGTCCAAAGGGGGAGAAAATCAGTCCCAATGGGGGAGGGGAGGGGGGCGGCGCCGCGCGTTATATTTAAACTGAAGTGAGGCCCTGTACTGCACAGTTCGGAGTCCAAAGGTGGGGGGGGGGGGGGGGGGGAAGGGAAGAGAATCAGTTGTGGGAAGGGGAGAGTGAAGTACGCCCTAATGTGTTTAGGTAAAACCCATATAATGACTTGCAAATGTAACTCCATGGTTATTGTAGGCTGGGGGCTCGGTGTGCCCCAATTCTTTCTCTCCATTGTATTAAAAAAATAAACCGAAGTAAAACCCCCTCCCCCCCCCCGGATTGTACAGTGCACGGTATTTTGATGGCTACCCCTCTAACCAGTTCCCCTTTTTGCTATGAAAAGTGTTCGTGGAAAAGTAAAGAGATGCCTTGCACCTTTTACACATGAACCATCCTGACGGACACCTTTTGGAAGTATTGGTGAAATACGAAACATACAATAGTGGATGTAGAGGTGTACGAGATTTCGAGGTTCCAATCCACCCCATGGTTCGAGTAGATTTTCCAGCAACTGAAAGTTAATGCAAGAACGACTATGTGGTTGCACGAGATTAGTTTTGCTTCCTGTGGTCCGGCCCAGTCCCTCCTTTCTCGACCGCCCCCCCTCCCCCATTACTCCGTGCTCGATACTCTCCCCACCTCGTCCAGTTATTCGCGCTGTGTACCCCCCATGCATAATATTCCCCCCCCACCGCCCCCTCCTTTTTCCCTCCCCACTCGAGTATTCTCCCCATGCTCTACTGAATCTCCCTCCACTGTCCGAAGAGGGGGGGGGAAAAAAAAACTTTGTACAATTCTTGTAGACCTAGATTGGGTTGTGCCCACGTGTTGAGCGCGCCCAGGAGACCAACTTACATTCTCGAGAAAAAACGTGTATGTGTACATAGACCAGAATGGCGTGTTTGGGTGTAGACAACAAAATAATCACTTGTTACAAAGGGAATTTCTCGCATGTGGTGGCTCCCTTGCGGAGTTGGGCAAGACAGTTTGCTCTGGGCACATCTGTGTTGCAGTTGAAAACGCCGTTACGTAATATAGGTGTCCTTCGTTTTGTGTTCCAAGACAGGACGTTACTTGCATGCGCTTCAAGTCCAGCTGGATAGTAGTCTCCACTGACGAAGACAGGACGTTACTTGCATGCCGCTTCATGTCCAGCTGGAAGTAGTCCTCCACTGACGGATAAGACAGGACGAGACTTGCATGCTCGCTTTCAAGTCCAGCTGGAATAGTAGTCTCCACTGACGAAGACAGACGTTCCTTGCATGCCGCTTCAATCCAGCAGTAAGTAGTCTCCACGGGGACGAAGACAGACAGGACTTCCTTGCATGCCGCTTCCAAGTCCAGCTGATAGTATCCTCCACTGTCGAAGACGAGGACGATACTTGCATGCCGCTTCAAGTCCAGCTATAGTAGTCTCCAGTCCACTGTATAGTTTTCCCCTTTTTTTTTTAACCCGTTCATAACCGACATGAAATGCGGAACATTTTTACATGTACTGTCGAGCGCACATTTGTCGGCCATCTTTGATGTCGGCTACCCGCTTGTATCGTAATTGATCTTAGTCTGTGTATACGATACATCGTTTTGCACCCGTGTTTGCAGAGGTACGACCCGTGTCCAAGTCGTACCCGTTATTTATTATGTACATCGTGCGATGCGAGGGCCGGTTTCTCACGTGCCTGGCGCGTGCTCCTGACGCTTATACACTGTTTGTCCACGTGAACGAACATTGCTATGTTAGAGAGCGTCAAGGACCGTGTGTAGTCTATGTTAAATATAGGGTAAAGAAGGTCCAAGATAAAGCTCTGTCACGCTTGGTGTGGACTTTCACGGTCACAACCCGACTGTGTGTGCTGTGTGTCGCTGCTATATGAAGGTCGATTTCGTCTCTGTCCATACCACACGATGCCAGCCCAAACGGTGTGGTCAGGCAATTCGAGCAATCGAGTATCAAACGGAGGGCCCCTATGAACACACTACTGTGGCGACTCGGCAGCAGCAGGCAGCGCTCCTCCTCCGTGGGTTGCCTCTTGATGAAGAAGAATTAAAAAAAAAATTAAATACAAGGTGGCAAACAAGAGAACGGGTGGCCTGGGCCAATGAAAAAAAAACGCAGTCTGCTGATCTGACCTGGTCGGGATAAGCGGGAACACGGAGCTCTGTCAGAAACCGACGTACATCATCCATGCTGACGCACGGAGTCCGTAGAAATATAATAACTGTCGGGCTCATAAAATCGTTCGCATGCGACAGTATTTCCCGGAAAATAAATACTGCATTTTAATGGACGGCTCAATATTCTATTTCCTATGACATTTTCGTGAAAAGTTGTCGCGCGACATTTTTTTTTTTCCAGCAATTTTTGTCGCTGCAAACCAATATTTAAACGTGAAATGCTATCGCTGCGATACAATTCCACGGCGACAGTATTATATACGACACCGCTCCTTGATCATCCTGACGACTACTGGGCCCGTCACCAGGGCAAAGTAACCACTTCTGTCAACACCCACCTGCAAAACCCCCTTAAAAAAAAAAAGTTAAAGACGCATTGAAATTAAGACCAGACGCCCCAGCCTGAACAGAGATCAAGGCTTTGACTCCCCCCCCCCCCCCCCCCCCCAATCACCCCACACAAGTCGTCCCACCAGGCCAGTGAGCTTAAGACAGGGCGACCCTGTCGAAATATTCGTAAGTAAGTTTTTAGTCTAACTACTTTTCAAATGTATTTTTAATCTTTGATTGCGACCACTCGCAGTGAAGAGAATGGAAAGGGGTATACATTGCAAAGTCGGGGGGGGGGGGGGGGGGGGGGGAAAAGACAACCACCGTCATTTGGGAAATACGTTTGAATATGTGCATTTTATGTCAAACGTGATTCTTTTATACTCGCGCAAACACTTCTTACCACTGAAGCCGAGATCAAATGCCCGTACAAGTATCAAGTTCCTGTATTGATTTAGGAAGTATTGCGTTTCTACATCAAAAGATCACTAAATAACAAGCATCTTCCATCCGGAGAATACAAAGAAAAAACAGCAAATGGTCACCCAACAAAAAAATTGCGTTTCTCAATTTGTGTGATCCATCAAGAAAGCATCATGGACGACTGCACATGGGTCATTTCAGCGCAGGGACCACCAGAGGAAGACCCATCACAAACCCTTCCCTTTGGGAGAAGACAATCGATCGCCTGGCGGGCAGCGAACAAGAACTCGCCAAGATTGTAGAGCGACTGGATGAAACGACACGATGTGGCATGACAACGGTGCCAAGAAGACGTGAATGGATGGCCAGACGCAACATCACGTCGATTCTCGTAACCGTCCACGGGAGGAATTGTTCGTCTGTACATTTAACTGGGGTCGACCGTTAGCGATGGGGAATCCAAACCAGGCGTGCTCTCATAGGCAGTTATGTTGGATCAGAACAGGCACCGCTGAAAAACCATCGATGTGACTCGGTAGCAGTGCAGCGTCTCCTCCGGTGGTTTCCCTCGTGACGACTTGATATCAACTGCTCCTGTGTATTTGCCTGTGCGGGGACTGCGGCAAGCCAGGCCGGGGTGTGGCTTTGGATGAGGGGATCGGAATGACGGGGGGGGGGGGGGGTGCAATGCCACAGAAAACATACTTCAGCGACAGATCCCCAAATCCAAAGCGGAGTACATCTGAAGTTTTATCTGTAGACTGAAAATGGCATGACTTTGACAAAAATGGTTGACCGATTTTTCACTCAGTCTCGGTGATTTAAAAACATAAGTTTAATGTTGCTTATACCCCAGCCGACCGCAAAGGGCCACATCGGGGCTGTCACCACGTCATTAAAAAAAAATCCTTTACACATTCTTTAATGACATCTTTAGAAACGCACCAGAAACTTCGTTAAAAATCTTTCATCCGGCCCCCATGGGCCGGCCCTTTTCGTGGCGGGGGTGTTTCTTGACCAACTGTGCCCACCCCTTTTTCTTGTCTTTCCTACTGTTCTGCCCACCCTGTCTTTCGCTATTTTCTTTTCACCCCTAAAGTCTCCCCACATCTGCAGCCTCTATGTTTGTCCTTTTTTCTTCTTCCCGGTTCTTCAGTCTGTTCTTTCATTATTATTCCAGTCTTCCTTTTCAATGCTTCTTTTTCTGAGATCTATCGGAGTGGTGGCCCTAAGTCACCCGCAATCTAAGGTGCTGACACTGGCCGAAAAGATGAATGGTCTGCGTTAAGAGTCGCTACAGCAGTCCTGTTGGTTTTTTAGGGACGGTATCAGGCAGAGGGGCGCCCTGCGAGTTCATCTTCACCCTGTCCTTCGTAGGGCCATCCATTGTCCTTCCTAGACGGCAGCTCTCTAGGGTGGACTGTCAATTTCCCGCCGTCATTGAGCCTACGCCCTATGAGTTATCAAAGCAGTCATTCCAAAAGGGCAGAGAGAAAGTAGAGATTCCAGACTCAGTGGGAAATAAGAGAGGTGGCAAAAAGAAAGGGTATCCAAAACACATGGCCAAGCTTCCTTTTGGTGGAAGCCAAAGACCCAAAGAATCCATAGCTCGGATTTCTCCCTTTGCCCTTTGTAAGTGGTTTGAGGGAGTTTCTTCCCCAGGTTTCAAATGATCAAAAACTCGGATCAGGTAGTTTCTGGGCATGTGCGCGAAGCGGTTCGATTGTTGTTGAAAGGTGGTTCAATTTTTACTTTTTTTGGGGCCGATTATTAAACCGGGAAATTGGCTTTTTTTTTAAAAAGGGGCTTAAGTCCCCGTTAAAACCTTTGGGGTCAAAAGCCCCCCACCCCCCGTTAAACCCGGCCGCGGGGGGGGGGCCTTGTGGCAAGGTTGGAAGCGCCAGTTCTTAAGGAAAAGGGCCATCCCAAAGGGCGCCGGGGGTGGTCCCGCAAATTCCAAAAAACAACCCCCCCCCAAAAAATTTTAATTTTTTTAAATTTTAAAACCCCCCCCCCCAAATTTCTTTGTTTTTGTTGTCAGCCCAGAATTACGGTGGTACCGGGTTTTAAAATTTTATATAGTTCGTGTTGTTTTACTTTCCAGAAGTAGGGGGTACATTTTTAAAAATTTTTTTTACAATCATTGTCAATGTTTATTTTTTGTCATCGTTGGTACAATGTCAAATTTCATTTACGGGGAACAGCCAATGTTTATTTTTTGCCCATATGTAAGGGGAAGGGAAATGCTTTATGTAAGCCCCGAATGTAAGGTGGTCCAATTTTGTAAACGTTTTTTTTTTTGCCAGAAGTCGAGGGCGTAAACAATGTGGTCAGGTTTATTCGTAGGACGAGTGCAAGGGCGTACCCGTGTCAACGTTCATTTACGTTTAATTCGAAATACAAAATAAAAAGGGGTCACTGTTAACGTTTTTACTTTTAATTCGTAGTAAAAAAATAAAGGGCGTGCCTTTTGTCAACGTTCATTTAAAAACCCCAGAATGTGGGGATGTCAACTTTTTTGTTTACAGTATAGAATGTAGGTGGTGTGTACGAGTTGTCCATGTTTCTATACGCCCAGAATGAAAGGGGTACAATGTGTAACCTTTTTAAATTTTAAGGGGGGTACAGTGGAAAAGGGCTTTTCCGTTTGTGTGCGTTTCCTTTTTTCCCCCTACAGAAATACGATGGGTGGTAAAATTTGGGGACGCCTTACTTTGGGGCTGTTATTCATCCCCAAACGTTTCAGTTACAGTGCAGAAGCGAGGGGATGCAGTATCCCCAAGCTTTGCGAGTTAGTGCGGGTCATTTCGCTTTTCGTCCCCAGTCAAGACGATTTTTTCCCTGGTGCATTCACTGATAAAGTTGCGAGATTTCGAATGTGCGATATTATAAATGTCCATAAATTTGCAGTGAAAAATGAAAACGTTTGTGAACTGGACAATTTTTTTAACGCCCAATTTTTTTCATTTACAGGCTAGAATGTGATTTTTTGGTTTTGTTGTTTCAATTTTCTCAGGGAGGTTGGATGCCATTTTTTTTTTTGCCAAAAAAGTCGCTTTTGTGTCCGGTGGGTGAAACTTCTGACGAAAATGAAAGCGTCTTTCTGCGTGGGCCTTAAATGCAGGTTTTCCCCCCGTATTTTATGGGGCTTGCCGACACTAAACACCCCCTCCCGATCCCCCAACCCCCCTTTTTAAAACTATTTTTTTTAATCCATTTAAATCCCCGGGGACTGCTTTTTGTGCGCGGTCCGGGGTTTTGGTGGTGTGTATATTTGACTAGCACAGCGTTTGAAACATTTCCATTGGTCGGTTTCCCTTTATTGGGGGTGGTAAAAACCCCGTTTGCCTGTTTGTATTTTTTGTACGGGAACCGTTCATGCGGTGGCATGCCCTTGTATGTGGCGTGTACTTTCGGTGCTTTTTGCGGCTGGGTTAAAAAGTGCGCTGTTTGAAACTTGCAGAGTTGGTTTTTCCCGTGCCCCTTTTTGCTTCCACGCCTCCCCCAAAATTGGGAGGTAGACATAAAGGGCCCAGTCGTTTTGGGGTTTTTTTTGTCGGGGGGGGGGGGGGGGTTTCAGTCGTTTTTTTTTTTTTAAATCGTGCTCAGCTCCCCTGAAGTGTATAATAGTACAAGATGCGAGTTTCCTCTTCCCCAATGTCATGGCAGTTTGTTCTCTTGCTGTGGGGCATTGTGATTTATTTAAACTGGGTGATACCTGTACAATTCAAAGTTATTTGTGGGGGGGGGGGGGGGGTCAGTATGTCCCAGCGTGTGCGTGTGGGGCGTTATAATCAAATGAAGTGTCCCCTGTCTGTAAAAATTCGGAGTTGTTTGTCCGGGAGGGGGAGGGGAAATCGGTGCCCGAATGAGGGGGGGGGTGTTCCCTTTATTCAAATAAAGTGAACCCCCCTGTCATTCGGGTCGATTCGTCCGGGAGGGGGGGGGGGAGAAGGAAAAGACAGTTGTCCAATGGGGGGATGCATAATTTTAAAAAAAAAGGGTACCCTGTACTGAACAATTTGGTTAGTTCGCCCGGGGGGGGGGGGGGGTTAATAAAGTATTTTTAAAAAAATCGGTATGCCCAAGTTTTTTGTAAAAAAGGGGGAGAAATCAGCCCCAATGGGGGGGGGCGGGCCCGCGTTTTTAAATGAAGTGAGGCCCGTACTGCCCAGTTCGGAGCCCCAAAGGTGGGGGGGGGGGGGGGAAGGGAAGAGAATCAGTTGGGGAAGGGAGAGGAAAGTACGCCCTAATGTGTTTAGGAAACGTATAATGATTGCATGTACACTCCTGGTTTTGTAGGCTGGGGGTCGGTTTGTGCCCAATTCTTTCTCCCCTTGTATTTAACCGAAGTGCCCCCCCCCCTCCCCCCGGATTGACGTGCAGGGTATTTTGAGGCTCCCTCTCCAGTTCCCTTTGTGCTATAAAAAAAAGGTTCGGGGAAAAAGTAAAGTAGTTGCTTCACCTTTACACATGAACCCCCTGAGGGCCCTTTTTGGGAAAGTTTTGGAAAAATACGAAAAGACATACAATAGTGGATGTAGGGTGTACGGATTTCGAGGTTCCCCCCCGGTTGAGTAGATTTTCCAGCAATGAAAGAATGCAGAACGCTATGTGGTTGCCACGAGATTTTTTTTGTTTCCCTGTCCGGCCAGTCCCTCCTTTCTCGCCCGCCCCCCCCCCCATATACTCCGTGCTCGATATCTCCCACCTCTCAGTTTTCGTGCTGTTTTACCCCCCTGCTTAACCCCCACCTCCTTTCCCCTCGAGTTTTTCCGATGCTTACTAAATCCCCCTCCACTGCCCGGGAGGGGGGGGAAAAAAAAACTTTGTAAAATTTTGTAGACAGTTTGGGTTGTGCCCAGTGTTGGCGCGCGAGGAGACCAATTCATTCTCGGACAAAAGTGTATGTGTACATAGACCAGAATGGCGTGTTTGTGTGTGACAACAAAATAATCATTGTTCAGGGGAAATTTTTCGTTTGGGTGGCCCTTGCGGATTTGGGGCAAGCAGTTTGCTTGGGCACATCTGGTTGCTTGGGAAACGCCGTTACGTAATAGTGTCCTGTTTTTGTTCAAGCAGGACTTTACTTGCATGCCGCTTCAACCCGTGGATAGTTCTCCACTGACAAAAGACGGGCGTTATTTGCATGCCGTTTAAGCCCGCTGGTAGTAGTCTCCATGACGAAGACAGGACGTTATTGATGCCGCTTCAAGTCAGCTGGATAGTAGTCTCCACTGACGAAAAAAGGACGTTACTTGCATGCCGCTTCAAGTCAGTGGTAGTAGTCCCCATGACGAAGACGGACGTTCTTGCATCCCGCTTCAAGTCCGCTGGTAGTGTCCCCATGACGAAGAAGGCGAAACTTGATGCCGCTTCAAGTCCAGCTGGATGTAGTCCCCCTGTATTTGCCCCCGTTTTTTTTTAACCCGGTCAAAACCCGACATAAAATGCGAACATTTTTACTGTACGTGCGAGCGCATTTTGTCGCCTCTTGAGTCGGTAACCGGCTTGTATCGTTGGATCTTAGTCTGTGTATACGAGGAACGTTTGCCGCCGGTTTGCGGGTCGACCCTTTCCCAAGTCGCCGTTATTTATTATTTACTCGGGCGATCGAGGGCCCGGGTTCTCCGTGCGCTGCGCGTGCTTGACGCTTACTGTGTTGAAAACGTGATACGACATTGCTTGTTTAGGCGCAGAGCGTGTGTAGTTCTTTGTTAAATAAAGGGTCCAAGAAAAGCTCTGTACGTTTGGGTGTGGTTTTTTCCGGTCACCCCGACTGTGTGTGCGTGTGTTCGAGCTATATGAAGGTCGATTCGTTTTGGTCCTATACCACATGCCACCCAGGTGTTGGTCAGGCAATTTCGAGCAATCGTGTATCGAGGGCCCTTTGAACATCTGTGGCGACTCGGGCAGCATTTCCCTCCCCCGGTGGGTTGCTCTTGATAAAGAAAAATTTAAAAAAAAATAAGGTGGCGAAAACAAGAGACGGGTGGATGGCCAATGAAAAACGCTTTTGACCGGTCTGGAAAAGCGGGAACGACGGAGCTCTGTCAGAAACCGACGTCTCCAGTGCTTGAGCGCGGAGTGGGTTATAATACTGTCGCTCATAAAATCGTGTGCAGCGACGTATTTCCGGGAAATACTGCATTTTATGGGGTAAAAATTTTATGGGACATTTTTCGGAAAAGTTGTCGCGCAAAATTTTTTTCCAGAAAATTATTGTCGCTGCAAAAATATTTCACGTGAAATGCTATCGCTGCGATACTTTCCACGGCGATTATTATATAGACACCGTCCTTGATATCCGGGGAGACTACTGGGCCGCCCCAGGTGAAAAGTAACCATTCTGTCAACACACCGCACCCCCTTAAAAAAAAAAAGTTAAAGAACCCATTAAAATTTAAGACAGACGCCCAGCCTAAAGAGTAAAGGTTTTGAACCCCCCCCCCCCCCCCCCCCCCCCCAATCACCCACACAAGTTTTCCCACCGGCCCAGTGAGTTAGCAGGGCGACCCTGTCAAAATTTTGAAAGAAAGTTTTGAGTCTAACTCCCTTTTCAAATGTATTTTTAATCTTTATTGCGACCACTGCAGTAAAGGGAAAATGGAAAGGGGTATACTTGAAAAGTCGGGGGGGGGGGGGGGGGAAAAAGACAACCCGTCTTTGGTAAATACGTTGAATATGTGCTTTTATGTCAACCGTGATTTTTATACGTCGCCGCAACACTTTTCCCAGAAGCCGAGATCTAAAGCCCGTACAAGTATCGTTCCTGTTTTGATTTAGGAAGTATTGGTTTCAATCTAAAAGATCACTAAATAAAAAAGCATTTCCACCCGGAGAATAAAAAGAAAATCAGCAAACTGGTCACAAAAAAAAAATTGCGTTTCTAAATTTTGTGTGTCCATCAAGAAAGTATGACGACTCCCTATGGGCTTTTTCAGCGCAGGGCCCAGAGGAAGACCCATCAAAACCCCTTTCCCTGGCAGAAGCATCGTCGCCGGCGGGGCAAACGAATCCCCATGATTGTGAGCGACTGGATGAAACGAAACCGATGTGGCATGACAACGGTGCCAGAAGAGTGATGGATGGCCGACGCAACATCCCCGTCGATTCTCGAAAACCCCCACGGGGGGAATTTTTTTCGTCTGTACATTTACTGGGGTCCGCCCGTTAGCGAGGGGGAACCCCAAACCAGGCTGCCCCATGGGAGTTGTTGGATCGAACAGGCACCGCTGAACCCCATCGATGGCTCGGTAGCGTGCAGCTTTCCCCCTCCGGGGTTTGCTCGTGACAAATTGATATCAATGCTCCCGTGTATTTGCCTGTGGGGGGACTGCGGCAAGCCGGGCCGGGGTGGGCTTTGGTGGGGGATCGGAATGGGGGGGGGGGGGGGGGGGGGTGCAATGCCCAAAAATTTACTTCAGCGACGCCCCAAAAACCCAAAGCGGAGTAATCTTGAAGTTATTGGACTGAAAATGGGGACTTTGACAAAAGGTTGACCGATTTTTCACTCAGTTGGTGATTTTAAAAACAAAAGATAATGTTGCTTATAGCCGCCGACCGAAAAGGGGGGCCACATGGGTGTCACCACGTCATTAAAAAAAAAATCCTTTCACACATCTCTTTAAATACATTTTTAGAAACGCACCAGAAACTTCGTTAAAAATTTTCACCCGGCCCCATGGGCCGGCCTCTCTGGCGGGGGTGTTTCTTGCCCAACCTGTGCCCCCCTTTTTCTTGTCTTTCCATGTTCTCCCTACCTGTCTTTCGCTATCCTTTTCCCCCATAAAGTTCCCCACATCTGCGCCTCTTGTCGTCTTGTTTCTTCCTTCCGGTTCTTCAGTTGTTCTTTTTATTTTTCCCGTTTCTTTTCAATTTTTCTTTTCTGAGATTATGGAGTGGTGGCCCAAAGTCACCCGAATTTAAGGTGTGAACGGGGCCGAGAGATGAAGGGTCTGCGTTAAGGTCGCTACAGAGTCTGTTGGTTTTGGGGACGGTATAGGAGATGGGCCCTGCGAGTTCTCTTCACATGTCTTGTGGGCCATCCATTCCCCCTTTCCCTGCACGGCAGCTCCCTAGGGTGTGTCTTTTCCCTCCCGTCTTTGGGCCCTTTGCCCTATGAGTTAAAAAAAGCAGTCTTCCAAAGACAGAGAGAAAGTGGGAAATTCGACTCGATGGGGAAATAAGAGGGTGGCAAAGAAAAAGGGTACCCAAACAATGGCCAAGTTCCTTTTGGGGAAGCCAAAAGGGGCCCCAAAAAAGAATCCATAGCTCGGATTTTCCTTTGCCTTTGTAAGGGGTTTTGGGGATTTCTTCCACAGGTTTCAAAATGATCAAAAGACTCGGATAGGTGTTTCTTGTCAATTGTGCGACAGAAGCGGCGTCTCGATTGTTGTTTAAAAGATGGTTCTCGCTTTTGCGATCACGGTGAAAGGGTTTTTATTATCCCTTTCTAACCATTTGAAAGGGTGATTAGATGTGCTGATCTAGTGGACTTGCTGAATCGAAATCGGTGAGATGGAAAGTAGGGTGTGTTAAAGGTCCCTGGTAAAATCTCTAAAGGAAAATAACGTAATTGAAACTAACACGTATTCTTGACTTTTTTCTATGTCTCTCCCCGGGTTTGTCAAAGGGGTTTGTTCGTGTGAAAATTTCCCTTTTGTACCATCCCTTTTAGATGTTTCAAGTGTCAAAGCTTTGGGGATTCCAGTCGGCCCCGTCGGGGGGGCAGGAGTCTGCCGTGACTGGTCAGAAGAAGATGATGGGTCTTGTACAAAAGCTGTACCGCGTCAATTGTAAGGGTGATCATTCAGAAATTCAAAAAATTGTCCCGTGTGGAAAAAAGGGTGCAGATTTAGAAAAATAAAGATTGAGAGGAAAGTTCCCTTTTGGAGGCTTTAAAAAATTAGTGGAGGTCAGGACTCCTTTTTGGCTGCTATTTGCACAGAAAAGGGGGTTAACGTTTTTCGAACCGGTCTGGGTGTAATCTAGGGCAGCTCCTTCCTACTCTAGAGAGAATTTTACAGAAATGTTGTCATGGTTTTGGTCGGTTACCGTGCTTGAACGGTCGGTGGAGGTTTTTCTCAGAAAAATGGTGTTACATCCCGGCAGTGTTCAACGGCTTCGGTCCTGCTGGTGAGGGGGGGGTGTTTCGGGTGTGCGGTGTGTGGGTCAGGGGTGAGGGACCGGAGGAAGGGGAGATGTCCCTCACTCGCGGCCAAAGGCAGCAGTGCGGGAGGGGCCGCAGTGAGGAGCGTCCTTTCGGACTCCAGACCCCCCTAAGGGAAAATCCGAAAATCGGGATTTGGGGTGCAGCAGGTTTCGTCCCGTAAGACCCAATTCCAAGCATGGCAACAAAAAATTGAAATTTATAGGAAGCATCGGGTTCTGATCTTGTCCTGAAAGAACCGTTTTGTTCTTTGGTGGCAGTGAAGTTTTGGAGAAGAGGGATGAAAAAATATTTTTTAAAAATAAATGGACATACTCGGGAACATAAGGGAGTTAAAGCAAAATTTTCGGACCCTTTAGTATTATTTAAGGTTTGATTTCGGTAATTTTTTCAGGGAAAACCTTTTAAAATGAAGTAAAAAGCATGAGATTCCTGGTTTTCCTGTTTACTAAGCCCCCCCTTCTGCGATTTTCCGGGAGGCGTTTCTCTTTTATTCTAATTCGGTACTACATAAAGAAATTCACTTCAGACGGATTGGAGGCGTGGCAGCTCGTTTCTCGTTAACAAGGTTGTTAATATGTTGTCTTTATTTATCTCCCTCTTCTGTGATTCGAGACGTTGGATGGTTTAATTTTTAGCCCTAGCCCATTTCTTTTATTTGGGGGACTTGAAGGTCATTCTCCAGTGGGGAAAAACCGCACAAATTCTCAAGGATTTTATATTGGTCATGTCTTTTTTGAATTTAGGCTCACCGACCCCTTTTTTCCGGATCTTTGATCGCTTGGATTTTTCCCTTTTTTGACCCCTTTCCCTTTTTTTTGGACTTAGAATGGCAGGTTTATCGGCCTAAAGGGGAGTGTACTTTCCCGGTTTTTTTTTTTTTACGAAGCACTGCAGGGTCCCCCCGGGAAAAACGGAAGTTTGTCTGCAGATTGGAGTCTTTTTCAGCAACAGATTTTTAAATAGAGCCCGAATCTGTTGCGATTTGATGACCCGTTTTACAGTTCACTAAAGTGATGTGAGAGTGCTAAGGAAAGCTATTCCAAGTCCGTGTAAACCAGATGATGTTAAGACCCCCTTGGGTTTAAAAGAGTGCAAACTCTGAGGGTAAGGAAAGGTGCTCAAGCTTTTTACTAGGTTTCCCATGGTGGGGAACAAGTTAAAAATCAGGGGTGTAGGGGTAAGTGTCGATTTACTTTTAAAAAAAAGAAAGAATTTTGGAAAAAAATTTTTGTTCAAATTGTCCTTTAAGGTCAAATTTAAGGAAATTGGAACTAAACGTAAGTTAGGGGGAAAAATCGGCTAATCGTTATAAAGTTTGCAAGGGGAAAGGATGTTATAATAAAAAGGAGGTTTTAGCTGCTGTACCTCAAAAATTTGTCAGCGGTCTTATTGCAAGGAATTTCCCGCGCATCAAAAGATCGCGGAGTCAAAATCTTGTTCCTTGGGATTACAATGCGGTTTTAGCTGGAGAGTTAAAGGACGCCATTTTGAAAGCCAACAACTCAGCCCTGGACCGATGACTTCTTTTTAATTTATTTAACATTTGCCGCGGGGTTTAAATGTGTTGTTGTGTCTGTTTAATCAGTTTGGTGGCGGGGTATTTTCCCCCTTCTTGGAGAGAGGCGGTTGTTATCCCCATTCCCAAACCGGCAGAGATCATTCGGATCCTAACAAATATGTTTTCCCATGCTCTCCTAGTTGTTATGTAAACTATTGGGGGAGAATGGAATTCCATTGTTTGGGGGGAAGTTGGGGGCCTTAGATGTTTCCCCGGTAGTTTCGGAACAAAACCGCATACTACTGATCACTTGGTTTGATACGAGTCTTATCAGGAAAAGCTTTGATTAATGGAGAAAATGCGTTTCTATTCTTTTTGATTTTGAAAAGCTTAGAATAACATGGCCCGGAATTCTTCAGGACTTTAAGGCACTGATTTTTAAAAGGGAATTTTTCCCAAAGTTTATTTTAATTTTTTGTCTAACAGCATTTCAGTGTGTTAGATTCATTCGACCTTTTTGGTCCTTTTTAGCAGGAGTGGGTGTCCCCCAAGGTTGCTCCTTTCTCCACTTTGTTCAATCGAAGATTTATAACATGTCCAGCAGTGAAACGGAAAAGATAAGTCATTATTTGTTGATGACTTTCCCTCTTGCCAAAGGGGGAAAAATTTGGCTGCAGTGAACTAATTCTTTTTGTGTTAATCGTGTTCAGCAGGGGTTATGAAAGGTTTAGTTTTCAGTACTATACAGTATTTATTTCCATAGGAAAAAAAATCTAGGTCTTAGAACCGGTATCAGTTCAATGGTCAGGTAAATTAAAGTTTCCAAACAAGTGAAAAATTTTTTGGGTTTTTTTTTGATAAAAAGCTTTTTTTTTTGCTCCTTAAACAATCTTGCCGTCAGGTTTTAAGGTTTTTTTTCGCACGTTGGGGTGCAGACAAACGAACTTTGTTACGTTGTATCGGGCTTTGGTGAGACTAGTTATGGGTGTGTGGTATTGGTTCTGCACGAAAGTTCTCAAAGTCTGATCCCAAATTTATCATCAAGGATGCGGATGCTCTGGGGCATTCGCACATCTCCAAAAGAGTTTGTATGTTGAATTGGTGAACCCCCCCTTTGGGGCTAAAGGGGTTGCGTCTTTCCCGAATTATACCTGAAAAAGAGGGCTAAACCAGAAAACCTGCCCATGTATTATGAAAACCCCCCCCTTTTTGAGGCAAAATGATTAAAGCCAAAAGAGACTCCACTAGGTTTCGTATTTTGCCCCTTTTGGGGGTGGAATTGTCTTGACGCTTTGATGACGGTCCCTTAGACCGATTTTCCTCCTTGGAAAGTCGCCAAACAGTTTTTTATTTTTTAAAAATTTCGAAAAAGGGGGTCGCCCCGAGTGCTGCATATAAACAAATTTTTTCTTGGGCAATGGAATTTATAAAAATGTTATCAGATTTTTCTGATGGGTTTTAAAAAAAGGGGGGGGCTGCAGGCGTTGTAAATTTTCAGGAGCCTACTTTGTTAAGTTGCGGGGTTTGGTCGTTTTTTACTGCTGAACTGAAGGTTCACTGGCCCGCAGTGCGGTTCCAGGTCAGATCAGAATGTTTCTTATTTTTTGGATTCATTGTCCGGCATTTCGCTTTAGACAAAAGAAGTGTCACATCCAGTTTTGGCCCATATTCAGATTTCAAACTCAGTTGTCTTTCGGTGAGCATATATTTTTTTGTGGGTCCCCGCCCATGGGTTATGGTAACCAGGGTGGGGGCAAAACAGCCAAACAAGTCGGTGCAAGTCTTTGGAGGGGGTTTCGTTTGTTCCTCACTCTGATCTACGTCTAAATCTAGTTTGTATTGTCGTGAACTGAGAGAATGAATGGTTTTAAACAAATTCATAATAAATTGTTTAAAATTGCCCCGATTTTAAACCAATCTTTTCCCCTCGGGGGTACGTAAGTAAAGAGGAATCGGTTTTGTCACGGTTAAAAATTTTGGGCAAGCTTTTTTTAAAGCACAGTTGGATATTCAGAAAGGAAAGCCCCCATGGGGTGTTGCGTGTGACAGCTTGTTCAGTGTTAAACTTTTTTTTACAGAATGTGCCCCATTTGTGTTATCAGAAGTTCTTTTTCCCCCAGCGATTTATCGGTTCTTTTTCTGAGTTTCAGTAATTTATTTTTCTTTTTGAAGAGGGGAACCCTTTTTTTATAAAAATATAGTTTTTAAAAATGTATACAGGTGTGCCCGGGGTTTTTAAAAGATTAAATTTTGTTTTTGTCCTATAAAATTTAAACGATGTGTAATATTGTGTGGGTTTTTATTTAAGGGAAAATATGATAGCCGAGGTCTGTTTTTGGGTCCTGTAGTCCCCTGGACCCTATAAAACAAACTCTTTATCCGTAAAAATTTTTAAATCAGATGAAAAATGTTAATCATCAAAGATCATCGGCGGACTCCCGAAAAGGTTTTGTGTAAATGCCCACGGGCTTTTTCACTCTTTAAAAGGTAGGGAAAGGGTTAAAATACGAATGGCCCGGGGTGCGCCGGCAGAAATGTTTCTTTTTAGGGGCCCCCTGGTAGATGGGAGGAAACTCCTTAAGGTTTGGGGGATCTGAAAGTTTGTTTTCCCTCGTGTTCCCTTTCCCCTGCTAGAGGTCTCTCCCCTATCGTTAATTTGGGGTTTTAGATCTGAGCAGGGGATATTTGTTTGGGCAATTTTTCTTGTGCATTCTTGGCTAAACGATCAACCATTTTTGTTCCCCCGATGCCAACTGACCGGAAACCCCAAACTGAGAGTGTAAAACCATCCACTTTCAATTGTAAAAAATTTTAAAGAAAAGTAAAAGTTTTGGATGTGAAGGTTGCGGCCAGCTATGGCCCCCAAAGCTGAGGCGAATCCCACAACCAGAAGTCCCTCTTAGGGATTGCGAATTTTTCCTCAGCGCAGACAGGGAAAAAGCAGAACTCTGGGGAATATGTTTAACAGTATCTGAGAAGGAGCGGGGCAACGGCTGCACAGGCCCTCCATCCCCCAGACTTGGAAAAAGTCAGTGAAAAAAATTTTTTGGAAGACGGGGAATTTTGAAAGAGGTCGCATTCAAGGCCTTTTGCCCGAGGTGGTAGATCTTTGCGAAAAAGCTGCAAAATCAAAAAGAATCCCCGGTTGAAAAAGGTCCTGGAGGTGATTGGAACGGAAAAAATCCGACACAAATCCCAGGTCTGCCCGCATTCCCCACGCGAGGGTGCATACGAAAACAAACGGCGGGGAAAACAGTTAGGGTTGTTTTTGAATTTGTTTTTTAAAAGAGGGGGCAAAGACAGTCATAGGAGGGTTGCGGTTCTGAGAACAGTTTATAGTAATTTAGAGAATTTTCGCCCGCGGTTTGGACGTGGGGTTACCGCCCCGCGACGGTGACCAGGGGGGGTGGGAATGCTCCCAAAACAGACGAAGCCTGATGGGGAATGGATCCAAAAGTTTCGATAAGAGGGTCTTTATAGCCCTAACAGCACAACCATTTTTCCGTTTTGGGAAGGACCGGCTCGTAGAGGTTCAGCAAAGTTTTTTATCAGCGCCCAGTCAGTGTGCGTACGACCGCAGAATATTCAGAGCTTTTGGCAAAAGTTTTTAGGTTTTAATGGGCTGAAAAGTTACGTTTTTGATTTAAAAATAACTCCCAGGGAAATTTGGCTTCTTTTACAGCTGGAAAGGTGCACTTTTCCCGAGAATTTGGTCAGCAAAGAATGAAGATTGTGGAAAGAATTGACCCAGTTTTGGTAGTGAGAAAGAAGCCCTTTTCCTCGGCCCCCTGTTTAATCTTGTTGACACAAAATTGGAAACGAGTGTCGCTGGGATAAGCGTCCCAATGCGTACAGCGCGAAATCGTCAACGAAAAAAAGGCTCAGAGCTGGCTTTTCCGATTTTTACAATACGTTTATTTTAAAAGGAAGAAATGAGCTTCCCTGAGGGCACCAGTCCTCCCCTGGAGTCAGGGTGTGGTGCCAAAACGCATGGAACTGTCGATCGCAAAAAGTTCTGAACAAACAGAGGGGGTGACCAAAAAACCAAAGTCTGTGCAGGTCCCGAGGACTCTGCTTTCCACGTGGGGTTGTAGCCTTTTTTGAGGTCGAAAAGGATAGCGACCCCATGCTGCTCGTTTACAAAGGCGTTTGCGGATGGTGGTTTCCAGATGGATTAGATGGTCAACTGTCGAGTGGTACTTCTGGAACCCGCACTGTTCACTGGCCAAAAGGCCATCGGTTTCCAGCTTCCACATCAGACGGGAGTTGACCATCTTTTCCATCAGCTTACAGAGGCAGCTAGTCGGGGCGATAGTTGGAAGGGTTGGTAAGGTCCTTTCCAGGCTTTGGAATTATCGGGGCTTTCCACCAGGAGGGCGGAAAGGACCCTGTGGTCCAGATATGGTTATAGACTTTGAGAAGAGTCTGGAGACAGCTTTCTGGAAAATGTTTCAAAACCTGATAATGAATGTCATCCAGACCAGGGGCAGAATCAGTGCAGGTTTGCAAAGCTAATTTCAGTTCAGTGATTGAAAAAGAAAGATTGTAGGTTTCAGAGTTGTCTGATGTGAAATTGTATGAAGATTTCTCTCTAATTTTTCTTAAAAAGGCTGCCGATTTATTGGAGATGAGTTCTGTTGGATGGTGGAGGCCAACAGCTTGTTTGTCAGTGATCGGAGCATCGGCAAGTTTCAGGTGATGAATGGAGGGGTTCGTTTGATTTTTCTAATGTTCCAAACTTTTTTCTTTGAAGTTTTCCATGTCAGCCTGGAGCAGAAGTTTCTCCAAGACTGACGTTTACCGATTTTGAAAGCGTGTCTCGATTTCGCACGGAGTTTCTGATGGGCTCGAGCGTTGGGACCTGAAGGTCGTTGGTATACCCCGACGCTGAGCCCGTGTGTGAACGCATGCATTACATCTTGCACATGTAAAATCCCATCACCAACTTTCAGAAGAGAAGGCCAGTTTGGTATGAATGACACAGCATGCACCTTCCCCATGGCGGGATTAATAAAGTGGTCATACACACAAAACTCCACGCCATTTCTTGGATAAATCCTTGCCTGTCTATACAGGGAGTGTCCGCAGGAGTATCAGCCTGCGTACGCGGGGAAAAAAAAAAAGAAAGTGACCTTAAAACATGCTAAAATCTCGATTTTCTCTCCAAGATCTGAAAATATGAAATCTCATTCAGAGATACTGGGTTTAGCATATGCACACATATTGAGTTCGTTGCGACTTCTACACATTCCGCGACCATCGTATGTCTGACGATCGAACGCTTTACCATCTGTCAACGTTCTCACCTTTCTGAATGAGCCAAGGGATCGTGTGGACTTGTAGTTTCCCCGGAAACGACAGAAGAGGACCTGGAACAAGTCACAAAGTCCAGAAGAAAAAAACTTGGCAGCACGCACGCGCGCACACTCCACTGCCACATATTAAACAGAACACTCCATGCTGTAGAAAATCCCAAGTTTAAGCATTTAACGCCACTCGTATACGATGCAGAGAGAGCTGATACAGGTTTTTAGGGGTTGAATTTACACCAAAGGATCCCACATCTTTCACTCACAGGGTAATCACCACCTTTCTCCTACAAATCAAAAGCGAACCAACGGAGAACGCAATCACAACCAGCGCCCTCTATCCTCTGAGGAATTAAGCACTTAAAAAGAAAATTCAGCAGTTTAACAAACACTAAAACCACCACAAGCACCGCCTTCGTACAATCACTTACACCACAAGCAACGCCTTCATACAATCTATCCCTTACACAAGCAACGCCTTCATACAATCTATCCCTTACACAAGCAACGCCTTCATACAATCTATCCTTACACCACAACCAACGCCTTCATACAATCTATCACTTACACCACAAGCAACGCCTTCATACAATCTATCACTTACACCACAAGCAACGCCTTCATACAATCTATCACTTACACCACAAGCAACGCCTTCATACAATCTATCACTCACACCACAAGCAACGCCTTCATACATCACTTAGACCACAAGCAACGCCTTCATACATCACTTAGACCACAAGCAACGCCTTCATACAATCTATCACAAGCAACGCCTTCATACAATCTATCACTTACACCACAAGCAACGCCTTCATACAATCTATCGCTTACACACAAGCAACGCCTTCATACAATCGCTTACACCACAAGCAACGCCTTCATACAATCTATCACTCACACCACAAGCGACGCCTTCATACAATCTATCACTTAGACCACAAGCGACGCCTTCATACAATCTATCACTTTCACCACAAACGACGCCTTCATACAATCTAGCACTCGCACCACAAGCAACGCCTTCATACAATCTATCACTTACACCACAAGCAACGCCTTCATACAATCTATCACACCACAAGCAACGCCTTCATACAATCTATCACACCACAAGCAACGCCTTCATACAATCGCTTACACCACAAGCAACGCCTTCAATCTATCGCTTACACCACAAGCAACGCCTTCATACAATCTATCACTCACACCACAAGCAACGCCTTCATTCAATCTATCACTTAGATTGTATGAAGGCGTTGCTTGTGGTCCAAGTGATAGATTGTATGAAGGCGTTGCTTGTGGTCTATCACTTAGACCACAAGCGACGCCTTCATACAATCACTTTCACCACAAACAACGCCTTCATACAATCTATCACTCACACCACAAGCAACGCCTTCATACAATCTATCACTTACACCACAAGCAACGCCTTCATACAATCTATCACTTACACCACAAGCAACGCCTTCATACAATCTATCACTTACACCACAAGCAACGTCTTCATACAATCTATCACTTACACCCCAAGCAACGCCTTCATACAATCTATCACTTACACCACAAGCAACGCCTTCATACAATCTATCACTTACACCACAAGCAACGCCTTCATACAATCTCACTTACACCACAAGCAACGCCTTCATACAATCACTTACACCACAAACGCCTTCATACAATCTATCACTTACACAAGCAACGCCTTCATACAATTTATCACTTACACCACAAGCAACGCCTTCATACAATCTATCACTTACACCACAAGCAACGCCTTTATACAATCACTTACACCACAAGCAACGCCTTCATACAATCTATGACTTGCACCACAAGCAAGCCTTCATACAATGGTGCTGGATGCTGGAGTCCTGAAGACGTCGTGCACCGTCCTGCCCCCTGCCGCCTCCTCAGGAACCCCGTGCGTAGTTCGCTCCCTGTGCAGCCAGTCACGTTGAAGAAAAGCGTCAAAGGAGCGGAAGCAATGCACAGACCAAAAGGTAAAGGGGAAGAGCGAGAGCCAGTTTTAGTTCAACAAGTTGAGACAGCATTGAAATGCATCTCTCTCTCTCTCTCTCTCTCCTCTCTCTCTCTCTCTCTCTCTCTCTCTCCTCCTCCTCCTCCTCCCCTCCCTTCATTCCTTCCTTCCTTCCTTCACTCGCATAACATCCTGCACTTTTTCGCACAAATCAAAGTCGAGCAAGGGGAGAGCAAACGGAATCACTCGCACGCATTACCTTCCTTGATAGATGACGCACGCGCACATTAAAAAAGAAAAAGAATAGCTTCCAGGAAAGGACCCCAACAGCAAAGACCCACAGCGGGGTCATTGCGCAGTCGCTGGGCGGAAGAGAGGCTGCGAATCGGGGGTGGGGGAGGGAGGGTTGGGTTGGGGATGGGAGGAAGGAGACGGGGAGGACGGGAGTAGAGGCAGGACAGCAAGTGGTGTAGGTCAGCTCAAAGCTCCCCTCTCCTTCCCCTCCCCTCCCACCGTCACCTCTCTCCCTACCCTCCCTCACTCTCCCAACCCCCCATCCCTAGATGTCCTCGCTCGCAATCTTCATCCCATCAGGTACGTACCTGACCTGCAGTCCCCTCCTCTCCCCCCCTCCCCCCTCCCCGAATAGCTGGATCAGCCTCATTAACCCCAGTGATGGACAGAGCTACAGACCCTCCTCACCTCATCCCCCACTCGCCCCTACTTTCTTCTACTCCCCTCATTCTCTCCTCTACCAGCTCGTTTCTTATTCGCCCCTCTCGCCATCAGCACTCAACCGTATCTCCTCTTCCCCATCTCCAAGTTCTTCTTTGATGTCCGTTCATCTTTTTAGAAGTTGTACAAATCATCTTTTTTTTCCTCCACACAGTCTCCAACTAGAGAAGGAGAGAAAGACACAGAGACAGACAGATGACGGAGAGGACAAGCAGCGAGAAAGACCGACACTGACACTGACGAAGTTTATATTGCCAATGGCAAACAAGCCCTGTTCATCAGGAGAGGGGGGGGGGGGGGGTTTACAATAACTGCATTAATAGACTGTTACAGACATGCAATTGAAGGAAAGAGAAATCGGACATTTAAACAAATAAAACAGTGGACAACACACGCACACACGCGCGCGCACATACACATTCGCTCACACAGACACACACACACTTCGCGCACCTCAGTAATCCATTTTCTTCGACCATCAAGCCATGAAAAATACTGAATAAGAGCTGAATGTTGCTATAAACATCTTCGAGAGAACGAGAGAGAGAGGGGGGGGGAGACACACACACACACACACACACACAGAGAAAACTGTCACTGTACACACAAATCGATGGCCGACACCTCTGCCCAGACACGTCCATGGCTCTGCCTCAGTGACGTACTTCCTGCCCTGTGCCGGCATGACGTCACCTGACCCCTAGAGGGTCGACACACGTGGCAGCAGCGCCCTAATCACATCCCACTTCGACATCACATCCCCCTTACCCTCTGACCTCAACGCGGCACTGCTGAAGACCTAGGTGCCAGACAACTCGATACAAGCCCACCCACCCCCCAACTCACTCACCCTCCTTGCCCTCCCCCCCCCCCCCCCTCCTCCCCTGCCGTCCTAAGACTTGGTCTTTTACTTTTGCCAGTTAATTTCTATAGCCCTCGTTTGTTCGTTTGGGGCTGTTGCTGTTAGTTTGCTTTTTTTATTTCTTGAACATTAAATTCCCTTGCAGCTTCCTGCGAGTTGTTTTGTACATTACACTGAGGATCGACATTCACTAAGTTTCAGTTTGTCTGTATAGTGTACATGAGCTTATTTTGGTATTCTTTTTTTTCACGCATTTTGCTAAATGCTGTGTCCACATAGTGCTGAACATTGTGGATTTGTTGAGTTGGAGAAAGGTGCATTGAGTTGACCTATATAATTTGCCACCCTTTCTCTGCTGCCGTTTTTCTCAAACTCCCATCTCCCTTCCTCCCAACTCCACACTCTCTCACTCCTACCAAACGACAGCCCAAATATCTCCCCACACTGGGACTTGGATGCCGAGGGCCAACCCTGGATGCTATTTCTTTGTGTGCGCGTACGTCATCTCTCAAGGAAGGTAATGTGTGTGTGTGACTTGTGCTGTTTACTCTCCCCTTGCTTCTCCATGATTTGCGTGTTGGAATACAGGCAAGGTAAGGTAATGTTGCTTATAGCCCAGCCGACTGCAAAGGGCTATATCAGGGCTGTCACCACGTTAACATTAACTCAAGTCATCTCAAAAACAAAAACAAAACTTTCACGCATCTCTTTAAAATGCATCTTCTAAAAACGCACCAGAAACTTCGTTAAAATCTTTCATCCGTAAAATCTTCAGATGAAAAATGTTAATCTCTCTCAGAAACTTGAAGGTCACGTCAGGTGGGACATATCTGAACAGGGTGTTCATGGACTCGCTGTAAAGCGTTTATGTCTCATGTCAAGAGTAAAAGACCCCGTCAGGGGAATGAGGCAGGAACAGACAAAGCATAGAGGCACAACACTCAACCACTCACTATCTCCAGACCACTCCAGGAAGTACGGAACAAATAACATTTATTAAATTTTAAATATACAAATTTACACAAATATATTAAACACCCCAATCACTCACACATACACTCCATTTATGAGATGGGGACACCTATCAAAGAAGGAGGCAAGACAGGAAAAAGAATAACTACAACAAAAAACCCAAAGAAGAGTGTAGATCCTATCAGGAGCTAACTATCGCTAAGGGACAAAATAACCCGATAGAGGGGAGCTACAAAAAAAAAACACCACCACCCGGATCTCACTGCCACCCGACCTATCACCATCTAAAGCTACCCCCAACAAGTGGAAGAGGAGAAACAAATGAATACAACAGGGCATAACAGGATACATTAAATCACACTAGCGCACGCACACAAATCCACAGCCCATACACCACACACACTTGCCACATAACTGATGTGTTGAAGGCTGTCCCCCAAGAGTGTTCCACGGATCGGATCTCCGAAGCAAGACTGGCTGCGCTCCTCACTGGCGTCTAGAAGACTCCTTCCTGCGCCGGACTCCAGCACCCCTCAGGTTCGGCTCAGGCATCCTCCTCTCTGGGACCATCATCCCGGTCGCCCAACGTCAGCAACTGTGGCCCATCTCCACTCAAGAAGAAACGAAAAGCGCCCTGCGGCGGATGTCAGTCCCTCGCCGCATAATCGTGATGATTGTAGATTATGTGTGTGAATGCAGGGCCTGTGTGGACTGTGTACGTACAATTTAAACAATTTAAAGAATTCAAAGAAGAATAAACTTTTACAATCACTGTTTTCTTTTGGTTTCACCTGTTCCTGAATCATTGCCGTTTTCCTCTTTTCATTATTTTCCTTTACTATAATTCTCATAATTCTATACTGAGAGGCAAAGAAAACGCAATTCCATTGTCAACTGACAATTTTATTGAAATGAAACAAACACACATCAAAGCAAATACGTGTGACAAAAGTGCGACCACTGTACATTAGTTTGCCTATAACAGGTGCACATTCGCCTGAAGTGAAGCCCATTTAGGCGCGACAGAAGGAATACACTGTCAATATCTGGTGTGTCCCCCTTGAGCACGAACACAAGCTTGCAAACGTCGAGGCATTGAAGCGCACAAACGACGGATGATACGGATCGGTATCACGTTCCAGTGATGCTGCAATGCTTGGGTGAGCTCAGCAACGGTAGTTGGGGGATTCTGCTGACCTTGCACACGTCGTCCAAGTTCGTCCCACAAATGTTCAATGGGATTCATGTCTGGGGACACGGAGGGCCACTGCATGACATCCACATTGCTGTCCCGAAGGAAATTTCGTGTGAGAACGGCTGTGTGGGGTCGAGCATTGTCCTGCTGAAACACAAGTCTGTTGCCACCATGCTGTCTCCAGAGAGGAAGAAGAACTGGCTCAAGAACAGTGTCAATATAACGCCTTGCCGTCAAGTTGCCTGGCACAAACACAAGCTCCGATCGAAATTGAGCATTTATGGCACCCCAGACCATTACCCCTCCACCCCCATAACGATCTCGCTCAATGACACAGGGTTGCGCAAAACGTTCACCCTGACATCGATACACATGATCACGGCCATCCGGGAAAGAGACATTGAACCGGGATTCATCCGAAAAAACAACATTCCCCCAAACCCTGTTCCCCAGAAAGCCACCTGCGGCAGCCCATCGCTGGCGTGCTAGTCGATGGCGATGGGTTAAGATCTGACCTTGGTATGGTCGACGTGCCCGTAGCCCTGCTGCTGCCAGACGCCGATGCACGGTACGGCTGCTGGTTGATCTTTCTCTAGTCCCAATAGTGTTGCGGGCTGTTTGTGCAGCTGGCTGGAAACGATTCCGGAGGTGCTGCGTGACAATGTAGCGGTCCTGTCGTGCCGTCGTCACACGTTGGACGCCTGGGCGTGGACGGTCGTTTACACTTCCAGTGTTTTGGTGCCGAGTCGCAAGATGGGTTATGGTTGATGGGTGTACATTGAAATGTTGTGCGGCCCTGATGTGAGCAGTGCCTGCCCTCAGCATGCCAATGGCTTGATTTCTCTGGTCTGTAGTTAACCGCGGCATGGTGCGTACGAGTGTCAGTAAAACGCCAATGTGTGTTTTTATAGGGGACAGTCATGGGCTGTTTGCATGCAATCACAGTATGCCTGTGTTGCACGTGTTTTGCAGTTATCAGTAAAAGATGTGTTGGAGTGGTTTACTCATGACGTCATGAACCCAACTGTGCCTGTCAATACAGATCGTCGCAATACAACATACGCGTGCTAGGTTGCATGCCTCGTGCATAATTCACATTATTTTGGCTGAGGTGACATTTTTCGGGGACGAAATGGGGATTGCGTTTTCATTGCCTCTCAGTATAGTTCACATTACATTGTCTCATATTACAAATTACAATGCAATAAACTCTTGGAAGTTCACAGTACATTTTAAATTAATACCAGATGAAATTCCATAAAACTCATTCTTCCATATTATCTATAAACTACTTACATGAAAACAACAATAATTTAAAAAAAAAACGACAGAGACAAACAAACAAGACAAGGAGCAGGACCAATGGCGGGAGCGCCACATCGGAAATCTCCGCCATTCGACTGAATGTAAGTCGGCGGCAACTCGTTCCGTTCCGGACCCGACTCGATGTTTTTAAAAAAAATAATAATAATTTGCTTCAATCCTTGAAGTATTGCTTCTGGAATATCCCGACTCCAAGAAGAAAAAGAAACACCCGAAGGTGCTGGGGAGGACCCAGAGAAGCACTGTCTTCGCCTGCCTTTAGAGCAGTCCTGTACCACCCTTGGAGGCCTGCGCTGTGTTGACGATGGGTACAGGCACGCACAGGACACTCCATTAAGATATCAAGGGACATAACTGCTCCTGAACAGAGGTAAATTAGACTACAGGATGCAGCTCATAACAGCCTTAAAGTAGCATCCCCATGGGTGTACCAGCCCGTATTTCATGACTGCAGAGCCCACCGGCGAAAAACACCACCCTCCAGCTGCCGAGCACACCCCACAGACCCAACCACCCCTGCCCACAGACAGACGAAGACAGTGCCACTCCAGACACAGCCAAGCTTTCGCCATACGATCTTATGTGCCCTCAAGAGAGAATCCAAAGTTGTAGTCTTTCCCACTGTCAACAGGACTTTCCCTGTGGTCAGTGGGTCTTTCCTCACCGTCACTGGACCTTTCTCCAGGGTCAGCCTAGTTAAGGCAAAGAAGAAAAAGAAACACCCGAAGGTGCTGGGGAGGACCCAGAGAAGCACTGTCTTCGCCTGCCTTTAGAGCAGTCCTGTACCACCCTTGGAGGCCTGCGCTGTGTTGACGATGGGTACAGGCACGCACAGGACACTCCATTAAGATATCAAGGGACATAACTGCTCCTGAACAGAGGTAAATTAGACTACAGGATGCAGCTCATAACAGCCTTAAAGTAGCATCCCCATGGGTGTACCAGCCCGTATTTCATGACTGCAGAGCCCACCCGGCGAAAAACACCACCCTCCAGCTGCCGAGCACACCCCACAGACCCAACCACCCCTGCCCACAGACAGACGAAGACAGTGCCACTCCAGACAAAAGCCAAGCTTTCGCCATACGGTCTTATGTGCCCTCAAGAGAGAATCCAAAGTTGTAGTCTTTCCCACTGTCAACAGGACTTTCCCTGTGGTCAGTGGGTCTTTCCTCACCGTCACTGGACCTTTCTCCAGGGTCAGCCTAGTTAAGGCAAAGAAGAAAAAGAAACACCCGAAGGTGCTGGGGAGGACCCAGAGAAGCACTGTCTTCGCCTGCCTTTAGAGCAGTCCTGTACCACCCTTGGAGGCCTGCGCTGTGTTGACGATGGGTACAGGCACGCACAGGACACTCCATTAAGATATCAAGGACATAACTGCTCCTGAACAGAGGTAAATTAGACTACAGGATGCAGCTCATAACAGCCTTAAAGTAGCATCCCCATGGGTGTACCAGCCCGTATTTCATGACTGCAGAGCCCACCGGCGAAAAACACCACCCTCCACTGCCGAGCACACCCACAGACCCAACCACCCCTGCCCACAGACAGACGAAGACAGTGCCACTCCAGACACAGCCAAGCTTTCGCCATACGGTCTTATGTGCCCTCAAGAGAGAATCCAAAGTTGTAGTCCTTTCCCACTGTCAACAGGACTTTCCCTGTGGTCAGTGGTCTTTCCTCACCGTCACTGGACTTTCTCCAGGGTCAGCCTAGTTAAGGCAAAGAAGAAAAAGAAACACCCGAAGGTGCTGGGGAGGACCCAGAGAAGCACTGTCTTCGCCTGCCTTTAGAGCAGTCCTGTACCACCCTTGGAGGCCTGCGCTGTGTTGACGATGGGTACAGGCACGCACAGGACACTCCATTAAGATATCAAGGGACATAACTGCTCCTGAACAGAGGTAAATTAGACTACAGGATGCAGCTCATAACAGCCTTAAAGTAGCATCCCCATGGTGTACCAGCCCGTATTTCATGACTGCAGAGCCCACCGGCGAAAAACACCACCCTCCAGCTGCCGAGCACACCCCACAGACCCAACCACCCCTGCCCACAGACAGACGAAGACAGTGCCACTCCAGACACAGCCAAGCTTTCGCCATACGGTCTTATGTGCCCTCAAGAGAGAATCCAACATTTATCCAAATATGACCGACTCCAATGTAGAACTAGATACATATGTCAAGCCTACAAGTAGCTCCCCAAACAGAGCCATTGCTTAACATCCAACTTAAAATAAATGACCTCAATGTCACTTAAATTTGTACTGACCGAATAAATGCTAATCCCATCTTGGCGTACAAACTCTCAAACCCAACGAAAATACAACACACCATATTTATACATATATATTTACCAGAACGGCGGGTGAAGACAGAAGAGAACTACTGGCAAGCTTCACTCAAGAGCCCAAAGCCCCACCAGTACAGGCGCCACCTCCAACGAAGGAAGTAAAAGTCTGGAATGACTCTGAAGAATGTTGTTGGTAATCCAAGGATTGAGATCCTTCCAAAGCTCAGTGGACTGCCTTCTGCCCAGCGAAGGGTTCCGGCCCGGTTCCGCTGCTCTCCACGACGAAGTGGAAAAAGAAATATGGCTACCAACAGAGGACGTGGCCTCTTACCAGCAAAGTAAAAGCAAAAAGAATGAGAGCCGAACACTGGCATAGCGCAGAAGGTTCCCCCTCCACCCCACACAAACACCTACTCACATTCAACACACGCTAAGCATAAACAGCACACTTTACGCACAGAACACGTGCAAGACACTTCCCTGCACCGTTATTAAAATGACAGCACACACACAACCTTCATCCCGGTCTCCCGCTTCCCTCTCGCACTACTCCTATGTGAGGGTTTACCGAGGGGATGCATGATCCACACGGGCGGTGCACAAACTGAATGTGACAGAGGAGCTAACCCTCTCTCCTCTACACTCCACATACCAAGTATAAGCCGCTGTCAACCTCTGTGACGAACAGCCCATTACAACTCAATAAATTCAAACACTGGTCCGCCCGTGACATCTCACATCGTGCAAGTCCCAACAACCTAAAAGAATATGTTTCACTGTGAATGGAACATGACATGGAATACACCACGGAGCGTCTTCATCTTTTTAAAGATCAGAATGGGTATAAAACGAGTGGCCTGTGTGCAAGCGGCACAGGACTGTTCACGGTCGCCTCTGGAACA
>CM031620.1:8277431-8307431 GCA_018398815.1 Conus ventricosus | reverse complement strand
AGGTCTTCCCCCTATCGCACTTTTATCCAATTACATCTCTAACATGCACTTTTCCTATCAAAACAGCGGGATCAGGGAGGGTGAGAACGTTAGGGGGGGGGGGGGGGGGGGGGTATTGAGGGTGAAAAAGAAGGGACGGTGTGAGGGTAGGGCAAACTGTGTACGTCACCCTAATGCTTCCTCCTTTCTTTCTCCCCCACCCTGCCCCTCCACCACCCTGCCCCTCCCACCCCCTACCCCCACCCCTTCCCCCTCACACCCCTCTCTCTTCTACCTTCCCACCACCACTGCCGGATGTCCTTACTCTCACTTGCATTCAAGTACACCACAACTTGCACTTTTTAACGTCAGAAGAGCAGGATCGGAGGAGAGTGAGGGTGAGAGAAGGGTAGAGAGCGGGGGGGGGGGGGGGGGGGGATAAATGTGTGGAGGAAGGCAAACTGTGAAGACACCTGACGCTTCCCTCCCTCCCCCTCTCCATCCACATCACCATCCCTCCTGCCCCCCCCCCTCCCCTCCCCCTCCACCCCTTGTCCCTCTCCACGTCGTTTCTGAACCCCCCCCCCCCCCCCCCCCGCCCTCTTCTTCCATCTTTCAGATTTTCTCACCCTCGCGAATCTTATGCAGTCAAGTATCAAGTATTCACCATGATAGAGTCAGCCTCTCTATGATAATGGGGAGATCGCCCAATGGAAATATGTACAATAAACAAGTAGGGTAACTCTTGTTCCCATAAGAAAAAAACCTAACAGAGTAACTTTTATTCAAGACTGGCACAGCCTTTTAAACTTGAATAAAGTCAGACAAATACAAAGACGAACAATCTAATAGTGGGGGGGGGGGGGGGGGGGGGGGGGGGAACAAGCGCAGGCCAACAACCCCTCCGTCATCACAGTAATGACTTGGTAAAGATTTGAACTTAAGGAGGGGGTGGGGGGGTTGAAGATGAAAATGGGAACATAGAATGAAGAAAATATATTAAAACATGAAAACTCTTCACTAGCTGCATGAGGGAACCCTCGTAATCCCTTTCGAAGGCAGATCTGTTGGTATTGCCTGCTCCTTGGCCTTTCGTCCGCTGGATCGGACTCATCAGGGAGACACGGCTGGGTGTGTCTGTGGTCCTGGCGTCAGTCACGTCCGCCAGTTCGCCCTCCCTCACCCCTACTCTCCTCTGCTGGCCTTTACTTCCACCCACCCTTACGTTTCCTTTCCCCTCTCCTCCTCCCAGCTAGTTATGTCTTCCCCCCTTTCCCCCATTCAGGATTCTGTTTATCAACATCTTTTCTCTTTCCATCTCGTCCTTTCTATTTCCGTCTTTTTGCTGCTTTATCTTTTTTTCCATTCCTTCTTTCTTTCTCTCTTTCTTCCTCTTTCCTCCTAAATAGGCTTATTTCCTCTTCTTTCATCTGTCTTGTTTTGATGTATGTTGACAGCATTTTTCAGGGATACAACCAATTTTTTTTTTCCATTATTAGCAACATGCCTTCCAGAGAGAGAGAGAGAGAGAGAGGAGAGAGAGAGGAGAGAGAGAGGAGAGGGAGAGAGAGAGGGAGAGAGAGAGAGAGACAGAGCGAGCGAGAGAGAGAGAGAGAGAGAGAGAGAGAGAGAGAGAGAGAAAGAGAAAGGAGAGAGAGAGAGAGAGAGAGAACAAACACCGACGAGACAACTCAGAGAAGTAAACGGTCACTGTAGAAACCGACGACCGTCCGACATCTCTACCCAAGACAACACGGGTTTTTTGTTGTTTTGTACTGCCTGGTGGACGTGCTTCCTGCCCTTTGCAGGTGTGGGGCCACCTGACACCCAGGGCCCCAACACAAGCACCAGTACCAGTCTCCACCCAGGGTGCCAGACCCACTCTGTCAAAACTACGACTTCGGCACGGCGCATCTACTGTACATCCGTGTGTGTGCGTGTGCGTGCGTGTGCGTGTTGCGTGTGTGCGTGACAACTGGACATCGCCAGCCCCCTCACCCTACCTTCCCACCCCCACCCTCCCTGGGTCTTGGTTTCGTTTTGTTTTGTTTTGTTTTTGTTTTGTTTGTTTTTTAGTGGGAGTAGTTTCGTTGTTGTTGTTGCCCGTTTTTTCAGCCCTTCGTTTCTTGCTTTTGATTTCAATTTAAGAGTTGTACATCCTTGCACATTGTTTCGATTGGTTCTCAAGGCAACATTCAGCTATGATTGATACGCGTGTCAGTACTTTCAGTCAGGCGTACTTTGTACGACTCTAAAAACATTTTGGTCTGGCTGCCAAACCTCTGTAAACATGCCGAATGTTTTGCGGTACTGTTGATGGCAGGCGTTTCATGTGAAAACAGAACTTTCATTGAACGAGAAGGGATGTTGGGGGGGGGGGGGGGGGGAGGAGGTTCGAGTTCAAAGTGAACAGAAGAGGGAGCGGACAACGGGGGCTGCGATTCAAAATCCATGGCCACTGAACTTTTAGAAAATCACACGTACACATTCACTTAGCATCAAACTTTGAAGTGGCTGTCGGACTGACAGATACACACGCATGTTGAATGGAGTCTGGCTGACCTCTGCAACCTGAGATTGGTGCTGAATGCGCAAGATTTGCTGAACGGCCACTTTGGACGGAGGTCTCCACCGGGGTGGAGAGGGGAGGGAAAAGAATCCAATTGGGGTCCTTGGTAGAGGGGATGAAACAGGCCCATCAATAACGTCGCGTTGATCCAAGAGAGACATTTTCTTTTAGCTAAGGAAGGCAGTAAGGATGGGTCTGGATAGGCAGAAGAAAGGAACACAAAGGTAGGAACGTGGTCAGATCCAGTTTGATGAACAGTCGTAGGAAAAAAGACCAACTATGCGTGAGCACACACACACACACACACACACCTACACACACGCACGCACGCACGCACACACACACACACACACACACACACACACACACACACACACACCACACACACACACACACACACAGTCATAGTCACAGTAAAAGCATAATATTGCAAACTGAATTGTTCATGTTTGAGAGACAAGGGTCATGGCAGTCAATCACAGGCTTTTGAGTTTAACATGCTTTGGGATCTAAAAAAAACCGTTAGGGAACTAGTGTAATAAAAGTCGCGTTCACATCAGAAACAGATCCCAGCACCAGGGTCAGTGTCGCTGATGAAGCTCTGCGCTTCTGAAGACAATGACGTCCTTGTGCCAGCCCCCTGGCTGCACCCCACGGTCTTACAGCTTGCAGAAAATATAACACTTGGGATGGAAAAGCAGCCAAAAGTGATAGTGCACACAAGGTTTAGTATGTTTGTAGGCTACTACTGCAGACAGACGGAATGGCAGAAGGGAATAAAGTGATTCCAAAGGTAAGTCAGATACTGTCTGGAAACTCTCTCTCCACTCACACACTCCCTCCCCCCTCCTCTCTCTCTCTCTCTCTCTCTCTCTCTCTCTCTCTCCATGACTCCTTCTCCCTCTCACCACAACACCACCCTGTACTCGATCCGCAAATCACGGATGCTAAGGGAGAGCAAATAGCATCACTCATGCGCATTACCTCCCTTGATAGATGACGCACGCCAACATAAAAAGTAGCCTCCGGGGGATGGACATCAACCACTGAAGTCTCGGTGCAGGGATTTGAGCTGTCGTTCGGTGCGAGAAAAGTTGAGAGGGAGGGAGATGGAAGAGACGGAGAGAGGAGGGTGGAGGCAAATTGTGTAGGTCAGCTTAACGTTCCCCTCCGTTCTCTCACCCCTCCCCCTCTCCATCCTTCCTCCTGTCCTCTCTCGGCCTGCCCGTCTCGGTGGCCACATTTCCATACACTCGCTCTTTCATCCAATTACCTGCGTACCTAACATGCAGTTTCCCGCCAGAATGGCAGGATCAGCCTCATTAACCTCGGTGTCGATGGAACGATCCCCCCCCCCCCCCAACTCCTCCTCCTCCCCTGTCCCCCTTTCGTCCCAAACCTCATTCCCTACACTTCCCTTCACATTCACCTGTTCCCACCCCCCTGTCTCCCCCTCCTCCCTGTCCCCTTTCGTCCCAAACCTCATTCCCTACACTTCCCTTCACATCCACCCTGTTCCCCACCCCTGTCTCCCTCCTCCTCCCCTGTCCTCCCTTCTTCTGTTGTCATTATGCCCTTCCCGTCTTTCCTCCGATTCCTATACCGGTTTTTTGTTGTTTTTGTTTGGGGGGGGTTCTTTCTTTTTCGTTCTTTTCCTCCTCTTCTGCCCTCCTGTATGTTCTCGTCATCTTTTATCACCTCCAGCTTCATTCCTTTAGATATTCCTTCTCATTTTTAAGGGGTGCTCTCCTCCTCCCAATTAGCCACCCAGACAGGCAAGAGAATTAGATAAAAGCAGACAGAGACTGAGATATACAGAGAGAGAGAGAGAGACTGACAGACTGACAGAGGAAGGCTGAGTTAGAGACACAGAGAGTCAGAGAGAGGGGTGGAAAGAGTGGGGGGGGGGGGAGAGACAGACATACGCAAGTAGGCAAGCAAGCGGACAGACAGAAAGACAGACAGACTGACATCCGTCAAAGACGGCGACAGAAGGAACACTAAACCAGAACTGGCTTTTTTTTAACTTACGTGTGAAAACACAGACCACAGGAAGCGTGTCAAGGTGAGAGAGAAAGGGTCAAGCGTGGGCTAGGCAAAGGAAGTGGGCGGTGATTGATAAAAGAGAAGAATGAGAACGGGGGACAGAAGGAGGTGACATGAAGATCTAGTCTGCAGCTCAAGCGATGCAGGCCAACTTGCACAGCTCAATGCGCCGTGTCTCTAAAGACCAGGATTCGTGCTAGAAACTCGAAGTAGAAAGCATGGAGAGGAGGATCTCATTCTCGTGCGAATGCTGTATGCACTTTAGAATCAAGTAAGTAAAAGGACCCCTAAAACTCCAATACCGACACCTCCACCCCTCTTCTCTCCACCCCTCTTCTCTCTTTGTGATGAAAAACTTCAAATAGAGATAGTTTTTTCAGTCGTATGAAGCTTGTAACCACTATTTCATCATTAACGCCACCGCTGTTACTACTATATAGTACAACCATTACTTCAACTATACTGACGTCCATAAAAAACGCGAAAAATTGAAAGGCTATTTTTCGGGTGAAAAGGGGTGAATATACAATATTGAATCATTGTGGCAAGTTGTTTGGGTCCAAGACTCACGTGCAGTGAAAAAGTTGTGAGCAACACATCATTCCGGCATTGGAGGGTCAACAAAAATGGCAAACTGGTTGCTGCATGTGAGGCACGTGCATACCATGCAGAGCAAAGTTAACCAGCGACAAGTACGCAGGCATGCAGCCTTTATAAAGCCGCGCTACAAGGTTCAGATAACGACTTGCCGTCTGAGCGCTACAGAGATGCCAAGACTACGAGCAGAGGAACGCAATCGTGCCCTAGGCCATCTGGAGGCTGGTGTGGATGCCAGGCAGGTCGCCAACATCTTTAACGTCCACATCTCAACCATCTATCGTCTGCAGCACCGCATGCGAGTCACTGGTACCACTGATGATCGTCCCCGGCCAGGCCGTCCTCGGGTCACCACACCAAGAGAGGATCGCCATTTTGTTCGAACCCATCTGCGGGACAGGCGGCAAACAGCCGCTAACACTGCTCGACAGGTGCCTGGGAATCTCCAGCAACGAATCGGCCTCAACACTGTGCGGCGGCGTCTTCAGGAGAATGGGCTGGCATGTAGGCGTCCTCACAGAGGTCCGGTACCGACACCAAGACACCGGCAGGACAGGCTGCAGTGGGCACAAGCCCGAATCAACTGGCGCAGGCAGCAGTGTGGACGCATACTGTTCTCAGATGAGAGCCGTTTTTGTATTGACATGGCTGACGGTCGTGTCAGAATATGGCGTCGACCTGATGAACGCTATGCTGACTCCTGTGTGGTAGAGCGGACCCCCTGGGGAGGCCCGAACGTTATGATATGGGGTGCAATTGGCATTAACCACGCCATAGGACCAGTCATCTTTCAGAACATTGGTCCTGGTCGTGGACAGGGTGTCAATGCACAGCGCTACATCCACCAGGTGCTCAGACCCCATGTCGTTCCTTTTTTTGCGCAACACCCAAACTGGACATTCCAACAGGACAATGCAAGACCACACATAGCCAGGGCCACCCAGCAATTTCTTCAGCATAACAACGTCAATGTGCTGCCCTGGCCAGCCCTCAGTCCCGATTTAAACCCAATAGAACTTTTTTTGGGATGAACTTGGCAGACGGTTGGACATCCTGCGTCCACGACCAGCAACAGCGGCTCAACTTCACCAGGCCATCGTCCATGTGTGGGCTGGTGTGCCAAGGGGATGCATCAACCACCTGGTCCACTCAATGAACCGCAGGTGTCAAGCAGTTGTCCATGCAAATGGTGGCCACACACGGTATTAGGACTTCAAGTGGTTTGTCACGTGACCTTGGATTTTCCACACAAAGACATATTGCTGATGACATTTTCACACATTACCGGTGTAATGAATCAAATCACGTTGAATTCTCGCTTCCACTCTGTACAATTATGACCAATAAAATTCGCCCCTAACCTTCAGCTTGTTTTGCTTTCGCGTTTTTTTATGTAAGTCAGTATACTATTGTTGACGCTGTAGCTGTAAAATCACTACTGCTATACTGCTGCTGTTCCCGCCATGCTGCATCTATTACGGCTGATTACGGTCACTATTACAGCCTGCTGCACCGCGGCCACTGCTGTTGATGCTGCTGCTGCTACTGCTGCTGCTATTACACTTTTACTGCTGCTATACTACCACTAATACCAACTAGTCTGCTTTCTATCCCTCTGTGTCGCCGTCTTTCAACACATTCCGGTACAGCACAGGGGAGACGACTTGCCCATACACAACTCTTCACCAACTCCTGCGCCATTCCAAAAATAGCCGGCTGGACCATCTCCACAGTCCGATGCACGTGCAACACGCTAAATGTATTTCTGGCACATCGTGCCACGCGCCGATCTTGAGTGACCAAGACAGGTACTGAATGGACAGGAAAGGGGGACACCATCACCACCACCACCTTCACTAAAACCTCCATCTGTCTGGAGTACTCTCTCTCTCTCTTAAACACACACAACCGCGCGCACGCATACACGCACACACACATATACACACACGTACGCACGCACACCACGCGCGCACATGCACACACACACAACACACACACACACACACACGCACACACACACACAACACACACCACACACACACACACACACACACGAAGACACAGACATACAGACTTAAATGCAGTGGCATACATTCAGAGAGGAATGCAGCCCACTGAAAAGACAAAAGAAAGCCTCGTGCCTGACACCACCTGATCCTGAGTGTGCTGCACTAGAGCACGCCCCATTCCCTGCCCTTGGCAGACAGCCACCCCCCCCAACCAACCCCATCGCACATCTCCACCCCCCACACCCCCCCCCCCCCCCCCCCCCCCTCCTCAGACATCGGCACCGCGCGTCTGATGTACATGTGCCTGGCGTGACAGAACACCCACCTCCCCTTCTCTCCCTCCCAAAATTCAATTTTTTTTTCAACTTTTTTTTTTTTTTTTCCTTTTTTTTGGCACATGACAATGAACAGTTCTCAACAGTACTCTCAATAACGATCGGTACTCGTGTCAGTAAGTTCTGTTCGTCGTATGTTGAATGAGAGAACATTTTGGCTGTTTAAGGCCTTTTCTAAACGCTCGGGGGAGGGGGGGGAAGGGGGGGGGGCATTGTTCCGGGGTGGGTTGAGGGTGGGGCTGGTATTGTTGCAAAGTGTTGAAAAGTGGAAGTGGAAACTCTACTTCCAAGTTGGAAGGGGGAGAGGACAGAGAGAGAGAGAGAGAGAGAGAGAGAGAGGAGAGAGAGGAGAGAGAGACAGACAGACAGACAGACAGACACAGACAGAGAGACGACGACGACGACTACGAAGAGCGTGCGGCAGGTGGTAGAGAAGCAGGTGGGGATAGGAGCGGGAGGAGGGAGAGAGAGAGAGACAGAGAGAGAGACAGAGAGACAGAGAGAGACAGAGAGAGAGAGACAGAGAGAGAGACAGAGAGAGAGAGAGACAGAGAGAGAGAGAGAGAGAGAGAGAGAGAGAGAGAGAGAGAGAGAGAGAGAGAGAGAAGAGAGAGAGAGAGAGAGTGCTGGGAGGGATTAGTCTGAAATCTGTTGCCACCAAACTTCAGAAACGCATTTGCTGGCTAGATGTAGAAATAGTTTGGACTGAAAAAATGTTGAAGTCTGTGTGACTAACCTTAACCACCAGAGAACTGTTCCCAATGTACCTGACCTGATGAGTGCCCATTTGAAGGAAGGCTCCTGGGATAGGATACATGGACAGGGGAGGGGTTGGGGGAGGGGACAGGGTGGGAGAAGAGTGAGAAAAAAAACTGGGTGGGCGGTGAGGTGCATGGAGGAGGCGGGCAAAAGAATCAAACTGGGTGGACGAGAGGGGGGGGGGTGGTTGGGGAAGAGGGACAGACGATCAGCCTGTGGTCCTTGTGAGAAAGAAACACACGCAGCAGGAGCCACGCATTGATCCCTGGAACAGGGGCCAGAATAGCCTAGTGGTAGAGCGCCGGACTCGTAATCTTGGGGTTGCGGGTTCGAATCTCCGCTGGGCCGTTTCGGTACAGGGGGGGATTTTTCCCTAGGAGTTAACATTGGTTCCGACTCTATTTCCCCTACAGTCCTTCGAATGAGACTACAAACTGAGGTTCCGTGTGTGAACGCACGCATAACATCTTTCACACACGTCAAATCCCATCACCAACTTTCGGAAGAGAAGGCCAGTTTGGCCGTTGGTATGGATGACACGTTACACATAGCATGCACCTTCCCGAAGTTGGAGTATAGCTCCCTTTAAATGGCGGGATAAAACAAACGGTCGTACACACAAAACTCCACTCCCTTTGTAGGGTAGATGGGATTAATCCTTACCTGTCCATTAGGGAGGGGTCTGCAGGAGGATCAGCCTGCGTACGCGAAAAAACAAAATCCCTGGAACACGTTTTGATGCACAGAGAGGAAGAAATAACGGAAGAAGGATGAACGATAGCATAGAAGCGACAGAAAATGAACAAGGGACGCTTGCTAATGAACCTCCCATTCTGAGCCATCTTGCTAATGAACTCCATTCTGAGCCATCATGCTAATGAACCTCCATTCTGAGCCATCTTGCTAATGAACCTCCATTCTGAGCCACTGCTAATGAACCTCCCATTCTGAGCCATCTTTGCTAATGAACCTCCATTCTGAGCCATCTTGTTTAATGAACCTCCCATTCTGAGCCATCCTGCTAATGAACTCCATTCTGAGCCATCATGCGTAATCAACCTCCCATTCTGAGCCATCCTGCTAATGAACCTCCCATTTTGAGCCATCATGCTAATGAACCTCCCATTCTGAGCCATCATGCTAATGAACCTCCCATTCTGAGCCATCATGCTAATGAACCTCCCATTCTGAGCCATCTTGCTAATGAACCTCCCATTCTGAGCCATCTTGGTGACAGTCCAGCTGACTGCACGGAGCTCTGTTCCACCCGTCATAACGAGTTGTGGGGAAAAAAGACCGTTCACATGCATGCACACGTTATGCACGGGCGTACGCACGCACGTACGCACGCACGCACGCAACACACACACACACACACACACACACACGCACGCACGCACGCACGCACGCACGCACGCACGCTTATGATTCAGTGTTGATGTGAAGACAGCCAACGGAGAACATGCAATGATGTTTAATGTTTAGCAACCCACTCCTCTCAAAAGTGGAAAATGGATATAAGCTACACACAAAAAGTTAAGGATCACTTTCAATAACATTCATAACTGTCAAAATAACAAGAGTCAATGCGTTGAAGTTCGGCCAACATTTAATTCCATTCTTTAGTGATAACGATACACAATTGCTTTCAATCGAGCAATCGTTTGGTGTGTACATTTGATTAAAGTGGGTACGTATCCAAATTTGATTTCCCAAAGTCATTGAAATCACAAGACAGGGCATACTGATGCTCCCAAAAGCTCAGTAATGCGTGTAACCACCATGGCTGTTCTGGCACTCGACGCAGCGAGTCCTCATCGAGTTGACCAGGTTGGTGAAGATCCTCTGTGGAGCGCCTGCCACTCAGCCTGCAGCATCTGGTAGAGGTGTTGGGCATCCCTGGGAGGGGGTGGCTCCTCACTTTGTGATTCAGCTCACCCCAGAGGTTCTCAATCGGGTTGAGATCGGGACTGCATGCTGGCCACTCCATTCTGTTGACTCCAGACTGCTGCAGGAAGTCGTTGACCGCCCTTGCCCTGTGGGGGCGAGCGTTGTCACCCTGGTAGACAGCCCTCGGTCCCATCTGCTGCAGTGCAGGCACAGCCAGCGGTCGAAGGATCTCATCCCGGTATCGGATGCCCGTCGGGTTACCTGTACATGATACAAGGGTGTTCTGTGATGAAGGCTGAAGGCCCCCAGACCATTACAGAACCTCCACCAAAGGCCACCTTTTCTTGGACAGTGGCGTCAATAAAGCGTTGCCCTGGGCGCCTCCAGACCCTCATTCGGCCGTCGTTGTGGTGAAGGGTGAAGCGTGATTCATCACTGACTGGGACCATTGCTGACGTGTCCACCTCACGTGACGTGCGCAGAAGGCGCGGCGTGCTGCCTATGGGCTGGAGTTAAGCGTGGCCGTACTGCTGGCGACGAGAAGGAGATTAAACCCATGTAGGCGGTTCCGTATGGTCTGCTGGCTGATGTTAGTAGCCACCCTGAACTGCCTTTGAATGATGCTGGAAGAGGCTGTTGTTGTCTGCAGGGCTTGTTCAATGAGACGATCGTCACGTGGGGTTGTCTTCTTCGGTCGACCAGATCTGCGTCTTTCATGGACAATCCCAGTGGCTGTGAAGCGTTGAATCAGTCGGACAATGACCGAGATGGACACATGAAGTCGCCTGGCCACTTCTCGCTTGGGAACACCATCTTGGAACCATGCAACAGTTCGTCCCCTATCCAACTCGCTTAATTTTCGTCGTGGAGGCATTGTCAGATCAGGCCTACTACTGGTGGAATGTCTTCTTATAAAACCAAGCGAGCCACAGCATCTCACACATAAACAGCAGTGCTTGCACGTGCATAATGGTTTTTCCATCTGGCAAGTGCAATGTGTTCAGGCAGAACGGTCCAAAACAAGGTCATTTTTCGCAAGTTTCCGCTTTTTCCGTTTGCGGCCCAGCTCAGTAGTAGAGAATCCCGTGCAATTTTCGCACAAACACACATCGCCCACTTACAGCTGAACAAGAATTCATGACAATTTGGTGGACTAAGAAATAAATAACAGTAGCGAACTGAGTTTATTACGCACCTGTTTTCACAATACCGATCCTTAACTTTTTGTGCGTAGTATATAAAAAAATGAAAAATAGAAAATCAAAAAACTAGTTGTGCACGACAATTAGCCTTGCCGTTATCCTACTAGCGTTATCAACAAGGTTTTTTTCATTCATTTCTTCCAGTTTTAAAGCCGGATCACTAATCAACTTTTACAAAACAAGTCCAACAGTTTACATGTTTGTATCGGAAAATGGACCCGTGCAAGGGACTGAACTGTGCGAAAATCCAAACATCGGGGGGTTACTGCCGCTGCGAGGTTTCTCGGCATTCACAGATTGTAAATTACGGCCCCTTTTTGCTAACTACTAACTGCACCCCAGATGTGACAGTTTTGAGGGGGGGGGGGGGGGGGGAATACATAGTAAGCCAGCATATGGGGAAGAAAATCAGCAACAAAAGAAATGTCATAAAAATATAGGATAGAGAGTGACACAGAGTATAGGTACAAGAGTGATACAGAGTACTGCTAAAGGAGGAGGAGGAGGAGGGAGGAACGCTTCCTAATGGAACCGTCGCTGGGCTGGTGGAGAGGGAGGGGGGGTGTTATGGGTGGATTGGAGACAACCGATTCAAAGAGGCAAGTATACCACTGTTTGCAGCTCTCTTTCTCTCTCTCTCTCTCTCTCTCTCTCTACTTAACACCCGTGCTCTACCCGCACAAATCACAGGGCAAGCAAGGGGAGAGCAAATAGCTCACTCACGCGCATTACCTTCCTTGATAGATGACGCACGCGCGCGCAACATAAAAATAGCCTCCGGGGACGGACCTCAACCACGAAGTCTCTGCGCGCAATTTTGGGTGCTGTTTAGCAAGTAAAAGGTTGTGGAGGAGTGGACGGAAGAGCAGGCAGGGAGGTCTGATGGGGGGGGGGGGGGGGGGGGTGTAGGTCAGCTCAGTGTTCTCTTCCAACCGTCACTCTCACTACGCTCTCTCGCCCTCCCACTTCCAGATTTCTGGCTTCCGCGCTTTTCTTTTCATTGAGTCACGTACCTACCCACCATACAGTTTTCCGGCAAGAACAGCAGGATCAACCTCACTGACCCTGGTGATGAGAGAGACACCCCCCCCCCCCCCCGCCTTGCCTACTGCTACAGGAGGGGAGGGGCAGAGGACGCTACCCAAATAATGGGACTAATGTCTGGGCTGGGTGAGGGGTGGGGGCAAGGGGGGAGGGTGTGTGTGGATGGAAGACAAACGGATGCAAAGACGCGAGTCTGATACCGTTTGTGGCCAGCATTCATTCTCTCTCTCTCTCTCTCTCTCTCTCCCCACAGACACCCTGCGCTCCATCGCGCAAATCACAGACAGCAAGGCAGAGCACTAGCATCACTCACGCGCATTACCTTCCTTGATAGATGACGCACGCGCACATAAAAAGAGAGCCTACAGGGAAGGACCCTAACAGCGACGACTCGGTGCTGGGATTTGGGCTGTCGTTTGGGGGGTGGGGGGGGGTGGGAGAAACATTAGGGTGGAGGAGAGGGTGGAGGGTGGGGAAGTGTGCAAATGACGTAGGTCGCATCAGTCCACTGTCCCCCCCCCCCCCCCCCCCCCCCCCCCCCCCCCCCCCCCCCCCCCCCCCCCCCCCCCCCCCCCCCCCCCCCCCCCCCCCCACCGTCCCTCTCCCCAACGCTCTCACCCTTCCCCAGCTCCTCCGCCAGAGTTTCTCAACACTCACACTCTTTATCCAATCACGTACATAGTTAACATGCAAGTGTCCCACCGGAATAGCAGTATCAGCCTCGTTAACTCTGGTGATAATGGAAGCATCCCCCCCCGCATCTGCAGCCCCGCCCCGCCCCCCCCCCCCCCCCCCCCTTCCCCCTAATTCACTCTACACTTCTCCCTTCATCCTCTTTCCTGCCCCCCCCACCCCGTGTCCCCTCCTCCTCCAAGCTCGTTTCTTATTACTCTCTTCCCGAGAGAATTTCGCTTTTACCGTTTTCCCTTCTCGATCTTGTCCATCTTCCCGTCTACATCGTTCTTTCTTTCATCTCACATTTCCTCTTGATTTTTTTCTGTTTCCTGCCCCTTTTAGCAGTTATTCACCTTTTCAATGGACTAACTCATGTCTCATCATCTTGTTGTTTTTTAAAGTGTTATGAGCAGCACCCCCTCGCCCCCTCCCCCCCCCCCCCCCAATCAGCACGCCAGCTTAATAAGAGAGATGGAGGGGGGGGGGCTAAAGAGACGGTTGAGGGGGGGGGGTGCAGTTGGGGAGGGGGTTCCGAACTAAGGCTGGGGCAACAATGATGCCATCATGACTTACGTCTTTAAATTAATGGAGGTAGACTGGGCTGCGCCAACAGGGAAGCCGTCAATGATTTACCCGGCTCAGACCTGAAGCCATCACGGGAGTGGAATTAGAGTGGAGGAGAAAGAGGCTCAGAGAACAGTAATATGCCAATCCTAACTCACTTTCGCCTCAAACCAGTTTTCGGGCGAAAGTGCCCTAGTATTGGCATATTACTGTTCTCTGACAAGTAAGACTTCATAACCAAAAAAATAACGATTATCTACAAACAAACATACTGTGCAGGGTTATTCGTTTTCAATACTAATTTACTAAAGTTTTCAGAGAGTAGCGTAGGGGAACGTAGCCGTGGCTGAACACGTTCCATAGAGTAACGTAGGGAAAAGCAGCCGCGACTGAACGCGCTCCATATACAAAGGGGGGGTGCACTAGGCTATCCGATTACTTACGATTAACGGTGCGTTAATTACAGCGTAGGGCTGTCAGCAGAGAGAGCTTGGAGCCATAGACATACGTGTTCTGCGTTTCACAAAATATGTGCGTATGCGCACACACACACACACACACACACAACACACACACACACCCGTACACACACACACACTCTTTCTCTTTCTTTCTCTCTCAATTAAATGACATAAAATCCGCACACTTCTTCTGACTAATTTCTACCTACAAACTTTGTACACAGACAGGCAGACACGGGGCTGAAACCTGATCACTTAATTTATGCTATGGCACGGCTGGCGCAGACGAGCGGCCTTCGTTCACACAGCGCACGGCCCCGCTTACGAACTGCGACCAAAAAATCAATAAAGCGGGAGACTGGGCTTGCCAGGCGAGGGGTGGGGGTGGGGGGGTGTATTCATTTCAGGTTGACAGCGACACCTGGCGGCCGCGTTAGCGAATGTTCTAGACTGTCACGTGTCACTCCCACTTTGTGGCCACCACGTCAGCAAGACCGGTTTGTATTGTCAGTTTACTTGGCGGTGTTGGAGCTGTGAAGGTGTGTGCGTTGTAGTGAGAAGATATTTACCGGGTTTTGTGCAGGTTGGTTTTGTTAAACGTTACTGAAGAACAGGTTTGTGCTATTCGAGGCCATAAGTTTTACTTTAACTGCATGTTAGAGTATTTGTTGAAAGAATTAGGCGAAGCATGTTGTGAAACCGGGAAGATTGTTTTTATAGAAACGAAAAGTGAACTAACTGCTTTGGAAATGAACGACTATCTTAAAGGTTTGTTGGTTCAAGGAAATGAAACAAGATGTAGCCAGTTTTAATACGTGTTTGACTATTGATGAGATGGTTCCTTATCTAATAAATGGCGCTGCATTGTTGAAAGTTGGCTGAAGCAAAACAAACCATCACGCGTTGATTGTTGGGGGCTGGCTTGAGACAGCTAAAGCCATGTTTAAAAAACATGGCGTTCATTTCTTAAGGCGGAGGTAAACACGGCCGATTCGTATGCTAAAAAACTTTATTTGAAACATTTTTGCTGTTCCTCCCAAGTAAAAATGTTCTCAGTTTGTATTAGACTTGATTGATTGTTAACTACAGATTCAGTGTTCATGTGGCAAGCTGATCTGTGTATTAAGATGTGTATACTTTTCTACTTTTCTAATTCTAACCAGTTCATCTGCCTTCAAGTGTGCCCTTATGCAACTGAATGGCGATTTTTGAATGTTCTGGCAAACAAACTAGATAGGGTTAGGCAGACCTTAGTACATCTACCAGTATGGAGAGGAGTAGTGTGTGGCCAGCACTATCTTCATATAAATGCTCCAAATATACAATGACGGATGTACTACTACTGGCGATTAGAGCCGCCATAGCGGTCAAAGGTCACAGTGGCAAGCCGTTTCTTCAATCCACCCTAGAGCGGTTAAAGGTCACAGTGGCACAGCGTGCAGGCCTGCGTGGTGGGGTTTGGACTACTGACGATAGTATGACGGGCTTCTAAAAATAGAACCGCTCAAGCGCAGTGAACGGCGGCCTACTTGCTGGACTCCTGCCCTTGGCTGCTTTACCCGCTATTCACCTGCTGCCTATTTACTTGCCGAATCATAGCCTAAAAATAGAACCGCTCACGCGCGTGAACGGTGGCCTACTTGCTGGACTCCTGCCCTTGGCTGCTTTACCTGCCATTCGCCTGCTGCTTATTTACCTGCCGAATCATAGCCTAAAAATAGGACCGTTCACGCGCCGTGAACGGTGGCCTACTTGCTGGACTCCTGCCCCATGCTTTTTGCTGTCTACGCTTCACCTGCTTCAGCGTCTGCTTCTATGCCTGTTACAAACTTTTAGGCTGCCAATGCATCACAAAAACGCAAGCACTGTCTTGCACTAAGTGGTGTTACACATGACAAATAATAAAGCTCTGTGTACACCACACACACTCCTGCCCCCAAGTCACCCAAGTTCTTAATTAAGTTTTTAATTAAGTCACCCAAGTTCTTAATTAAGTTTTTAATTAAGTTACTTCAAGTTCTTAATAAGTTCTTGATTAAGTTTTTAATTAAGTTCTTGATTAAGTTACTTCAAGAATGTATTAAGTCGTCCTTTAAGTACAACCAAGTTCTTATTCAGTTATCTTATAATTATCAAAAAAATACGTTCTATGTTTTTGTCTTAAATAGTAGATGTCTAATATAGTACACACACGCCTCAAAAAACGCGTCATCGTTGAGGATGTCTTGCTCAGCGTTTTCTGCGCAAGATTCGGTCAGCATAGATCTTAATGAAGTTCTTACATCCGAAGCAACCGCATTGATTACAATTCTGGTCTATGGAAATGTTTTTATAGACTCCATGTCTTTATTTATTGACACCATCATTTTATAATACGCCATGTTCTATTTTTATTAAAAAATTTAAATTTAAGTTCTTAAAATATTATTCCATCTGAAATGGATCAAAATGATCTTTTGTTATTGGCGGTGCTGGCGTTGCAGTTGTCTTTTTCTGTATTTAGTGGTTCAGATTTTTCTGTATTTAGTGGTTCAGATTTTTTTGATTGCTTTTGTTTCTGTTGCCATTGTGTATATATTTTATAACCGTAATAACGCCCCCAGCAGCAGCAAGGACGCCAAAAATGGCAACAGTTTTAAGTTCAATATTCCATGAAGACTTTGGTGCCCTCGAATCACATGCAGTTTTTTTAGCCGGCATTGAATCAACTTGTTCTGGCGTTGGTGGTGTTATGTTTTCATGATGAGTTATATTCTGTAACATTAATTTTTTTTGTCTGTTCCACTCTGCTAATTTTTTTCCTGCTTTAACACGCCAGGATGAGGATGCTTTTCACTGGCCCCCACTGATTCAGTGTTTTCTGATTCTGCTGATTTTCTGGCTTGGTTACTTTCTCCACCTGATTCAATGTTTCCTGATTCTGGTTCTGATGATTTTCCAGCTCGTTCATTTTGAAGGGAAACAAAATCTATATGATTAAAAGTAATTATCCATGATTAATGGCGATAACAATGTTCCAAATCTGTAGTATAAAATCACATCCTAGAGACTCTAATGACTTTGTTAAAACTGGATCTTGCGTTAATCATACGTAAGATCTTGTTCAGAATCAATGGGACCAAATCTACTGACTAGTTTAGTGTACAAACTAAGAACCGTTTGCCCACACTTTTCACCATTCTAGACCCCAGCTGCGCTTCATACCTGTTATGATACTTTATAATGTCTTGTGGAGACATCTGCTGAATCTGTTCAATGCTGAATTCAGTTCCGAGGAACTGTTTTGTTTTTCCACATGCTGCCAAAGAATACAGCCTCTCCTTTTTGGGCATAATAGCTTGATCATCAACTTGGTCATTCATAAGTTCAGGAAGGTTTAGGCTGCCTTGTAGCTGTAGTAGATCACTGTTCATGTTTTTTATTAATTATAATTATTTTATTTTCTAAAAATGAGCACCGAAAAAAACTGTTGCTAACCTTGTATACCATTCTGCTGTTATTGGAGGGTTAAGTGTAGGATACACAATGCTTGGTAAAGCTTGTTAAGAATTAAACCAGCAGATCTTGGCAAACTAGACTGAGGATTCAGCAAAGCTGATTGCTATCATTGCAGCTTCGTTTGCTACGAAAGATTTTCTAGTTAAGCAAGGAATAATTCCGGACAATATAAATATGTAAGAAAAAAAATACATTTATAAAAAATGGCTTCACTCGCAATAATGATAGGCGGCGCTGTGGTGAATGCGCTTGCTTTTAGCGGAAGTAATTTCGCATTTAGTAAACTGGGGGGTGACGGCGAGAGAAAAAGACATAACAAAGCTATGGAGCAACTAGCAGCTGCACAAGACGCCTATGAAAAGCAGAGACTTGAGCAGTTAGATTTTATTAATGACACACTGAAAAAACAGGGGCATGCAGCTTACACATTTAAAAATGTTGATCAAGCAATAAAACAATATTATCTTGTAACAGGCAAACCAATCGAGACATTGCCCCACCAAAATTCAGTGACTTTTATCAACCATCAGAAAAACAAAAGATGCAAGAAATCGCGTTTATTGTCGTTGGTATGACGTTGTGTATTTTGTTGCGCATAATATTGGCTGAGTAAAAAATGAACAAAATCTATTATTCGCCAAAAGGATATTGGAAGGGAATAACAGCAATTAAAAAAGCTAAGCCAAGCAGTGGAGTCAGTGAAACAAACAGCAAAAGAATGGTTATCTAAACAAGCGATTTGGCAAATTTATTTACCGGCCCCTAGACGAATACAGAGACCACACTTTGTCAATACAACTCCAAACGACACCCATCAAATGGATCTTCTATATTTACCCTCTGATAGGATTAGACGAAAAAGATTTAAGTACGCACTCACAGTCATTGACATAGCTTCAAGGTACAAAGATGCAGAACCATTAACACAAAAGAGTGCTTCTGCTGTTGCTGTTGCCATACAACTGATATACCAACGAGGCCCTTTAACTTATCCTCGCATGATTCAAGTCGATGATGGGAAAGAATTTAAAGGCCAAGTGAATCAATTATTGTTGAAACATAGAGTTACCATTAAAAAGAGGCATTCCGGGAGTTCACAGATCACAGGCTTTAGTTGAAAACTTTAAACAAACAGTTAGCTGAAAGACTTTTCTCTACCAGTATCACAGAGAGTGATTGACAATTCTCGCAACACAGAATGGGTTAGAAGACTGCCCTCAGTTTTGCGCGCAATGAATAATGAAGAATTTAAAGGGCTAAAACCAGTACAAGCAATCAAAAGAAAACAATAAATGTTGCTGAAGTAGAGTTTTCATCCGGCAAACTATTACGTTTGGTTTAAAAGTAAGGTACCTTTATTTACCGGGGGAAGCAGAAGGGGACACTCGCATCAGGGCAACAGATCCAGTTTGGAGTGTTGACCCGTACAAAATAAAAAGAATTGTAAAAATGAATCCGCCCGTGTATTATTTACGAGAAACTGACACAACAAAACAACCAGCTCCTCAAAGATCTTTTGTGAAAGAAGAACTGCAGATAATTCCGCCAGACACAGTTCCGCTTTAATTAATTTACGTAAATATATTTGAGTTTAAAATGGAAGCTCAGAAGGAAGTGCAGAACGAAACAAGAATGGTAAAGGAAGAGACCTTGAAAATGATTCGGGAATCATTTCATGCGTGTAATGCTATTAAGGAAACATTTTCGGGGATTAATCAATGCATGCTAAATCATCCAGGTCACCTACAACTCAAACCCCAAAATTGGGAAAAAGAATATCTTGAATAATAAAAAAAATTCGAACTCGTCAAGCAAACATGAGAAAAGATTTAATGAATTGGATGAAGCTATGATCGATCTTATAATAAAAGTTGATGAAAAATATAAAACCCCTGTTTATGCGGTCCTCCAGTGCCCGATTGCATATGAAAACTCCGGATTAACAAACACCCGTTTTGTGTTTGTTCTATCTAATGACTTCTTTGTTACAACTGTTGTGTTGATCTCATGTAGATTAGATCGCAGTTTTACGTTGTCATGATGAAAAGTCTTATTGCCAAACAATGCTTCTTTGTAGTTGTCATGTGATATGTTTGACTGCACAACGCTGCGAGATATTCCCTTTGCTTTCTTAATGATTTTCTCCTGGCTCGAAATACTGTACATTTTTTACCTTAAACCAACAAAACTCCTTGATCACCTTTCCAGATAATTCATCCTTCATCTTTCCTAAAACCTTCTTGTTAGTAATTGAATGCAAAGGCGAATCTTTAGGATATCGGACGTGTCATACCATCCTGCATGCCCTTTAGCTACTTCTAATTCCATGTCTTTTATAGATGTCTTCAGTAGGGATATCTATAACAAAACTGTCTGTATCTGTGTAAAGTACTCTGGACTCAGGATACGAGGGCTTAAAGTAGCCATAAGAAACTCTAACATCAAAAGCTTGATAATTCTAAAACAGTAAACCCAATAAAACGGGCTTGTCCAATTTGACTTTCTTTTTTTTCATCATTATGCCAAAAAGGTGATCATGAAATCTTCTAAAGTCCTGATAATTAGGTTTTGAAGTCAGCTTAATTGCTTCGTTCTCTTTGGTGACTAATCTGACATCTTTACGCTTGTGCGGATTCTCCATACGTCTTTCCAAAACAGCTGTTGTTCATCAGCTTGAAAAAGTCTTTTTCTGAAGCATCTGTGGATTTGGTTCTGAGATCAGTGTTCTTCATGATGTATGGTTTCATGAACTGTTCTTGATCAAAAGCAATTATGCGATGAACTGCTGTCAACTTCAACCCATGTCTTAAATAAAATTGCAGAAAGTCTGTAATGACAGACATAATTTTTTTGCCCCGAAGATTAGGCACAAGTTTAGGCGGTTCTCTTGGATTCATCTTTAGGCTTTCTGCTGCTAATGGATAGTCATTATGCTGGTCATGGAGTTCATAGAGGATATTCTAAATCAACTTCTAGAATGAAACCACGCTGTTGATCAGGCGTTTAAACTGCCCAACCACTTTAATGCCTTTTGAATATTATTCGGATCGCCGCCTGTGTACATTTTAAAGTTGCGTAACGGAAGTGATTGCGCCATTGCCCATCCGTACAGATTGTTTGCATCTAAATACATGAGATAGTTAGACCTTTTACTCGGATCATAGTCGTCCAAGTATTTGTTGTTTGCTTTACAGTAATGATGCGACGCCATACTAATTCCCCACGCAATCCGTTTTCAATCATCTGAATCATGGTAGGTCAGGACAATAAATCAATCTGTACTCCAGTAAACTTTAAGAAAGCATCCCAACTCACCCCGGGCGCAGAAATGTATATGCGCAGGATCCAGGCTATAATGTTTCATGCAGGTCTTTCTGTAATTTTCAAAAAATGTCCGCCAACAAACATGTATCAGCCATCAAGTAGGAGTCATGATAGTCTCCATGTTTTACAATCTAACTTCTGCCACGCATCTTGAGCATGCGGTAATCAGAATCACTAATGTCCTTTCCTCTAAGACTAGAAAAGAACGCGCCTTTAGGAGGAAGTGTATCTTCATCAAACCTTTCCCAACTGTTCATGTACTCATAAGGGTAAACGCCCTTTCTAACAAGAGTTGAGTCAAAATATTCTTCTGTTATTGGGCAGGACTTTAAGGACATAGCCAGTGACTCTAATGATCCCATCATGTGCTGCATAGGTCATAAAAAGACATGTTATTTAAAGTGAAACACATGTACTTTTCTGATGACTGTGCAATGCATGACACCCTGAAGGCATCGTCACTGCTTTCATTATAAGATGAGAGTCGTACCTCGCAAGTTATGAAAGAAGATGGGCAGCTTCCATGTCTTAGGATCAAACTTTAGTTGAAGATTGCATTTACTGTGCGCTGCTCCTCTAAACTTTCCACTAATGTGATCATGGTCTCTTACTGTCGGATTTGCTTCCTCACTGAGTTCTAAACCACAAATCCAACAGTGAGTGGCTGAGCCATACTGTTGTTGGTCTTCGGGCATCATTATGATTTCAGATAAGTTTAGATTATTAGAACAGTCATTACGCACTTTCTGCATGCGTTTTAAGAAGTATTCTGCAGCATCTGGGCCTCTATACAATTCTGGTGCTGAATGGGCGCCATCAGACCTGACAACAATGAAGGCAAATGAACAAATCTGATGATTACTCATTAAGACTGTTTTTCGAAGTTTTTGTGGCGCTGGCCCTTCATAAGGAACAATGAGTGATTCGAAGTCTGCGTAAACTACGTATGGAGAATTTTGCAGTTTTTTCCAGTTCTTAAAACTAACTTTAGATCCAGGTGGGGGGCGTAATTAGCTCTGTATTAGGCTACAGTCAACTGGGCCGATACAATGTTTCTTATGTTCGCTCGCGGCTTGAACAGATGGAATTCTTGTTAAACATTTTCTACAGAATTCTTGTTTATGCCATTCTTTGAAGTATGCTGCATTAGTTTACTCATTGTTCGTATCAATGTGTAATGTGGTAGCCCTGCTGGTGAAAAACATCAGTAGTAAGTCAACATGATTTTTGTCTGGATCACCAATCGTTGGGCTGTTCTTGGACACTTTAATGGGCTGTAGATTTGTTTCCTCATCCCATGTGTAGACATTAACAGTTATTGGGTTGTTTTGTTCTTCAAACTGATCAATTTGGTCTACACTAACAGGAAAGGACACCCCACTAAAGTTAAGATCATTGATGTAAGGGCGATAGTTAGACACTCTCTCTGCGTTTTTGCGGATATAATGCAGCCTTGCGAGAACACACCACATGAAACATTTGTTGTCTGTATTCTTTATGTTTAGAACTGCTTTTTTTGAAACCAACTCTCGAGGTAGTGGAATGTAAGACCTGCCTACAATCGGTGCATACTTAGCCTGTTTTAATCTGATCTCTAAGACTTCGCCCTCTGACCAGCCAGAGCCTCTCATTTTGGCTTCTTCAGCGGCAGCGTCAAACTGTGTAAGCAGTTCGTCTGCCCAACCGGGTGTTAAGTCGTTATGAGAAAGAATAGTCTGTTGTTTAGTTGAGACCCAGACTTCTAGATTTTCTTCATTTATTGTTACATAGTCGATTAAAACAGCTAACATTACTTTAACTGGCGGGTCTATTGTAGTTTGCCTGGAACTTGAGAAATAGCATGAACAACGCTTGCCTGTACGTTTGTTGGATCAATGACTTCTAAATCAATATCATTCAGTGCTCTTGATAAACGCTCTCTCTCAAGCATTCCTTCAAACAATTCGTCTGGTCCTTCATATATCTTAGCCATGTTGAGTTTCTTTTCTAACTCAAAATATTTATTTAAATTAAAAAAAAATACTTAATCAGAATCAATATCAACGGTCTTTTTGTGCTTGGACTCATAAACTAAAGTTATAAACACCCTTCGTTGTTGTTACTGTGAGCTGTTTAGAACAGAGTTTAATGTTTCGTTTACTTTTTTTAAGCATTCCTTTTTTATCTGCTCGGCGTCTGGCTGTTGAGAAAAAGTTGTCCTCGCCTTTCTTTGAAGATCAAACTTTTGTCTTTTGTAGTCATCAAAATCGGCCTGTAAACGATTAAATTCTTCATCCGTGATGTTTGAGTCAACAAGCGCTTTATTTATTGTCAGTTTAAACGAACTAAGTTTAGCCGTTATTAGTTGAACCATAGCTGTGTGCTTTTGGAGTTTAGTTTTTAATTTTTTGCCAGCCGCACTTACAGCTAATGAACACAGACCGAGAGCTAAAGACAAACCTCCTAGAGGTAAAGCTGCGGGTGCGCCTATGCCCGTTGCTAAGAGACCAACACTCGTTCCTGCTGATAGAGCACTTATAGTCGATGCTCCAGTATTAACATATGTAACAGCATTAAAGGCAGCAGAATACCTTCGTTTGGTTTTGCTGTATTTTGAAAGGTCCTGCTCTAGTTTTTGTTGCATTTGTGTAATATTGGATAATCTGAAGGTTTTTATGCTAGGGTTTTCTACTATCTCTTCTCTTGGCGGCGCTGTAGGCACATTTGGATAAACCTGAACAGACATGCTTTTTATAAAATAAAAAATAATTTAGTATTGTATACTTTCTAATCTAGTATCTTCAATATTCAGCTGCGCATCATATATTAAAAACAAATACACATTAAGCGGTTTATCAGCCTCTTTTTCTTTATCAATTTGAATGTTTATTATGTCTCTAACAGTTCTCCCGCTTCCATGTAACTGATTATCCTCCGTTGATCTTAGGTCAATCCATAAACCGTATTTCGTTGTTAAATAATGATCAAGTCTAACACTGTGAAGATGCAAATCTTTAGACACAAGGTCAACTGTCGGATTTCTACACCTCCCGCCTCCAAACAGTTTTCTTATTTCATCAAAATGATGATAAGGTTTAAGCCGCTAGCGTAGATTTGGTTAGGACTGCCCTCAATTGTACATTGCACTTTCGTTATTTTAGGATTAACAAAATTTTCAGTTTGTCTTTGAAATGGTTCTTCATCTTCGCACAGCAATAAAATACCTTTAAGCGATCTTGCTGTGGCACTAAAACTAAAATTCCATATAGTGTCTGCCTTGCTTTTAGGATATTTAGAATGATGAATCACTCTTTCGTAAAATATTGCTAATCTTGACTGATATTGTTGCTCAATCAGCCTTGCTAAGTGAGGGTTGCTAACAACGTCAAACTCTAACGAGATGTCAGAAATGCTGTACTTTGCTCCGGCGTCTGTAGATATAATAACATATTTGTGGTCATTAAAAGTTAGGTTCATATGACAATCTGTCTTTTAATGCTCCTTGAAAGTATGGGGCATGCGCTTTTAACAACTCAAAATCTAGGGGTATGAAAAAGCGATTTCCATACGCATAACTTACGGCTACAAACCTTTTGCCGTCTTTAGCATCTTCAGCGCCTATTCTATGTTTTAGTGCTTCTTCATTTTCGATTCCTTGAAACGCAAGATCAGCCCTTTCATTCGCGGTTAGCCATAGATCAGAATAGGTTAAAAATATGTCTGCATTGTGTAAAGAAAATATTTCTTGCCCCTCAAGTTTTATAGAAATTTTCTTAACGATTGCCCGTCCCAGATTCTGGACAACTGTCCTGTTTGGGTCTGTTGTTGAAGCGAGTTCTATTTTGAAAGTAAGACGTGCAGAGCCTGGCACAATCACTTCATCCGCTCCTAGGTCCGGAAATTTAACAGTAAGAATTTGATCCGCATCAATAGTAGATGGATTATTTGGAACAGTAATATTCCGCTTATTTCCCTTCACGCCTAAGGGCTTTTTCAGGCTTCTATGCGGGTCAAGAATCGAGCCATATGCTTGTGACATTTTTATGAAGCAAAATAAAAAGTTAATTATTTAAAACATGGCAGGAATTGAAGCTGAAGAAGATTATGATGTTTTTGATCGTGGAGACGATATGAGTGAAATGATCCCTTTGACACGGCATCGCTCAATGCTCTCAATGCGGCGTGAATTAACAGAAAGTACGGTCGGAGCATTTTACAAAAGTTTAGGCCAAGAACCCCCCGAATTTATAGACCCAAATGATTTTGAATTAGAAGATGGGCATTTGTCTGTAAAAAACGACCAAGGACAACTTGTTCGGCTTACAACTAAACCAGACCCATCAACGTTTTTAGCCAAGAGTACAATTATACAAAGACTCAGTGTGAAAGATCAAAATCGCCTTGGCCTTGTTAGGCCAAAATTAAGGGCGGAGGCAGTTTCTAAACTTCAAAACACACTGCAGGAACTCCCAACAGCTAACCAAATACAAAACATGGAACTTAAAGAATTAAATCAATCGGCAGATGAAATAATAAATGCAATAGAAGCAGAAACCAGTTTTTCAGAAGAAACAGCATTAAAGACTATACACGACTCACCGCTACCCATGCGAGAAATAGCAGCCTTGATCATGCTTTAAGAAGCATCAGAGGCGAATTAAACAATTTAGCAAAACTGGGTGAAATAGATGAGCATATAAAAAGAGAAAAAGAAAAACTCGTTGAGGCTGATGACGCCAACTTAGGGTCTGATATTAAAGAAAGAATAACCCAAAGACTAAAAGATCTTGAACAAGAAAGATCAGCAAGACTAGAAGTGTTGTCTACTAACCGAGAACAATTACGAACTCAAGTGAGCAGAATAAGAGAAACTATCCAAAGAATTTTATATGAAGACACAACACTAGCAGAACGAATCCGAACACTGTTTAGAGAGCAGGGAGTCACATTAGCAAGCGTTATAACGGCCTTAGGATTTGCAATAAGCACACTGGTGTTGGCTATTACAGGCGGCGGTGGCCAAAGCCCAGTGCCTCCATCGCCATCGCCTCCATCGCCGCCTGATAAATCATGGGTAAAAAAACAGCTTAATCATCTTGCGAGTTTATTAAAAAAATTAGCTGGTAAAGCTATAGACTCTTTACCTAGTATATTAGGGGGTATTGTTAGCTGGCTTTTGTCTACTGCAAGCAAAGTAGTTGGCTTTATGGGCCGAGCACTTATGGACATTAGTTCTCTTAATAGTTGGGTTAATATTTAGTAAGATAAAGACCAAGTAATCCTATGCCAGTTAATCCAAGAACAAGCGCTGTCTTTTCATATTCATGGTCATCGCGAACAGAGTCCGCGAGCTTTGCCGAGTCTTCAATGACTTTGGGGGTTTGGACTTCGGGGATTAGATGACTTAATCTTGGGTGTTCTTTTATTGTTTGTAATATTACTGGCTCAGAATTTATGTCGTTTTTCCCAACCTTCTGTTCATTGCTGCTATAAGAATTTCATTATTATAGTTTATTATTGTACCTATCTGGAGTCTGAGGTCAGAAGGCAGCATGTATAAACCAGTGCCAACAGCAAAGTCTACTTTCGATCTTGCGTATTGTAAAACATGTTGGTACCTTTGAATACTTGAAGGTAAATCAACTGTAGAATTAATGGCGTCCTCTAAATTTGCTAAGTATTGTTTTTGTGCATCAAAGCCAGTAGAAAGATCAGTTATGCTCGATCTTGCCTGTGCTTGTGAACCTAGCAAACACCAAACGTAAGTACGAATAGAGTCATTTATTCGTTCTATTCCTGCTTTAGTTAGGCCTTTAGAAGTGTCTAAGATAAATGTTGTCCATGCTGTTTTATGCTCTTGCTCTATGGACCAGGGCTGAACAATTTTGAAAGGAGGATGCAAGTCATAGTTATACTTTCTGTGCGTGCCCCGAAAATAAGGGGTGCCTAAGCCATGATTAAGATCCAACTTTTGTCTAAAGTCTGTCTTGATGTTAATATTGAATTCGTTACAGATCCTTTCAAAAGCCTTCATGTCTATTCTGTTGCTGAATGGATTAAACGATTTGTCATTCGGTAATGGTGCTTGCAGTTCAGTCAAAAAAACGTCTAAAGGTGTAATAGAAATGAAATCTGTACACTGACCTCACCAAAGGATCAGGATGATTTAGATGATCAGCATACGACACTCCACACCCAGTTGATGCACAAGACACAGCAAAGTTTAACTGGTTCTGATAAAACTGCATCGGATGACTAAACCACGCTTTCTGGTTGTGCTCGTTTTCAATAGGGGGGTTAAGATATCTGCTTAATGGAGTACTCACCTTTTTATGAAAAGAGGCAGTCTGGGTCACAGAAATGTCGAGGGTGTCAGTTGTTATATTTTTAAGATTGTAGTGCGGCCCAACAGAATATTTTGCATCAGTATATTTGAATGCACTCATTTTTAATTTGTTTTAAAAAATGTTTGTAACAATAACAACTCAAGACCGCCCTTCGTTTTTAGAACATGCTATTGATAACAATTGCGGGGCCAAAACGGCCGCGCTCCATGAAATATTTTACAAAGTCGAAGGGTTTAATATAAGCGAAACCAAGGGGAATAATAAGATTACAAAAGTTGTGGGGCTCAAAGCTAACCAGTTAACAATACCTGATGGTTATTACGGGTTTTGCTCACTAAAAGAAGCAATGAGTAAATTCGGCATTACTCTCAAACTTAACAATGCAAATCTAAAAAACAATATTAACATTCGAACCTGAAAAAGCAGATTACTTATTTGATAAAGAGCTAGCTAAAATGTTAGGCTTTAAAGTTGACACTCAGGTCACTAAAAGATTTGTTGTTGCGCCAAACGAAACTACTTTTAAGGGGGAAAATCCGCTCGATCTTGCATTACATTCATTACTTTATGTTCATTTGGATGAGCTGAGCACTGATGAAAACTTATATGATGGAAGGCCCTCAAATGTTTTAAGAGCTTTACCGGCGGGGAAAGCTGCATATTGCGATTATGAAATTATACAATTCCCTAATTTACAGTTTAAAAGATTAGTTTGTGGGAGGGTTGGATCATTTAATATAAAAATTGCAGACAAAGCAGGGAAAGTTGTGAAATGCGATAACCTACACATTGTTTTGGAAATAAAATAATAAACTGTACTAAAAAATGTCGCGTGGGCCAGAAGAATCCGGAGTTACATTAGCGCCTGTAAGGTGTATAACTTTAGAATTAAAAGACCTTGCAGATGTTGCGGACTTTGAACAGAATGGTGAGATAGGCGCTTTGTATGGTTTTGAGTACACTAAAGATGGCGATTATAAACGCAAAGAGGTTGGCGACAACAAAAAGTTTCCTAAACTAGAACAGCTGCGCAATCTAGAAGCAAATAATGTTGGCCAGTATGAATATAAAATAGTTCGAAAACCTGACCTCAAATGGCACTTAGAACCATATTTAGAATGGGAAATAAAATTTGAATTCATAAGCCCATTTACATATTTTAGCCGTCAAAAAAGTTTCAGAAAAGCATTCAACTCTGGCCCTTTACATGTAAGTCTTATGCCGGACGACAATAGTCGGAAAGAAATTGAAATAACGCCGTATGGGAAAAAGCAGTACATCCTCCACAGAAAAGAAACAGTTGTAAAAAAAGCTTCTACAAAATTACAGTTCTTTCCAAGCAGAAAATTAGGAGACACGTTCACAATGATATTTGAAATTTCTGTCTTTAAGAGTGTGGAGAGGGATGGGGTTGTGGGCGTTAGTGATGACCTTATAAAAGGAATTAATATTAGCTGGCAAAACTTAGACGTTAAACGTCTTAACGTTGTTGTCGTCGTTCTTCACAATGGCGAGGATATTAAGATCATAACAACAAGCAACAAAATCAATGTTGACTTAAATAGAAACAATCTTACAGAACTGAATTGGATTAATCTTACACATTTAGGCCTCATAGGGTTTTATTATACTGAACAAGTTTTGACAGAGAGCATGATAAAAATAATAACTGGATTAGATTAAATTCTGTTATAAAACTATGGAGCAGTTAAACTTTATGACAAAAACCCCTCATTGTTCATTAATTTGTGGACAAACTGGTTGTGGAAAAACAATATTTATCCTCGACCTGTTACAGTTTATCGTTATAATTTTGATCATATTGCGGTTTTCTGTCCAACACTTAAATGGAACAAAGCATATCATGATAGAAGGTTTATATGGGCAGATGATAACATATTTTTAGTTGACCCCAGCAATAAACTGAGTGAATGTCTAGAACGCTTTTTTATATTGTTTGAGGGAACGCAGACGCTATTTATTATAGATGACTGTTCAGCAGAAAAAGACAGTTAAAAAGAGAAACACTTTGTCAAAACTGGCTTTCAGTGGAAGACATGCTGGAATAAGTGTGTGGATTTTATGTCAAAAATATAACTCAGTTTTAAAAGACTTTAGAGAGCAGTTAAAGACTGTAGTTTTATTTCACATGAAAGACAGAGATGCATTTGATGAATGTTTGCGTGAAAATGATGTTATTGAAAATGATCAGGAAAAACACAGGATTAAACAAAAATTAAAGGCTGAAAAGTTTAGTAAATTAGTATTAAAAACGGATAACCCTACACAGTATGTTTGTAAATAATCGTTATTTTTTGGTTATTGAAGTCTTACTTGTCAGAGAACAGTAATATGCCAATACTAGGGCACTTTCGCAAGAAAACTGGTTTGAGGGCAAAAGTGAGTTAGGATTGGCATATTACTGTTCTCTGGCTCTGAATTCCATGGCAGCAGGGTGTTTCAGGGGGACAGGGGTGGATGAACGGAAATCATCACCTGCTGGCCTTTAAAGGTGCAGGGCTGTTTCTCTTGTTTCTCTTCACTTCTCCCCTTCACTACAAGTTCAGTTTCGGTTCCAATGTCGCCAAACCGACCCACACAGGGGCCGTGCAATGTTGCCATCACGTTAACACACGGGTCTGTCTTTTGAATGAACCGGTTCCGAGAGATGCAGACACTTGCAGGGTTCAGTGCTACTCCGAGAAACGCCTGCAACTTCTTT
>CM031620.1:8257763-8268937 GCA_018398815.1 Conus ventricosus | reverse complement strand
GCAAAAATGTCGTTTTGAACGGGCAAATTTTTTAAACGTAATTTTTCATTCAGGCTAAATGTGACTTTTGGTTGTGTGTTAAGTTCATCATGGGGGTTTAGGAGGGCCATTTTTTTTTTTATGCACAAAGTGTTTGCGTCCGGCTGGGTGCAAATTCTGACGGAAATGAAAGCGTCTTCATGCGAGGCCTTAATGCAGGTTAAACCCCGTATTTCTACGGGCTTGCCGACATGAACTCCCCCCCCGTCACCCAACCTCCCCTTCAAACTATTTTTTTTATCCCTTTAAATCCCGGGATTGCTTTTTGCTTGCGCGGTCCTGGTGTTGTGAATGTGTGTATATCTTGACATAGCAACACCCGTTTGAACATTTCATTGGTCGGTTTACCAGTATTGGGGGTGGTAAAGCCCGTTTGCCTGTATGTACGTTTTGACGGGAAACCGTTAAAATCGCGTTGTGCTGCATCCCCGTTTTATGTGCCGTTGTACATTATGGGTGTTTTGTTGCGTGTGGGTTAATAATGGGTGTTCTGAAACTTGCAGAGTTGTGTACCCATTTTGACAGCCTTTGTTTCCCACGCCTCCCCCTAAATCTGGATGCGTAGACAAAAATGGCAGGTTTTTGGGAAATTTTTTGTGGGGGGGGGGGGGGGGGTTTCAGTCTTTTGTTTTTAAATCGTGCTGCGCTCCCTGAAGTGTTAAAAGTACAAGATGGAGTTTCCTCTTCCCCAAATGTCATGGCAGTTATGTTCTCCTTGTGATGGGGATTGTGCATTATATTAAACTGGAGTGATACTTGTACAATTCAAAGTATTTCGTGGGGGGGGGGGGGGGGGGTCAGTATGCCCAGCGTGTGCGTGGGGCGCGTTAAATCAAACTGAAGGGGATGCCCTGTACTGTACAATTCGGAGTTGTTTCTCGGGGGGGGAGAATCAGTGTGTCCGAATAGGGGGGGGGGGTTGCTTATATTAAACTGAATGATACCCCCGTACAATTCGGAGTCGATTCGTCGGGAGGGGGGGGGGGGGGAGAAGGAAAAAGACAGTATTTTCCCAAGGGGATGCATAATATTTAAATTAAGTGGTATCTGTACGGGAAAAATTTGGATTAGTTCGTCCGGGGGGGGGGGGGGGGAATAAGTATTTTAAAAAAAATCGGAGGTCCTGAAGTTATTTTGTCAAAGGGGAGAAAATCAGTCCAATGAGGGGGAGGCGGCGCCGCGGTTATATTTAAATGAGTGGGCCCTGTATGCACAGTTCGGGTCCAAAGGTGGGGGGGGGGGGGGGAAAGGGGAGGAGAATCAGTTGTGGAAGGGAGAGGAAAGTAGCCTAATGTGTTTGGTAACCCGAAAATAATGACTTGCACTGAAACACTCCATGGTTATTGTAGGCTGGGGGCTCCGGTGTGCCCATTTTTCTCTCCATTGTATTTAAACCGAAGAACCCCCCCCCCCTCCCCCCGGATTGTACAGTGCACGGTATTTTGATGGCTACCCCTTACCAGTTCCTTTGTGCTATGAAAAAAGTGTTCGTGGAAAAGTAAATAGTGCCTTGCACCTTTACACATGAACCATCCTGACGGACACCCTTTTGAAATATTGGTGAAATACGAAGACATACAATAGTGGATGTAGAGGTGTACGAGATTTCGAGGTTCCACCCCATGGTTCGAGTAGATTTTCCAGCAAAATGAAAGTAATGCAAGAACGACTATGTGGTTTCCACGAGATTAGTTTTGCTTCCTGTCCGGCCCAGTCCCCTCTTTCTCGACCGCCCCCCTCCCCCATATTACTCCGTTTTCTTTGATACTCCTCCCACCTCGTCCAGTTATTCGCTGCTGTTTTACCCCCCCTGCTTAATCCCCCCACCTCCTTTCCCCACTCGAGTTTTCTCGTGCTCTACTGAATCTCCCTCCACTGTCCGGGGGGGGGAAAAAAAACTTTGTACAATTCTTGTAGACTAGATTGGGTTGTGCCACTTTTTGAGCGCGCGAGGAGACCAACTTACATTTCCGGACGAAAACGTGTATGTTGTACATAGACCAGAATGGCCCTGTTTGTGGGGGTAGACAACAATAATCACTTGTTACCCCGGGAATTTTCGCATGTGTGGCTCCCTTGCGGAGTTGGGCAAGACAGTTTGCTCTGGGCACATCTTTTTTGCAGTTGAAACGCCGTTACGTAAAAGTGTCCTGTTTTTGTTCAAGACAGGACGTTACTTGCATGCCGCTTCAAGTCCAGCTGGAATAGTGTCTCCACTGACGAAGACAGGACGTTTACTTGCATGCCGCTTTCAAATCCAGCTGGATAGTAGTCTCCACTGACGAAGACAGGACGTTACTTGCATTGCCGCTTCAAGTCCAGCTGGATAGTAGTCCCACTGACGAAGACAGGACCGTTAATTGCATGCCGCTTCAAGTCCCGCTGGATAGTAGTCTCCACTGACGAAGACAGGACGTTTTCTTGCATGCCGCTTCAAGTCCAGCTGGATAGTAGTCTCCACTGACGAAGACAGGACGTTACTTTTCATGCCGCTTCAAGTCACAATGGTAGTTTCTCCACTTAGTTGTCCCCCCCCCTTTTTTTTAACCCGTCATAACCGCATGAAATGCGAACATTTTACATGTACGTGCGAGCGCACTTTGTCGGCCATCTGATGTCGGCTAACCCCCCCGGGTTGTTTATCGTATGGATCTTAGTCTTGTATAAAGGACATCGTTTGACGCCGGTTGCAGAGGTACGACCGTGCCAAGTCGTAACCCTTATTTATTATGTACTTCGGGCCCATGCGAGGGCCGTTTTCCTGTGGGCTCCTTACGTGTTGATGGGTTTTTCGGGGCATGCGACGGCCAGTCGTGTTTTTTTCCTTTTATAATTTCCATTCCAGGGGGGAAAAAATTTGCAACAGACAGTTGGGGTTGGCCCTTGTTGCCGGGGGAACCCTTACTTTTGGCCGTTTTTTGTCAAGGGCCCGGGGGTTTTTTTTGGGGGGGGGCCCAAAAAAAAAATTTTTCCAGGGATTTTTCCGGGTTGGCCCCTTGCGGATTGGAAGATTTTTCCTGGGAACGGTTTTTGCAGGGGGAAAATTGCCCTTTTTTGCAAACAGGACTTTTTTCCATGCCGCCCCCAGTAAAAAAAAAGGGACGGCGTTTTTTTCTCCCCTTTCGTCCGCTGGATAGTAGTCTCCAAAGGCCCAAAAGACTTCTTGGGCCCCCTTCAAGTCCATTTTTTCCCCCCCCCACCCCTTTTTTCCCACCCCCCCCCACTTTTCCCCAAAAAAATTTTACGCCCCCCCCCCCATTAAACCCCCCCCAAAGAAACTTCCATGCCCTTCCCTTTTTTCCAAAATTTTTTTTTTGGTTTTAACCCGCATAAGGGAAATTTTTTTTAATTTTACCCTTGGGCCCCTTTTGGCCCAAAAAGGGGCCTTTTTTGTTTTTTGGGAAAAATTTTGACGCCGGTTGCGAGGTCCCCCGGGTGCCAGTCGTCCCGTTATTTATTATGTACTTCGGGCGTGCGGGGGCCCGGGTTCCCGGCTGGGTGTTGACGCTTATTTTTGGGCCCCTGATACAAATTTTTGGTTTGAGCGCGGAAGGTGTTTTCTTTGTTAATAAAGGGTCCAAAATAAGCTCTGTCACGTTGGTGTGGACTTTCACGGTACACCGATGTGTGTGCGTGGGTTCGATGCTATATGAAGGTCGTTGTCTTGGTCCTATACCCATGCCGCCCCGGTGTTGTCAGGGAAAATTGAGCAATGGTATCGAAGGGCCCTATGAACATACGTGGCGACTGGCAGCAGCGCCTTTTCCCCCGGGGGGTTGCTCTTGATGAAGAAGAATTAAAAAAATACAGGTGGCGAAACAAGGACGGGGGGGACGGCCCAATGAAAAACGTGTCTGACCTGGTCTGGATACAGCGGGGAAGACGGGCTCTGTAGAAAAACCGCCCGTCACCCGTGCTGAGGCACGGGTGCCGTTTTTAAATCTGCGCTAAAAAATTTTTGTCGCACCCCGACAGTATTTCCGGGAAAAAATTGGCTTTTATGGACGGCTAAATATTCTTGGGGAAATTTTTTGAAAAGTTGTCGCGCGACTTTTTTTTCCGCAATTATTGTCGCGAAACCCCAAATATTTCCGTAAAAATGTATCCTGCGATACTTCCACGGCGCAGATTTTTACGACCCCCGCCCTTGTCACCTGCGACTACTGGGCCCTCCCAGGTGAAAGGAAAAACCACTTTTGTCAACCCCACCGCACACCCCTTAAAAAAAAGTTAAAAAAATTTGAAATTAAGACCAAAAACGCCCCCCAGCCTGAAAGAGATAAAGGCTTTAAAAACTCCCCCCCCCCCCCCCCCCAATCACCCCACAAAGTCGTCCACCAGGCCGTGAGCTTAAGACAGGGCGCCCCTGTGAAATATTCTGTAAGTATTTTTTGAGTCTAATACTTTTAAAATTTGTTTTTAATTTTGATTGGACCCCCGCAGTGAAGAGAATGGAAAGGGGTATCTTGCAAAGTCGGGGGGGGGGGGGGGGGAGAAAAGACAACCACGATTGGTAAATACGTTTGAATATGTGCATTTTTTGTCAAAAAGTGTTTTTTACGTCGCCGAAAAACTTTTACCACTGAAGCCGAGATCTAAATGCCCGTAAAGTATCAAGTTCCCGTAGATTTTTGGAAATATTTCGTTTTCATCTAAAAAAATCCTAAAAACAAGCTTCTTCCATCGGAGGAATACAAAAAAAATCAGCAAAATGGTCACCCCAAAAAAAAATTGGTTTCTCAATTTTTGTGATCCCCTCAAGAAAGCATCATGCGACTGCATATGGGTCATTTCAGCGCAGGGACCACCAGAGGAAGACCATCACAAACCCTTCCTTGGCGAAAACATCGAACGCCTGGCGGGCAGCGAACAAGAACGCCAAGATTGTAGAGCGACCTGGATGAAAAAAGACACGATTTTGGGTGACAACGGTGCCCAAAAAGAGTGAAAAGGATGGCCAGACGCAAATCACCCCTCGATTCTCGTAAACCCTCCAGGGGAAAGAATTGTTCGTTTACATTTTCCCGGGGTCCCACCCTTTTGCGATGGGGAAACCAACCCGGGTGCTCTCATAGGCAGTAGTTGGATAGAAAAAGGCACCCCTGAACACCTTTGATGTGACTCGGTAGGGAGTGCAGGTTCTCCCGGGGGATTTCCTCGTGGATTGATTCAACTGCTCCCTGTGTATTTGCCGTGCGGGGATGCGGCAAGCGGGCCCGGGGTGTGGTTTGGGATGAGGGGTGGAATGAGCGGGGGGGGGGGGGGTGCAATGCCAAGAAAACATACTTCGGGGGACAGCCCCCAAATCCAAAGCGGAGTACATCTAAAGATTTCTGTAGATGAAAATGGCATGACTTTGCCCAAAAATGGTTGACGATTTTTCACTCAGTCTGGTGACTTAAAAATAAGTAAGTTGCTTATAGCCCCCGACCGCAAAGGGCCCACATCAGGGCTGTCACCACGTCTTTTAAAAAAAAAACTTTCAACACTTTTTTAAATGAATTTCTAAAAAACGCACAGAAAATTTGGTTTAAAAAATCTTTACCGGCCCCCCCGGGGCCCGGCTTCTGTGGGGGGGGGTGTTTCTTGAAAAACCTGTGCCCACCCTTTTTTTTGTCTTTCCTATGTTCGCCTACCAGTTTTTTCGCATCTCTTTTTCACCCAAAAAAGTTCCCCACATCTGCAGCCTCTATGTGTCTTGTTTTTCCCTTCCCGGTTTTCAGTCTGTTTTTTATTATTATTCCAGTTTTCCCTTTTCAATGCTTCTTTTTTGAGATCTTGGGGAGTGGTCCCCCTAAGTCACCCGCAATTTAAAGGGCGGGACTGGCCGAGAGAAAAAGGTCTGCGTTAAACGAGTCGCTACAGCAGCCCCTGTTGGTTTTGGGGGGGACGGATCGGGCAGAATGGACGCCCTGGAGTTCATCTTCACTGCCCTTCGTGGGGGGCCACCCATTGCCCCTTTCCCTAGCCGGCGCTCTCCTAGGGTGACTGTAAATTTTCCGCCGTCATTGAGCCTTCCCCCTTTGAGTTATCAAAGCAGTTTTCCAAAAGACAGAGAGAAAGTAGGATTCGACTCGATGGGAAAATAAGAGAGGTGGCAAAGAAAAAAGGGTACCCCAAAAACACAGGGCCAAGTTCCTTTTGTGGAACCCAAAGCCAAAGAATCCATAGCCCCGGATTTCCCCTTTGCCATTTGTAAGGGTTTGGGAGTTTCTTTCCACAGGTTTAAAAATGCCCAAAAGCCCGGATCAGGTATTTATCTTGTCAATTGTGCGACAGAGCGGGTCTCGATTTTTGTTGAAAAAGAGGTTTCTGCTTATGCAGATCACGGTAAAGGTTTCTATTACCCCTTTTTTAACCTTTTCGAAAGGGGTGATTAGATGTGCTGTCTAGTGGATTTATGAATCAGAAATTCGGATAGAGGGAAAAAGTCGGGGTGTTCAGGTCCATAGGTCAAATCTCAAAAGGAATAAGAAATTGAAATAACCGTTTTCTTGACTTTTGCTATGTCTTTCCCCCCCGGGGTTTGCAAAGGGGGTTTGTTCGTGTAAAAGTTTCACCTTTTGTCCATCCCTTGAGATGTTTAAAGTGTAAAACGCTTTGGGGCATTCAGTCGGGCCTGTCGGGGTGGAGTTTGCCGTGATGGTCAGAAAGAAGTGTGGGTCTTGTAAAATGCTGTACCCTGCGTAATTTTTAAAAAAAAAGGGGTTTTCATTCAGCAAATTCAAAAAGTTGTCCAGTGGGGAAAAGGATGAAATTTTCAGAAAGTAAAGATTGAGAGGAAAGTTCCTTTCGGGGCTAGAAGGTTGTGGGGGTAGGACCCCTTCGGTGCTATTATGCACGAGGGGGTTTAAACGATTCGGGAAACCGGTCACGGGGATAATTAGGAGCAGTCCTTTCACTATTAGAAAAGAAATGAAAAAATGTTGTATCGGTTTTGGATCGGCTTCCCGTGCTTAAAGGTCGGTGGGGGTTTTGTTCAGAAATATAATGGTGTTACATCGGCAGGACAACAGGCTTCGGTCCCTGTGGTGGGGTGGAGGTGTTTCGGTTGGGGAGGATGCTGGGATCAGGGGTGAGGGACGGGGAAGGAGATGCCCCCTCCCCGCGGCCCCAATGGCACCCAGTGGGGGCGGGCACGCGGAGGGCGCCCTCTTCGGACCCCAGCCCTCCTAAGGGAAAAACCGAAGTCAGGTATTTGGGCGCGGTTTCAGTCCGTAAGACCCCTTTCCCAAGATGGCAAAAAAAACAATTTAGAAATTTTGGGGAGATCGGCTTTGACTTGCCCTGAAAAAAACCCGTTTTATTTCTTTGGGGACAGTGAAGTTTTGGAGAAGAGGGATGATAGATTTCTTTTAACAACCAAACATGGAATTCCGGGGGAAAACATAAGGGGAGTTAAAGAAAATTTGTCGAGACCTTGAGCTTTATTGAAGAGTATAGATCTTCGGTAATTTGCCTTGGGAAAACCTTTTAACTGCAAGTAAGAAGCTTGGTTTCCTGGTTTCCCCTGTTTATCAAGCCAGCTTCTGCGACTTTTACGGAGAGGCGTTTCTTTTTTTCATAATTCGGTACTACATACGAAATTCCCACTTCAGACGGATATGGAGGCAGTGGCAGTCGTATCCGAAAAAAACAAGGTTGTTACGTATGTTGTCTGTATTTATCTCCACCTTTGGATTTCGAAGAGTCAGTTGGTGGTTTAATTTCTCAGCCCCCTCCCCATTTCTTTTATTGGGTGACTTGAATGGATTTCCAGTGGGGAAGTAACCAAAACCCCCAAAAACTCAGGATTTTATTTTGGGATCATGATCTTCTTTTAAATTCAGGCTCCCGCCCTTTTCTCGGATCTTTGATCGCTTGGATTTGTCCTTTTTTGGCCCTTTCCCTTTTTTTTGGATTGAATGGGAGGTTTATACGGACCCAAGCGGGAGTGATCACTTTTCCGGGTTTTTTTTTCTTTTACGAAGCACATGAGGAGCCCCCCCGGGGGAAAAATGGGGGTTTCGCCTGCAGATTGGAGTCTTTTTCGCAACAGATTTTAATGGATGCCTATGAATCGTTGCGGAGTTATGTGATCCTGTTTTACGTTTTACTAAAGTGATGTTGAGAGTGCTAAGGAAATTTTCCCCCGCCCCTGTAAAACCCGGATGTTTAAAACCCTTGGGATGATAAAGAGTGAAAACTTGAAGGGGAAGGAAAAGGTGCCCAAAGACTTTTTATGGTTTCCCATGGTGGGGAACAAAATTAAACATAGGCGTGTAGGGCTAAGTGTCGATAACTTTTTAAACTAAGAAAGAATCTTGGAAAAAATTTTGTTCAAAATTTTCCTTTTAAAGGGCAATTTAAAGGAAAAACTGGAAAATAATCCCTAAAATAAGGAAAGTCGGCTACATCAGTTTTTAAAAAATTTTTCAAGTAAATGGGTCGATTACTAATAAAAAGGGGTTGTTAGCTGCTGCATCCATCAAAATTGTCGTGATCATTATTGCAGGAATTCCGCGTCAAAACAGCGGAGTCAAAAAATCTTGTTTATGGGATTACAACTGCGGTTTCAGAAAGGAGGTTAAAGGACGCCATTTTTAAAGCCCAAAAAAAAAACTCAGCTCCTGACAGTGACATTTTTTATCAATTTTTTTTAACATTTGCAGCTGAGGGGTTTTAAAAGGTTGTTGTGTTGTTTAATCTGTTTGGTGTTCGGGGTATTTTCCACCTTTTGGAGGGGCGGTTGTTTCCCTTTCTAAAAACCCGGCGGATATTCGGATCCTAACAACATCGTCCTATAGTTCATAGTTGCTTATGTAAAACTATGGGAGAATGGGATATTTCGATTGTTATGGCAGAGTTGGGGCTTAGTGTTTTTTCCCGTGTAGATTTTGGAACAACCGCAGTATATGATCACTTTGGGTTTGATAGAGTCTTTCAGGGAAGTTTGATTAATGGAGAACATGCGTTTCTATTTTTTTGTTTGAAAAAGCTTATGAATAACATGGCCGGAAATTTTTCGGATTTAAGGACTTGATTTTAAAGGTAATTTACCAATGTTTTGCTTTTTTTTTGTCTAACAGGATTTCGTGGTTAGATTCTTCGACTTTTCGGGTCCCTTTTGAGCGGAGATGGGTTTTCCCTCAAGGTAGATCCTTTCTCCAAATTGTTCAATTGAAGATTGTAACATGTCCAGTCAGTGAAGTCTGGAATTGATAAGTATTATTTGTTGATGACTTTCCCCTCTTGCCAAGGGGAAAAAATTTGGTGCAGCGAACGTCAACTTTAGTTGTGGTTAATCTGTTCGCGGGGTTATGAAATGGATTTAAATTTTAGCTACTAATACAGTATTCATTTCCATAGGAAAAGATTCAGGTCTTAGAACCGGAAACAGTCTCAATGGTCAGGTAATTAAAATTTCCCAAAAAAGTGAAATTTTGGATTATTTTTGTATAAGCTTTCTTTTTTGCCTCACATTAAACAATCTTTCCAGTCAGGTTTGAAGGTTTTAGTCGCACTGATTGGGGTGCAGACAAGCGAAAATTTGTTTGATTTTTTCGGGGTTTGGTGGACTAGATTTTGGGGTTTTGGTTATGGTTCTGCACAAAATTACCCAAAATCTTGCAATTCCATCAAGGACTGCGGATTGCTCTGGGGAGCACTTCGCCATCCCAAAAGAGTTTGTTGTTGAAACTGGTGAACCCCCTTGGAGCTAGGAGGTTGCGTCTTCCCTGAAAAACTACCCGAAACTGAGGGCTAAACCAGAAAACCCTGCCCATGATATTTGAACCCGCCTTTTTAGAGGCAAATATGACTTAAAGCAAAAGAGATTCCTCCATAGGTATTCGTATTTTTCCCCACTTCGGGCAGTGGAATTGATTTGACGTTTTTGCGGTATTAGACCGATTTTTCCTTGGGGAAATCGCCCAACCCGATTAATTTTATTTTAAAACAAATTTCGAAAAGGGGGTCGCCTCGAGTGCTGCATTAAACAACTTTTCTTGGGCAATGTAACTTTTTAAAGATGTTACAGATTTTTTCTGGGTTCTAAAAAAAGGCGAAAGGGGGCTGCAGCTGCCGGTGGATAATTTTGGAGCCTACTTTTTTTTAAGATTGCGGGGTTGGTCGTTGTTTATATGTGAATGAAATTTACATCTGGCCCCGCAGTGCGGTGTCCAGCAGATCAGAATGATTTCTTTTTTATCGGGTTCATTGTCGGCTTGTCGCTTTTGAAAAGAGAAGTGTCCTCGTTTTGGCCGATATTCATGATCTTCTACCAGTTGTCTCTCGGTAGAGAATTAAATTTTTTTGGGGCCCAGCCACATGGGAATCTTGGGAAATGTGGTGGACAAAGAGCCAAACAAGCTCGGGTTTTAAGTCTTTCAGGAGGGGTTGCAGTTTGTTCCTCACTCGATCTACGTCATAAATTAGTTTTTATTGTCGTGAAATGTTGCAGAATGAATGGTGTAACAAATTCATAATAAAATTTTTTAAAAATTGCCCCGATTTAAACCAACCTTTCCCCCTCGGTGGTTTTTTAACCGTAAAGAAATTTTAGGAAATTTTAATTTTTAAAAAAAGGGATTTTTGAAAAAAAAGGGGCCCCCCTTGGGTGTTGGTTCGGTGACAGTTGTTCAGTGTTAACATTTTTTTTGAAGAATGTGCGATTTGTGTGTATGAAGTTTTTTTTCCCCCGGTTTTTTTTGGTTCTTTTCTGGATTCAGTAATTTATTTTTTCTTTTTTTAAAAAAGGTTTAAATTATTTTATAAAAATGTTTTTTTAATGTATTCAGGGGTCGCCGGAGTTGAACAGATAAATTTTGTTTTTTTCCCCATAAATTTTTAAAGTGTGTTAATACTAGTGTGGGTATTTGTATTTAGAGACAGATATGATAGCGAGGGGCCCGATTTGGCTCTGTTGTCGTGGCCCTATAAACACTAACTTTTATCCGAAAATTTTAAATAGTTTAAAAATGTTAATCACTCAAAAAATCACATCGGAGGGAAACCTGAACAGGGTTTCGCTGTAAAATGCCCAGGAGCTTTTTCACTCTTTTAAAAAAGGGGGAATGGGTAAATACGAATTTTGGACGGGTGTTTTTTGCCCAGGGGGGGCCCAGGGGGGGGAACTGGGTTTTTTCCTTTTACCC
>CM031620.1:8248073-8257663 GCA_018398815.1 Conus ventricosus | reverse complement strand
AAAACAATTTTTTCCCCAAAAAAAAATTTTTTCCCTAAATAAAACAAAAATGGAAAGAATAATTTTAATATTCTGTCAAAATATTCTCGTAAACTATCATAACCAAAACAAAACCAACGTAAAAAAATGAAATATTATAACAACACACTAAGTCTTCAACTTCCCCGGGGCCCCTCTCTCTCCCGGGACTTACTACGTCTTACGCTCTCCTTCGGTCTGTCACAGCAGACAGCGCACGCCCTCTCTCTCGGTCTGTCCACAGCAGACAGCTCAACACGACCCGGCCACACATACAAACTTCAAGCTCACCCGTTATAAAAACTGCACGAACCCATGCATCTCCCCTCTAAAACCTTGCACGGGCTACACACATGTCTGAAATCAGCATATCAAACTTTATACCAGTTTGGTGCACTTATACACTGCAATAAAAATAAATGCACCTCTATTTCTATACTAAACAAAATTTAAATGAAAACCTATAAAAAATATTAAAACATTTTCTTTACAAGGATGCACGGGGAAAAAAGGGAAGGTGAAGTGGCCACACGCCACAATTTAGATTTTCCACTGAAATACCATATGAAATCCATGCGATTTGAGCCAGCTTTTTAAAATGTTAAACTGATACTTGATCAGAAAAAACAACTCCCCACCAATCATTTCTCTTGTTCTGGATGATTTTTACCAATGAAATCACAAAAAAAATCTTCTAATACATGACCTTCCCCTTAGTTTCCGTCCTTTTTGCACTCGTGATTGACCCTATTTTTTCCGCCAGCTTGAAGCCGCCAAAATTGGCCCATTCTTTTGATTCCATCTGTCTGCTTGGAACCATCTGGCTTGTACCTTGATGGCCATATGACAGAAAATGGGAGAATCATTTTTCTGACACAGTGAAAATTCTCAAAACAATCTAATTGCCCATACTCGATTCCTTCAGCAAGCCCCTTGGGGGGCCGGAATAGCTCAGTAGGTAGAGCGCCGGACTCGTGATCTTGAGGTTACGGGTTCGAATTTCGTACAGGGGGATTTTTCCCTCGGAGTTAAAATTGGTTCTGACTCCATTCCCCATACAGTCCTTCGAATGAGACTATAACCCGAAGTTTTCCGTGTTGAACGCAATCACAAAAATCTTGCACACACCTACAATCCCATCACCAACTTTCGGGAAAAAAGGCCAGTTTTGGCCGTTGGTATAGATGACACTTTTCCCCACAGCATGCACCTTCCCCTAAGCTGGAGCATGGGTGCCTTAATGGTGGTTAAAAACCGGCCATACACACAAAAGTGTCAAATCTTCAACTCGATGAAGGTGGACACTCAAAAAAAAAGAGGGAAATCCTTGGTGCATTATTTTTGGCGTGCAGCCTGAAGGGGTGAAGGATCAGTAGGATAGGTGGAGAGAAGGAAGGAAGGAATGGGGGCGTTGAGAGCGGCGGAGAAGTGAGGAAGCGGGGGGGAGTATACACGCTGAATCATGTGGTAAGGGAATAACAATCAACAACATGATGTTGAGCAAAATGATTAATCGCTTCACTTACATACTGATATACTCAACTCGCTTACCTACTCATTGTCATTTTCTGAAGAGCTAAAAGTCCAAGAACAAATCGCTTGGAATTATGTTCAGCCATTTTTCTATTCGTCCCCTGCACCAAAGGAGTAAAGTCATGCGATTGGTCTGGTAGTGTGGTCTTTGCATGAAATGCCATGGATCTGGCTGGCAGAAGCATCTCATCTCTAATGCCTGAATCCATCTCTCAAGCTCAGCTGCCCGAGTCCAACGTCTCACAAGCATTGAGAAATATAGCAATGACCAGGGAGCCCACAGTCTGATCTTAGAACTGGTTGTGATGTTTCGGTCATTCTAGATCAGTCTCAGTCTGATTAGCGCTGCTGTCGTTTAAGCAATTCAGCAGGGCACTTCAGAGTAAGCAGACCACCGGACCATACGAAGACCTGTTGTCCACAGTGAAAAGACGAACAGTGAGATGGTATGGTCATGTAGAAAGATCAACAGGACTTGCCAAAACCATTCTACAAGGAACAGTGCGAGGAGGAAGGAGAGGAAGACAGAGTAAAGAGATGGAGGACAACATCATGCATGGACTGGCCTCACACTCAGCTACTGCCTATGAATGTCTGAGAACCGGGAGAAGTGGAGGAAGCTGGTTGCGAAGTCTTCTGTGGCGCCCCAACGGTCTTCAAGACTCTGGGATAGGTGATAGGTCATAGGTGGTAGGTGATGTGACTGGTCGACAGAACCTCCGCATATCCACTCTCAAGAGACTGTGGTGTCGGCTGGGCTATAATAGTTTTAATCTGTAATTCGAGGCACAAATATTTCTGTAGTTAAGTGCGCCCGCTGTTCCGAGACAGTTTTAGAACGAGCAAGCCTGTGGGTCTAGCGTCTATGCATCACTCCATGACACATCAGAATCCCACCTAGGTACCAGTTATGGGATAGAGCATGCGGTCCCGTGGTCTGTCTTTACTCTTTCACTTCCAAACACATAGCAATATTTTTGGAAAAAATCTACTAGGACGGTGGACAAACAGTAATCGGTTTATTCATGTACGATGTCAAGAGTTTCTTCAAACACAGTAATTCGAGAGGAAATCTTAAATGAGGCAGGGAACAGTCAACAGTAATTAACACTACAGCTCTCAGGATGAAATAAATACACGCCCATAAACTCCAAAGGAACGCTGCTTACGACACCGAATCGCCTTGGCAGGCAGCTAATGACAGCACACAGCACCTGAACAAACAAGGAAACACCCCCCAGAAAGGATGTTCAAAGCTTGCCTGTACACCCTACTCTAGAAATGTATACCAATAATTCGAATTAATCAACTCGCGATTAATTTCCGCATTTTTAATTTTTAATCACTTCAAATACATTGATGACAAAACACAGCTTCAATAAGGCATGCAGTTGTAACCCCCCCCCCCCCCGCCCCCCCGTCAATATGTTTCGCTTGCCCCCCCCCCCCCCCCCCCCCTCCTCTTTTTAACCGTTTTTTCAGATAACCCTTGTTGGCTCTTTTAAAAACTCGCAATTTTAAGGTATTAACGGTCGTTAAAGGTCCCCGCCCGTCAGGTGGGATTCCCCTGTCCCCCTTTTGGTAATTCATGATGTGGTTTTTCATTAACTTCACACGGGATGTCCTATGGCCCCCTTAACCCATTTTCCCCCAGAGAATCGGACCTTTCCCTACCTGAAAAAAAAAACCCTAAAACCACCACTTGGCCCAAACATATCTTCCCCCGTTCCCCCAATTTTTCCCCAAAAATGCAAAAAGTGAAAGAAAAACAAGGGGAAGAAAGAAAAAAAAAATTTGGGGGGGAAGTGAAGGGGTTTAAAACGTGTTTTTAAAAAGCACCCATGCAAAAAGTGAGAGGAGAAAGAGGGGGAAAGTGAGAGGAGAGAGAGGGAGAGAGAGAGAGAGAGAGAGAGAGAAGAGAGAGAAGAGAGAGGAAAACAAAATTTTGTGAAAATTTTGAGACAAAGTAAAACTCATACTGCAACCCCCTTCGGGGGGGAAGAAAAACAAGCAAGAGGGGTATCTTTTCCCTTTAAAAGAAAATTTTCCTTTGGGGTAACATTTTTAAACAGAGAAAGGAGATGCCCCAAACGAAATCAAAAATACTGTTCACAACAAAGGGGGGCCCATGAAGATCTGAAAAAAAAAAACAAACAAGCCCGGTTGGGGAAGGGGAGAAGGGAAAACGAGGGAGGGGGGGAAAAGTGTGGAAGGGGGAGTGAGAAGGAGAGGAGGGCGACGACGAAGGAAAAACAATGGCATATCATATCAATCATCTGGCAAAAAAATCATCTGGCAATCATCCTTCAACGGTATCAATCATCGGGGCCCATTCAATCATCTGCGCGTGAACGTTTTCCCTACAGGGCCTTCCCCGGGGCCCCTCAGGGTTTTGTTTTAAAACAGGAATTTCCCTCCCAGGGTCCCCAAAATTTTTAACCCCCCCCCCCCCCCCACACACCCCCCCCCCCCCCCCCCCCCCCCCCCCACTTCCACCTTCTCTTGTTCTCAGTCTTTTTGTACGTATTACGCGGGAAAATTTTTCCCCCTACCCCAAAGAGTTGCAACGATCTGTAAAAACAGACATTACCCCTTTCTCCTAATCCTACCCCTTTTCCATCTTCCCCGTTCTCGCCAATTAAAATCATTGCACAACGGAATTCATCCCCTAATCTTAAAGTCAGCAACAATTTTTTTAAACCGAATTCAGTGTTTTCCCAAAAATCTCATTTTGCCCCCCCTCCCCAAATTCCCCCGTTTTAAACTTATACTTTAGAATTGAAAAGGAATTCATCCCCTACACCAAAAAGTCGCAAGAATCCTTTTTTAACAGAAAACCACCCCTCCCCCCAACCCTCACCCCTTCCTCTCGAAAATTTTAGCAAAAATGTTTTTGTCTAAAGCGTTTTCTTTTTTTCACCAAAGCCTTCCCCTCTCCTCACCCTTTTCCCCGTTACCAAAATCACCTCCTTACCCCAAGACACCATTCGCAATGATCAGCCCCAAAAGAAACCAGGTGACTTTTTTTGCAATTAAAAAAGAAATCGAAAAGCACTCAGGGCCAATGGAAGGGGTGGGACGGGGTGGGTTTCTCTGAGAGTTCTGATTAGCCTGCTGAATCATCGGCAAAAAAAAGGCATTTTGGGAGGAGCGGACCGAAAAGTCAATTTGTGAACAAAATGGGTCACACACCTCCATTTGTGGAGTTTGTTATAGCAGTGTGATGCGGGCCTGTCTCTCTACCTTTTTTTCCAGAGCATGCGCAATGGTACTCAAAAACTGTTGGGGGTAGTCCAACAACAATTTGTATTATGTCTACTTTTGGGAAAAAAAAGTTCAATAATTTAAGCAACAATTAATTTTCATACTAAAAATTTAAATCACTTCAAGAATTCGGGTGACGAAAAAGATTAAGAAATTGCAAGACATAAAGTTCGTCATACATTAATCGGGAAAAAACTCATGAAAATATCACAGTGTATGTTATAAAGGGCTCTGAAAGCTTTTTGTCACCAGGCAAATAGTGGAAACAGAGTTCGTTCCACCACTTAAATAGTAGACCACATGGTCTGTCTTGCTTTTACAAAGTAAAAAACGAGGTATGCCTCACCATATACACTATAGAGCGTATAATCTGTCTCACCGAGTAAAGCGTAGACAACACGGTGTGTCTCACCATGAATACAGCAAAACACAGGCTTTGCTTCACCCAGGAAACAGTGAAACAAAACGTTTACCTACCCATGTGAAATATAAAACTCTGTATTTATTCCACCATGTAAACAGTAAAATACCTCACCACGTAAAAATGACATGTGGTTGATCTTTCCATGTGAAAAGTTGAACACAATGAACATACAGTTTGTCTCACTAGGTAAGTAGTAGAACACAAGTAAACAGTACAACACAGAGCTCGTTTTACCATGTGAACCGTAGAACACAGGGTTTTGGTTTATCGTGTAAATAGTAGGACAAGGTAAACAGTACAATGCTGGGTTTGTCTCGCCACGCGAATAAGAAAACAGTTTTCCTCGCCATATAAATAGAGCACTGCCTTTGTCTCACTATGTAAATATAACACTAGACTTGTCTGTAAATAGAACACAGGACTTGTCTTGCCGTTGTAATATTAAAATGAAAGAGTTTGCCACACCACGCAAATATTACAACACAAGAGTTTTCTTACCATGCATATAGAACGCTGGGTTTCTTTTACCGTGTAAACAACAGACGAAAGAGTTTGTCTCACGATGCGGAGAGTGCTACACAAGGTTTGTTTCCCCACAATTAACACATTTAGCTTGCTTCACCATGTAAACAGTAGAATATAGTGTTTGTCGCACTGTGTAAGAAAGCACAAGGTTGGACTCATCATGCTAATAGAACATTGTGTTTGTCTTAACATGTAAATCGTAGAATACGTGGTTAGCTTCATTGTGCAAACAGTACAGCACCAAGTGTGTCCCGCCAAGGGGAGAAGGAGAACGCAGGATGTGCTCAGCTGTGTTAAGACCTGCACACAGCTCTCTGACCGTGTCAGTGGTATAACACACAGCTCTCTGACCGTGTCAGTAGTATAACACACACAGCTCTCTGACCGTGTCAGTGGTATAACACACACAGCTCTCTGACCGTGTCAGTGGTATAACACACACAGCTCTCTGACCGTGTCAGTAGTATAACACACACAGCTCTCTGACCGTGTCAGTGGTATAACACACACAGCTCTCTGACCGTGTCAGTGGTATAACACACACAGCTCTCTGACCGTGTCAGTGGTATAACACACAGCTCTCTGACCGTGTCAGTGGTATAACACACACAGCTCTCTGACCGTGTCAGTGGTATAACACACACAGCTCTCTGACCGTGTCAGTGGTATAACACACAGCTCTCTGACCGTGTCAGTGGTAAAACACACACAGCTCTCTGACCGTGTCAGTGGTATAACACACAGTTCTCTGACCGTGTCAGTGGTTTAACACACACAGCTCTCTGACCGTGTCAGTAGTATAACACACAGCTCTCTGACCGTGTCAGTAGTATAACACACACAGCTCTCTGCCGTGTCAGTAGTATAACACACACAGATCTCTGACCGTGTCAGTAGTATAACACACAGCTCTCTGACCGTGTCAGTAGTATACACACACAGATCTCTGACCGTGTCAGTAGTATAACACACACAGCTCTATGACCGTGTCAGTAGTATAACACACACAACTCTCTGACCATGTCAGTAGTATAACACACAGCTCTCTGACCGTGTCAGTAGTATAACACACACAGCTCTCTGACCGTGTCAGTAGTATAACACACACAGCTCTCTGACCGTGTCAGTGGTATAACACACACAGCTCTCTGACCGTGTCAGTAGTATAACACACACAACTCTCTGACCATGTCAGTAGTATAACACACAGCTCTCTGACCGTGTCAGTAGTATAACACACACAGCTCTCTGACCATGTCAGTAGTATAAGACACACAGCTCTCTGACCGTGTCAGTAGTATAACACACACAGATCTCTGACCGTGTCAGTGGTATAACACACACAGCTCTCTGACCATGTCAGTAGTATAACACACACAGCTCTCTGACCGTGTCAGTAGTATAACACACACAGATCTCTGACCGTGTCAGTGGTATAACACACACAGCTCTCTGACCGTGTCAGTAGTATAACACACACAACTCTCTGACCATGTCAGTAGTATAACACAGCTCTCTGACCGTGTCAGTAGTATAACACACACAGCTCTCTGACCATGTCAGTAGTATAACACACACAGCTCTCTGACCGTGTCAGTGGTATAACACACACAGCTCTCTGACCGTGTCAGTAGTATAAACACACACAACTCTCTGACCATGTCAGTAGTATAACACACAGCTCTCTGACCGTGTCAGTAGTATAACACACACAGCTCTCTGACCGTGTCAGTAGTATAACACACACAGCTCTCTGACCGTGTCAGTAGTATAACACAAACAGCTCTCTGACCGTGTCAGTGGTATAACACACACAGCTCTCTGACCGTGTCAGTAGTATAACACACAGCTCTCTGACCGTGTCAGTGGTATAACACACACAGCTCTCTGACCGTGTCAGTAGTATAACACAAACAGCTCTCTGACCGTGTCAGTAGTATAACACATACAGCTCTGACCGTGTCAGTGGTATAACACACACAGCTCTCTGACCGTGTCAGTAGTATAACACACACAGCTCTCTGACCGTGTCAGTAGTATAACACACACAGCTCTCTGACCGTGTCAGTGGTATAACACACACAGCTCTCTGACCGTGTCAGTAGTATAACACACACAGCTCTCTGACCGTGTCAGTAGTATAACACACACAGCTCTCTGACCGTGTCAGTGGTATAACACACACAGCTCTCTGACCGTGTCAGTAGTATAACACACACAGCTCTCTGACCGTGTCAGTAGTATAACACACACAGCTCTCTGACCGTGTCAGTAGTATAAACACACACAACTCTCTGACCGTGTTAGTAGTATAACACACACAGCTCTCTGACCGTGTGAGTAGTATAACACACACAGCTCTCTGACCGTGTCAGTGGTATAACAGAGTTTGTTTCACTGTGTGTACAGAACACGGGGTTAGTTTTGCTGTGCAAATAGAACAACACAGTTTCTTTCCCTAAGTAAACAGTACAACATGGAGTGTCTTTCACTATGTGAATGATAAGAAAAGGGCAAGTCTCACATGTAATAGAACACCGGGTTTGTCTGGTCATGTAAAATTTCTTTCACTGTGTATATTCCAAAACACAGAGTTTGTCTCATCATGTAAGTAATAGAATGTTTTGTTTACGTGTACTGCGTAAATAGAAGAAAATGAGTTTTGTTTTGTCATGTAAACAGTACAATACATGGCTTGGTTTACAATGTGAATAGTACAAAATGTTTCACATGTGTACGAAAGTACAACGCAGGGTTTCTTTCCCCTAAGTAAACGTTTAGAGCACAAGCTTTGCCTCACCATGTAAATAACACAGCACAAGGTTTCCATGGAAGTAGGTATCATACGGAATCTGGCTCACTATCGAGATAACAGATCATACTGTTTCTCCGACAGTTCAGATAGTAGAATACAATGTTTGTTTTGCCATGTCAGCGGAACGCAGGTCATGTTTTGTTGGTTTTTAGTTTGTTTGTTTGTTCGTTTGGCAAATGAAACAAACTGCGGCGTTACTGAAACACGACAAAAACGCAGAAGAGCACACAAAACAAAGTGTGAAGTAACGACGATTTAATGCACGACACAAAACAGGACAAGAAATTTTCGGCAAAATGCCTTCCTCAGCGACAAAAAAATACAGACATAAACATGCACAATACTCTCCCTTGTGAAGCCAAAGTGGTGAATGAAGTAGACAGAGGGACAGTGGAAGAGAGGGTGAGTAGAGTTCGAAGAATAGGGCACGAGGAAAGAGGGTAGAGTAAAGTGAGGAGGAGGAAAAGGAGAGAGGGAGAGAGAGAGAGAGAGAGAGAGAGAGAGAGAGAGGGGGGGGGGGAGGGGAGAAAGAGAGGGGAGAGACAGAGAGAGAATGGAAGTAGAGGAAGAGTGGAGAATAAGAGAGAGAAGAGGAGGGGAAGGAGAGTGAGTGGAGGGGGAGGGTGTGTGATGGTATGTAGTGGGTGTGTTGCATATTGTTTGTTCGTTTGTTTTGCTGTCCCATCGTCTGTGCCACCTCAGTGGCATTGCACCCGCGCCGCTCATTCCGCCCCGCTGTCTACAGCCACAGCCAGGTCAGTCCCACCGCAGCACCGGCCCCGGCAATCCACAGGGAGCAGTCAATGTCAAACCGTCACAAGGCAACTTACAGGAGGAGACACTGCACTGCTGCCGAGTCACTTCAGTGGTGTTCAGCAGTGCCTGTTCTGATCTAACATACGCAGGACATCACTTACTGAGCCTCCTACTGACGACAATAATTGCTTAGTCGCCGAGCCAACGTGAGTGAGCTCTCCCTCCGGAGGGCGCCACCGTGTCCGTCCAACGACA
>CM031620.1:8225573-8243073 GCA_018398815.1 Conus ventricosus | reverse complement strand
AACGTTTTGGCTTCTCCAAGCATCTCACAGTTCTCTGAGCAATGCTCCTCGCCTTCTCTGTCCCTTGCGGCTGCGGGTTGTGAAGGCATCCTAAGTCCTGGCAGCGGGATGGTCCAGCTGAAGTCACATTTCTTCCTGCATTCCCTGGGAACGGACTCTCTGGAATGCTGTAGTGACGCTGTGAACTCGATGACAATGTTGGCGACATCCCGTCCCTGGAGTTGTTTGCCTGCCCTTGGTGAGGATGGAGGTGGGAAGTGCGAAAGCTCGTGGTTGACTTGTAGTGATTCTCATAGTCAGCCCATGTCTCGTGACCTGCACACAAACGAGGTCGCAGGTTGAATTCCGACCAAGAAGTCGCCGACAAACCATCACAGAGAATACACTAAAGCATGAACAGGGCAAACTAACGCCTAAGAACGACATTCATTCACGCTGAGAAAAAAGAAGACAGTCAAGTGTATGACAAAAAGATGATACTAAACCTTGGAAAGAGATGAGTGCGAATGAGGCTTACAAAAGACAAATCAACCTGCAAACCAAAGACTCACATTTTGAAAAGAAGATTACACTACACAATATGAAAGGCTGACATTTAGCTCTATAAAAGCAGCTGACATTAACCCTCTAGACCAAAAAAAGGTTTATCAGCCCTATGGTAAGGTAAGGTAATGTTGCCTATAGCCCAGCCGACCGCAAAGGGCCATATGAGGGCTGTCATCGCGCTGAAGTCAACTCACAAGTCATTAAAAACAACACCGTATCCATACAACCATTTAAGATGCACCTTCTGAAAACACAATTGAAATTTTGGTAAATTCTTAGATCAGATGAAACATGCTAATCTCCTTCAGAAATTCAAAGATCACAACAGGTGGGACATCTCTGAACCAAGGTGTCATGGAGTCTGCTGTAAAATGTTTATGTCTCACATGACTTGACTTGACTTAGTCCTCTTCGTTCCGATCGGAACACAGGGCCCGCACTGCAGATCTCCATCTCGCTGTCTTGGGCTGTTCTCTTGGCTTCACCCCAGGTCATGTTGGTGAATTTGAGTTCTCCCTATAGAGTTCTTCTCCAGGTGGTGACTGGTCGTCCCCTCTTCCGCTTCCCCTGTGGGTTCCAGTCCAAGGCGTGGCGTGGGATGTGGGCCTGTCCTCTACGCAGGGTGTCTCCAACCCAACCCCACTTCCTCGTCTGGATACTCCTGGCGATTGGGTCTTGTTTCGTCTGGCGCACGAATTCCTCGTTGGAGATTCGTTCCGGCCATCTGATGCACAGGATCTGGCGAAGACAGGTGCAAAACTTGCTGTCCAGGCTCTTTGTGCGTCTCCAAGTCTCCGAACCGTACAATAACACGGACTTGACGTTGGTGTTGAACAGTCTTACCTTGGTGCGCAGACTGAGGTTTTCGTTCCTCCACACTGGTCTGAGGGTGACAAAAGCATTGCGCGCCTTGCTGATCCTGGCCTTTACATCATCATCAGCTCCTCCTTTCTTGCTGACAATGCTGCCCAGGTAGGTGAAGTGGTCAACATCCGCTATGGCCTGTCCATCGATGTTGATGGGCGCGTCCTGAGTGGCGTTGACCCGCAGGCTCTTTGTTTTCCCCACGTTGATCTGCAATCCTGTACTCCTGGCGACGTTGCTCAGTCTCTCTGTTTTGTCTTCAGTGTGTCCTTGTAAGTGGTACATGACATGGAATGTACCACGGAGCATCTTCATCTTTTAAAAGATACGAATGGGTGTAAAAGGAGTATGCAAACGGCACAAGACTGTTTCTTCTTTACGGCCGCCTCGTGAACATTGTAAAAACTGTTTCAGGTTTGGACGTATTTTAAACAGTTTCTTATCTGTCTGCAACTTCCATTCCTCTTGCCAGAGGTCTTTGGCGTAAGCCTGGGCTTTGGGTTTCAGATCCGTGTGAGGGAAAGACAATCTACTCAATTCTCTCATTGTGGCACTCTTGGTAAGTTGATCAATCAACTCGTTGCCTCGAATGCTCACATGGCTGGGAACCAAAGCAAAACCTATGTTGTATCCAGCTGATTTCAGTGTGGTATACAGTTTGTTTTGAATAATTTCAGCAGTCGATGGTTTTTGAGGTTACGGCTGGCAACGAGCTCCAACGAGGGGTCACTGAAAAGACGTCTTCAAGAAGCAGACCTCCGGATGAAGACACACTACCCCAAAGGGGATTATGGCCATTAAAGTCACGTAATGGCAAACAAGGGCGAGGAAGTTTTTTAGTCAGACCGACAAGGTCCTGACGACACAGCGAGACAGAAGGTGGTAGATATAACGGGCAAACTGTTGACCATTTTATGGAGAGTGACTCTCGCAGCCACTGCCTGAAGAGGGGTAGTAAGAGCAACAGGGCTACACAGCAAAGCTTCGTGGATACGAAGGGCAACGCCGCCTGTTGATCTCAACGTGGAAGATTGTGCAGGTTTCGAAAGAATATTGAAGCTACAAAGAGTGAAGGTCTTCTGGCTTTGAATTTTTGTCTCCTGAAGAGCTACTACCTCACTGAATATGAAATGAGGCAGGGAACAGTGAACAATAAACAACAAGTAGGGTAACTCTTGCTCCCACAAGAAAACATAACTCCAAAGGAATGCTGCTTACAACACTGAATCGCCCGGCAGACATGACAGCACAGAGCACACAGAACAAACAAGGAAATATCCTTAAAAAAGGATGCTCCAAGCTTGTCCATATACCCCGTACCGAACACATCTACACAGCAACAACTGGAGAAAGGAACAAATAGGAATCAACTTTTTAACTACCTATGGTTTAAGTATACGGTGCAAAAGCTGCAGCTCCTCTTGGTCACTCGTCTTGGTCTCCGTTTTCCACAACAGTCAATGCTGGAGTTCTTCGCCCCTGTTGATATAAACAAATATTTTTTTAAACAACAGAATTCTTGTGCAAATACTTCTCAAATACAAAATTCACAAAAATAATTTGATTTTTAAAGTTTGCGCGATTCTGTCCTTTTCACAAAAAGTATTGTTGTTTTTACCCATCCGTATGCAAACAAAATCTCTACGCTTGTCAAAAAAAGAAGAAAAGATTAGAGTGCACATATATGCCTGCAGAGTGAACAGAGTGGTTTTCTTTGTGGTCATATTGTGTGTGTGTGTGTATGCATGCGTGTGTGTGTGTGTGTTTTGTGTGTGTGTGTGTGTGTGTGTGTGTTTTGTGTGTGTGTGTGTGTGTGTGTGTGTAGCGTATGAATGAATGATGTAATAAAGAATATTCATACGCTCTCTCTTTCATCAGGTTTAGCATCCCCCTTTCGTATGGTTCAGCGTAATCATCTTCCATCACGCCTCATTTCTCCATCTCTCACCTGCAATGAAAATCTAATGTCTGCACTGTTGCTGAAATCAATATAAGAATTTCTACCCAAATGCTGTCCCCTTTTCTCTGTTCCTGTTGTTCCAGAACACGCGTTTGAGGTCAATCATATTCTGTGGGTTGAAAAAAAAATGTGAGAGCATTTTCCTCGGCACTAAGTCACTGTGACAGCTGGGTTCCCTGTAACAGGCCAGTCGGTAAAATCGGTAAAGATGGGGCAGTAAAAAGGCGGTAAGGCACGGAGAGATGGTGTAGGGAGAATGGAGGGATGAAGGAGGGAGGGAGGGGAGAGGGAGAGTTGGAGATTCACTCCACAACGCATGAAAAAGGGAGAGACGGGGCTACAAGAATCCATTAAAAAAAAAAGCGGAAAACCTATAAAGTCCTGAAATTAAACAAATTACTGTAACTACACCTATCTACATACCTGCCTACCTGTCTATCATCTGCCGTGCAAGGATGAAACTTGCCAGTTAAATACCAGGTTAAGAATTGCTTCAGAGTACAGAATTTTCACTTTCATCATTGTCAATTGTCGGTATAGGACAGTGTTGTCTTGCGAATCCTTCCACAAGACTTGAATGTTCTTGGTACGGATGGTGATTGTCCTGGAAGACGTAGCACAATGGTTCTCTGGTAGACTGACAACTAATTCTCGAACAGCGGTCACCCTTCAATGGCCTGCCGAAAGAAAAGCTTTAGATTAAATTCTGAAGAAGATGTTACTAAACCATAATAAAGGAGAAAGTATGTCACGCAAAGAAGACACCAAGGCCTTTAGTTCATAAACAGCGAAACTAAAGAGGATACAGTTGCAAAGCGAGACGACTGCAGGCGGAAATCTAAACAAATCTTAAATAAATGTTAGCGAACCGCCCAGAGAACGTGGACAAACGAGTCACAAGGCAAAACACAACGCGTTTCGACCTCTTAGGTCTTCGTCAGGTGATATATAAACGAATAAAACAACGAAAATTCACTTAGCTTCGATCGCTTCAGATCGCTTAGGGTTCAGCGCAAGGAAGAAGGCGTTGAATGAGAACGAGGCTGTTGGAAGGGAAATAGTGAGTGAGTCAAAGTCGTAATGATGATAATAATATTACTGATAGGAATACTAATAATGGTCAAAATATTGGGGGGAGGGTTGAAAGACAGGATCAATCTTGGTGTCAATAAATATGGGTATGGGAGAAAGGAGAGTGGGTTAGAGGATTCTTAAGCAGCAGGGTTGCCGTGGCAACAGTCCCAGAGGCGAAGGCGATTGTGATGTCAATGCTAGTGGTAGTATCAATACAAGCAATAGCATTACTGAATGATACTGCTAACAACGATAGTGAAGGTTAAGGTAACGAAAGCATGATACAGAAACATATTTAGAAAATACATTTTTATAATAATCAAATAAATAAATAAAGGAAACATTAAAAAAAAAATAATAATAAATTTAAGAAATAAAAAATAAAAAAATAAAATAAAATAAAAATAATGATAATAAATGCATAAATAAGATAGCTATAAGTTATGTGTGAGGTGAATAGTGGGAGATAAGGTAGTATATGTGTGTGTTGTGGGAGGATATTGTGGGCCGAGATTGAAGTGGTGGGTTGGTACATGTTACTTTAAGGTGTTGATGCTATGAGGGTGGAGGGAAGAAGGGGATGGGTTTACGTACTAACTGGGGGAGGGGGAGGGGCAACATATTCACACCTATACACAAAATCTCTCTCTCTCTCTCTCTCTCTCTCTTCCCCCCCCCCCCCCTCTTTCACGACCAACGATAAAGGAGATAGCATTCTATTCATTATGTGTGTGTGTATGTGTGAGTGAGTGAGTGAGTGAGTGAGTGAGTGAGTGAGTGAGTGAGTGAGTGAGTGAGTGAGTGAGTGAGTGAGTGAGTGAGTGAGTGAGGTGAGTGAGTGGTGTGTGTGTGTGTGTGTGTGTGTGTGTGTGTGTGTGTGTGTGTGTGTGTGTGTGTGTGTGTGTGTGTTCCATGTGTAATATCAGCCTTATTCATTGGTTACCCCCACCTCCACCCCCAACAACCGCCATACCCACCAACATCCCTACACACATCATTACTAGGGCAGGGGAGGGGGGGGGGGGGTAAGTCGGTTGATGTAGCAAATGGAGAGACTCAGAGAGTGTAGGAAAAGGGAAGAGGATGATAGCTGCAACCTATGTCTGAGGTAAACAGAGGTAGGGTGTGCGTAGGTGGAGGATATTTCAGGCTGGAGCTGCAGAAATGGAATGGCACATACTACTTTTGGACGTTGATGCCATGAGGGTGGACGGTGCCCAGTTTGGCAATGAGATGAGATTCCTGCATAACGCGTTCCAAGTTGTCACTCTTAGATTGCCAAAGTGCCAAGACTTTGACATGGTTGATGTTGTGTTGGGCATGGTTGAAGTGTAGAGCGACTGGTTTGGGCCGATGGTGGCGGATGTCGGCCAGGTGTTCAGAGATGCGCGTCTCAAGTGTGCGAGATGTCTCACCTACATAGATCTTACCGCACAGCTGACAGTGGATGGCATACACAATGTTGTGGCTCTGGCAGGAGAAAGTGCGTTTAATAGTGAAAGAGCCTGTGGGGCCATGTAGGATGGTGTCTGGTTTGGTGAGAGAGCAGATTTTGCAGTTGGGTTTAGAGCATGGGAAAGTACCTGGTGGCTTAGGTGTGGAGATTTTGTTCAGCTTAGAGCGCACCAGTGGGTCGTTGAGGTTTTTGTCACGTTTGAAAGTGATCATAGGTTTCGTCTCAAAGGCAGGTTTATGATTTTCTACCATGTGCCAGTTAGACTTCAGGATCCTGCAGATGGGCAGATTTTGAGGATGGAAGAAGAAGGCAGGCAGTGGGTCTGTCTGTCTCTTTGGGAGGTTTAGTTTCCAGAGTAGATGTTCTGGATTTAGCTGCAGTGCGGCTGAGAGCATCATTGATGACGGCACTAGGGTATCCACGGTTGGTGAAAAACTCAGACATTTTGGCTGCTTGTATAGTGAAATCTTCTTCGCTAGAGCAGAGTCTGCATAGGCGAAGGAATTCAGAATATGGAATGCTATTTTTAGTGGACTGGTGGTGGGAAGACGTGTAGTCCAGGTATGAGTGTGCATCAGTAGGTTTGTAGAAGACTGAGGTTTGAAGCAGTCCATCTTTGAGGGAGATAGTGATGTCCAGGAAATTGACTGTGAAATGGTGTAGGTCAGCTGGATGGATGGATGGAAGGTCTGTGCAAAGTTGAGGAAATTCTGGAGGTCATGTTCTGGCATGGATGTGGCTCCCAATCCATCATCTATGTATCTTTTGTAGAGCTCTGGTGTAGGGCCTGGGTAAGAGGTTAGTAAGCTGTGTTCTAGGTGTCCCATGAAGAGGCAGGCATAGGATGGTCCCATCTTGGTTCCCATAGCAACACCACTGATTTGGGAGAATGTGTGGTTGTTAAATTCAAAAGTATTGAGGGTGAGGACTAATTCTGCAAGTCTGACCAGTGTAGCTGTGGGAGGGTGTTGTTGGTTAAGGGGTCGTTTGTTAAGAATGCGAGGGCCTTCAATCCATCAGCATGAGGGATGGAAGTGTAGAGAGAGACGACGTCAAGTGTAAAGAGGAGGCTGGGTTGGAAAGTGGGATCTGTGTTGTATGAATTAATCATGTTGAGTGTGTGTGTGTAGTGTCTTTGAGGTATGTGGGGAGGCCTTGTACTATGGGTTGGAGGAGAGAGTCTAAGTACTGTGAAATGTGTTCTGTAGGGCAGCTGCATGCAGATACAATGGGTATGCCGGGTGTATTGGTTTTGTGTAGTTTAGGGAGCAGGTAGAAGGTGGGTTGTTTGGTGTCTGTCATTATGAGGAGTTTGGCTGTCTTCGGTAAGTTATGTTTGATTTCTTGTTTAACTGTGGTTGAGATGAGTTTCTGGTGTTGGGGGAGGGTTGATGCTGTGAGTGGTGTATAGAAATTTGTGTTTGACAGTTGTCTGTGTGCCTCTTTTATGTACAGCTGTTTGTCCCAGACCACCACTGCACCACCTTTGTCTGCTGGTTTGATGACAATGTCTTGTCTTTGTCTCAGTGATTCAAGGGCTTTTTGTTCATCCCGTGAGAGGTTGGAATTGCGGACAGGTTTGGATTTCACTTGAGATTTCTTTTCTACACTTTTTGATGTAGAGTTCAACTTCAGTGGATTTGTCAAGAGGTGGCTGGCGAAGCGCTGGAGTTCGAAAAAGGTGGGTAAAAATGTCCGAGCTCTCTGGTAGAGGGGGCTTAGGCACACCGTCAAGTGCAGCCATCCATCTTAAGTTTCTAAAGAATCTTTCAATATCAACGTGGTTTTGATATTTATTGGTGGCAGGCTGAATGGGAATAAATTTCAGACCTTTTGCCAGGACTGATCTTTCATCATTGGTGAGAGTCAGATTATCAGGAATGCAGCGAACAAGGTGGCAGTGTTGCTCATGGGTGATAGGGGGGTCACTGTTGTGTGTAGGGGGATTCAACTGGTCTGGGTTTTCCTTGTGTTTGTTTTGTAATTTTGATAACTTGTCTTGCTTAATCTGGTAGCAGTGATTGTGAATGAGCAGGAAACGCCTGGGGTGAGGAGGGCAGACATCGAAGTTTATAGAAAGAGGTCGTTTGATTGTGCTGGGTGTACAGGTGCACCAAACGTTATTGAAAAAGGATATAAAACGCTGGAAGCCAGTGGGGTGGAAGACACAGCAAGGTTACACGGAACCCGATGGAGGAGAAAAGACTCCAAGCCTAATGGAAGGACACAAAAGCATGAAGGGAAAAAAAGACACGAACTGTTCCGGGAGGACAGGAAAGCATTGGACGGTGAAGGGGGTGGTGGGAGAAGACATTACGTCGGATAGGAGAACACAAGAGCCTGAGAGATGGAGATGCTAAGCCCCACAGAAAGCAGACACTAAAGAATGAGAGGTGGAGAGAGATACTAAGCCCCATAGAAAGCAGACACTAAAGAATGAGAGGTGGAGATGCTCAGCCCCTCAGAAAGCAGACACTAAAGAATGAGAGGTGGAGATAGATGCTAAGCCCCACAGAAAGCAGACACTAAAAAATGAGAGATGGAGATGCTAAGCCCCACAGAAAGCAGACACTACAGAATGAGAGATGGAGATGCTAAGCCCCACAGAAAGCAGACACCAAAGAATGAGAGGTGGAGATGCTAAGCCCCACAGAAAGCAGACACCAAAGAATGAGAGGTGGAGATGCTAAGCCCCACAGAAAGCAGACACTAAAGAATGAGAGATGGAGATGCTAAGCCCCACAGAAAGCAGACACTACAGAATGAGAGATGGAGATGCTAAGCCCCACAGAAAGCAGACACCAAAGAATGAGAGGTGGAGATGCTAAACCCCGTAGAAAGCAGACACCAAAGAATGAGAGGTGGAGATGCTAAGCCCCACAGAAAGCAGACACCAAAGAATGAGAGGTGGAGATGCTAAGCCCCACAGAAAGCAGACACCAAAGAATGAGAGGTGGAGATGCTAAGCCCCACAGAAAGCAGACACCAAAGAATGAGAGGTGGAGATGCTAAGCCCACAGAAAGCAGACACCAAAGAATGAGAGGTGGAGATGCTAAGCCCCACAGAAAGCAGACACCAAAGAATGAGAGGTGGAGATGCTAAACCCCGTAGAAAGCAGACATTAAAGAATGAGAGGTGGAGATGCTAAGCCCCGTAGAAAGCAGACACTAAAGAACAGGGGAAAGAGTGGGAGACACTCGAGATGAAAACCTTGGGTGGGGGTGGGGTGGAGATACAGTAAGCCTGATAGAAAAACACCAAAGTCGCGGGGAGAGGGGGCACTAAACCTTACACGAGGACATGAAACGAAGATGGGCAAAGGGCGGAGGAGGGGTGGAGTGGGCGAAGAAGACACCAACCCTTCGAAAATAAAAATATGAGGGGAAGACATGTAAACGTAGAGAAAACAAAAGCTTGGGGAGGGGGGGTGCAAGAAAGGACAGACATCGAACCTAAAAGCAGGACACGAAACCCTTTCATTGACAGAGAGTACCCGGAAGCCTGTGTGCGTGTATTGGGGGTGCGAAGAAACACAGTATCTTATAGAAAGAGAACAAGAAATCCAGTAAGGGCAGAGGAGAAACCGAACCTTGTAGAAAGACTACTTTTAGAAAGATTACACGAAACCATATGGGAGAGGAAAAGGCACCGAACCGAACAGAAATTGGACACGAGACCCTTTTGAGGGTGGGGGTGAGGTAAGTGAAGGTGACGCTGAACCTTAAAGAAAGAGGATACAAAACCCCTGTTTAGGGACAAAGAGACGCCGAACCTTATACAAAGAAAACACAAAACCCTAGGGGGAGGGGGAGGGGGGGGGGAGGGGGAGAGAAGCAGGGCATGAAAACCTGTGACTGGCAATAGAGACACTGAACACTGTAGAAAGAAAACACGAAACCGTTTATAGAGAAAAGAGACACCCATTCTAGAAAGGTAACAGGAACCCTGGAAGGTTGGGGGTTGGGGTTGGGGGAGGGATGAGACACAGTCTTATATAAACAGAACACGAAACTTTGAAAGAGAAAAGACTCGCCGAAAGAGGACACCAGACCATTTAATGGGAGAAGAGGCACCCAACAGTACAGAAAAAGTAATCTGATCGAAAACACATTACCTTTTTTGAGAGGGGGGGGGGGGGCAGAAGGGAAAAGGAGGTCAGCATAGAAAGAGGACACGAAACTATGGGGAAGGAGACATTAACCTAACTGAAAGATGACAGGAAATTTTGTGGGTAGAAAAGTGATACAGGGCAAAGTAGAAAGAGGAGACGACACGCTGAGGACCGGGGGCAGGGGCGGAGGAGTTGGGGGCTGGGTGTCGTCTTGAGAACTATCTTTGTAGAAAGAAACTCCAAAACTCTGTGGAGAGGGGATGTGAGACACAAACTTTATAGAAAGAGGACACGGAACTCGATCTGTGGCTGTGCAAAGAGACGACGAATCTTAATGAGGACAAGAAATCCTGGGGGCGCAGGGGTGGGGGAAGGGGGGGGGGGGGGGGCTATGAAAAGACATCGAACCTTACTGATAGAGGACATGATGCACTGGGGGTTGGGGTGGGAAATAGAGACGGTGAACGATAGGAAATCCAGGCGAAGGGGGTGGATAGAGAAAAAGAAAGCCAGAGTCAGGGCGAGAGACAAGCGGCTACATCAAACCCTATGGAAAGACAAGCAACCCTGTAGAGGCGAAGAGGAAGATAAGATAAGATAATGTTGCTTATAGCCCAGCCGACCGCAAAGGGCCACATCAGGGCTGGAAGAGGAAGATATGCTTTATAGATTAAAAAAAAAAAAAAAAAAAAAAAAAAAAAAAAAACCATGTCGCAGGGAATAAGAGAAACCCAAACTTGCACTTAGAGAACATGAAATCGTGTAGAAGTGGCGTAGGTTGGGGAAAAGACATCGAACTTTGTACAAAGAACATACAACCCTGAATGGGCGAAAAGAGACAATAAAACCGAACCCTAACGGAGGACACGAAACCACGTGGCGGGGAAAATAAACACTAAGGTTTCGTGGCGGGGAAAATAAACACTGAACCTTATAATTATAAAGGGGAGTCGCAACCACCCAGGGAAAAAAAGACCTCGATTTTTACACAAAGGCGACATGAAACGAGGGAGAATGGGGTGGGATGGAGGAATAGACACTGAACCTTACAGAATGGGGACACAAATCCGAGAAGGGGGGGGGGAGGGGCAGGGACACGAAATACTGTAGAAAGAGGACACAAAACCCGGGGGAGGTAGAAGAGAAACCGTACCTTACAGAAAGAGGACACGATACGCTGGTGTAAAGAGAGTCGAACCTTATAGAGAGAGGGCACGAAACTCGCGGGGGGAGGGTGCGGGGGATGGGCTCACCAAGTCTCTGGAAAAGAGGACACAAAACCCAGGGGTGGGGGAAGTCTATGACAGGCGCTATATAATGACAATGATAATGAAATAATCTGAAATAACACACCGACACCAGGTACTAAACGTTATTCAAAACAACATAAGCCCACGACAGTCCACTCGACTGTGAAAACAACCAGCACACTATACTGGAAGAAATGAAGGAGGATGAAGAAGAATGAGAAGAAGAGTAACAGAAGACTACTTAGCTGCATTCCCCGTGTTCAGCTGTCCTGGTCTCTTTTTCCGCGGCCATTGGCGCAGGAGTTCTTTGGTCCTGTTGATGTAAACCATATTTTGTTTTAACATCTGATCTTCACAACTAAGCAACGTTTTAGTTAAGGAAATTTTTAAAAAATGAACGCAATCAAAGCGTGAAGCAACATACATTTGATATACAATAGTAAACGGACCATTAGATTTTTTTTACTAATGTTATGTTTTCTTCACACGTATTAAACATCAATCAACAATGCACAAAACAATCCAGGCAATATTGTTTTATGCATTATTCTGTATGAATCTGAAGATGTCACATTGCGGAGTACTTCGCTGTGCATGTTTTTATTCTGCTGTTTGTAACATCTGCATTATACATCTGTCAAACATTCACACTGGTTTACCGAGCTTGGACCTGGAGTCCGTTTCAGAATGACAGAAGTCTTCACCTGTATGCGAGTGCTCCCCTTGGTTCAAGCCCTCCAAACTGGACGCGCGTCATCGTCCATCCTTGGCGAACACCACAGAGAGGAAGTATAGACTGCCACTGCAGGCCCTGCAACAGGACGAGACAGTGTCAGTGTATGAGGTGGCTGGCATGAGCAGCGTGGGAACAGCCCCGAGAGAGGTACGGAAGATGAGACGTCAGAAAGTGGAAATAGAAACATAAAACACAAATACACAGAAAGAGGAGAAAGACTGGAAAATGTGGAATGTGGACATAATGAGGAATTACGGTGGTGTCTCAAATACAAACGACGGCAAATCATGCTTTGAAATCGGACATATGACTTTATCTTATGATTAGGGCTCGAAAACGTAGAATCAAAATGGAAGGCAGTTAAAAAAAAACCCGAACAGTAAGTTGTCTGGGTGCATGGAATGGTTTTAGTTAGAGGCAGACCATGGCGTCACACGAGACTGGAGACTGCCGACAATTTCCGATTCAGATGGTTGTACAGGAGAGATCTATTGACGCATGCTCTTACATTTCTTTATTTCTCATGTGCAGAGAATGATGTGACCGCATTGCCAATCACTTGGGGCCGTACATCTAAATCATCAGATGTAGAATATTGCTCAAGGACCACCAGTTGACATACATTGCAAATGAAACACCCCTTTCACAGTACTTTTCAACAGAGTGATTTCACTTGACGGTAAGATACACCCTTGTTCAATCTATGCAAAGGGAAACTAAAGCGGAGAGAAAAAAAGGAGGGAGGGAGAGAGAGAGAGCGAGAGCGAGAGAGACGCAAACTTAAACGAATCAAGATGGTGAACAAACATGTCTATAAGGCCCAAATCACAAATCCAAAATGACATTCTGTCTTTCAATAAAAACAAATCTGCTTTTAGCAAATGCAGCTATTAACTTTTAAAAAAAAATTCTGTGGCGCACTCTACAATTTGAATTCCAACGACATAAGTCTTTCGCCATCACAATCAGGCACGAGTCTCTGGTATCTACGACATTCGACAACCCCCTTCACCTGTTTAGTCTGTGCACATACCCTCACCGCTTGTTTGAAAACTGTAAAATACACCGGCGAATTAAACCATGAATACAAATGCACACATCTGCCCACGGAAATGAACTGATTGTATTTTGGAAAAAAACGTGAGTATCATATACAAACAGAAAAAAACCCAGTGTAACTTTAGACCTGTTTGAGCAAGGAAAGCCAACACTACTTTAGTTACCTTCATAGCATTTTAAGAAAGTATATTTGCTACATAAAAACGTATTAAGAATTCTCTCAAACGACGTGCTTTGTTCAAAGTAACTAATCCCATCTCGCCTTCCTATCTGACCCAGAAACTCTGAAAATTCTGGCAGTCTATAAAATCTGCGCAAGTCCTACCATCGTCAAGATTCCAGGACGTAGGTCAGCAAATCGGCCATGCAGGACTGGAGGGGGGGGGGGGGGGGGGGGGGGGCGTTGCTGTACGTTTACCGTTGTGACTACTGTATACGCACCATGTATGAGTCGCTTTATGCAGTACACATGGTTCAAGTTTGCTGAACCTTTCGATTTCATGACGTCAAGTTAAGGTGCAGTACCAATTTCCTTCAAACAAATCGTTTCAAGACTGAATGCAGTATTTGGCTAACAGTTATAGACAGATGTTGCCTGTCTCTCCTGAATCGTTTGATCAATCTGCACACCAACTCTCTCTCCCTCTTTCGCCCCTCGTTTTAGCCCATGTATTCTTATATCTATATCCTTCTAGCTGTCAGTCGTTTAAATACTGATAAAATACATAGTGAGAGAGAAAAGTGCACGCGCGCAATCCTATCATCATGACAAAAACTTCGCAATCTCGTAGAAAAAAGTGAGGGGGCGATAGAGAGCGTTAAACGCTTAAAAAAACAAAAGCTTAACTTCTGGCCATTGGGATGGGACCATAAAGGTCTAGTTGTGAACCAAACCAATTGTTACGCCTATGTGGTGTCGATGTCCGTCTCCTGGGTGGACTCATAGCTGACCTTTTTCTGGTAAACAATCACAAACACTAACGGCCTGCCAGGGTATTCAGTGATGGAGAGAATCCAGAAATAAAAAGAAAGCGCTATGAATAAACGTGCAACAGCAGTAGTAATAGTAATAATAATAAAAATAATGATAGCAATGGCAGTAGTTATAAGATTAACAATAACCATGATAACAATAATGATAGCTATACACTGATCGATAGATGATAATAATAATCATAGTAATAATGATGATAAGAGGTAGACAGGTAGGTAGGTACGTAGGTAGGTAGATATGAAGGCAGACAGACAAAATAATGAAATCAAACTTCTTTTCGTATCTCCAAATTCACAAAGAAGTTTTCTTTTATTAAAAGCTGAAATACTTAAATCTAAAAGCACTGTACCCTCCGTTTGCATCCTAGAAGATTCAAAATATCTTTGTTTCTGCAACAAAACTGACCTTTACCTTTGACGGAAAGCAGCTCTTGTGCGAGAAGAGGGTATGAAAGGATACCTCTCTCTCTCTCTCTCTCTCTCTCTCTCTCTCTCTCTCTCTCTCTCCCGAAATCACTGAGCCAATGTTGACAAATCCCAACAGGAAGCAAGCGGTGTCAAAATGGGCCTACACTTTGGATGGGTCATCTCTACGGTTTCAGGGATGACAATCTCATGACAGAGCGCCACCTGTCGAAAGCCATTCTTAAAAACGGCTCATGTCCGGATATAGAACAGTGATGAGAATCATAAGCGCGGAAATGCCAGGTGTGGGAAGAACAAGACGATGGTGAGCGACAGACACCGCCTGCCTCTGTGTGTGTGTGTGTGTGTGTGTGTGTGTGTGTGTGTGTGTGTGTGTGTGTGTGTGTGTGTGTGTGTGTGTGGAGAGAGAGAGAGAGAGAGAGAGAGAGAGAGAGAGAGAGAGAGAGAGGAGAGAGAAGAGAGAGAGAGAAATGAGAGAGAGAAGAGAGAGGGGGAGAGAGAGAGAGAGAGAGAGAGAGAGAGAGAGAGAGAGAGAAAGAAAGAGGGTGTTGTATGTGTGTGTGCGTGTATCAGAGAGAGAGAGAGAGAGAGAGAGAGAGAGAGGAGAGGAGAGAGAGGGAGAGAGAGAGAGAGAGAGAGAAGCGACATAGCGGGACGCCGACACAGCGGGATGGCGACTTCGCGGGATGTAACAGGGCGGGACGATAACATAGCGGGTGGTGACCACACGAGATGGCGACACAGCGGGTGCCAACGTTTCAGATAGTCCTAAATGGACGGGATTACCTTTCCTCACCCCTCGTCTGGTCAGCTAGACATTTCATTCGGACAGTTGGAGACTTTTCGTGTGTGCGTGCGCGGTTTTTTTTCTTTTCTCTTTCCTTGATTAAAGTAAACTGGAAACAATCACTATCAAAAATCAACGCTCTCCATTTTCAGACATTTAATGAAGGGAGAGAAAGGAAATACCTTTTCTTCAAAAATCAGACTGAATTTGATCAGGGACAGATTTTCTTTCTCGGCCCACCCCTCCCCTCCCCCGCCCTCCCCTTCCACATCTACACTTCTTTCCGTCCACCATCATGAACAGTTGGGACGCCACAACACTTTAGCGTGACAAGAGTTCGTTCAGTGGCATTAGCTTTAAACAAACAGCCTCAAATACTTGTAGTAAAGAAGCCCTTGTATAGGAGAAGAGGCGTGCACATGGACATCATACCCCTGATTAAAAACACACTGAAATGTCAAGTAAACAGACAACTCTCATCTTTCATTGTACGGGTGGACGAAGTTCTCTTTCAAAGGACAAGCGGTTTGGATAGGGTGGGTGGGGGCTTAAACTTAGGTTTAGGAAAGAATGAACAGGTGGATTATTTACTGTCTCCCCACAAAAAGCACGATAAAACAAATCGGTATTCGCTCACCGCTCCAATCCGTGCCTGCATGCATTGCAAAGTGGCGCCGTCCGGTGACGTTGAACTGAAAAGATGTTGTCGTGAGTTCATAAAAGCAAGCGCTGATTGGACGACAGAAAATCAAGGGACTCGACAAACACCCATGGGCACTTCTTTCTTTCAGGCACAGGGGTTGGCTCAGGACCAGTTCACGGACTCTGTTTTGAAGTCTGTCTCTTTGTCTCCCGGCGCGCGCGCTTGCATTGTGTGTGTGTGTGTGTGAGAGAACAGGGAAACCTTCATTTGGGCCACCTTCGCCCTCAACCAGTTTTCGGGCGAAAGTGGCCAGAATAAAGGTTTCCCTGTTCTCTGACAAGTAAGACTTCAATAACTAAAAAATAACGTTTATCTACAAACTTTCTAGAGAGTAACGTAGGGGAAATTAACAGTGGCTGAACACATCCCATAGAGCAACGTAGGGAAAAGCGGCAGTCTCTGAACGCGCCTCATACACAAACAGCAGAGCAGTTAAGCCTTTAATTGCTAATTGTCGACCTGCCCAGGAATCCGCACTATCAGAATACTGCTGAGGCCCGCCATTAGGTTGGCACCTGATAACTTAATTTATGATGTCGGGGCCTTATGACTGGCAAGGTGCTTACCCTGCGACCGGATATGGGCGATTTAGAAGCACGCCCCCAACCAACGCCACTCAGTTTATTCACAGCTTTCAATACAGACGGTTGTGTTTGTTCACAGAGGAATTCTTGCTATAGGTGATTGTGTTTTATTACAACTGTATGGCGGAGTATCTAAACAAAGAAAATCAGGCGGACCTATTGCTTTACTTCTAAACCAAAGAGAAGTATTGCTTTTCGGAAGGTGAGGAAAAGAAAAAAAAACGAGAACCTACTAAGACGAACTACACAAGCGCTTGAAAGCTTGTTAATTTAAGACAGAGATTTAGCTGATATATTTGAAAGAGATGTTGTTAACTTTGAAAAGCTTTTAACTTTTGAAGAAATGATTTCATTCAAAAAGCTCCAAATGTTCAGTGAAGGTGTACTACCTAGTAGTTCAGAAAACTTCTCCACCTTGTGGTGTTTGTGAAACAACGGCAAAGCAGACGACACGGAACACGAAGCCTTAATTGCTAATTGTTGACCTGCCTAAGGAATCTGCACTATCAGAATACTGCAGAGACCCGCCATTAGGTTGAAACCTGATCACTTAATTTATGCTAGGGCCTTACGACCGCGCAGACAAGAGGGCTTCGTTTACACAGAGCACAGCACACAGTCAATTAGTTGTCAATGACGACAACACCCAAACAATGCTACATACTTTCTTCACGCCTATGCTGACAGTATGTGCCTTGTTATTTCTTGTTGGGTGCGTTAACTATACTGGTAAAAAACGTGGTTAAATGGTAAATAATATTCGAGAGAAAAGATAATCTTACTGTTATTTCCATTCTTCAGCGCGAGCAGGGTTTTCACTTCCAAGTCGGTTCAAGGAGGATTCTCTCGAAAATGCAGATTTTATTTTGGTGTGAGAGAGATGGCTTCTGAAATTGTTATTGTTAGTTTTGAAAGTTGCTTGACTTTCAACACGTGTAGTCCGAGAATGA
>CM031620.1:8224037-8225473 GCA_018398815.1 Conus ventricosus | reverse complement strand
TGTTGTAGCTGTAGTTTGTTGATGATATTCTAAACAAAATCCCAGTTGTTACTATCAATATTCTGTATTATATGGACGTTATTATCTAGAAGCCCTGATGTGGCCCTTTGCGGTCGGCTGGGCTATAAGCAACATTATCTTATCTTATGCATCTAGAATGTAATGCCAGGTCATTTAAAAATGAAAAGCATCATTTCTGCGGTCAGAGAGGTTGCAGCTTCCCCTTTGTCTGTCACAGGGGTCACACTTCTCTGCAAATTCATGGATTAAGTCAGCTGAAACTAAAATCTGAAAGCAAATTAAAAAAATTCTTTTTAAGGGGGAAAAAGGAGATCAGGGACCAAAAAAAAGAAAGTAAGTGGCAATTGACTTCTTAGAGTTCTGATGGTATATACGTTATGCTAATAGATGACACTAACGTGACAAAATTCCATGTGAGAGCAGCCATTGCCATTTTGTCTGACTGTTGAAGGCCTTGAAGGCAAGCTAATGTCAAGCTCTGGCATCATTTATCAGCTGGACGCTGCACAATGAAAGGGATTATTAGCAAAGGCTGTACGAACAATTGGTCCTGATGGTGTGTGGACCAAAAAGTTGATCAGACACCACCCAGTGATCAGATTGTGTCAGATCACAACATTTTGGAACAGGTTTCCTTTTTTTTTTTTTTTTTTTTTTACCTTGAGAGGGAGGGCATGTCCACCATATCCTTCAAGAATTTCCGGATTTTCGCTTTTCCTCAGTCGGATTGGAGACTTGCTGTTGGTTTAAGTTTGTTTTAGCAAGAATACGCTAAAGAAGAAAAAAAAAAGAAGAGAAAACCCTGTTGAACTAACTATAAAGAACTCTGACAGACAGATGGAATGTGTCTTAGGGATAAAGCTGCTGAATTTTGGTGCCAGTCTGGATCAAAGGGGCTGATCCAGGATCTGTTCAACACTGGAGCAAATATGCTGTTCCCGAAGTGCCATTCTAGCATTACCAACAATCAACGATGGTCCAGTGTTCTGACTGACTAATGTCCTCTGGTGTTGTATATTTTGGGCAGGCCATCAAGATCCTGGGCAGTGAGAAAGGAAGAAGAACAAGACCAACCTGACGTGTACTGACAGTGATGTCCCCTGATGTGGTATCGTTGTGGGCAGGCCATCAAGATCCTGGGCAGTGAGAAAGGGAAGAAGAACAAGACCAACCTGATGTGTACTGACAGTGATGTCCCCTGATGTGGTATCGTTGTGGGCAGGCCATCAAGATCCTGGGCAGTGAGAAAGGGAAGAAGAACAAGACCAACCTGATGTGTGCTGACAGTGATGTATCCTGATGTGGTATCGTTGTGGGCAGGCCATCAAGATCCTGGGCAGTGAGAAAGGGAAGAAGAACAAGACCAACCTGATGTGTGCTGACAGTGATGTCCCCTGATGTGGTATCGTTGTGGG
>CM031620.1:8216537-8221537 GCA_018398815.1 Conus ventricosus | reverse complement strand
CTCTCTCTCTCTCTGTCTCTCTCTCTGTCTGTGTCTGTCTGTCTCTCTCTCTCTGTCTGTGTCTGTCTGTCTCTCTCTCTCTCTCCAACAAATTTGGTTTTTCTGTTCCATGACATGGTGGTCACATTGAGACTTGAGTTCGTGGGCGTGGAAACATGACAGTCTGGAAATGTGTGCAGGGGTCACAGTGTGACTGTGAAAGTAGTCCAGTGAAAGGTTTGCACCGTTCACTTGGACATTAGGGTAGAAATGATTCGTGCAGTGTGTCTCATCATGAGATCATTGTTTAATGAAATAAATCAAACAACAGTCTGCACAGAGGGAACCTTGCACTGTTCACTTGGACATCAGGGTGTAAATGATTCACATAATTTGTCTTATCATCTGAACATTGTTTATGAAATGAGTCGAACAACAGTCTGCACAGGATGGACTTTGTTTAGTAAACAAAGAAAAAAAAAAGAAACAAAAGGAAACAAAGAAACAAAGAGACAAAGACACAGGTGAGTCCAGCACAGTGCAGGTGGGGCTGACCACAGGGGTGTGCTGTGTGGTGACCAGGTCTGCCAGTCGCTGCTGAAGGACGTGGCCCTGTTGGAGGCCCAGGTGTACAACAGTCAGCCGGACAGACAGAACCCTTTCTGCCACTTCAGGTCAGCTCTGTGATGTAGGGCTGGGGTCATGGGGAGGACAGAGAGAGAGAGAGAGAGAAGAGAGAGAGAGAGAGAGAGAGAGGGAGGGAGAGAGAGGCTGACAGAGACACAGAAAGAGAGAGAGAGAGAGAGAGAGAGAGAGAGAGAGAGAGAGAGAGAGATAATGTTGCTTATAGCCCAGCCGACCGCAAAGGGCCACATCAGGGCTGGAGAGAGAGAGAGAGAGCTGACAGAGACACAGAAGAAGAGAGAGAGAGAGAGAGAGAGAGAGAGAGGCTGACAGAGACACGGAAGAGAGAGAGAGAGAGAAAGAGAGAGAGAGAAATTTGGAGAGTATTTTAGATAGCATAAACAATAAAGACAACAACAACAGCAAACAAACAAATTGCCTACCAGCAGTGTTATGCACTTGTAATACACACTGTGGTTGTAAACATTTTGAACATAAAACGAAGATATGAAATATAGGAAACTGATGTCATAAAAAAACAACAACCAAGGAGTGAACAAAAAACAAAAAGAAACTGGAAATGAAATGAGGCAGGGAACAGTAAACAACAAACAGTAAACACGTGGGCTAACGTTTGCTCCCATAAGAAAACCTGACACAGAGTAACTTTTATTCAAGACTGGCACAGCCCTTTAAACTTGAATAAAGTCAGACAAAATACATGCATAGACGAACAATCTAATAGTGGGGGAAAAAACAATCGCAGGCCAATAACTGAACTGTCTTCGACTGTGATGTGTCTCTATTTGATGCCAGGAGCGCAGACACAACCAGTCGTGTCTCCCTGATGAGTTCCGCTCCAGTGGACGAAAGGCCTCGGAGCAGGCAATACAAATATATCTGCCTTCAAAAGGGATTGCGATGGTTCCCTTATGAAGCTAGTGAAGAGTTTTCATATCTGTAATATATTTTCTTAATTTCATTTAGAAATAGAGTTTGTTTCTTACCACCAATGACATTGACAAACAAAGCACATGACAAGACACGATGCATTTCAACCACTTGGGTCTTCTTCAGGCGAAAAAATAAATCACATTAAACATTTGGGACAGTACAAACAAAGAACGAAAAACGAAAAAAAGAACGAAAAATGACTCATCCGTTGTTGTCCATGTGGGAGAATAGCCGGTAAGCGGAAATGACATGGGGGATTATGGGAGAGGAAAAGGGGGGGTGCGTAGGGGGAGGTGTGTGTGTGTGATATGATAGGGTTGTGTGTCTAGTTTATTGGGATGGTGTGATATCTTTGTGATGGTTGTGGTAATGGTGGATTGATAATAATGGTAAGGGGGAAAAAAAAGGGGGGGGGGAACTGAAAAAAAAAAAAAGTTTGGGTGAATAAAATAAATGATTTCGTTGGGTGATGAAAGAGGTAGTGGTAGTTATGCGTGGGTAGTTGAGAAGGTGTGTGGGTAATGTTAGGGAGGGAAGGGGATGGAAGGTAAATGGGTGATAAGAGTATGATCGGGGGGGGGGGGGGGGGGGGGGGGGGGGGGGGGGAGGGGGGGGAGGTGAAAAAAAAAAAAAAGGGGGGGAGAATGGGGGGGAGGAGGGTAATGTGTTTTGGGGGGGGGGGGGGGGAAGGGGGGCGGGAGAAGGAGAGCTCATATCTCATCATCCACTATGGGTGTGGGGGGTGGGGGTGGGAGGTTCATATAAATGGTGTTGTTTAAAAAAGTGAACAATGCTGTGGGATGAAAAAAAAAAAAAAAGGTTAAAGTGTTGGATTTAAGGGGAAGGATAAAACAAAATTAAGATTAAATAGATGGAGGGTGGCTGTAACTACTGTATGAAGTGAGTGAAGGGGATGTGGTGGTGGTGTATGTATGTGTGTGTGTATGTGTGTGTGTTGGTAGGGGATATTGCCAACTGATGTGGAAGTGGTGGGTATGTGTGTTTGGTTATTGTTGGATATTGATGCCTTGGGGGTGTAGTGTGCCCAGTTTGGCAATGAGATGGGACTCTTGAGTTGTACCTCCCCCTACGCAACCCCCCCCCCCCCCCCCCCCTTTTCCTCTCCCATAATCCCCCATGTCATTTCCGCTTACCGGCTATTCTCCCACATGGACAACAACGGATGAGTCATTTTTCGTTCTTTTTTTCGTTTTCGTTCTTTGTTTGTACTGTCCCAAATGTTTAATGTGATTTATTTTTTCGCCTGAAGAAGACCCAAGTGGTTGAAATGCATCGTGTCTTGCATGTGCTTTGTTTGTCAATGTCATTGGCGGTAAGAAAACAAACTCTATTTCTAAATTTTACTTCGTTCGCCGCCATCAGTCACTCCATTTTGAAATCTTAATTTCATGTTCCCAGTTTCTCCATCTTCAACCCCCCCCCCCCCCCCCCCTCCTTAAGTCCAAATCTTTGCCAAGTCATTTCTAAGAAGACAGTTCAGTTGTTGGCCTGCGCTTGTTTTTCCCCCACTATTAGATTGTTCGTCTATGTATATGTCTGACTTTATTCAAGTTTAAAAGGCTGTGCCAGTCTTTAGTAAAAGTTACTCTGTGTTAGGTTTTCTTATGGGAGCAAAAGTTACCCCACTTGTTTACTGTTTAAAAAACAAAAACAAAACCAGTTTGTTCAGCCGTATGTGTAAACTGAAACCTCCTGCATTGACATCACAAATTTTCAAATTTTCTTTTCGCATATGTGGATGTCAGTTTGAAATGGATGTGCACAGTTAAACAGATTCATGGACGTTAGTACGGAAAGAGAACTGGTAAGATAAGAGTCTTTTAGCTGTGCTGTTCTGTGCTTTTTTAAAAAATTGTCTGCAGGGGGCCGGAATAGCTCAGTTGGTAGAGCGCTGGACTCCAAGGATTGCAGGTTCGAATCTCCGACGGGCCGTTTCGGTACAGAGGGATTTTCCCCTCGGGGTTAACATTGCTTCTGACTCCATTTCCCATACAGTCCTTCGAATAAGACTATAAACCGAGGTTCCGTGTGTGAACGCACGCATAACATCTTGCACACACGTAAAATTTCATCACAAACTTTCGGAAGAGAAGGCCAGTTTGGCCGTTGGTATGGATGACACGTTACACATAGCATGCACCTTCCCCGAAGAGTATGGCTGCCTTAATGGCGGGATAAAAAACGGTCATACACACAAAACTCCACTGCCTTTGTAGGGTAGATGGGATTAATACTTGCCTGTCCATTAGGGAGTGTCTGCAGGAGTATCAGCCTGCGTACGCAGAAAGAGAAGAAGAATTGTCTGTGACCTTCACCATTGAGGTTATGCTGTCACCTGTGTCTGTTGGTTTGTCAGTCTGTCAGTCAACAGGATTATATTCTTCTTCTTCTTCTTCCTAAAAAACTGGTTCACTCAAAAATGAGTAGGTCACCAGCGCGCATGTTAAAAAAAAGAAAATGCGACTCAGCCTGTTGGGCCCTGGAGCAAAATTTGGTAACAAGGGGTCGCACATGATATTTAAAAGGTTAAAAGCAATGGCCCGGTTAAGGCCTAGGTAACCATAAAATATATGGGGAAGTTAAAATAGAAAAGTCAATCAATATGCAGATCTCAAGATTGTCTTATCAATTTGAATTTTAAAAGAGACTGCATTTGTGGCAATCTTGACGGCACCCGGCAATGAGTTCCACAGCCTTACAGAACTAGGATAAAATGAATGTAAGTGGCTGTCAATATTTGATGCAGGTATGGCATAAGATTGACTGCCACTCCTGGTGCTACTTTTATTAAATACTAGTTGTTCCATTGGGATATCAATTAGTTTAGCTGTGCCTTTGAAGAAGGTATTAAGTTTGATAAAAGCTCTTCTCTCTTCTACGGGTTTCCATTCTAATTTCCTCATGTTCTTCCTAGTATTCCCTTTCTCTCTGATATGGTTCCCTGTTACGAACCGTGCTGCTGTTTTCTGAATCTTTTCGAGGTTATCAATGTCCTTTAGATTGTAAGGATCCCAGACTGAGCAACCATATTCCAGTACTGGTCTAACCAGTGTTTTGTAGCAGTCGTCCTTAACCTTTTGGGGGCAGTCATTGATATTCCTGTATAAGAAAGCTAAGATGTTGATTGCTTTCTTACATACTAAATTGTAATGTTCTTTCCATTTGAGACGACTATCTATAATCACACCTAAATATTTTGCAGCATTGGTTTCTTTAAGAATAGTATTGTGAATAGAGTATTCTGATCTAGTTGGTGAGCATTTATTACATATACGCAACACTTGGCACTTCTGAGAATGAAATTCCATTTTCCAAGTTCTTTCCCACTCTTGTAAAGCGTTTAGATCTTCTTGTAGAATGCGTGTATCATTCTTGCTTCTGATTGTTCTATTACTAAGCTGTCATATTGGAATTACTGAACT
>CM031620.1:8186537-8211537 GCA_018398815.1 Conus ventricosus | reverse complement strand
CGGCTGGGAGGTCGTGGGTTCGAATCCCATCAGAGTCATGTGGGTTTTTCTGCCCCGACCGGCTCCTACCAGAGTTGAGTTTGCTATGGGCTCAGTTGGGAAGACTGGGACCACACAGTCGAGTTTCATCCACTTAACAGATGCGTTTCTGAGAGTGTTGCTCAAATTTCCTGACCAACACTGCAGGTGCCTGTATCTCTCGGGCCTGGTTGACGCCGGGATATATTATGAAAGGAAGCGTAGAGTACAGCCCTGTCATGTAGTCTCAGACCGAAATGGAAATCTGCAGCATCATCTTAATCATCCTCATTCTCATCGATCAGCATAAAAAAAAATGTCTCAAATTCTGTGGCCCTTCATGCCCTGCTCTCATGGTGACCTCAATTTCGATGTCCTCTCCACGTCTGTGGCCTTGGTTTGGTTCCGTCGGGGTCACCGGTATCGGCGAGTCCATGGGGGCTGTCGTTGGACGGACGTGGTGGCGCCCTCCGGAGGGAGAGCTCAGTCACGCCGGCTCCGCGACTAAGCAATTATTGATCTAGGTGCAAAGCGAGACGACTGCAGGTGGAAATCTAAACAAATCTTAAATAAATGTTAGCGAACCGCCCAGAGCACGTGGACAAACGAGTCTCAAGACAAAACACAACGCGTTTCGACCTCTTAGGTCTTCCTCGGGTGAGACATAAACGAATAAAACAACGAAAATTCACTTAGCTTTGATCGCTTCAGATCGCTTAGGGTTCAGCGCAAGAAGGCGTTGATTCTATTCGTTTATGTCTCACCCGAGAAGACCTAAGAGGTCGAAACGCGTTGTGTTTTGTCTTGTGACTCGTTTGTCCACGTTCTCTGGGTGGTTCGCTAACATTTATTTAAGATTTGTTAATCAATTATTGTCGTCAGTAGGGGGCTTAGTAGGTGGTGTCCTGCGTATGTTAGATCAGAACAGGCCCCACTGAACACCACCGAAGAGACTTGGCAGCAGTGCAGTGTCTCCTCCGGTGGGTTGCCTCTTGACGACTTGACATTGACTGCTTCCTGTGGATTGCTGGTGCCGGGCTGCGGCGGGGCCGACCAGGCTGTGGCTGTGGACGGGGTGTCGGAATGAGCGGCGTGGGTGCAATGCCTTTGAGGTGGCGCAGAGGTTGGGACAAAAAAAAAAAGAAGAAAAAAAAAGAAATTGAGTAAGACTGAAGATATATGGGCCAAGAAGATGGCACACACTATCCTGTGGTGGAAGACCTGGAAAATGTAACAGACCACACAGAACAGACAGCACAACACAGACAGCATAACACAGACAGCACAACACATACAGCACAATGCAGACCATACAGAACAGAGAACACAACACATACAGCACAATGCAGACCATACAGAACAGAGAACACAACACATACAGCACAATGCAGACCATACAGAACAGAGAACACAACACATACAGCACAATACAGACCATACAGAACAGAGAACACAACACATACAGCACAATGCAGACCATACAGAACAGAGAACACAACACATACAGCACAATGCAGACCATACAGAACAGACAACACAACACATACAGCACAATGCAGAACAGACAACATAACACAGACAATGCAGAACAGACAACATAACACAGACAATACAGAACAGACAACATAACACAGACAATACAGAACAGACAACATAACACAGACAATACAGAACAGACAGCATAACACAGACAATACAGAACAGACAGCATAGCACAGACAATACGGAACAGACAGCATAACACAGACAATACAGAACAGACAGCACAACACAGACAACACAGAACAGACAACACAACACAGAACAGACAGCACAACACAGACAACACAACACAGACAACACAACACAGACAGCACAACACAGACAACACAGAACAGACAACAACACAGCACAACACAGACAGCATAACACAGACAATACAGAACAGACAACACAACACAGACAACACAGAACAGACAACAACACAGCACAACACCGACAGCATAACACAGACAACACAGAACAGACAACACAAGACAGACAACACAGAACTGACAGCACAACACAGACAACACAGAACAGACAACAACACAGCACAACACAGACAGCATAACACAGACAATACAGAACAGACAACACAACACAGACAACACAGAACAGACAACAACACAGCACAACACAGACAGCATAACACAGACAACACAGAACAGACAACACAACACAGACAACACAGAACAGACAACACAACACAGACAGCACAACACAGACAGTACAGAACAGACAGCACAGCACAACACAGACAGCACAACACAGACAATACAGAACAGACAGCATAACACAGACAACACAGAACAGACAACACAACACAGACAACACAGAACAGACAACACAACACAGACAGCACAACACAGACAGTACAGAACAGACAGCACAACACAACACAGACAGCACAACACAGACAATACAGAACAGACAGCACAACACAGACAACACAACACAGACAACACAGAAAAGACAACACAACACAGACAGCACAACACAGGCAGTACAGAACAGACAACACAACACAGACAGTACAAAACAGACAGCACAACACAGCACAGACAGCACAACACAGACAATACAGAACAGACAGCATAACACAGACAGCACAACACAGACAGCACAACATCAGACAGTACAGAACAGACAGCACAACACAACACAGACAGCACAACACAACACAGACAGCACAACACAGACAACACAACACAGACAGTACATAACAGACAGCACAACACAACACAGACAGCACAACACAACACAGACAGCACAACACAACACAGACAGCATAACACAGACAACACAACACAGACAGTACAGAACAGACAGCACAACACAACACAGACAGCACAACACAACACAGACAGCACAACACAACACAGACAGCACAACACAGACAGTACAGAACAGACAGCACAACACAACACAGACAGCACAACACAGACAGTACAGAACAGACAGCACAACACAGACAGCACAACACAGACAGTACAGAACAGACAGCACAACACAACACAGACAGCACAACACAACACAGACAACACAACACAGACAGCACAACACAGACAGTACAGAACAGACAGCACAACACAACACAGACAGCACAACACAGACAACACAACACAGACAGCACAGAACAGACAGCACAACACAGACAGCACAACACAGACAGCACAACACAGACAGCACAACACAGACAGCACAACACAGACAATACAGAACAGACAGCACAACACAACACAGACAGCACAACACAGACAATACAGAACAGACAGCACAATGCAGACAGTACAGAACAGACAGCACAGTACAGACAATACAGAACAGACAGCACAACATAGACAATACAGAACAGACAGCACAACACAGACAATACAGAACAGACAGCACAACACAGACAGTACAGAACAGACAGCACAACACAGACAATACAGAACAGCCAGCACAACACAGACAGCACAACACAGACAGCACAACACAGACAGCACAATGCAGACAGCACAATACAGACAGCACAATGCAGACAGCACAACACAACACAGACAGCACAACACAACACAGACAGCACAACACAGACAGCACAACACAGACAGCACAATGCAGACAGCACAATGCAGACAACACAACACAACACAGACAGCACAACACAGACAGCACAATGCAGACCGGACAACACAGACAATACAGAACAGACAGCACAACACAGACAGCACAATGCAGACAGCACAACACAGACAGCACAATGCAGACAATACAGAACAGACAGCACAACACAGACAGCACAACACAGACAGCACAACACAGACAGCACAATGCAGACAGCACAACACAGACAGCACAACACAGACAGCACAATACAGACAGTACAGAACAGACAGCACAACACAGACAGTACAGAACAGACAGCACAACACAACACAGACAGCACAACACAGACAGCACAACACAGACAGTACAGAACAGACAGCACAACACAACACAGACAGCACAACACAACACAGACAACACAACACAGACAGCACAACACAGACAGCACAATACAGACAGTACAGAACAGACAGCACAGAACAGACAGCACAACACAGACAGCACAACACAGACAGCACAATACAGACAGTACAGAACAGACAGCACAACACAGACAGCACAACGCAGACAGCACAACACAGACAGCACAACACAGACAGCACAACACAGAGCACAGAACAGACAGCACAACACAGCACAACACAGACAGCACAGCACAATGCAGACAGCACAATGCAGACAGCTGTTGTGCAAAACGTCCAGTCAGTCTGACGGTGTACTGTAGCGTTCACTGACCAGCTGTTGTGTGCCTGGCCCCAGGACACGGTGTGTATGGTGTGTGTGGGGGACGACAAGGGCAGCGGACTCTTCACCCTGGCCGGCCCTCAGGATGTGGTGGCCTCCTTGGGACCCAAGTGAGTTCTCTCCCCTGGTGTGGAGAATAGGCTGTTCCTTTGGCAACGTCAGACATGGTCATTAGATCACCTGGTAGCCTCTTGAGTAACAATGCACGCACTCACTAGCCCAAACAATGATGATATGCCCACTCACATGCCCAATCTGTGGTGATTTGCCTTCTCTAATCCAAACCTTGACTCGATCACTATCACAATAAGAATTAAAATTTTGTCCACTTGCTTAGCCAAACGCTAATGCATTTGCTGTCTAAAGTAGCTGAACTATAATAATTTGCCCATTCAGTGTCTTAAACAATAGCAATTTTCCAATGTACTTTCCCAGACCAAAATGTTTTGCCCTCTCCTTTCCCCCAACCATAATACTTTTGCACACTGAATCACCTAAGCCATGTAAATCAGCCCATTCAGTTCTCCAGATCAAAACAGTTTTTGCCTGCTCAGTAACCCAAACCATAATTGTTTGCCCATTCAGTAACTCAGATCAGAATCATTTGTCCATTCAGTAACTCAGAACATAATTATTTGCTCACTCAGTGACTGAAACGATAATTACTTGCCCATTCAGTGATTCAAACCATAATTATTTGCCCACTGATTAACTCAGATCATAATTATTTGCCCTCTCATAACTCTAATCACATTTGTTTATCCACTCGGTAACTCAAGTATAGTTATTTGCCTGTCCAGGAACTCAAACCATGATTAACTGAAACCATTATTATTTGCCCACTCAAAATCCAGACCATAATAAATCACCCTTTTTATGACCCAAACCATACGATTTTGCCCACCTTGCAGCCTAAACTTCACTGTTTTGTCCCTGATGAAAGCCATACTGTAAAATCATTTGTTACTGTGCAACCCAAAGCATGAAATAAGTGACAGGTATTGGATGTTGTGAAGAATGCTTTGTGGTTCAGTAACTCTGAATGTATTTGCTGAGCCTGTAGACTGAGATCTGTGCAAACAAGTTGACTCCAAGGACAGAGACAGTAATAAGAAAAATAATTGTAAAACATATTAAATCTTCAGTACAGTCAAATATGGAACTTGCCGTGGTCGTGCAATACAGAGATAATTGTCTTTAGTGAAACGTTAATGATGTACAATTTCATGAGAAAAAAAATTGCAGTGAACTGTCTTAGAAATAGTGGTGGAGGTTTTGCATTAATAAACCATTTGCATCATGTCGTATATGAGAAAGAGAGAGAGAGAGAGAGAGAGAGAGAGAGAAGAGAGAGAGAGAGAGAGAGAGAGAAAGAGGGCTGAGAAAGTCCTGCAGAATAAAGCCCCAATGATGGTATGTAGTACTGCAGAATAAAGCCCCAATGATGGTATGTAGTACTGCAGAATAAAGCCCCAATGATGGTATGTAGTACTGCAGAATAAAGCCCCAATGATGGTATGTAGTACTGCAGAATAAAGCCCCAATGATGGTATGTAGTACTGCAGAATAAAGCCCCAATGATGGTATGTCAAAGTCCTGCAGAATAAAGCCCCAATGATGGTATGTAGTACTGCAGAATAAAGCCCCAGTGATGGTATGTAGTACTGCAGAATAAAGCCCGAATGATGGTATGTAGTACTGCAGAATAAAGCCCCAGTGATGGTATGTAGTACTGCAGAATAAAGCCCCAATGATGGTATGTAGTACTGCAGAATAAAGCCCCAGTGATGGTATGTAGTACTGCAGAATAAAGCCCCAATGATGGTATGTAGTACTGCAGAATAAAGCCCCAGTGATGGTATGTAGTACTGCAGAATAAAGCCCCAATGATGGTATGTAGAGAGAGAGAGAGAGAGAGAGAGAGAGAGAGAGAGAGAGAGAGAGAGAGAGAGAGAGAGAGAAAGAGGGCTGAGAAAGTCCTGCAGAATAAAGCCCCAATGATGTAATGTAGTACTGCAGAATAAAGCCCCAATGATGGTATGTGGTACTGCAGAATAAAGCCCCAGTGATGGTATGTAGTACTGCAGAATAAAGCCCCAATGATGGTATGTAGTACTGCAGAATAAAGCCCCAATGATGGTATGTAGTACTGCAGAATAAAGCCCCAATGATGGTATGTAGTACTGCAGAATAAAGCCCCAATGATGGTATGTAGTACTGCAGAATAAAGCCCCAATGATGGTATGTCAAAGTACTGCAGAATAAAGCCCCAATGATGGTATGTAGTACTGCAGAATAAAGCCCCAGTGATGGTATGTCAAAGTTCTGCAGAATAAAGCCCCAATGATGGTATGTAGTACTGCAGAATAAAGCCCCAATGATGGTATGTAGTACTGCAGAATAAAGCCCCAATGATGGTATGTAGTACTGCAGAATAAAGCCCCAATGATGGTATGTAGTACTGCAGAATAAAGCCCCAATGATGGTATGTAGTACTGCAGAATAAAGCCCCAGTGATGGTATGTAGTACTGCAGAATAAAGCCCCAATGATGGTATGTCAAAGTACTGCAGAATAAAGCCCCAATGATGGTATGTAGTACTGCAGAATAAAGCCCCAGTGATGGTATGTCAAAGTTCTGCAGAATAAAGCCCCAATGATGGTATGTAGTACTGCAGAATAAAGCCCCAATGATGGTATGTAGTACTGCAGAATAAAGCCCCAATGATGGTATGTAGTACTGCAGAATAAAGCCCCAATGATGGTATGTAGTACTGCAGAATAAAGCCCCAATGATGGTATGTAGTACTGCAGAATAAAGCCCCAGTGATGGTATGTAGTACTGCAGAATAAAGCCCCAATGATGGTATGTCAAAGTCCTGCAGAATAAAGCCCCAATGATGGTATGTCAAAGTCCTGCAGAATAAAGCCCCAATGATGGTATGTCAAAGTACTGCAGAATAAAGCCCCAATGATGGTATGTCAAAGTCCTGCAGAATAAAGCCCCAATGATGGTATGTCAAAGTCCTGCAGAATAAAGCCCCAGTGATGGTATGTCAAAGTCCTGCAGAATAAAGCCCCAATGATGGTATGTCAAAGTCCTGCAGAATAAAGCCCCAATGATGGTATGTCAAAGTCCTGCAGAATAAAGCCCCAGTGATGGTATGTCAAAGTCCTGCAGAATAAAGCCCCAAAGATGGTATGTCAAAGTCCTGCAGAATAAAGCCCCAATGATGGTATGTCAAAGTCCTGCAGAATAAAGCCCCAATGATGGTATGTCAAAGTCCTGCAGAATAAAGCCCCAATGATAGTATGTCAAAGTCCTGTTGAATAAAGCCCCAATGATGGTATGTCAAAGCCTGCAGAATAAAGCCCCAATGATGGTATGTCAAAGTCCTGCAGAATAAAGCCCCAGTGATGGTGTGTCAAAGTCCTGCAGAATAAAACCCCAGTGATGGATGTCAAAGTCCTGCAGAATAAAGCCCCAATGATGGTATGTCAAAGTCCTGCAGAATAAAGCCCCAGTGATGGTATGTCAAAGTCCTGCAGAATAAAGCCCCAGTGATGGCATGTCAAAGTCCTGCAGAATAAAGCCCCAATGATTGTATGTAGTACTGCAGAATAAAGCCCCAGTGATGGCATGTCAAAGTCCTGCAGAATAAAGCCCCAGTGATGGTATGTCAAAGTCCTGCAGAATAAAGCCCCAATGATGGTATGTCAAAGTTCTGCAGAATAAAGCCCCAATGATGGTATGTCAAAAGTCCTGCAGAATAAAGCCCCAATGATGGTATGTCAAAGTCCTGCAGAATAAAGCCCCAATGATGGCATGTCAAAGTCCTGCAGAATAAAGCCCCAATGATGGTATGTCAAAGTCCTGCAGAATAAAGGCCCAATGATGGTATGTCAAAGTCCTGCAGAATAAAGCCCCAATGATGTATGTCAAAGTCCTTCAGAATAAAGCCCCAATGATGGTATGTCAAAGTCCTGCAGAATAAAGCCCCAATGATAGTATGTCAAAGTCCTGCAGAATAAAGCCCCAATGATGGTATGTCAAAGTCCTGCAGAATAAAGCCCCAGTGATGGCATGTCAAAGTCCTGCAGAATATAGTGACAGTGATGGTACGTCAAAGTCGTGCAGAATAAAGCCCCAAATGATGGTATGTCAAAGTCCTGCAGAATAAAGCCCCAATGATGGTATGTCAAAGTACTGCAGAATAAAGCCCCAGTGATGGTATGTCAAAGTCCTGCAGAATAAAGCCCCAATGATGGTATGTCAAAGTACTGCAGAATAAAGCCCCAATGATGGTATATCAAAGTACTGCAGAATAAAGCCCCAATGATGGTATGTCAAAGTCCTGCAGAATAAAGCCCCAATGATGGTATGTCAAAATCCTGCAGAATAAAGCCCCAATGATGGTATGTCAAAGTCCTGCAGAATAAAGCCCCAATGATGGTATGTCAAAGTCCTGCAGAATAAAGCCCCAGTGATGGTATGTCAAAGTCCTGCAGAATAAAGCCCCAATGATGGTATGTCAAAGTCCTGCAGAATAAAGCCCCAATGATGTTATGTCAAAGTCCTGCAGAATAAAGCCCCAATGATGGTATGTAGTACTGCAGAATAAAGCCCCAATGATGGTATGTCAAAGTCCTGCAGAATAGAGCCCCAATGATGGTATATCAAAGTCCTGCAGAATAAAGCCCCAGTGATGGTATGTCAAAGTCCTGAAGAATAAAGCCCCAATGATGGTATGTCACAGTACTGCAGAATAAACCCCCAATGATGGTATGTAGTACTGCAGAATAAAGCCCCAATGATGGTATGTCAAAGTCCTGCAGAATAAAGCCCCAGCGATGGTATGTCAAAGTCCTGCAGAATAAAGCCCCAATGATGGTATGTAGTACTGCAGAATAAAGCCCCAATGATGGTATGTCAAAGTCCTGCAGAATAAAGCCCCAGTGATGGTATGTAGTGCTGCAGAATAAAGCCCCAATGATGGTATGTCAAAGTCCTGCAGAATAAAGCCCCAGTGATGGTATGTCAAAGTCCTGCAGAATAAAGCCCCAGTGATGGCATGTCAAAGTCCTGCAGAATAAAGCCCCAATGATTGTATGTAGTACTGCAGAATAAAGCCCCAGTGATGGTATGTCAAAGTCCTGCAGAATAAAGCCCCAGTGATGGTATGTAGTGCTGCAGAATAAAGCCCCAATGATGGTATGTCAAAGTCCTGCAGAATAAAGCCCCAGTGATGGTGTGTCAAAGTCCTGCAGAATAAAGCCCCAATGATGGTATGTCAAAGTCCTGCAGAATAAAGCCCCAGTGATGGTATGTCAAAGTCCTGCAGAATAAAGCCCCAATGATGGTATGTCAAAGTCCTGCAGAATAAAGCCCCGATGGTATGTCAAAGTTCTGCAGAATAAAGCCCCATTGATGGTATGTCAAAGTCCTGCAGAATAAAGCCCCAATGATGGTATGTCAAAGTCCTGCAGAATAAAGCCCCAATGATGGTATGTCAAAGTTCTGCAGAATAAAGCCCCAGTGATGGATTGTCAAAGTTCTGCAGAATAAAGCCCCAATGATGGTATGTCAACGTCCTGCAGAATAAAGCCCCAGTGATGGTATGTAGTGCTGCAGAATAAAGCCCCAATGATGCATGTCAAAGTCCTTCAGAATAAAGCCCCAGTGATAGTATGTCAAAGTACTGCAGAATAAAGCCCCAGTGATAGTATGTCAAAGTCCTGCAGAATAAAGCCCCAATGATGGCATGTCAAAGTCCTGCAGAATAAAGCCCCAATGATGGTATGTAGTACTGCAGAATAAAGCCCCAATGATGGCATGTCAAAGTCCTGCAGAATAAAGCCCCAGTGATGGTATGTAGTGCTGCAGAATAAAGCCCCAATGATGGCATGTCAAAGTCCTGCAGAATAAAGCCCCAGTGATGGTAAGTCAAAGTCCTGCAGAATAAAGCCCCAGTGATGGCATGTCAAAGTCCTGCAGAATAAAGCCCCAATGATGGTATGTAGTACTGCAGAATAAAGCCCCAATGATGGTATGTCAAAGTCCTGCAGAATAAAGCCCCAGTGATGGTATGTAGTGCTGCAGAATAAAGCCCCAATGATGGCATGTCAAAGTACTGCAGAATAAAGCCCCAGTGATGGTATGTAGTACTGCAGAATAAAGCCCCAATGATGGCATGTCAAAGTACTGCAGAATAAAGCCCCAGTGATGGTATGTAGTACTGCAGAATAAAGCCCCAGTGATGGTATGTAGTGCTGCAGAATAAAGCCCCAATGCTGGCATGTCAAAGTCCTGCAGAATAAAGCCCCAGTGATAGTATGTCAAAGTACTGCAGAATAAAGCCCCAGTGATAGTATGTCAAAGTCCTGCAGAATAAAGCCCCAATGATGGCATGTCAAAGTCCTGCAGAATAAAGCCCCAATGATGGTATGTAGTACTGCAGAATAAAGCCCCAATGATGGCATGTTAAAGTCCTGCAGAATAAAGCCCCAATGATGGCATGTCAAACTCCTGCAGAATAAAGCCCCAGTGATGGTATGTAGTACTGCAGAATAAAGCCCCAGTGATGGTATGTAGTCCTGCAGAATAAAGCCCCAGTGATGGTATGTAGTCCTGCAGAATAAAGCCCCAGTGATGGTATGTAGTCCTGCAGAATAAAGCCCCAGTGATGGTATGTAGTCCTGCAGAATAAAGCCCCAGTGATGGTATGTAGTCCTGCAGAATAAAGCCCCAGTGATGGTATGTAGTCCTGCAGAATAAAGCCCCAGTGATGGTATGTAGTCCTGCAGAATAAAGCCCCAGTGATGGTATGTAGTCCTGCAGAATAAAGCCCCAGTGATGGTATGTAGTCCTGCAGATAAAGCCCCAGTGATGGTATGTAGTCCTGCAGAATAAAGCCCCAGTGATGGTATGTAGTCCTGCAGAATAAAGCCCCAGTGATGGTATGTCAAAAGTCGGGAGTTACATGAAGAGGAAGGTACAATTTGCCTTTAAACCCCACACATTCATCAGCTGAAGCAGTAAGGGGTAAAAGAGATTTCAGTCAGAAGCTAAACTGTCCCCTTGTCAGCCCACTGCACCCCATCAGCCTCTGGTTTCTGAATGGGGACTCCAGAGGGTTGGCAGCTCTGTGATATTTCTATTGAAATTTGTTTCGTTCGTAGCTGTTTTGATTCAAAATGCTGAGAAAAAAAATCGATCAGATACAAAATTATGTTTCCTATTTTGTCCCCAGGGTGGCTGAAATTCTGGAGGCCAAGGGGGCGGTGAGTGGAGGTCGTTACCGTGGAAAGGTCAACAAGATGTCCCAGCGAGCTAAGGCAGAAAAACTTATAGGGAACACCTGGGGTCCCTTCACCAGTCCTCTGGTGATGCCCAGGCAGAGAGCTGATGACTGGAGGCCACCTGATGGTCAGGGTGGCTTTGTTCTCAGGGATGGAGATCTCACCTTTGTCTGTCAGTCATGGACATCATTTGGCCTGATCCACGTACCCTGAGGTAGAGAGTTCATCGATGATTTGAAATATTTCTTCACCATGATGGTTACAGCATGTTTTCTTTCCTTGATTAATAGAGAAAGAAGATGACTCTCCCCCCCCCCCCCCCCCCCCCCCCCCCCCCACTTTCCCCCCTCCACTGCAAGCACAATTCATCAGAAAGATTTAGGTGTTATTCATTTAGGGTTAGGTTAAGTAATGGTTAGGGTTAATGTCTGGATAGGGCCCTGCATTGTGGTGTTGGGGAGTCTCCTGTCTTTCTGCTCACAGTTCCCATCCTGTAGACAACGTGGGTAGACATCGCTGTGTGCTTGGGTTTGGAACGTTGAGGTCCTCATGATGGACTTTGTTTGAAGAGGGACTGACAATCCAAAGAGGTAGGGAAGAGAAAAAACAGAATCACTGCGACTTCATCAGCATCTACACTGGTGTTCATAGGGCCCTTCTCACACTCTCTGTGTACCTTGGTTTTTGCTTTCATGCATTTTTTTTGTTTGATTTCTTTTTCTCTGTAAATATGATGTGTAAAGTGGATGTGTGTGTGTGTTTTGTATCTGAATGTTTTCTCCAAAATAAATTCTCTTGATTGAGTCAAGAAATTATTAGTCTGATGTATATTGACTGATGGTGGAATAGTTTACTGGTGTGTTTAGAATGAGTGTGTTGATCTTTTCACACCCTGTCTCATATTTTCTGTATGCTGTGTGTGTGTGTGTGTGTGTGTGTGTGTGTGTGTGTGTGCGCGCCTTATACAGGCCTGGAAATAAATATGATACCAACATATTTTGCACACTCATTTACCAATAGTACAGCCAGAATGTAGTTTGAATTAAAAACTATGGCTGAAAAAAACATAATGCATGATCAGGGAAATGTGTGTATCTTTCCACAGGTACTGTGTGTAAACCCAAGGATTGGTATCTGACAGCCAGTCAGAAATTTCTGTTCCTTTCACTGAGAAGCAGCCATGGGTGGAAATGTGAAGAGGGAACTCTTGTTTTAGCCAAGACTAATGACAGAAAGAAAGAAAAAGATTGTTATTATCAATACACCGAGAAATGCCTGCGTTTTATAAGCTCACCATCTGAATGTTTGGTGTGCAGAGTGCTTTCAGATTTGAGAATGTCCCTGGGATTCATCAGTGGCAATCTTGATGTTCGGCACCACACAGAATCAGTATGGCTCTGTGACTGACTGGAGTTGCCAAACTGTTATATAATGCATGCACATGATACATTTTTATTTGTTAATATAGTACTCCCACTTCTCCCACACTACACCAAGATCTCGGAAATTATATTCTGTGTTCAGGCACTGTCGTAGTTTTTCCTTCATTCCATAAAATCTGTCATGGAGCATGAAACCAGCTGCTATGGTGAAGCGGCTAGTGTTGTGGACTCCTGGTAAGGGATGTGTGTTTGATTCCCATCAAAACTGTGACATCTGGGTTCTTCCTGCCCTGAGCCGCTCTTACCCAGAGTTGAGTTGGCAATGGCTTAAACTGGGAAGACTGGGACCACACTGTCGAGTTTCACTCACTTAATGGATGCTTTTCTGAGAGAGTTGCTCAAAGTTCCTTACCACCACTGCAGGTGTCTGTATCTCTCAGACCCTTCTGACATCTGTTATGCAATCTGAGACAAGAATAGTAATTCTTAGCATCATCTTTATCCTGTCCACCTCATCAATCAGCGTACAAAAAAAAAATCCAATTCTGTGGCCCTTCATGCCTTGCTCTCATGGTCTCACCTCACCACATCAAGGCCTTCCAGTTTGTTTCTGTTTGGGCCAATGTTATCAGCAAATTCACAGGGTGCTTGGAAGACGGTGTGCTGCCTATATTGGATCAGCACAGGCACCACTGAACATCCTCCAAGAGACTCAGCATCACTGCAACATTACCTCTGGTGGGCTGTCACAGGATGACTTGACATTGACTGCTCCCTGTGGATTGTCAGGACCATGGCAGGACCAGCCATTTGTGGCTGTGGGCTGTCACAGGATGACGTGACATTGACTGCTCCCTGTGGATTGTCAGGACCATGGCAGGACCAGCCATTTGTGGCTGTGGGATGTCACAGGATGACGTGACATTGACTGCTCCCTGTGGATTGTCAGGACCATGGCAGCACCAGCCATTTGTGGCTGTGGGTTGGGGCGGTTGGAATGAGCATCGTGAGTGCAATGCCACTGAAGTGGCACGGGAGATGAGAAGGTGAAAATAAAAAAGAAAACTTGTCGTCGAAGAATCATCATATAAAAGATGAGTAAGGCAAGGTTAGGTAATGTTGCTTATAGCCCGGCTGACTGCAAAGGGCCATATCAGGGCTGTCACTGCGTTCAAGTCAACTTGCGAGTCGTTTATAAAGAAAACACAAAAAAACAAACACACAAAAAACCCCATAACTTCATTCACACAACCCTTTGAAACCTACCTTCTAATAAACACACCGAACTGTTGTTGAAAATCTTTCTTGTGTAAAATCTCATATCGGGTGAAAAATGTTAATCTCCTTCAGAAATTCAATGATTACATCAGGTGGAATGTCTCTGAACAAAGTTTTCATGGAGTCTGCTGTAAAGTGTTTAAGTCTCACATCATGCAAGTCCCAACACTCTAAAAGAACATGTTTCACCATGAGTGGTACATGACATGGAATGCAACACAGAGCTTTCCCACTCTTTGAAAGGTGCAAATGAGTTGAGCATGAATGGCCAGTGTGCAGCCAGCATAAAAACGTTTTTTCTTTGCAACCACCTGAGGTAGATGGGAGGAACTCTTTTAGGTTTGGACAGATCTGGAAAAGTTTGTTATCCATCTGTATATCCCTGTCCTCCTGCGAGAGGTCTCTGATGTAATCAGTAACTTTTGGTTTTAAATCTGAATAGGGATAGATATGTTGGACAGTTTCTTTCATGGTGGCATTTCTGGCCTAACGATCAGCCACTTCATTTCCCTGGATGAGAGGATGAGTGCTACATCATTACTAGAATATGTTAACAAAAAGTGAATTAAAAAAAAATCTTTTGTTCTGTCAGACTTGTCTTCAGTTGCCATGAGGATGTTTTGAGGTCGTTCCGTTGTGATGGGGACCAGCAAAAACACGCTTAGCTCCGCTCTGTAGTCTTTGGGCAACCCATCAAAGGGGACACTACACAGTGCAATTTGTTTACATCAGGCTGTTTCATTTGTTGTTCTGTATGTGAGGTCTGCATACATCAGGCTGTTTCATTTGTTGTTCTGTGTGTGAGGTTTGCATACATCAGGTTGTTTCACTTGTTGTTCTGTGTGTGAGGTCTGTTTACATCAGGCTGTTTCACTTGTTCTGTGTGTGAGGTTTGCATACATCAGGCTGTTTCACTTGTTGTTCTGTGTGTGAGGTCTGTGTACATCAGGCTGTTTCACTTGTTGTTCTGTGTGTGAGGTTTGTATACATCAGGCTGTTTCATTTGTTGTTCTGTGTGTGAGGTCTGTTTACATCAGGCTGTTTCACTTGTTGTTCTGTGTGTGAGGTTTGCATACATCAGGCTGTTTCACTTGTTGTTCTGTGTGTGAGGTCTGTTTACATCAGGCTGTTTCACTTGTTGTTCTGAGTGTGAGGTCTGTATACATCAGGCTGTTTCACTTGTTGTTCTGTGTGTGAGGTCTGTATACATTCTCACAAACTCCCCTTCCCCATTCATCCACACTCCTACCATTTGTATCACCATTTTCTGTCTGATTGTTTCCATTCCTCTCTTTCTTTGCCACTCACTTCTGTCATTTCCATTTAATTTCAACCTGATGCATCATATCTTTTATATTCTCGTGTGTGAAATCATATGCATGAGTATGCATCTTCTGAGAAATGTAAATTTTATTTCATGTGTAAAGTGCATGCTTCTGTTTCAAAAAGACTAGCCCCCGAACCACGAATCATGATGTAGGGGAGGGAGGGAATCCATCCTCTGTGAAACTTCTAACCACAAGGCAGGGATTCGCTCCCTTCCTTCTGAGACGATATTCGCTTGGCTGCCACCAAATGGCTTTCAGCAAATGTCGTTGAGCGAAAAATTAAAAGGGGACAGACAACCACCTCGCTATGGTTGAAAACATTGCTTTATCTACGTATTTTGGCTAATATTTTTTAGGCTTTGTATCCGCTCTGGACGATAAATTACACCCTCAAAACCGAATAGCGAGAATTAAAAAAAAAAAAAGACCCAAACAACCCTGGTACTGGCAATGTAAAATTTTAAAAAGAGGGAAAAACTATACTACAGATATATCTCAAAAGCAAACACAGATAAAGGAGGCCATAAGAGCAGAAAAACAGTGGACAAACACAGATAAAGGAGGCCATAAGAGCAGAAAAACAGTGGACAAACACAGATAAAGGAGGCCATAAGAGCAGAAAAACAGTGGACAAACACAGATAAAGGAGGCCATAAGAGCAGAAAAACAGTGGACAAACACAGATAAAGGAGGCCATAAGAGCAGAAAAACAGTGGACAAACACAGCTAAAGGAGGCCATAAGAGCAGAAAAACAGTGGACAAACACAGATAAAGGAGACCATAAGAGCAGAAAAACAGTGGACAAACACAGATAAAGGAGGCCATAAGAGCAGAAAAACAGTGGACAAACACAGATAAAGGAGACCATAAGAGCAGAAAAACAGTGGACAAACAGATAAAGGAGGCCATAAGAGCAGAAAAACAGTGGACAAACACAGATAAAGGAGGCCATAAGAGCAGAAAAACAGTGGACAAACACAGATAAAGGAGGCCATAAGAGCAGAAAAACAGTGGACAAACACAGATAAAGGAGGCCATAAGAGCAGAAAAACAGTGGACAAACACAGATAAAGGAGGCCATAAGAGCAGAAAAACAGTGGACAAACACAGATAAAGGAGGCCATAAGAGCAGAAAAACAGTGGACAAACACAGATAAAGGAGGCCAAAAGAGCAGAAAAACAGTGGACAAACACAGATAAAGGAGGCCATAAGAGCAGAAAAACAGTGGACAAACACAGATAAAGGAGGCCATAAGAGCAGAAAAACAGTGGACAAACACAGATAAAGGAGGCCATAAGAGCAGAAAAACAGTGGACAAACACAGATAAAGGAGGCCATAAGAGCAGAAAAACAGTGGACAAACACAGATAAAGGAGGCCATAAGAGCAAAAAACAGTGGACAAACACAGATAAAGGAGGCCATAAGAGCAGAAAAACAGTGGACAAACACAGATAAAGGGGGCCATAAGAGCAGAAAAACAGTGGACAAACACAGATAAAGGAGGCCATAAGAGCAGAAAAACAGTGGACAAACACAGATAAAGGAGGCCATAAGAGCAAAAAACAGTGGACAAACACAGATAAAGGAGGCCATAAGAGCAGAAAAACAGTGGACAAACACAGATAAAGGAGGCCATAAGAGCAGAAAAACAGTGGACAAACACAGCTAAAGGAGGCCATAAGAGCAGAAAAACAGTGACAAACACAGATAAAGGAGACCATAAGAGCAGAAAAACAGTGGACAAACACAGCTAAAGGAGGCCATAAAGCAGAAAAACAGTGGACAAGTAAAAAACAAAATAACAAACAAGAAAAGAAAAACAGATGTCAATAACCAACAAGACGATTAAAGCCATGGAAAAGGTCAATAACCAACAAGACGATTAAAGCCATGGAAAAGGTCAATAACCAACAAGACGATTAAAGCCATGGAAAAGGTCAATAACCAACAAGACGATTAAAGCCATGGAAAAGGTCAATAACCAACAAGACGATTAAAGCCATGGAAAAGGTCAATAACCAACAAGACGATTAAAGCCATGGAAAAGGTCAATAACCAACAAGACGATTAAAGCCATGGAAAAGGTAGAACCAGTATCTCGGGATTTCCTACTGGTTGGGGAAGGAGGGGGGAGGGGGCAATAAATGAATGAATAAATGATATACAGAAATTCATGCTACAGTCGTTATGCTCAGCTGAACGTTAAGCACCTTGCCCAATGAGATAGTGGACTCGCTGATAACATCGGCATCTCATTTTGTTAACGGGAAGTTCCTGGTTCAACTGGACACCGTCCGCTCCTAACAGTCTTTGAGCATTGGTACTGGGTGCCAGTTTGAGATGAGGCCGATCCTGCGCACAACATACAATATTGTGGCAAGGGGGAAAGACCTCGCGGCAAACGAGAAGAGTTGTCTAACCTTGGACTTATTAGGCTATGTCTGCACGAGCATTAACTTTAAATTAAGGTGCGTTGGCGGATTACACACACCAACAGTCTTCAAGGCCTAGTAAAGCAAGCAAACACACCCGTAAACAAAAATCAAAAACGAAAACAAAAACCACACACACACACACACACACACACACAAGAGACAGCAGCAGAATCGCACACCCCTTTCTCTTCTGGGGTACGAGAGGTGAAGGGAACAGCTCTTTGACCAATCGTATGGAAGACCACCGATTTTGACCAATCACGCAGATCGACATAGTGATAAGGCTGTTCTGACCAATGGTAAAGAAGATGACATATATTTCGACCAATCACGTAGACCGACATATTAATAAGCAAACAGTCTGAAAACCAGAGATGTTAAAAAAAAAATCTACGAAGTAATTATACTTATGTCCGTTTAAAATCTAGATCATCATCAATGAAAACATGATAAATATCGTCTTAAATGATTAGAGATAAAATTAAAAGTTTAAATACATAACATCTCCCCCATCCTTCGCCAGGAAAAAAAATGCGGGGGGGGGGGGGGGGGGGGGGGGGGGGGGGGGGGGGGGGGGGGGGGGGTTACGCCTAAATGCATCTGGAATAGGCTTAACTGCAGCAGCTACACGTGTGGAATGCTCCAACAAGAGGTCGAGTTGGAGGTCCCGGGTTGCACGTGCATCTGAACACAACAGCACAGTGAACTGTCTCGCAGAGTCCCGGTTCACCTCTCGGATGGTTAAGACAGGAGTTGAAGGTAGGAGAGTGCATGTGATCGCTGAGAGGACAGTGAGATTTGAGAAGGTGTGTGGGATGAAATTCACAGCCTCTGACTATAGACTACCAGTTGTAGGCCTACAGGGCGTTTGGGCTCAGTGGTGGTTGGGGGAAAAAAGTGCTCTGAGAGAGAGAGAGAGAGAGAGAGAGAGAAATGTGCCAAGAACAGACGGAACACAGAAGAGGTCAAGGCGGTCAACCAGTCCATGGGAAAGGTCGGGGGGAAAAGCGAGCAAGAAACGGAAGAAAAGCGTCGCCCGAGGAACAGAATTTATTCTAGTAAGTGCCCAGTCGTTGGTGGTGGTGGTGGTTGTTGCTGTTGGTGGTGGTGGTGTCTGGCGTGTGTGTGTGTGTGTGTGTGTGTATTGTTTTTTGTTTTGTGACTCAAATTTTGAAGGAAAAGCCCCCCCCCCCCCCCCCTGTCCCAGCTCCCCCCCCCCCCCCCCCTCTTGTCCCTGCTCGCTCCCCGCCCCCCTTATCTTGCTCAAATCCTTGTTTCCGGCATATATCAGACCGTTTTCTTTCGTTCGTTTTTTTTTTTTTTTTTTTTTTTTTTTTTGAAGGGGGTGGGGAGGGGGGGGGGGGGGGGGGGGCAATAATGAAAACGCACTCAAACATGACAAAGAAACGTTGCAATGGCTTATGTATTTCGATAAAACAGCATCGATTTTGAAGGGGAAAAAAGCCGGCGGGATGAGGCGAGGGTAGGGTGGGAGAGGAAAGGAACTCTTTCCATAGCAGTGTGAGGACAGCGAAAGTAGGCTGTCGGTGATTGGTTGAGCTTCCCTTTGCGTTGCGCGTCGACCAATGAGATGGAGGGTTACTACCCCTTGAACTGTTTAGATAGGTGGAGGGCTAACTGGCCCGTGTGGAGAAAATGTTTGAAAACGAAAGCAGGGCTGCTCAACTTCAGACTGGTAGAGTTTATGCTGACCAGATTTTAAAAAAAATTAATGAAGTTTCATACAAAGTCATCCTAACACTCACGCACGCAACACACACACACACACACACACACACACACAACACACACACACACACACACACGTGTGGTTGAAAAAATTTTTTCAGCAAGGCTTGAATATTGTCAGGGTGTGATGTAACATTTTTTGGTTAAAAAAAAAAAAAAATCATCCCATGAAATGCTTAATAAGTGAACTTTATAATATTGGTGGTCTCGTGTAGTCCATTTCAAGTGAATTGGTTTTGTGTGTGTGTGTGTTGTGTGTGGGGTGGTGTGTTGTTTATACCGAGGCTACTGTATGAATTTGCTGTGAAGTCGAGAATTTATTGGAATACGCATGCACAGCTGGACGAAGATTGATGTGAAAAAACACACGATAAAAATGTCTGAAGTATGCATTCAAGGTATTTGTAACTAAAACAGGATAAAATGTCTGAAGTATGCATTCAAGGTATTTGTAACGAAAACACGATAAAATGTCTGAAGTATGCATTCAAGGTATTTGTAACTAAAACGGGATAAAAAAAAGATCAGTGCACAATATTTTCAAACTTAATGATAAACACACAAGCAGGTGTGTGCACACACGGAGTCACAACATACAGAGATGCGCGGCGTGCACCACGCACACGCACACGCACACACACACACACACACACACCGCCAGGCACACACTTTCTCACACACAAACCCCAAATGAAATCAAGAGGCGATGAAATACATTTGGCGACGTGGTGACGTCACGTTTATGACAAATAGTTAAGAACGGTAATTTTATATCCCCCCCACCCCCCCCCCTAGCTACGATTTAAAACAATTATGACGCGATAGAATGGGACTCTTCTGACGTCAGATCGTGTTATTCCAGGCGTTAAAATCATTATACTCTACACATTCGGGAATAGTCATGGTTAAACATGTTTACGATTCTCAAGGAAGTGGACTCTTGAGTTACCCCCCCCCCCCCCTCCTTTCCCCCCACAAAAAGAAAAAAGAAAAAAAAAAGGTCAAAACACTTTTCTTAGCAATCACTTGGAACGCCAAATTCACCGCTGATGACAGGTAATTATTGCTGCCGTTGCCGATATTATCTGATAGTGAAGATTAAAGTCGTTTACTTTAATACACTGTACGGTGTTGAAATTTTGACAAATTTCTTCAGACCTTGTAAACAGTAGGTAAAAACACGCACAAAATGTATCGCGTTACAAAATGTATTTTCATCTTTTTGGGGGGACGTTATGTTTTGACGTGCGCTTCGGGCTTTGCAGTTCACCGAATGCTGCCAACACGCTTATGATTAGTAGGAACGGAAAAGGTTAATCACGGGTTGTAGAAAGTTTTCGAAATCTCCAACACTTCTTGAAAAGGATTTTCGCCAATCTATACAGTACGCCAGTTATCTCCCGTTTGCAGAACTTCGAAAAGAAAAGTAAAAAAGGATCCTTTTGACTCTGGCCGTTCATACCCCCCCCCCCCCCCCCCCAAATCAAACCAAACAAAAACCAGATTTTTGTTCGATTTTTCACATACTCGTATTTCCCATTTACATTTGAAAACATCTCACATTTACGCCCCATAGTTATACTGACCACATTGGACGGAGAAATCACTGGTGTTGGATAGGCGGAACGTGGGAGAGGGGCTTTAGACAACCCCCCCCCCCCCCCCCCCCCCCCCCCCCCCCCCCCCCGCCCACGTTGAGAACAAGGGCCTAAAGCTGTGCCAAACATGATTATAGAAAGGCTGTTAATGTTATCTTCTGCTTTTTACTTCAGGACCAAGCGGTATTGTTTCGCTCCTTGTGGAATGTCCGTGCTGAGGCTGAAACATTACGTACATGGGTGTAGCTATGTGATGAGGGAGCTTGATTGAGCGGACTGGCAGTAAGGGCACTGAGGGAGAAAGGAGACTGGCAGTAAGGGCACTGAGAGAAAGGAGACTGGCAGTAAGGGCACTGAGAGAGAAAGGAGACTGGCAGTAAGGGCACTGAGAGAGAAAGGAGACTGGCAGTAAGGGCACTGAGAGAGAAAGGATAATGAGACTGCACAGACAAAGCATCAGGTTGGGGAAAAAAAACTTGAGAAAACGGTCCCTGCTTAAATGGTATTGATTCCATAGATTTTGCTGATACAGGCATCTTCATGTATGATTAACTCCAAAATTAATGTTGTACATGTTGATAAAGGACATGGGTCTTTGGGTCTATTTTTTTTATTGTTTCAGCTTTCTCCCTCTTTGAACGCACGAGTTTGAAAATGATATTCCAGTTGAAATATAAATTGTTGAAAAGAAAATTCCTTTATATTCTTTTGAAAAAAAAAATCATCGTTGCTTTTTCACCTACATGGTGTCCTTATCATTATTACTATCATGATTATTATTTTTTGAGGTAGTCGAAAGAGGGGCGGGCGGGGAGGGGAGGGGGAAGTGAAATCTGTGTCTTGTCCTGTACTTTGTCTATGTCCTTGGCGGTTACTAACCCCCTCTCTTTCTAAAATTTTCTGTCAGACTTTCTATTTCATTTATTGGTGCACCATCGCATGCAGCGTATTTACACGGTTAGTGTCTGTCTCAAAGATATCAGACTATTTCCAGTCAAATACCCAGTTGAGACAATTGCGAGTTACGGCATAGGGAAGTAATTGAAAACCGTCAGCTGAAGATTTACTAGTTTTTCTCCCTTGCCCCGCAGCAGATTTTTTTCAGAGCAGGCCGCACGCCGTTAGATGTATGCTACGAAAACTTTTTCATGCGTGATTTTATTTTTTTTTTTCTTCGCAAAAGGTATTCAAAGCATTCAATTTTGAATTTTCGAACATGAAAAAACCCTGTTAAATTTGGCCGCCTAAACGTTCGCCAAAAAGTGCTTTGACTTTTTGGGCTTAACTTTGGGGTATACAGCACAGCATGCGTGTTGTGTTAGTAGTATGTGGATTGTTGGGGATTTCGGGTTCGATGGATTTTGGTGGGGACTGATGTACGTTTGGCTGACAAACGTCATCTTCATATGCAGCTTGCTTTTCTGACACAAGTGTACTTTCCCAATGCCTCTCACCTAGTTACATGTTTATGCCACGTTGGCTTTTGTTCGTTGTAACGTTTGAACATTTAAACAACTCTCGCACATGCACGACACACGCACGCACGCCACGCACGCACGCACAGCACACGCACACGCACACACACACTCTCGACGTTGAAAGAAAAATGAGGGTCTTTGAATCCTTTTCATAAAAATTCACTTTCTGCAGTCTTTTGCTGTGTTGATTGGATTTTTAAATTCACTTCTGCAGTCTTTTGTGTGTTGATTGGATTTAAGTTCACTTCTGCAGTCTTTTGCGTGTTGACTGGATTTAAATTCACTTCTGCAGTTTTTGCTGTGTTGACTGGATTTAAGTTCACTTCTGCAGTTTTTGCTGTGTTGATTGGATTTAAGTTCCCTTCTGCAGTCTTTTTCTGTGTTGATTGATTTAAGTTCACTTCTGCAGTCTTTTGCTGTGTTGACTGGATTTTTAAATTCATCTGCAGTCTTTTGCTGTGTTGGAATGGATTTAAGTTCACTTCTGCAGTCTTTTGCTGTGTTGATGGATTTAAGTTCACTTCTGCCCGTCTTTTGCTGTGTTGACTGGATTTAAGTTCAAAATTCTGCAGTCTTTTGCTGTGTTGACTGGATTTAAGTTCCACTTCTGCAGTTTTTTTGCTGTGTTGACTGGATTTAAGTTACTTCTGCAGTCTTTTGCTGTGTTGACGGATTTAAGTTCATTCTGCAGTCTTTTGCTGTGTTGATGGATTTAAGTTCACTTCTGCAGTCTTTGCTGTGTTGACTGGATTTAAGTTCATTCTGCAGTCTTTTGCTTGTTGACTGGATTTAAGTTCACTTCTGCAGTCTTTTGCTGTGTTGACTGGATTTAAGTTCACTTCTGCAGTTTTTTTGCTGTGTTTGACTGGATTTAAGTTCCTTCTGCAGTCTTTTGCTGTGTTGACTGGATTTAAGTTCACTTCTGCAGTCTTTTGCTGTGTTTACTGGATTTAAGTTCATTCTGCAGTCTTTTGCTGTGTTGACTGGATTTAAGTTCACTTCTGCAGTCTTTTGCAGTGTTGATGGATTTAGTTCACTTCTGCAGTCTTTTGCTGTGTTGATGGATTTAAATTCACTTCTGCAGTCTTTTGTGTGTTGATTGGATTTAAGTTCACTTCTGCAGTCTTTTGCTGTGTTGACTGGATTAAGTTCACTTCTGCAGTTTTTGCTGTGTTGATTGGATTTAAGTTCACTTTGCAGTCTTTTTCTGTGTTGACTGGATTTAAGTTCATTCTGCAGTCTTTTGCTGTGTTGATGGATTTAAGTTCACTTCTGCAGTCTTTTGCTGTTGACTGGATTTAAATCCTTCTGCAGTCTTTGCTATGTTGACTGGATTTAAGTTTGTCGCGGTCAAGGTCCCCGTATCAAGGATGTGAGGATGGAAGAGGAGAGAGGGACAGGCAGGGCACAACAATCACCGACCCCACACTAAACCACTCGTGGAAAACAATAAAACCAAATAAGCAATTTATTAAATTAATGAAATATCTCATTCACACCTAGTGGAGAAGGGACGATATCAGAAGAGGGAGGATAGAGAGAAAATTGGAAAAGAAAGGGAAAAAAGAAGATGACAGCCACCTAAAAGAAGATTACTTAATGGACAAAATAACCAACAAAAGGGCCCACCCCTGGCCAGGGAAAAACTAAATTTAAACAACCACTAATCTATCCCAAATAAAGAAAGAAGAGAGGACAGGGGGAGAAAAATTAAATGAAGGAGGAACAGGGTTATCTCAGCCAACAAGCATATTCATCAACATTCAACACTTACACAATTCATGAATACTCACACATTACCCTCACAAACCCCACAGCCAAACAGAATGTCTCCCACCGCCAGGCATCACCAAACACCACATACACAGCTAGAATAAACTTTGCTCAAGTCTTTTCATGTCCGAACAGGGGAACACAGGTGATCCCAAAGAATTGATACTCGGAAGGGCGTTCTGGCCTCGCTCTTAGTACCACGGTCAGCGTCCGGCTCCCCATTTCAATACCAAGGGGTCTCCCCCGGAAAACCCCCTATGTATCTATCCCAGGACGGGTCCCCCGGGCGGACCCGTTTTTTTTTTCA
>CM031620.1:8162936-8186437 GCA_018398815.1 Conus ventricosus | reverse complement strand
ATGATATGCAGACCATTTTTGTGATTTTAGAGGGGTGAGCCATGCATCTGTGAACACACGTTTGTTAACAGGTCTGCAGGAGGCATGATTTTAGAAGAGTTGAGTCCGTGACTTGAGCATTTACTGTGAAATTTGTTCACCATTCCCACATGCTTTACCGGTACAAACTTTTGAATGCTTCCTATCACCATTTATGAACAGTATTTTCGGTATAAATTTTGTGATTGAACTACTAATTTTTGCTCTTCTGTGCAGGGCAAAACCAAGCTGTATTAGAGAGCGAGAGACTTAGAGAAAGCCTTTACCTGCAAAAATGATGTTATCTAGCATACCTGCACCATCCATGAGCGTGATGTTGGTGTGTGTTGTGTTTCAAACAGGAGTCTGTTACCTGTATCTGAAAACGGTGGAGAGAGCGGCCTTTCCACGCCGGCTCTGGGAGAAGGTCAAACTCTCAAGGAACCTGACAAAGGCCATGGAGCAGATCAACGAAAAATTGATCTACTGGCCAAAGTAAGTGAAGGGCGGAGCAGGAAAAATGTCTGCTTTACCGCCACACCATGCCCATCAGCCTTTTCCTTCATCGTTCTATATGTTTGTCCCTCCCTCTCTTTCCTTCATCGTTCTATATGTCTGTCCCTCCCTCTCTTTCCTTCATCGTTCTATATGTCTGTCCCTCCCTCTCTTTCCTTCATCGTTCTATATGTCTGTCCCTCCCTCTCTTTCCTTCATCGTTCTATATGTCTGTCCCTCCCTCTCTTTCCTTCATCGTTCTTTATGTCTGTCCCTCCCTCTCTTTCCTTATCGTTCTATATGTCTGTCCCTCCCTCTCTTTCCTTATCGTTCTATATGTCTGTCCCTCCCTCTCTTTCCTTATCGTTCTATATGTCTGTCCCTCCCTCTCTTTCCTTCATCGTTCTTTGTCTGTCCCTCCCTCTCTTTCCTTCATCGTTCTATATGTCTGTCCCTCCCTCTCTTTCCTTCATCGTTCTTTATGTCTGTCCCTCCCTCTCTTTCCTTCATCGTTCTTTATGTCTGTCCCTCCCTCTCTTTCCTTCATCGTTCTTTATGTCTGTCCCTCCCTCTCTTTCCGCCTCCACACCCTCCCCTGTCCTCTGCCCTTTCCATTTGAAGCCATATTCTCATGGTGGTCTGGTTGGTTGGTGTCCAGATGATCTTGATATAGACAACAGGCTTCTCATGGTGGTCTGGTTGGTTGGTGTCCACTTCAGATCTCTGAGCATCGCTGTTTTTTTGCTTGTGTAAGATAGGTCTTTGAGAAGTTCTCTCTCTCTCTAAAAAAAAAAAAATGAGGAACCAAAAAAGTCATGTAGAGTTGCATCTAAAAGACATGAGCCAAGATGTCACTGTTTCATCAAGGTCTGTTGAATAAGATTCTAAAGGGCTGACTGGCAATATTTGATGTCATTAGCCCAGAATTATAGTACTCTACCAGCGCATGTTGGCCAGAAATTACAGCTCTCATTAGCCCAGAATTATGGTACTCTACCAGCGCATGTTGGCCAGAAATTACAGCTCTCATTAGCCCAGAATTATAGTACTCTACCAGCGCATGTTGGCCAGAAATTACAGCTCTCATTAGCCCAAAATTATGGTACTCTACCAGCGCATGTTGGCCAGAAATTACAGCTCTCATTAGCCCAGAATTATGGTACTCTACCAGCGCATGTTGGCCAGAAATTACAGCTCTCATTAGCCCAAAATTATGGTACTCTACCAGCGCATGTTGGCCAGAAATTACAGCTCTCATTAGCCCAAAATTATGGTACTCTACCAGCGCATGTTGGCCAGAAATTACAGCTCTCATTAGCCCAAAATTATGGTACTCTACCAGCGCATGTTGGCCAGAAATTACAGCTCTCATTAGCCCAGAATTATGTACTCTACCAGCGCATGTTGGCCAGAAATTACAGCTCTCATTAGCCCAAAATTATGGTACTCTACCAGCGCATGTTGGCCAGAAATTACAGCTCTCATTAGCCCAAAATTATGGTACTCTACCAGCGCATGTTGGCCAGAAATTACAGCTCTCATTAGCCCAAAATTATGGTACTCTACCAGCGCATGTTGGCCAGAAATTACAGCTCTCATTAGCCCAAAATTATGGTACTCTACCAGCGCATGTTGGCCAGAAATTACAGCTCTCATTAGCCCAGAATTATAGTACTCTACCAGCGCATGTTGGCCAGAAATTACAGTATGGCACCAGACCTTCCTGAAGGCCAGAAATTACAGCTCTCTGCCTGAGCTCCTAGTGGGCCAAAAATGACAGTACTGCACTAGAGCACCTTGTAGTCCCCAAATGACAGTGCTGTACAAAGCAGTATGTTCTCACAGTGTGCCAGCTGTCGAGGAGTAATGTCCTCATTGCTAAGACCAGTGTTAGACACTGTGCAGGCTGCTTTTTCACTCTGTGTCCATGTAGGAGTGTGTGTGTGCAGGAACACGCTCAACAAGCCCCCAGATCATACACACATACACAACACACACACATGCATACATACACACACATGTGCACACATATACATGCATGTGCATATACACGCACACACACATACACACCCACACATACCCACACATACGCACATGTACACACATACACGTTCACACATACACACACGTGCACATGCACACACATGCACATGCACATACACGCGCACACACATGCACATGCACACGCATACCACATACATTGGCACACAAACATGGGCCCATGCCCACGCACCTGTGCACATACACACACACACATAAACATACCACACATACATAATGATAATAATGGCACAGCCAATGTTAGGTAGATACCCAAGGTCTGATGAGCGCTTTGGGCTAACGCATAGGTCAGACATCTGCAAAGTCATAGCAGTGCGGCCCTCTTCTTAAATTCTCTCATCTTAGTCATTAATTCATTTATCCATCAGCTTTAAATCCTGCGCAGTGTAGTCTCCAAACTTAGCGGATGTGGTGTAGCGTATATGGACTAGTCCGCACGCAGTGACACCTCCAGGAAGAAACTGAAACTGTGTCCATTGATGCTGTACGCCCCTGGTATTGGAGTGTTCACTGTGGTTGTTGTTTATGATACATGGATGTGACTTCTGTTGCCAGGTTCATCAGAAACAAGTGTAAGCAGCGACTGGTGAGGATTACAAAATACCTCACCAAAATGAGGAGGTTAACCCTCAAGAGAACGTGAGTCTTTCCACCTCTTTTTATTTTTGTTTCATAATCATGTGTTTATTCAAGTGTAATGTAAACAGATGTCGAAAGTGGAAAACTCTGGTGAAATGAAATTAATGAATGCTGAAGTACTAATGCCTTACTGCTTGATACATTGTTGAGAAAAAAAAGGGGGGGGAGGGGGGGGGGGCTGTGAAGAACTCTAACTCTTGATTGAAACTAATAGTTTTATTTAATTTATTTTTGTTTTTTGTTGAAAATTTTATGATAAGTCAAAAAAGATCAGCAAAGTTTGGATTTGGGGACTTTATTTTGTCATAAAATTTTTACTTTTTTTGTTTGTTTAAATGGTGTTAAAACTGGAAATCTTGTGTTCGTGAAATATATCAGGTACAGCATGTTCTTTGGGGTTATTATATCCTTAAGTAATGAAAGCCTGAAATGCGCCTGACAATTAAGAAATTTTCTGATTTGGAATACGTATGCATCCCCCCCCCCCCCCCCCCCCCCCCCCCCCACACACACACACCACACACACACACTCAAACACCACACACCACACACCAACACTCACACACACACACACACTCACACACACACACACACACAACACACACACACACACACACACACACACACACACACACACACACACGTTTGGATGTGAGCACTCACAATTACACACATTTGTACCACGTTTCGCACAGATTTAGCTTCAGGGTTTGATCTCTTACTGTGTTTCGCATCTAGCATTTTGGACACCTTATGTTCATTTTTTGTTGTCTCCTTACTCCATTTCTCTCCATTTTTTCAGTCTGTCTTTCTCTGTCTCAGTTTCTGTCTGTCTTGTAATTCTTTTCCCATCTCCAATCAAATGATTGGGGAGGACTGAGAATCGTTCAGTTGACATGACAGCCAAAACTGTGCAGTAATATGTATTGTCTTTGTTTCCCAGAGCATGTTCCTTGATTTGATGTAGGACTTTACAATCAGTATTTATGTAATGATTTGGCCAGTTATCCATTCATAAGTGTTTGAGGTCTAATCGAATAAAATCAATCATAGTCTGTCTGTCTGTCTGTCTGTCTGTCTGTCTCTCTCTCTCTCTCTCTCTCTCTCTCTCTCTCTCTCTCTCTCTCTCTCTCTCTCTCTCTTTCTCTCTCTCTCTTTTCCTCTGCCCCCATCCCTCCTTCTCTCCCTCCTCCCAGACCTCCCTTCTTATCAGTTTTCTTTTACTTTCAGGGCCAAGCTTGTGACGGTTCAGAAGAAAGTGGAGAGAAGAGAGCTGAGGAGAGAGGTAAGCGTGGAGTACAGTGCTGGTCGACTGACAGTGGCTCATCTTCAGACACACTGACATACAGCCCTGAAGTTACAGTGCTGGTTGACTGACAGCGGGTCATCTTCAGACACACTGACATACAGCCCTGAAGTTACAGTGCTGGTTGACTGACAGCTGGTCATCTTCAGACACACTGACATACAGCCCTGAAGTTACAGTGCTGGTTTACTGACAGCGGGTCATCTTCAGACACACTGACATACATCCCTGAAGTTACAGTGCTGGTTTACTGACAGCGGGTCATCTTCAGACACACTGACATACATCCCTGAAGTGTTGACCATGACAAAGGCCCACTCTAGGTTCATCTAGCAGTTCAATGGGGTCTTCTGACATTTTCAAACTGAACACCCTTAAATAATGATGAGAATGATGCATTTATAAAGCACCTTGCCAAAGGTTCTATGCGCTGACAATCCACTCATGTGTACGCAGTGGGCTGCCTACCTGGGTAGTACCAACTGAAGAGCTGCTTGCCATGACATCCAGTCAATATCGTTTTCTGAATTTCCTTACTTCCTTCGTTCTTTCCATTTCTCACGCAGGGTGCATGCTATGTCATCCATGTCATCCATCCATAACAACGGCTAAAATGGCCTTCTCTTCTGAAAGTTGGTGATGGGATTTCACATGTGTGCAAGATGTTATGCGTGCGTTCACAAACAGAACCTCTGTTGATAGTCTCATTCAAAGAACTGTTCGGGAAATGGAGTCAGAACCGATGTTCATTCTGACTTGTACTTCACAACAGTGGTGTCTGGTCATTTTTTGGTGTTGGGAAAGAATACAGTATAGTCATGTGTGTCTTCAGATGACTTCTCTGATTTGATAGAGAAGGCTGAACTAATGCAGGATCTTACAACTTTCACACTGATAAAATCACAAGCTGGCAAGCAGCCAAGTTAAGGCTGGATGAAGTTTGGTTGTGTGTAGTACATGTGTCCCTGGACTGAGCGTGTTGGTGTGTCTGTGTTGTGTGTAGTACATGTGTCCCTGGACTGAACGTGTTGGTGTGTCTGTGTTGTGTGTAGTACATGTGTCCCTGGACTGAGCGTGTTGCCGTGTCTGTGTTGTGTCTGGACTGAGCGTGTTGCTGTGTCTGTGTTGTGTGTAGTACATGTGTCCCTGGACTGAGCGTGTTGCAGTGTCTGTGTTGTGTGTAGTACATGTGTCCCTGGACTGAACGTGTTGCAGTGTCTGTGTTGTGTCTGGACTGAGCGTGTTGCTGCGTCTGTGTTGTGTGTAGTCAGGCATGGGAATTGGCCGCGGATTCGCGGATTTCAGTTGGAAAATAATTCTGTCCGCAGGAAAAAAAATCTGTCCGCGGAAAAAAAAATCCGCCGATTAAGTTTTTCGCGCGGGGGGGAAAATCCTGTGCACCATCTCGCGCATGCCCGGAGGCGACTGGAACATTGTGTGTTCAGCTTACTCTGCTTTCCGCTTCCGCTCGAGAAGAGAGAACAATGGCGACGCATATCATTGAACGAGGCAATAAATTCGATGACTCTTCGTGTGCGAACGCCTGGAGGTGGGAGTGGGTGGCAGTTGTGCACGAAGTACAATGGAAAGGAGAGTTAAAGAAAGAACGTGTCGGCACGCGATTCTGTAAAGTGGACTTGCCAGGCGAGGCACGATGCGTCACTTGCAACAAGCATGTCCAGTATGGAAGTCGTGGATTGGTAGCGCTGACCAGAGCACAGAATGCACAGATTTTACCATAAATCTGGCCGGCAAACGACACTTGGAGAAGAGTGCTACTCTTGCAAACAACCAACGCTTACCAGGCAATTTTGACAATAGACAGATGGAAATTACGGGAAAGTATTGTGAAATGAAGTGTTCAATTGCAACCTGCAGCAAAAAAAAAAAAAAAAAAAAAAAATTTCTGGTGCTTTATCTTTTTTAAACATGTAGTGAATACATTTATGAATTTTTTTGTTTGCATGTTTTTGTTTTGACAAGGGTATGACAGTCTATTACAGAGAGAATGAACATGAAGAAAGAATGAATACTTTTGTAATCACTGTTTTTAGTCCAAAAATACACATTTTTGCTGTTTAAAATTAAAGGAATTATGTGCACAGAATGCACAGATTTTACCATAAATTTCAATTTTTTTCCGGGGGAGCATGCCCCGGACCCCCCTAGTTTCAGCTGATTTTGAATTTTCCAATTCCCATGCCTGGTAGTACATGTGTCCCTGGACTGAGCGTGTTGCAGTGTCTGTGTTGTGTGTAGTACATGTGTCCCTGGACTGAACGTGTTGCAGTGTCTGTGTTGTGTGTAGTACATGTGTCCCTGGACTGAGCGTGTTGCAGTGTCTGTTTTGTGCTCCCTGGTGAATGCTTGATCTTTGCTTTTGTTTTTTTCTTTCAGCAAAAAGCGCTGGTTGCCGCCAGTCTGAACCAGGAGATTGAGAAAGAACTGTTGGAACGTCTCAAGAACAAGACTGTAAGTATTGCGACAGATTTGCCGGTCACTTTTTTTTTCCCTTTTATTCTTTGATTATTGTTTTATATGCATCTCAGTCAGAAATGTTCCACAACATAGGAAGCACGTACAGCAGTGAGCATGTGGATAACATACTCATTACAGAAGTGAAAAAAAAATGGTCGGTGATTCAAATTTCTCTTCAACAAGCTACACCATCTCACCCCCCCCCCCCCCCCACTAAATCTGAAATGGTGGTGTTAAGTTGTAGTCTTGCTGTAAGCAGCTCTTTCAGCTGAGGTGGCAAGGCAAGGTCCCATTGTGCGACATACTCCTGATGACTGCAGCCCTGCCAGCCACAGAGGCCACATCAGGGCTGCAAACAAAGGAACAAAGAAACAAACAAAACATTTCTGAAATTTTCATCTGTTAGAAATGATTCACTAGAGAAAAACATCCAGAATTTCAGAATTCATGATAGAATGTGGGGTATGGAGGTTATTGTTAGTTACGATGGAGCTTGAATGTAATTTTATCTTGGATATTATCAAGAGCAAGGCTGAGAGGGGGAAAAAGTTGTCAGGATAGGTGGGCTGGTATCTCTGTGTTGATATTTATTTTGTTATGTGGGGAGGATGAGCGGGGGGGGGGTCTAAGTTCTAGCTACCATTTTTATATAATTTTTCATGCAGTTGGTAACCAACAGAGAGCCAGGCTAAAAAGAAAGTGGTGGAGAAGAAAGGGGTGGATGTGGGTGTGGGGAGGAATAATCACTTTTATGACTAATGTTTTATTGTTTCCAGACCTACTTTAAAGACAGTATTGTCGATCTGTTGTAAGAAAACAAAAAAGGACTTAGAGGAGCAAACCAAATGTGCACAACAAGTCAATATTGTAAATGAAAGTGCTGACATCTGTTGCTGAAATGTACAAAGGTTCATACAATTCACAGTAAAGGTATCGCGCGCATGCACACACACACACACACACACACACACACATATGCATGCACACACTCACATACACATGCACACACATTTGTTTCATGCTAAACAACATGTGAATTCAGTCCCAATGTTTGTTTCATGAAAGGAATGAGTGCCGTGAGTGGCTTCATTCAAAAAGTATGCACATATTCACGTCAGGGCTGGAAATTCCCAGACTTTTTTAGTGGTCCTGGGGACAATTAACACAAAATCTGCTTGTCCCCCAACATTTCTACTCATCCTTCCTAGGTGCAAAGTTCCAGTTTCATCTGGGAGGTGTCACTGCATGCGGACTAGTCCATATGCACTACACCACATCCACTAAGTCTTGAGACCACACTGTCCATGAACACATAGGTATAAATATAGTTAACAAAAGTAACCACCAGAAATGGGGGGGAAATGAAGGTCCAGAGGTTAGATTGAATTTCTAAAATTGCTTGCTAGTGTTTGGTCTGGTAAGTGGAGAATATTAGTGTTATTGTTTGCCATAAAAGAAGAAAAATAGGTGCATGGAAAAGGCTATCATAATCATTCTTTCCCTTTTCTTTTCCCTGCAGTATGGAGACATCTACAACTTTCCCCAAACGGCCTTTGATAAGGTGGTAGAGGATGAGGAGCTGGAGGAGGACGAAGAGGAGGCAGAGGAGGAGGAGGGGGAGCAAGAGCTGGAAGAGGAGGTAAGTCACCTGTACATTTTTTAAAGTCTGGTTATGGTGTAGGTCAGTCCAGCTGACCATGGGGATCACACCAGAGCCTTTGTGAAGGTCATGGTGTAGGTCAGTCCAGCCGACCATGGGGATCACACCAGAGCCTTTGTGAAGGTCATGGTGTAGGTCAGTCCAGCCGACCATGGGGATCACACCAGAGCCTTTGTGAAGGTCATGGTGTTGGTCAATCCAGCTAACCATGGGGATCACACAGAGCCTTTGTGAAGGTCATGGTGTAGGTCAGTCCAGCTGACCATGGGGATCACACCAGAACCTTTGTGAAGGTCATGGTGTTGAGCCTTTGTTAAGGTCATGGTGTTGAGCCTTTGTTAAGGTCATGGTGTTGAGCCTTTGTTAAGGTCATGGTGTTGAGCCTTTGTTAAGGTCATGGTATTGGTCAGTCCAGCCGACCATCGGGATCACACCAGAGCCTTTGTTTTTTTCCGTTAACTTTTTTAAGTCAGTGTCTTCTGTATTGAATTTTGTGATGGAGTGGTTCGTTTGGAGTTGTGTGCGCTTATATATCTGGTGTACATGATGTGTGTGCAAGTCATAGTGTGTCTGTGTGTTATGCATAGAATGATGTGGTGTGTTGATGCTGATATGTGTAAGTCAGGTTGTGTGTCTGTGTGTTATGCATAGAATGATGTGGTGTGTTGATGCTGATATGTGTAAGTCAGGTTGTGTGTCTGTGTGTTATGCATAGAATGATGTGGTGTGTTGATGCTGATATGTGTAAGTCAGCTTGTGTGTCTGTGTGTTATGCATAGAATGATGTGGTGTGTTGATGCTGATATGTGTAAGTCAGCTTGTGTGTCTGTGTGTTATATATAGAATGGTGTGGTGTATTTATGATGATGTGTGTAAATTAGGGTGTGTGTCTTTGTTTTATACATAGTGTTGTGGTGTATAGATGGCACTCTGTGTAACTCAGGGTGTCTGTGTGTTATACATAGAATGGTCTGGTGTGTTGATGATGATCTGTGTAAGTCAGGTTGTGTGTGTGTGTGTGTTATACATAGAATGATGTAGTGTGTTGATCATGATGTGTGTAAGTCAGGTTGTGTGTGTTGTGTGTTATACATAGAATGATGTGGTGTGTTGATGGTGATGTGTGTAAGTCAGGTTGTGTGTCTGTGTGTTTTATACGTAGAATGGTCTGGTGTGTTGATGGTGTTCTGAGGTGATCTTTTGCCGAGGCAAAGAGAGCGTGTGTTGGAGAGGATGGGAAGTTGTATGTGGATCAGGATGTATATGTTGTGGGTTTCTAGAATTATCCATTACTTATTATTTGGTTGAAGAGGACCCTTAGATATCCTAAAATATGTGGTGGTTCCATAGGATTTGTTTGTTGTTGATCGTGCATTATCCATTACTTATTATTTGGTTGAAGAGGACCCTTAGATATCCTAAAATATGTAGTGGTTCCATAGGATTTGTTTGTTGTTGATCGTGCATTATCCATTACTTATTATTTGGTTGAAGAGGACCCTTAGATATCCTAAAATATGTGGTGGTTCCATAGGATTTGTTTGTTGTTGATCGTGCATTATCCATTACTTATTATTTGGTTGAAGAAGACCCTTAGATATCCTAAAATATGTGGTGGTTCCATAGGATTTGTTTGTTGTTGATCGTGCATTATCCATTACTTATTATTTGGTTGAAGAGGACCCTTAGATATCCTAAAATATGTAGTGGTTCCATAGGATTTGTTTGTTGTTGATCGTGCATTATCCATTACTTATTATTTGGTTGAAGAGGACCCTTAGATATCCTAAAATATGTAGTGGTTCCATAGGATTTGTTTGTTGTTGGTCGTGCATTATCCATTACTTATTATTTGGTTGAAGAGGACCCTTAGATATCCTAAAATATGTAGTGGTTCCATAGGATTTGTTTGTTGTTGATCGTGCATTATCCATTACTTATTATTTGGTTGAAGAGGACCCTTAGATATCCTAAAATATGTAGTGGTTCCATAGGATTTGTTTGTTGTTGATCGTGCATTATCCATTACTTATTATTTGGTTGAAGAGGACCCTTAGATATCCTAAAATATGTGGTGGTTCCATAGGATTTGTTTGTTGTTGATCGTGCATTATCCATTACTTATTATTTGGTTGAAGAGGACCCTTAGATATCCTAAAATATGTGGTGGTTCCATAGGATTTGTTTGTTGTTGATCGTGCAGCTGGCCTAGCAGCGTCTACAGGCCTAACATCATTGACATTGATTGTGGATGTTACATACGTATGCGCTTTCTCCTGTTGTCTTGTTGATGCTGAAATTGTTAGTGGATGTAGGTATATGAATGAATATTGAAGTATAACTTGCTGAAATTGTTAGTGGATACTAGGTATATGAATGAATATTGAAGTATAACTTGCTGAAATTGTTAGTGGATGTAGGTATATGAATAAATATTGAAGTATAACTTGCTGAAATTGTTGGTGGATGTAGGTATATGAATGAATATTGAAGTGTTAACTTATCAGCAAATCATGAGCTATTGTCAGTGTATTGAAGCAAGTCAGATGAATTTGTTTGAATCAGTGGTCTTCTGGTCTGTATCCCAGCTGCACCATTATTAATCCATGACACATTGTTGTGTAACAGAGTGAATCACACCATTTTTTTTAAAAAGCGTTCGTATTTATTTTACTTTAAGAACATCTTTTTCTAATGAAACTTTGCTGATGTATTTATGTTGAGTTCTTAGAGATCAAAGAGATAAATTTTATAATGTTGTCCACTATTCTTTCTTTCATGCATGAAAAATAGCTGAAGGTTGTGAAACTGCTTGAAATCATAAGTAAAAAATGCTTCGGCAGTCAAGGGTTTGACTGCTTGATATGTGAGACATATGTGCTCAGTTTGGTTTTGCTATGCATGACATACATTGTCCATTTGTATCAGCTGACTGGTTGCTGATGTGGCACTGAACTTTCACATGACAGAATGCTCTTGAAAACTCTTGGACTTTTCCAGAGTTTACCCAGAAGTGGCTGGCCTGTCAGAATGATTCCACAACTAGACCTGATGGTCTGTGTTTTAGACGTGTGGGCTATACGATGATACAGTGCACTAACATATTACATATCAGGATCCCACTTCTTTATGAACTGTCAGATTTCAGTGAAACATAAAAATGAGAATCAGTCAAAAAGATATTTTTGCAGCTAAATGAAAAAAAAAATACACACACACAAAAGTCAGGGAAGAGTTAAAAAAACAAACAAAAGAAAACATTGGCAGTGCAGTCCACTGACTACTGGTCTTTTTTTCTTTTCTTTTTTTTTGTGGGGGGGGGGGGGGGGGGGGGGGGATGCTAGCAGACGACACTAGCCACACGAAATCTCATGTAGACTTCTTCTTGAGAGTGGGAAGTTGCCATTTTGTATACTCAGTTAAAGGCAAAAGCGAAGAAGCCTGAAAACATCGGTGTGAACAGACAGTCCCAGGTGTAGACTGAAAACATCGGTGTCAACAGACGGTCCAGGTGTAGACTGAAAACATCGGTGTCAACAGACGGTCCCGGGTGTAGACTGAAAACATCGGTGTCAACAGACGGTCCCAGGTGTAGACTGAAAACATCGGTGTCAACAGACGGTCCCAGGTGTAGACTGAAAACATCGGTGTCAACAGACGGTCCCAGGTGTAGACTGAAAACATTGGTGTCAACAGACGGTCCCAGGTGTAGACTGAAAACATCGGTGTCAACAGACGGTCCCAGGTGTAGACTGAAAACATCGGTGTCAACAGACGGTCCCAGGTGTAGAATGAAAACATCGGTGTGAACAGACGGTCCCAGGTGTAGACTAAAAACATCGGTGTCAACAGACGGTCCCAGGTGTAGACTGAAAACATCGGTGTGAACAGACGGTCCCAGGTGTAGACTGAAAACATCGGTGTGAACAGACGGTCCCAGGTGTAGACTGAAAACATCGGTGTGAACAGACGGTCCCAGGTGTAGACTGAAAACATCGGTGTCAACAGACGGTCCCAGGTGTAGACTGAAAACATCGGTGTCAACAGACGGTCCCAGGTGTAGATTGAAAACATCGGTGTCAACAGACGGTCCCAGGTGTAGACTGAAAACATCGGTGTCAACTGACGGTCCCAGGTGTAGACTGAAAACATCGGTGTCAACAGACGGTCCCAGGTGTAGATTGAAAACATCGGTGTCAACAGACGGTCCCAGGTGTAGACTGAAAACATCGGTGTCAACAGACGGTCCCAGGTGTAGATTGAAAACAACTGTGTGAACAGATGGTCCCAGGTGTAGACTGAAAACATCGGTGTGAACAGACGGTCCCAGGTGTAGACTGAAAACATCGGTGTCAACAGACGGTCCCAGGTGTAGATTGAAAACATCGGTGTCAACAGATGGTCCCAGGTGTAGATTGAAAACATCGGTGTCAACAGACGGTCCCAGGTGTAGATTGAAAACATCGGTGTCAACAGACGGTCCCAGGTGTAGATTGAAAACATCGGTGTCAACAGACGGTCCCAGGTGTAGACTGAAAACATCGGTGTGAACAGACGGTCCCAGGTGTAGACTGAAAACATCGGTGTCAACAGACGGTCCCAGGTGTAGACTGAAAACATCGGTGTCAACAGACGGTCCCAGGTGTAGATTGAAAACATCGGTGTCAACAGACGGTCCCAGGTGTAGACTGAAAACATCGGTGTCAACAGACGGTCCCAGGTGTAGACTGAAAACATCGGTGTCAACAGACGGTCCCAGGTGTAGCTTGAAAACATCGGTGTCAACAGACGGTCCCAGGTGTAGATTGAAAACATCGGTGTCAACAGACGGTCCCAGGTGTAGATTGAAAACATCGGTGTCAACAGACGGTCCCAGGTGTAGATTGAAAACATCGGTGTCAACAGACGGTCCCAGGTGCAGATTGAAAACATCGGTGTCAACAGACGGTCCCAGGTGTAGATTGGAAACATCGGTGTCAACAGACGGTCCCAGGTGTAGACTGAAAAGGGTTCTGTAATCCACTCCATGCTCTGACCAGCATCAGATTGCATCATTTGTGACATTTTTTTTTCAGCAAAGGGAGAGCATGCCGGCCAGTCTGCCATAGATCTCAGCCATGTTACAGACATGAAACTTCTCAGGTTTTAGCCTGAATTCAGGCCTTTCAAAGATTTCCAGGACCGTTCTTGAGATAAATTGCATAAAGCTGCTGAGAAACTTAGGGGTATGTAGGAAAGATTAAGACCCATCAGATTTCTGGTTCACCATCCAATCCATTGTCTGATTCCAGTTCAGTTTGTCAATGTTTTTGCCAGCACCTTCACACTTGTTTGTTAGAAGAAAATCTTTCAAAGCTAAGAAAAGGAATTGCGGAGAAGCATTGACAAGACTGCGCACATCAGTGGCTTGAGCATACCATTGAACTCGCTGTAGTTTGCAAGTGTAGGGAAAAGGCTTCCGCCTCAGTGGGCTTCCCCTTTGACCCTTGAAGCAGTTGTCCCTGTACCTCACCTGGTGATCCAATGCCACCAGTGTCTAGACCTTCTGAACATTTTCAGGCTTTTTCCACTTGCTCTGGTCTCATGTCTCTGATATATATATATGTGTGTGTGTGTGTGTGTGTTACAAAAAAAAAAGTGTAATGAGTATGTATTATGTATGTTTTAAGCAGGCAAGTGGTGAAGGAATCATATATGAAGGATATATAATGTGAAATAAATAAAAAATGACATTGGTTTTGTGATTGCATAGGATGAAGAAGATGTGGGCCAGGCAGAATTCGTGGAGGATTTTGATGAAAGCGATGAGGACATGGAGGTAAGCTTTCTTGCTGAGTCAGTGTTTGTGGAGAAAATGTCAGGGTGTTTTTGATGCTGCTTTGTTTGTGTTTCTGTTCTTGTTTTGTCTTTGATTTTTTTTCCTTCCCCCTCCCCACCTTCTAACCCCAGCCCTCCTCAAATAAACGTCATTCATCTGTCTCTTCAGCAATGGATGTTTTCTTTCATTTTTATTCCTTCCCCTCCCCACCTTCTAACCCCAGCCCTCCTCAAATAAACGTCATTCATCTGTCTCTTCAGCAATGGATGTTTTCTTTCATTTTTATTCCTTCCCCTCCCGACCTTCTAACCCCAGCCCTCCTCAAATAAACGTCATTCATCTGTCTCTTCAGCAATGGATGTTTGAGGCTGGCTTGCCATAGAAATTTCAGATTTCATAGGAAAGAAAAATGAAATATTGGAAGAGGCTGATTATCCTTTTCTTTTTAGTTCTTTAGTAGACTTGTAAAGACGTTCAAATACCAGAGATATCCATGGGAGGTAATCAGGTGCCAGCGAAGCCTGCCGAGGGTGTATGGAATGCAGTTGTCTCCCTTAGGTCAGTCATCTAGTGGGGAGGTGAAAAGCGAGCGAGTGAGATGAGAACATGATTTGCATTACGTGTAGACAGATATGTACATACATATTAAACCTTCCACCAAAAAATGAGTCATTTATCATGCCACAGTGTTTGCAGCTAGCAGCCAGATTATTTCAAGTCATGTGAACGTCGTGTTTTTCAGGACAGCCAGATGTCCAGCGAGGCAGATGACAGCTCCTCTTCAGAGGAGGAGGAAGAAGCGAGCGGCAAGGGCAAAGGCAAGGCCAAGGGCAAGGCCAAAGCCAGGGGCAGGAAGCGGCCCCACCTGAAAGTGGCGTACGAACTGGAGAATGTGGACCAACCTCTGGCCACCACATCCAAGCTGAAGATCCACAACACGTGACCCACTGTGGGCTGAGGACTGGAGTGTGTGGCAGCCATTGACCTGTACCAAGCTGAGGAAGAGGTCTGTGCGAGGCTACTTCTGTTCCTGTGACACCTGCAGACTTTGACGTGGGGGGTCTCCACACTCCTCGTACAGACTTTGACGTGGGGGGTCTCCACACTCCTCGTACAGACTTTGACGTGGGGGGTCTCCACACTCCTCGTACAGACTTTGACGTGGGGGATCTCCACACTCCTCGTACAGACTTTGACGTGGGGGGTCTCCACACTCCTCGTACAGGCCATGGCATAGGGGATTTCTTCCTTCAAGCAGCAGGTGCCAGCTAGTGTGATCAATCCATGCTGTTTGTGTGTGTGAGTGAGTGTGGGTGTGTGTGTATGTGTGTGTGTGTGTGTGTTGTACTCTGTGTGTGTGTGTGTGTATATGTATGCGTGCAAGTGTGTGTGCAAATATATTTTACATAGAGAATCGTTGATTGTCTTTAAATTTTAAAAAAGTGGCATTGTTAATTTTAGAACATGGTGGGCTGTTTTCCTGAAGAGTTATCCATATGTATTCTGTCTGCTATGAAAAAAGGCTTCTTGTCATGATGATGATCATTCATGTGTGCATGTTGGATGAGAGTGTGTGGAAATAAACTGTATGAATAACATCTTTTGTTCTTTGCTGTCTGTGTAATTGGTTATGTTATAAGGTTTGTATCATACCTTTGTAGCATTCCCATTTTTTTCCTTTCTCTGTCTCGTGCTCTCCCTCCCCCTTCCCTCTGTCTGTGTTTATTAAGTGGGACATGGTATCTGACTTAACAAGGATTCCCATATTTCTTGCGAGCGCCTGTGTTCTCCTTTTCTGTTCAGTGGCTAGAACTCTGTGACTTATTATCATTGGTGAGGTTTTGTAGGATGTGACCGTTTTAAATCCCACCACAACATGGCCACCTGCTGTCACCAAGGATAGTCTGTTTCCTCCTTGAGGCAGACCGGTGCAGACACTCCACACATCTAAACAACATGGCCACCTGCTGTCATCAAGGATAGTCTGTTTCCTCCTTGAGGCATCGCGGTGTGCAGACCGGTGCAGACACTCCATACATCTGAACAACATGGCCACCTGCTGTCATCAAGGATAGTCTGTTTCCTCCTTGAGGTATTGCGGTGTGCAGACCGGTGCAGACACTCCATACATCTGAAAGGTGACAGTTGTCAGCAGTTACGGTTGAGTAAATCAGTAAATTAGGAAGGAAGGAGTCAGAAAAAGCTGCTTATATCCAGACAGTGATTTGGAGCAGGGGTGGGGTGGTAGACTACCTTCTTGCCTTCCCCATATTATTTGAAGCCAAAGAAACACAGAATAATTAAGAGGGAAAAAAAGAGACACGGAAAAAAATCTTTTGACTCACGATGTATTTGTGTGGTCCTGAATGGACAGCGTTTTGGGTGAGACATATCAGGAGTAATATCTTGGCTTGGGCTCCATCAGATTGCACAGTTTTGCTGCTATGGATGAAAAATATGGATAGCATGTGATGGTGCATTTTTCCCCTCCTTCCCCATCTCCCTTGCCTTTAAGAAGAATTTGGAAGAGGAGCCCCCCACCCTCACCCCCTCATTCATTTAAGTTTTTATAGAAGTTTGGAAGTTAAGCTTGTCTTGTCATTTCAAACTGCCCTCCCCCTTCCCACACCCACCTCGAACCTCACCCCTCATCAGTGCAGCAGTATGCACCATAACAATAGTTCCCTCATCAGTGCAGCAGTATGCACCATAGCAATAGTTGTGTGTGTGCATCTCAGTTTATTCGTTCGTAAGTATGTGCTTGTTTGTGTGCACCAGGTGCAGGTGTGTTCATGCCTCTTTATGCAAGCGCACAAGAATGTCGTGTGTGCTTAGGCACACTAACATACATACATTCTTGCATGTGAACACATTAAAGTATAGGGACAGTCTGTGAGTGAATATATCTGTGTGGATTGGCAGTTCAGGCAGTGTTTATTGATAAAGAAAAAAAATATAAACAAATGTGTAAACAAATTCAATTAAATGAAAATTCGTAGACACATATGTGCGTCCTCCAACACCTATAGAAGTCCACGCATGCACTGACACAAATATGCCATGCGACTAGTCAGTTACAACAATTGTGCACAATCACCAAGATACCCATGCAATGGACCACTCCACCTCCCCTTCTTTCCCCTCTATTTGTTTGTGTGCATGACCAGGGAGAGGAGAACAGGGATTGTTAATACCTGCACCCTACATTGAAATGTGCTTGAAGTTTTATTGGCATGACTAAGCTATGGTCCAATGACAGGTTGGATTTTATGTCTGTTTGATAAACAGAATCTTTGGTGGTTAAAAAAAAGAAGGAAAAAAACCGCCCCCCCCCCCCCCCCCCCCCCCCCCCCCCCCCCCCCCCCCCTCCCCCCCCCCCCCCACAAAGTATCTTTTCATGCTAAATGTAGACAAATGCCGCAAAAAGAGAAGAAAGTACAGATACGGCTGTTAACCAATTTCTGTTGATCCCATGCGTCAAATCTGTGTACACATATGGATACCGCTTGTAAACTGCAATTACTGAATCTCATACCTCTGTGCAGCCATACACCTTTGATGTATTTTGTACTCCATTTTATAAAAGGTATGTTCAATATGCCCTATTGCCCTTGCCCCAGACCCCTTATGCACCAAACGAACAAACCAACCAGTGTGGTGTGGTGCTTTCATGGTCAATGTACCAGCCCTCCCCCCCCCCTCTCTCTCTCTCTCTCTCTCTTGTTTTCATTGTCACAAGAAAAGCAGTCGGTTTTGAAATTGCCAGGCCCTGTCAGTTAACCTTTAGATAAGAAGCCTACACCTTTAGTAAGGTTTTTTTCTTTGGTTTTCAAAATGAAGATCAAAACCGTCAAGAGCAAAGAAGTTTCCAAATTACACAAGCTGTCAGGAAAATCCCCTGAGAAATTGACCTGCTCCGGGAAAAAAAAAGATAAAGGAAAGATAACACCTGTCTTTCTAACGCAAACAAAATGACCTTTTATCAATTTATGGGTCAAGGTCAGTACCCAAGTTGTGCATGCGTCATCTAGTCCAGAAACATCACATCCAAACTCAAGATCCGCAGATCTGAATCGATCGATGATTATAACAACACGTGGAGTCAAACTGTTTGTAGCACAATGTTTGCAGTATGGGCATGCCGTCTCACACGCATGTTTTGGCATATTATATTCTTTGAAATGATAAAGTGACTAATGGGACACAGACTTGTTCTGGGGAGAAAAGAAATTCAGGGGGAAGATATTATTCCAATGCAAATGGCGTTAGCCTAACTTTTCTCGGTATACCAGCCAAGCAAGTGGACTCATTGCTAGGATGTTACAGAAAAGTTTGAATTTCGTGATTTCGCAGAGTAATGATTTAGCCAAAATCTCCGACAAAACAAAGAGCGATAGACTACAAAGTCGCTGTTTTTCGTACGATGATCACAAGCGGTACTGAAAATATCCCAAGCATGCAATAATTAATACGACACTTTACCTTTACAAACATTTCTTTTAATGTAGATTTTTTTTCTTGGATTAGTTTTCACGTATTTTGTACGGATTCAAGAAATTAATAAAGGTTCGACCAGCAGAGACTCGAAAATGGCGCTGAAATTTAGTAGTAGTAGTAGTAGTAGTGTGTAGGGACGTAATCAATACATAGGCCGTTAAGCCTTTCAATGTCCCCTCGTGTTATTTTGCTTTTATAACAGGGTTGAAAATGCATGCAATATAAATTTTCCTTCTTATTCATCAAAGCTTCTAAACTGTACTTTAAATTTCAAGTCTTCATCCAGCAAATTCTTAAAAACGTTAGTATTTTTAGCAAATTTAAGTGCAGTTGGCAAACTGTTCCAGTTAGCAATAACTCTGTTACTGAACTTGAATCTCCCCATATTAGTATGAAACTGCTTAACAAATATTTTGCCTTCCGAATTTCTTGTTCTATCTGTTTTAACAGTCTCAAAAAAATAGTCCCACTGTATGTCCGTTTGCTGGTGAAATATTTTGAACACTTCAATCAAATCCCCTCTAATACGTCTGCCTTTTAAAGAGTGCAAATTTAAGTAATTTAATCTATCTGTATAAGACATGTTTGTACATTCTTGCAAGATTTTAGTAGCTCTTCTCTGTACTCTTTCGATTGCTATTGACTGTCTTTTCAAGTGTGGGTACCAGATTATATTGCCATATTCAAGATGCGGTCTAACCATAGCTTTATATAACTTTAAAAACGTTTCTTTATTTAGGTAAATAAAAGTTCTTTTTATTAATCCAATCATTTGGTTTGCTTTATTTATACACTTTTGAATGTGAGTATCAAAAAGTAAATCTTTATCAAAGATTACACCCAGATCCTTTTCTTCCTCACATTTCTGTACCAGCCTATTTCCACCATCTATTTTCATGTTGTATTCATGTTCTGGATTGTTTTTGCCAACATGCAAAACTTTACATTTTTCAACATTAAAATATAGATTCCACTTGTCTGACCAGTTTTGGAGGCAATTTAAATTTTCTTGCAGACTACTATAGTTATCTGATTTGTCATATATTTTTGTATCATCAGCAAAAATTTTACAAAAACTATTTACCTCATCTGGAAGGTCATTTATAAAAATAGTAAACAGTACAGGTCCTAAAATGCTCCCTTGGGGAATACCACTCATAACATCTTTCTCTGTTGACATACAGTTACCCATCTCTACTCTTTGTTTTCTATTTGACAAAAAATCTCTAATCCAGTTTAGCAACTTACCTACTATACCGTATGCTTCCATTTATTTCAATAATCTCTCATGCGGAACCGTATCAAAAGCTTTACGGAAATCAAGGTAAATTATATCAACAGAGTACTTATTCTCTAGCATGTTAACTAAATCTTCCATAACTTCAAGTAGTTGTGATATGCAAGACCTTTTTTTACGAAAGCCATGCTGGCATACTGCAAACAAATTATTATCAGTGAAGTGAGATACTATGACATCTCTTATAATGGATTCTAGCACTTTGCATGCAATGCAGGTTAAGCTTACCGGACGATAGTTGCCTGGCTCAGATTTTGACCCTTTTTTAAAAATAGCAGTAACTTCTGCCGATTTCCAGTCGAGGGGTAATTTTCCTGTCTCTAATGATTTATTATAAATCTTACTGAGCGGTACAGCTAACTCCTTACTTAATTCTTTTAGAACTTTAGGTGGTATTAAATCAGGTCCTTGCGCTTTAGACTGATTCAATTCAAACAACTTCTTCTCTACTGCAGCTGAAGTAATTATTATATCTGTAACTGAAATTCCATTAGATTTACTACATTCAATAAGATCAGGTATGTTATTTGTATCTTCATTAGCAAAGACACTTGCGAAGAACTCATTTAAAACTTCAGCTTTCTCCATATCTGACTCAGCCAACCCTCCTTTACCATCATTTAGAGTATTTACCCCTGTGTTTACTTTTGTACGTTCTTGCACATATTTCCAAAAACATTTGGGATTTTTTTTACATTGTTCTGCTATTTTACGTTCATAAGCTTTTCTTGTTGATTTGATTTCATTTTTGCTCTTATTTCGCATTCTTGCATATTTACTGTATTCTTTCCCATCTTTCGTCAATAAATACCTTTGAAAAAGATTATATTTTTTCTTAATCATTTTAAGTACTTTATCATTCATCCAAAGTGGTTTAAGCATTTTATTTTGGCTACAATTAGTCTTTGGAATACATTCGTCCATACTTCTTAAAACTTCGCATTTTAAGACATTCCACATTTCCTCGACATCCTGATCATTTGTAAGCAAGGAGTTGACACTCTCTGAAAGCATTTTCCTCATTTTATTATAGTCTCCTTTCTGTAAATTTAATCATGCAAATTAATAAATTAAGGGGAAACATAGGCATTCCGATCTAATAATATTGTAACGAATAAACCATTTCAAATTTTGAGACTTAGATAGTATACAGATTATGATTTTATAGGTTCAGAGATATTCATGTTTTAAAGATTTAACACGATATAAACAGGAAACACCAATCGAGGGAGGGCAGGGGAAGGTAACTCTAGAAGAAAACGTTTTGCTAAAAAGACACCGAGAGATATGCGCACCCTTCCATCGTTTGGTTATGTGCCATTCCTCCCGTTTCCTTGCAGGTCATGTCTATGGCCCAGTATAGGGATTGTTGCAACAGAGACAGACAGACAGAGAGAAGAATGAAATCGTCTTTCGCTGCTATGGTGATGCCCGTTGGTTGGTCTTTGCAAGAAACAAAATGAGCTCTTCACTGAGCTCCTTATTAGCGTCTCCGTGCTCAGTCAGGCTGGAAATAAAATACTTTTAATAAAGAAATCAATATGCTCATCATGCCATGCTTTGTTACAATAACAGATTTTTTTTTACAAACAGGCATAATAGAATACTGATGGGCAAATCAAAAGTGCATACATCAAGATGTTTTTTGAGATGTGCAAAATAGCGCGGTGCTATCAACGCGACCTTTCTGTTTGGAACTGTGGTCCACTCTGTCAAAGACTGGATGCTGAAAAACAGTCCGTCTGAATGATGGCAAAATTGAGTCACTCTGCGCTAGATATCAGCAGTCTCTGTCCCTTTTCTCAGCGGGTGTTATAATGGTGGGAATGGCTGAAATTCCCATGCAAACTGTGAGGAATTCAGGTGTGAATTTAGGTATCGTGATCGATCAGAACCTGTCAACACATGATCTGCCAACCAGGAACTGAGGAAATTTGCATTAAAAATTCGTGCCTTTTTCATCTATCACCTGTCACCTATCCCGGAGTCTTGAAGACCGTTGGGGCGCCACAGAGACTTTGCAACCAGCTTTCTCCACTCCTCCCGGTTCTCAGACGCTCTTAGGCAGTTGCTGAGTGTGAGGCCAGTCCATGCACTGATATTGTCCTCCCATCTCTTTCTCTGTCTTCCTCTCCTTCTGCCTCCTCGCACTGTTCCTTGTAGAATGGTTTGGGCAAGTCCTGTTGATCTTGATACATGACCATACCATCTCATTTTCCTTCTTTTCACTGTGGACAACGGGTATTCATATGGTCCAGTGGCTTGCCTTACTCTGGTCTGGACCTCCAAGTTGGTAATGTGGTCTTTGTATGAGATGCCAAGTATCTTGCGGAAGCAGTTCATCTTTCATGATGAGGGATCAAAACCTCCAATGCTCCCCAGAGTTGCGCTAACTACAGCAGCGCTAGCCAGATTAAGGCCCATCTGGAACGACAGAAACATCACAATCAGTTCCAAGATCTGACTGATGTTATGTGCCCCGTAGTCATTGCCATATTTCTCTATGCCTGTGAGACGTGGACTCTGACAGCTGAGCTTGAGAGATGGATTCAGGCACTAGAGATGAGATGAGATGCTTTTTCACTCTAGAAGCTGTCAATTCCTCTGCCTGCTTCCTTGACTCACTCCTTTGCTATATAGTCTGTCTTCTCAGGAAATGTCCTGTCTTCAATGTATTCAGAACAATGCCGCCTGCTTACCCTCAAAACTGAAGACTTAATTAACCTTTTTGTCGTGAAAGCTTCGAATTAACTCACCAACCTTGGATCAGAATTTACTGGACACTGTTTTTAATTACATCTTTAATATGTCTAGTGTTCGTATGCATGTGTGCTTGATGCCCTTTAAGCCTAGAGAACTGTAATATGCCGCTTCTAACTCACTTCCGCCCTCAAACCAGTTTTCGGGCGAAAGTGACCTAGAAGCGGCATATTACAGTTCTCTGACAAGTAAGACTTCAATAACCAAAAAATAACGATTATCTACAAACAAACATACTGTGTAGGGTTATCCGTTTTCAATACTAATTTACTAAACTTTTCAGATTTCAGTTTTTGTTTAATCCTATGTTTTTCCTGGTCATTTTCAATAACATCATTTTCACGCAAACATTCTTCAAATGAGTCTCTGTCTTTCATGTGAAATAACACTACAGTCTTTAACTGTTCTCTAAAGTCTTTTAAAACTGAGTTATATTTTTGGCATAAACATCCACACATATCCTCATTCTACT